>CM038144.1:247103928-247718928 GCA_021437245.1 Aegilops speltoides
CCTTTGTTCATCGAGGCGGCACCGATCGGCTTGATTAGCGGCGATGGCGAAGAATCGCTCGATCGAGTTACATTACAGCCATCGATCGATCGCTTCGGGTTCGATAACGCGTAACTGCGGTCTGTATTTCGGCTTCATTTAGAGCCCAACGCCTCACTCTAGTTAAGTTAGAGCCTAACGCCTCGCACACACGCGCATACGTGTACGAGAGAAACGCGTGAACCTCCGTGTATCGCTCGGCCCCGACCACCCACCGTAACCGGGAACACCCCAATATTTTCCTCAGCCTCGCTTCTACCACGGTTTTTCCCGTCATGGACGGCCCAAAGAATTTCTTGCAGCTGCGTCTCCGGCCCGCCCAGGACGAAAAGCCCATTTTCTGTCCTGATTTTTTGTCATAGAAGTAGGAGCCCAACACATCTATGATGATACCGGGTTTTGTCACAATTATCGTCATAGAAGTGTCATAAGTATGACAGAATTTTTTTCGTTTGGCCCAAAATGTCACGGATGTGTCTTTTTTTTGTAGTGAGTTGTTTCGACTATTGTCACTCCGGGGTTACCAGATCATAACACGTAGTAGGTGAGTATAACTTGCAAGATCAGATCTAGAACATGGATAATAAGGTGATAACATAAACGGTTCAGATCTAAAATTATGGCACCCGGACCCAAAGTAGCAAGCATTAAGCATGGCAAAGTCATAGCAACATCAATCTTAGAACATAGTGGATACTAGGGATCAAGCCCTCACAAAACTAACTCGATTACATGATGAATCTCATCCAACTCCTCACCGACCAGCGAGCCTACGAAGGAATTACTCACTGCCGGTGGGAAGCATCATGGAATTAGCGATGGAGATGTGTTGGTGATGACGAAGATCGAAGATCCCCCTCTCCAGAGCCCCAAACGGACTCCAGATTTGCCCTCCCGAGGAAGAACAAGGCTTGGCGGCACCTCTGTCTCGTGAAACGCGATGGTGGGTTGTGCCCACCCAGGTGCCCCCCTCAGGTCTATCCTGGCTCCAAAAATTCTCTTATTTGATATAAAAAATCCTCGCAATGTTTCGTTCCATTCCGAGAACTTTTATTTCTGCACAAAAATAACACCATGGCAGTTCTGCTGAAAACAACGTCAGTCCGGGGTTAGTTTCATTCAAATCATGCAAATTATTGTCCAAAACAAGAGGAAAGGTGTTAGGAAAAGTATATACGTTGGAGATGCATCAAATCCCCCAAGCTTAAATCTTTGCTTACCCTCAAGCAGTTCAATTGATAAACTGAAAGTGAAAAAGAAAATTTTTTACGAACTCTTTTGATCTTGTTTCATAAATAAGCTTAAACAACACCCAGGTTTTCAGCAAGGATTATAACTAACCACGTCGACAATAACTCTTAGAAATATATTAACTCATATCAATGACATAATCAACTAGAGAGCAATAATAAGATATCTCAAATAGCAACACTTTGTCAAAACAATCATGATATAATATGACAATAGTGGTATCTCGCTAGCCCTTTCTGAGACCGCAAAACATAAATGCAGAGCACCCCCAAAGTTCAAGCAGCGACTAAACATTGTAATTCATGGTAGCAAAGATCTAGTCGTGATGCACCCAACATTAGCTATACACAATGCATTAGCATGACAACAGTGCTCTCAGGTTCTGGCGCTTATTTGAGAAGGTGATGACACAACATAAAAGTAAATAGATAGTCCATTCGCAGAGGGAAGCAGTGATTTGCAGAGGTGCCAGAGCTCAAGTTTTAAAATAGAGGTACATGATATTTTGAGACATGCACCCTTCTTATTCACTTCACGACCATCAGTTATCAACATCTTCCATGCTAAGCACGCTAGTGGTGGTTCCCAAGCAGAAAGGTAAAGGTTATGACTCCATTGGGAGTTTTTGTTTGATTACTTGTAAGCTCTTTTCTTTTTGCAGTTTGGGACTGGGCATCCCTATTACCGCCCTTTTTCTCATGCGATGGCGAGTGAATAAACACTCGACCTGAGAATAAGCCGCTTAGCACGGAAGATACTGACTACCTCCTGTCGTTCCATGAATGATCCAGGCACACAAAAAGCATATTTATTTGAAGTTTTTAGAGGTGGCACATGCAAACTTACTTAGGACGGCAGGGTAATACCACATATAGGTAGGTATGGTGGACCCATGTGGAATAACTTGGGTTTCAGGTTTTTGATGTACAAGTAGAGTTCTCACTTAGTACAGGCGAAGGCTAGCAAATAGGTTGAGAAGCGGCCAGCTAGAGAGCAACAATGGTCATGAACATGCATTATGCATAAGTAACATTGGACACTAGGATGAGTAGGATATGAACACCATGAACATAAATATTATAGAGGCTATGTTGGTTTTGTTTCAATTACATGCATGAACATGTGCCAAGTTAAGCCACTCGAACATTTAAAGTAGGATACCATATCATCATACTAAATCACAATCATTTTAACGCAATGTTGATATCCAAGATAAATCATTATTCACTTCTGGCTACTTATGCATGGCATGAGAAACTATAATAATTGTCACTGCAAACATGCTTGACCATAATAGGCTGAAGCATGGATACTAGATTAAAAATATTTACAAAAATAGAACAAGTTGAGTTCATACCCGTTTCTCTCTGCCATGGCCTGTTCATCTAATATCGTCATTATTGCCTTTCACTTGCACGACCGAATGATTTGAAATAACATAGTGCAAGAGTGCCGTGGACTAAGCTGGAATCTGCAAACATTTATTCAAGAGGAGAAGACAAGGTAATATGGTCTCTTTGTTATATCAACAATAATGCAAATGAGAGCCACTCAACATTTTCATCGTAGTCTTCTCCTCAGTAAGACTCGACAAAAGAAAAAGAAATTCAGAGATACACACTGAAATATTTTTGGAGTTTTTGTTTTACCGAAAGCAAGCAAATGGAAAAGGAAAAAAGACTATTTACACGGGAAAGCTCCCAACAAGTAAAAGAAGAACAAGGAAATCTTTTAGGGTTTTATTTTTAGTGCTACAACAATTTAAACTAGAAAGAAAAATGTAAAAGGAGCAAGAAACATATGTTTGGGTTTTCTCAAGGTTTTTCAAACACACAAGAAGAAAGCAAGAAAATAAATTAAACATGGATGATACAATGAAAAAGTGTGAACACCGACAACTGGAATGATATGTGTGAACATGAATGTAATGTCGGTGGGAATACGTACTCCCCCAAGCTTAGGCTTTTGGCCTAGCTTGGTAATCACCAGTCGTAGACGCCATGAGGTCCGATGTTGAAGTGCTGGGGAGCATGCACCATAGGGTACCACTGCTAGGGCTCCACCTGTGCCGCCGCCAGGTTGTTCCGGTAAGCGACAATGTCCTCAGGTATACCTCTGTATCCGTTCTATACGCATTCAGCTATGATGAAGTCGGTGAGGCCAGCATTAGTAGCATATTGGTTGAACTCTTGGAGGATTCCGGCCTCTTCCTTGAAATCATTGTCCGGCCACTCACACGTCCGTAGTTCCGCCAACCTCGGGGTATGAAGATCATTGTCAGATGACTACCCAATAACCCCCTTGGAGTTCTTCTTGGAAGCAAACTTCCTGAAGATATTCATCCTTTTCCTATGAACAAAATTCTACAATTTTTAGTCCACACAATTTTTCTCAACAAAACTGCACAAATTTTGATAGCAACCACTCATAGGGATGTATAGAGGCCATAGCAAGCATCCAAACTACTTAGAACTATAAGAATTCATCATGCAAGCTCATCTACAGTAGCACCAAGAGTAGCTAATTATTCTAAATATAAACCACTACAACAAAAACTAATTGGACACATGGAGGAGTCACATACCAAGCAACAAATCCCCAAAACAGTTTCAGAAACGGAGCTTCGAGCAAAGAGATCGAAATCCGCGGTCTCAGGAGCAACAACACGAGAGAGAGAGTGGTAGTGATTTTTTCTGTGTGAATGGAGTGGTGTTGGAGGAAGAAGTAAGTGAGGGGTCCACTTGGGGGTGCTGGCGCGCCCAGGTGGGTTGTGCCCACCTGGTGCACCTCCCTCAGGTGTTATTTGCACCAGAAATTCATAAATATTCAGAAAAAAAAACGTGTCAGGTTTTCAGAGCATTCTGAGAACTTTTATTTTTGGGTCATTTTTTATTGCATAGAAAAAGCATAAAACAGACAAATAATGGAATTTTATTTTATTTGACTAATAGAAACAGAAAAACAAAATGTAGGGACAGAAGGTAGTGCTTACTAAATTCATCAACTTCATACCTCTAAAAAATGATCCATTAATAAGTTTGATCAAGTCTTATTAACAACCACTTTCGATTTGCATGAAACAGAAGAACTTTCGTAAATCACTAAGTTACCTCAATGGGATATGGATGTCCCCAACAATAAGCATTCCATATTTCTTTTTGATAGTAGGTAGAGGTAGTTGAAAACTTCCAATAGTGATTGTCGTAGATTTTTCAATAACATTAATAACATTCACTTGGAATTGTTTCTTCGGAAAGTGCACCGTATGCTCATTACCATTGATATGAAAAGTGATCTTGCTTTTATTGCAATCAATAACAGCCCCTGCGGTATTCAAGAAGGGTCTACCAAGGATAATTGACATGTTTTCATCCTTGGGCATCTCAAGTATAACAAAGTCAGTCAAAATAGTAACATTAGCAAGAACAACGGGCACATCCTCACAAATACCGATAAGTATGGCAGTTGATTTATCATCCATTTGCAATGATATCTCAGTAGGTGTGAGTTTATTCAAATCAAGTATTTTATATAGAGAGAAAGGCATAACACTAACACCAACTCCCAAATCACATAAAGTAGTTTTCATATAGTTTCTTTTTATGGAACAAGGTATAGTTGGTATTCCCGGATCTCCAAGTTTTTTAGGTACTCCATCTTTAAAAGTATAATTAGCAAGCATAGTGGAGATTTTAGCTTCCGGTATTTTTCTCTTATTGGTGATGATGTCTTTCATGTACTTTGCATAAGGAGGCTTTTTCAAAATATCAGTCAAGCGAGTGCGCAAAAAGACATGCCTATTCATTTTAGCAAAGCGTTCAAATTCTTCATCATCTTTCTTTTTAGTTGACTTAGGAGGAAAGGGCATAGGCTTTTGAACCCATGGTTCTCTTTCCTTTCCATGTTTTCTAGCAACAAAGTTTCTTTTGTCATATCTTCTATTCCTAGGTCGTGGGTTATCAAGATCAACAGCTGGTTCTATCTCAACATCATTATCTGGTTCTTTATCACTAGGTTGAGTGTTTTCATGAACCTCATCATTATCTTTTTCATTATCATAAGGTGGGTGTTCATTACCAGATTGAGTTTCAGCATCAGAGATAGAAACTTCATTATCATTATCCGGAGGTTTTTCTATTTCAGGTTCACCAGAAGTGTAATATCCCAATTTTCAATTTCGATATTATACGTAGATCATCATATGCATATCATATTTATTCTTGCATTTTGTCCTGATCCTGGAAATCTTAAGCAACTCAAGGACCCAAGGAGAGAGTTGGAGGTCTCACAAAATTCATATTTGAATTTAATTCAAATTTGAAGAATGGATCAATTTGATTTTTTATTTTTCTCTCCAATTATTTCCAATGTTAAAAATATATGAGAGAAGATAATATGACTTCCTCAAACTAAGATAAATATTGGAGAAAGAATTTTAAAATCAAATTATGATTTTAGTAGTATTTTATTTGAATTAGAAAAATATTGCATTTTTGAAAATTGCATCTTAGTCTAGAAAACTGTTCATCTTGTCCTAAATATTAGGTTTGGACGGTGAAAATTGTTTCTGAAATTTTTAGAATTTTTATATTTATTTATTTACGATTTTTCCTTGCGGCAAAATTGTTTTAAAAAAAAGGTTTCCGTGCCACCGAACTGGGCCAAAGCCCAGCCGGCCCAAGCCGCCGCCACCTTCCCCAAGTCCGGCCAGGACACGGGAGGAGCCGTTGCCGCTCGGGACTCTGCCTCCCGAGGCCGAGCACCTTCTTTATAAGCTGCACCAGGGGACCCCCTGGACCCCGTCCGCCGCCGCCTCACGCCGCAACCCCGCCGGCCGAAGCTCATGACCCGGCCGCGCGAGCGCGCCACCGCCGCCGCTCGGCTTTGCCACCGCCTCGCGCCACTTGCAGCAGGCCGCCGCTTCACACCACCTCCCGCGCTTGCGCCGATGACTCGCCGCCGTTGCCATTGTCGTCGAACCGGTACGAACCGGTTTATTTTCCGGTTTATTTTTCTTCGGTTCAGTTTAGATTGGGTTTTCGTTAGGGTTTTATTATTTAGCGAACGTTCGTTCGTTCGTTCGTTTTAATGAACGATTTTCGTCGGTTAAGTTCTGCTAGCGAACGATCGCACCATAGAATTTTTCTTTTTTACTTTTTTGGCCAGGGACCTATCCGCAAATAGTTTTATCTCGATTTAGCCCCTAATCTTTAAACTAGCATAACTTGTTGCTCGTTTACCAAATTAGATGAAACTAGCGCCTAAATCTTCGTATTGTTCTTTTATTTCTAGTTTAGCCAACTTAAACATGATTTTGGTACTGTAAAATTTGAGTTTAGTCCAGATTAGTAAACGAACTTGTTTCGTTTGTATTTTGAGTTTCGTTTCTCCGTTTGAGTTGAATCTTTTTGCAAATCATAGCTAATCACATGTACCTACTGTTAAGATCTAGTTCACATGATAATATTGCTATTAGGTTTGACTTTTGTTAGTTTAAGCCATTTGCTTGTTTCGTGTTTGATTTGGATCTTATCTCAGTTTTCCTGTTGTTTCGTTTGAGTGATTGCTTATGTATGTTGCTGTTTGTCTATGCTAGATTACCCGGAGTGTGAAGCTTGTTACTACGAATCCCTAGAGTTTGTAGATCCTCAACAAGGCAAGTTACACTTTGATCATACTCTTTTATACCTAGTTTTTACTATGCATTAGTATTTCTCCTCAAATATTTGCATGAGTAGGATTTGCGAACATGTGGTTTGGTTGTAGTGCTTGAGGTAGGAACCTAATACCTTTTGATCACCCCGGGAATATACGTTATGCTTATTATTGCTAAGCCATGCTTGTAGAGACGGGGATTGGATCATGATTCACACATGGAAGTTTGAGAGTTATTTAATCATGGATAACAATTAAGGTGGCAACTTTAATATACATCTGGGTGGATTGGTTGAGGCACCTGGGGAACCCAGTGTTGCCTGTTTTTGGGAAATCCAGGAGTACCCGTGTGATTTTTCCTATGGTTCGCCACCCAGGCTCAAAGGGATCATAAGATTATTCATGGTAGAAACTTCCATGTGCAACCAAAAGCCATTATGGGCTCTGGCATAGTTGAGTATGTTGCGTGAGCTGTTGAAGAGGTGGACTAGCAGATGTGGGGGAAAGTAGGTGTACCGGTCCGCCTGGAGTAGAGAGTTAATGCTTTAGAAAGAATATGTCTCGATCATAAGATCATTGATGTGGTCGAGTCTTGTGGGGAAAAGTGTGCAAACCTCTGCAGAGTGTATAAACTAATCATGGTTAGCCGTGTCCCCGGTTATGGACATCTTGAGTATCTAGTACTTGAATCTACTGATGTGATCTCATCACGTTACTTTAATTAACTTGTTGGGTTAATGATGATACTTTTAATTGGGATTTGAGTTGGGAGTACCTTCTCAAATATTGGGCAACTTGGGAGTAGTTAAATAAAATTATTTCCTTTGTTGTAGGAAAAAACTAGCTTTATGCAAAATCATAAACTTACAGCCTCCACCAGCCAAATATTGCATGTAGATATAGTTCTTGCATTTCATTGCTTTACAGTGTAACTCTGCCAGCATATTCAATGTGCTGACCTACATGGCTGCAACGTCTCATGTTGTAGACTGGTCAGACGACGAATAAGATGCGATAGGTCATTGTTTTGCACTCAGCTATGCCGTTGGAGTTGATGGACTCATTTACCTTCGAAGCTTCCGCAGTTATTTAGTTTAGATGGCCTTCAGCCATGATGTTTTTCTGTAATCATACTCTTTATATGGACTCGATGTAATAAGTGTGTGATTGAAACTCTGTTATAATTCCTCGAGTATTGTGCCTGTCAGCATTGCCGATCCAGGGATGAAACTGATGCACATAGACTTGACTGTTTGAGGTCTGGTCGCTACAAGATGGTATCAGAGCAAATGCTGACTGTAGGATGCGGCCACTTGAATAACTAAAAAAATACACTTCCATGATGATACGTGTTTGTCACAGTAGGTCGCGTTTTTTGTCATGCATGTACATCCATGACGATTTTATGACAGAATCATGATAGTCATACCTGTGCTGTTGTAGAAGTGTTCCATGACATTACCAAAATTATCATCACGGAAGTGTCCACTTCCGTGATGATAAATCGTGCATCATAGAAGTGCTTTCGTCAAGGGTGAAGGATACGTGGCATCCACCGTAACGGAATGCCGTTAAGCTATCGGGTCGGGTTTTGGATCCGATAACCCGTTAACAACCCCGACCAATGGGGATTTTCCACGTGTAAAATCATCATTGGCTGGAGGAAACACGTGTCGGCTCATCATTGGGATAGATGTCATCCACTCACTGGACATAAGGCTCCTATGATACGTCGACACGTGGCACGGCCCAACAGTGGCCCATTCCTGTGAAAAGGCCGGCCCGTTTGACTTGGTCAAAAGATGGCAGGCCGGCCCATGGGAAGCTGTTAATGGCCTATTAGCATATAGCCCATTTACAGCCTGCTAACCCAAGGCCCATTACGCCTATGCGAGTTAGGCCCAGTAGCGTCATCTGGGCCATCCAATATGATTCCAGCCCATTTTCACTTCTGGCCCATGTATGGCCCATGACGCCTTTCCGCCCATATGAGGCCCTTTGTAACTCTTGGCCCATTAGTGGCCCGTCTTTGAAATCGCCCGTAATGAAAGTGTATTACTTTACACCCATTAACGGCTGTGGTGTGGCGGCCCGTAATGAACAGTGTAACACTTTATACCCATTAGCGGGTCGTTATTCCGTTGGGCCGTTTCCAGCCCAAGTTAACTTTCGGCCTTCTAATGGCCCATTTATTCTTGGGCTCATTTGCAAGATTCGATTACTTTGACCCGTTCATCATTTTACGCTTGTGGGCCAAATTCAGCCCGTCGTTATATTCGGCCCGTTTGTGGTCCATTAGTCTATTGGGCCATTTTCATAGCATCACCAAATACGGCCTATTAACGGCCCGTTAAGGTTAGCCCATAAAACGTACGATTTCCATTATAGGCCCGTCTACGGCCCATTAAAGGTCCGTACAAGACCCATAAATGAGTCGGAGGCCCATGGATCCTACGTGACGTAGAAGGCCCATGGATCCTATGAGACGTAGAAGGCCCATGGATCCTACGAGACCTAGAAGGCCCATGGATCCTGCGAGACGTAGAAGGCCCATGGATCCTACGAGACGTAGAAGGCCCATGGATCCTACGAGAAGTAGAAGGCCCATGGATCCGATGGCCCGTGAAGGGCCATGGTCGGGCGAGTTGGCCCCCGTTTGAACGATATAGCATATTCAAAGAATTATCCTACTCAATACTATCACCTCTAAAAAGCATACACTATACAACAAAGAGATCAAGGCATAGAAAGGTAGAATAATCCTACACTATACAATAAAGAATTGCAGCCGATTATACCCACTGGGCATTATGGTTCGGCACAGGTGATAATAAAGCATACACAAATAGCAAATTACATACACTGGGCAAATACAGCTCATACATCATGGACGCGCATCAACTTAACTCCATTTGAACTATAATCTCCTCAGAAAATAGGATTGGCCAGATTCAGATAGCACAAATTTCAGTCTGCAAAATCTCCAATTTCTTCATGGTTACCTCGATGTCTTGTTTCATTTTTTTGACTCCTGCGTCTAATACGTTGATAATCATGTACATGTTGTCTTGCCACCTCTAGTTGATGCTCGAGAACATCAGCACATTCCAATTCCAATCCATAATAATTCAGTAACGGCCATGCTGCACTGCTCGCAGATTTTTATGTTGATGTCACTTCATCCTGAAATGTTTTTGTAAGTACACATGACTAGGGCAAAAATATAGTTACAATAGTAAAGCGAACAAGACACTATTTTGTACTACATGGCAAAACATGACTAACAATAATGTTACACGTCACTTTCACAAAAAAATGTTACATGTCATGAAGCATAAGCAGGTGATATTTTAAAAATTATAAGCCTGCATACAGAAATCCCTCTTAGCTCACCAGAGGAGCATGATGTTGGAGCCCAATCGAAAACACAGACAAGTTACAAATTTAGACAGCACGTTGCGTATAAGTAAGCAAGCAGTTGGCCATTTTGTACCTCAATTAAAGTCTTAGGGAGCATAATGAACAGCAGAGGGTTTCATACAAACATACTACAAAGAGCAAAACTATGCAATCATTAGCGTAGTATAAACTAGATTGTGAGCCTCATGCAATAATAGTTGGTTAATAGACTTCAAAGCTTCAGGCACACTTCGGCAGAGTAATTAAATGGTAAGGCCTTTAATTATGTCAACTAATAGTGATACAAGTACCGAACATCAGGCATAATTATTTGGGCATCTCATTAAGTGAGGACAAATAAAGCAAATGAAAAGAGAAAATTAACTATTGAGCTGTTGAGTTGCATACAGTGACTTACCTTAGCAGGTTGAAGAGGCTCAGCGCAGCTCCTACTTCTCTTGCAAGGCTCCTTCCTAACATATTGTAGTTGGAAATCCTCAATCTTATCTTCATTGCACCCCCTCTGCAAGGTGACACAAACTAGTTACTCGTCTCCTTGGAAGATAAATATGCATACTTTCCAGTCTGTGAACACAAAAGGATGAGATTATAACAAAACAACACCACATAATGAAACATGCTGCATCTCTTGCACTTGCACACAATGAAATGAGCATTTACTATATCGCACTATGTAAAAACTAGGCATACCTTGAACTGGATCTCCGGTACTCTTGGAGAGCCTCATCAGTGTCTGACCAAACCCTTATGTCACCTATGAGTTAGACAAGGCCCCACTATAGTAGCCCTTAGTGTTTAAATCGTTGACAAGCTCTGTTAGAGTGTTAGGTCAAGAACATCAAGTAATCAAAGCAAACAGTCCTAGTATGGCTGGCTGATGCAAACAAGCAATTGAACAGATGTGTGAGCAAATCTTACATATCAAGAAAAGAAGCAAAGAAGGAGGCTTAAAGGCCATCACTTGGTGACCAGATTTAAGGGCATTTAAACATCATGTGCAGCGATGAACTAACATAAACATTGCATATTCTAGATTCTACAATGGAATGCACATGTATTAGGTTATGCCATGTATGATGATGCCTAAATGTACGAGATAGCGAGCAGGAGTGATTCATCATTGCACGCACAATTGAATTGCAGGTTAAGGGCCAGTTCGATTCCGCCTTTTCAGGGCATATTGTCAAAATAAGCCATAAAAGATGTAAAGAAGTCATTTTTGAGTTATGGGCTTGGGCTTAACTAATTTTCCATTGGAGGGAGGTGTTTCTGGTAGAACCTCACAAAAAATTGAAGGGAAGGGGAATAGTGAAATGACTCTGTTGTGCGCCTATATTACACTCAAAATGCAAGCTGTTGGCGCTTGTCACACACGACCCTCAAGTAAAAACAAACACGCAAGCATTCATAGCCCGCCGCTTGCATCTCCTCTCCTTCCCTCTACCTTGATCCCCACTGCAGCACTAGTGTTCCTCAGTGAGCCGTCGCCATTGGTCCCATCGGCCTGGTCCTCGGCGATGCTATGTCCAGCTAGGCTACATGGCGGTGGGTGAGGCAAATCTCCTGGCTGCTCCTCCCTCTGGCGCCGCCCCTCATTCTCATGGTCTTGTTGTTGCTCCACTATGGTTAGTCCAAGCACTACTCTCCGACAGGTATTTGCACAACTACGGGTGATGCCACTTTGGATGAAGGCACCTTGTTCCCCCCCTCCTCCTAGGCCATGGCCTCGAGGTGCTGTTGAAGGATGAGCTCATCCAACAAGGTGAGGATCTCCTCTGATTTTTTGCCAAATTTTCATTCTGATCCACTATACGATGAATTGCTATGAGCTGCTTCTACTGCTCCTATATGATGCATTGCTATGAGCTGCTCCTGCTGCTGCTATATGATGAATTGCTATGAGCTGCTGCTGCTGTATGATGAGTTGCTGCTGCTATATGATGAATTGGTATGAGCTGCTGCTGGTGCTATATGATGAGTTGCTACAAGCTCCTCCTGCTGCTGCTATATGATGAATTGCTATGAGATGCTCCTGCTGCTGCTACATGATGAATTGCTATGAGCTGCTCCTGCTGCTGCTATATGATGAATTGCTATGAGCTGCTGCTGGTAGATGATGAATTGCAGACTGCTGCTGCTGTATGATGAGTTGCTATGAGCTGCTGCTGCTATATGATGCTTTCAGGTGGTGCTGCTATATGATAATAACCAACCACTTGGACCATCGACTTTCAATAAATAATTGTTGTTCATTTAAATGTGGGTCATGCGTTCTTCGTTTAAATTAGGCAATGGGATCTCTATGGAAAACATTGACCAAAGTAGATTGTGCCAAGTAGATGGCATCTTTGTATTTGCATTTTGAGCAAATAGTGATAGTCTGTTTTTCTATCATATTAATTACTGCACTGGGTTCAGTTTGTGATGTTTGTAAGTCAAATTAATTTCCATATGGGCAGCAAAATGAAAAATATATAATGCAATATAGACTTTCCACTGATCATACCAAAGATAAGCTCAAAACGCAATGAAAAGAACTGGTTGGCTTAGTACATGGAGCTTATGTTCACAGGTGCTTATTTTCTTAGGGTAACTCGTAATAACTGTCCCTAAGAAACTTGGCTAATAGAATTGGCATACAAATAACATGTCACGATGATTGCAATGGAGGAGTGACGTACCATAGCACATTGTATAGGCTCACCGCTGCCTCTCCTTTTTTGCGATGTTCCATGAAATTGCCACATACATCTTGTACTTTTTCATTGTGTAACCCTATCTGCAAGTTGACACAGCTAATTTCAGACATCTCTACATGATACTACATTGCATATCCCTTGTGCATATTTAAACCACCAATTAACGATTGTGTGCATACCATTAACTAGCCATGACTGTGTATGCTGGACTAGCAGGCACTCTAAGGGAGCCTAATGTAGTGCACTGGAATTCCTACATGCCACCTACGATTTTGTGTAATGTACTACCCCTGTTCCTAAGTATATGTCTTTGTAGAGATTCCAGTATGGAACACATACAGATATATATAGATACATTTTCGAGTGTAGATTCACTCATTTTGCTCCGTATGTAGCCTATAGTGGAACCGTATGTAGCATATAGTGGAATCTCTAGAAAGACTTATATTTAGGAACGGAGGTACGAGGTAGTATCATGTATGACATCTACATATCTAATTTAGCAGCCAGCAGTAGAAATCATTATGCGCACAAAGGGATTCTTGGTGAAAATCCTAGCAAAGCTATTTGGCGAGCCTGAGAACAATACAAGAGAGAGAGACGCCTACAAGATCATAGCAATGCCTCGATCCAGGATCTTGGTTGGCCAAGCTGTTAGATCCGAAGAAACATCGTCCTTGTAGTTTTTGCCGGTGCATAATAGGTAACAACGATCGTTAGTATATTTGAAGTACATCAGGCGGTGATCTTTGGGACGGGTTTAAAGGTGACAAGTACCTAGGCTGTGGCGAGTGCTTGGCATCTCTCGAGCAGTGGGAATTAGGTTAGAAAGCGTTGAGGTGATGGCCTTCTGCTGGCTGTCGGGGTCCGGTAAGGAGATCTAGAACAGTCGAGTAGGGTGTTTGTGGAGCAGCTCCGGTAGGGTGGACTACGGTGTGGGCGAAGCGGATCTGTGGCCGTGGACGAGGGCATAGGTGAAGCTGCTCCGGTGCTTGGGTTAAGGATGGTGTCGACGACGCGGATCTGCGGCCGTGGACAGGGCATCAGAAGCTGCTCCGGTAGTTGGGTTAAAGATGGTGTCGACAATGCGGATCTGCGGCCATGGACGGGGTGTCACAAGCTGCTTCGGCTGTTGGGTTAAGGGTGGTGTTGACGATGCGGATTTGCGGCCATGGACGGGGCGTCAGAAGCTGCTCCGGTAGGTTGGATGAGGGTGTGAGGAAGCGGATCTGAGGCCGTGGACTTGTGAGTTGGCAAAGCGGCCCCGGTAGGGTTGAGAATGGTATAGGCGAAGCTACTCCGGTAGGGTTGATGATGGTGTCAACGAAGCGGCTCCGGCAGGGTTGAGGAAGGTGTCGGCAAAGTGGCTCCGGTAGGGTTGAGGAAGGTGTCGGCGAAGAGGATCAGAGGCCGTTGACGGGGCGTCGGTGGGGCGGCTCCGGGGGGTGTGAATGACGTCTCGGTGGGGAGTCTGAATGAGCTGCTGCAGATCTTGGCGGTTGGCGAAATACCGTGGCAGATCCGGCTCCGTGGACAATGCCGACCTTGAATGGGCTGTGGTACGATGGTGGATGAGCAGTCTACTTGTTTCTAGGGAGGTGGGAGGGTAGATCGGCAGAAAGAAATCAGCGAGGTGGATGCGCTGGAAGTGAATGGGCTATGGTACGCGGTGGATGAGCAGTCTAGGGTTTGAGAGGGAGGGAAAGAGGCGATGAAATGCGGACGGCGTGGCGTAAGATGCTCTGGTGCTGTGGAGTTAGTCATTTTTGTGGGAGGGGGAGAGGAAATGGGGGTGCCGTGTAGTGGGGTGAACCGAAAGTTATCAAAGCAGCCCCGACCTATCATGTAGATGAGGGCGGTATTGTAACTGTTGGTCTCCGTGCACCAAGGACAAAAGGGGGATTTCGCATGCTAAAGACTAAGGTGGCAGAAATTTTAGAAGGAGGCGGGAGATTTTGCCGACCACGGGATCGTTCGTATCTAGTTTGAGCTAATTTTGGACGGTGCTAACGGGAAGGTCATGCTAGACTGTGTACACGGGGTACACGTCAGCAGTTAATAACTGGTGTGAAGTCCACCCCAGAAAAAAGACAATAACTCGGGATGATGCGCCGATAACTTGGACGTTCACATGGGCGCGGCCAATCGTACGTGTGTACTGGCACGTTCACAAAAAAAAGGGATCAAACGCTCAGCCTATGTATTTCTCGTGTAAATAGATAATTTAGTGCCTTTGGTTATTTACTTTAAACATAATGCATTGACATGTTAGTGTAGAGGCGCACAAAAAGAAATGGATATTGTAGTTAGCTACTTAAAAGTGTTACCTCATATGATTACATAGCCTCCATTTCATAAATTGCGTACCCGTTGAATTCATATATGAATATTACATATATTACTTCAAAATAGAAACTTAAATCATCCAAGACCAATGAATTTGAATGCAAGAGTAACAATGCTGCATGTGCATGATAGCTACATTGGTTGTTTGAAGAAACATCACTGTAACTTTGGCATGCACAACTGAAAAGGTTTATTTAAATAGAAAAAATGTGATATGTGAGTGTCCAATCTTTATGGCGTTGAATCGATATTGTACCTTTGGCCACGATACGAAGTAGATATTGACTTATGTTCAAGCGATGCACGTCCACGATCGCTAGATAGTGATACGTGAATGAATTGTGCAATCTCTCTCACACGCATACATATCTCATTTCCCTGTGGGCATCGGAATCACACACGCGCACTTCATGTATTTCTCTCCCTCCGTCAGGGTTAAATTCGTCTTTCTACCCTGTCCTACAAGTCTCTCACGCAGAAACACACATGCTCTCTATGTCTAACACGCCCATCCCTTTAATTCCGCCCACCCAAACCACCAATGTCTCAAAGTATAATAATGTCTCTCACACATATGCTATCTACCTATCCCTTAATATAGCTAGATATGTGTCATACAAACTCCTCCCTACTAGCAAGATGCCCATGCGTTGCATTGAACATCAAGATGCATTTGTATGAGAAGTTTATCTTGTGGGAGAAAAGGATGAACTAGGGAATGGCTTATTTGCAAATGCGGAGAGGGGTGTGGGTATCTTTTTGCAAAATTGCCATATTTTCCTTCCTGTCTGTCGGATATAAATCGATGGCCTATATTGCAGGATGGCAGGAACACCATCATCACCAACTCTATTTTTTTATAAGAGTAGAGATATGTGAGTGTCACTGCCCCCCCACCCACACACACCCACACTTCCCAACACCGAAGGAGTAGGGTGACATCTCGATCTTGATACTAATCTATCGACTGGCTTCTCTCTCAAACATACACACACACACACACTACCTGGCACCGAAGGAGTAGGGTGACACCTCGATCTTGATACTAATCTATCGACTGGATTCTCTCTCAAACATACACACACACACACTACCCGGCACCGAAGGAGTAGGGTGGCACATCGATCTTGATAATAATCTATCTACTCCTCTTTCTAACACACACACACACACTCGCTAGTTGTGCCTCTGTGCCTACCACGCACACTCTCGATACGCCTTTCTCTGCCTCCCCCCCCAACAATGACAGCAAAAGGGTGACAACTCGATCTGATCATAATCTGTCAATTGGTTTCTCTCTCAAACATTGTGTCTCGGTGCCTCGCTCGGTAGCCCCTCGGATATGTAGACTTCTCGGCACAAGACAATGTGTAGTGACGATGATTGAACCCAAGTGTGCCTTGTTTTTACCGGCCTCATGTGATAGTTTTCACCCTGTTTTCCATTAATTAACAAGGCAACCTTTTCTTTGTTACTACTAGTGAATCTGAAATCATTCAGGGCAGACATAAAATATATCACTTCAACCCAATTATCGCAGCAACTATTTTAAAAGAAATTAGCTAGCTGCCCGTGCGTTGCACGGAACATCAAGATGCATTTGTATGAGTAGTTTATCTTGTGAGAGAAAAGGCTGAATGAGGGAAGGCCTTATTTGCAAACGTGGAGAGACGTGTGGGTATATTTTTGCAAAATTGCCATAGTTTCTTTCCTATCCGTTAGATATAAATCCGACGGCCTATATTGCAGGATGGCATGCACACCATCATCACCAACTCTGTTTTCTACTCCCTCCGTCCGAAAATACTTGTCATCAAAATGGATAAAAATAGATGTATCTAAAACTAAAATATGTCTAGATACATTTCCTTTTATCCATTTTGATGACAAGTATTTCCAAATGGAGGGAGTATTTGTCTTTTTAGAGATTTCAACAAGTGACTATGACCAGACCTTACCAACATACTCAAAAAAGTAGTCCATAATTTTGATGTTACCCTCTTTTCTTGGCGGTGCAATTGCCTCTTGGATACCTCATAATAAATCAAGGACAAATCTGACACCTTCCTGAAAAGACATACGTAGCAAAATGAGTGAATCTACACTCTAAAATATGTCTACATACACATCCGTACGTGGTAGTCCATTTGAAATCTGAAAAAGACAAATATTTAGGAACGAATGGAGTATATATAAGAGTAGACATGGAGATATATCTCTAGCATGGTCTACAGAAAAAATGTGTTGGGCTGGTTAGCGCTGGATGCTCGCAACACGATGACATGAGCTCGAATTCTCTCTTTTAACTTTAGATTTTTATATTATATATTACTCTACTTATTTAATATATACTTCTTTCGCTACTGTACTGACAGTGGAACCCATAGAGTACTTAGAATATTAAGGTTGGACTTGTTTCTTTTTAACTTTCTGTACGAAGCTGTAGCCACCCTGCAAGTCACGTGTACACTATACATGCAATTGACTTTTTATAGAGGGACAATCATACAGGCAATTAACTCAAATGGATTGGATGTCACTCTATTATTTCCAGCATAAAGAGCATATCCAACGGCAGCCGGCAAATTTCCTCCCGCTTCCTTCCGCGGAGGACGACATCAAACGCCAGCGGCATACATTTTTACAACTCTAACCAACCAGATGAAATTTGTGCAAACACGGACTGATTTCATATAAGCATGAAGGATTCCGTATAAAAAAGGCGGATCTTCATATAAACATGATGGATTTCATTACATTTACATGAACTAAGAGGTGCCAATCCGGCTCTCTTGTATAATTAATACTCACTCCGTCCGGAAATACTTGTCCTAGAAATGGATATATCTAGACTTATTTTAGTTCTAAATGGCTGCCCGCGGATCCCTTTGTCTTCCTCATTTCCATCAGACACTTGTGGGGTCGACGAAGGTCCTCGGAAGAGACGAAGCAACAAAGAAACCACCTGAATCCGCGGTCATCGCCTCGGCGGTGGCATTCATGGGTCCCAAGTGGCGGCGGCCTCCCGTGTTCTACTTCTCCTCGATGATGGCGGCGGACACGGAGAAGCTGGCCACCGACTCGTCGCTCTCCACGCACCCGTCTTCTGTCTTTGCCTGCATGGAGCTGCCGCAGGCACGGGAGGCGCGCCCACAGACACAGGAGGCGCAGCCACCGCAGAACATCGGTGGCGGTGATGACGCGGAGCAGCGGCGCCCGCACGGCATGCTCGCCGCCCGTGCGGTGGAGCAACTTCGCCACTCCTCATCGAGCTGGCCCGAGCAGCGAGTTCTTTGAACTGCGCTTTGCTTGGGGTGGCAACTGGCTCCATCGGGCCAAGCGAGGTTGGTTAAGCACCGAGCGGCCTCGCCCGTATCCGGAGGGCTCGGCGGGCCACCCAGTCGGGTAATATGCCAGAGAACGGCTTATTGGAGGCCATCAGAAGGGTCGAGAAAATGGTGAAGGAGGAGATGGGGGAGCGGCGGAGGGGTGCGATTCTTGCACGCTGTTTGTCTGGCCTCGTGTAAATAGAGGGCGGACGATAGGAGCTTGGCCGGCGTCTGGCCTCGTTTAAACAGAGGGCAGACAGGAGGAGCTCGGCCGGTGTTGCGTTTAATTTCGGCCCGCTCATGAATGGACGTGTGGCTGGAGTAGGATTCTCGGTTTGCATGCGGGTTTAACGGAGGGGTTTAATGGAGGCACCGGGCATGCAGCGGGCGGCGCAGTACTATTCGATTTGACAGCATTAATGAGCCGTCAAATCACAAAGGCCCTCGCCTCTCGTGAAACCGACCGAGCTAGACTGCCCTGCCCTCTAGCCTTTAAAAAAATGTATATACTCCACTTTTGTACAAAGAGCAAGATGTCGATGGATTGCGCCATGGAGCAAAATTTGAAATTAAAAAAGTGGTACATATAGAGAGCGCTCGTGAACTATGTGTCATACATGGCAATAAATAAAGTACTACATGATACTAATATATGATACATGGCACAGGAGTACTAAGTATTATTAATACAGTTTTGCTATAACTCATCTTGATGAGAGATAATTTGGTCTCATTCATCTTTTATAGCCATTGGATGTGATGCTATAAGATGCGTGTGTGCTGACGTGGGTTGTATTTGTTCTTGTGCAACGAACTGACCACTGCATGTCATGTTTGATAGTCTCAAGTCATTAAAAGCATACAAGCCCCACATCTCTGCTTGGTTGATTCCTCTATTTATGTCAAAAAATAAGAAACAACGTGAGAGTTTAATGCACCACGCCTATGTGTTTACTAGTATTTGGTTTTCGTAAGATGACTTAATACTCACCTAGACGGAGGGAGTATTCGATTTGGCGGTGGGCGGCCAGTTCCCGATCGGCTTTAATGCGCAGACGAGGAGGGAGTAGCGGTTCCCGATATGTTGAACGGCCAATGCATCCTCCTTCAATTAATGCATGAGGGAAGTAATGGGAGGAGGTCCAGGAAAAGAGGATGCACGATGTGAATGCAACACAGTTTGCCCTCATTGCCCTCATATAAAGGCGCCCCTCCATTACAATGCATCTACCACATCGTACGCACCTAAGCATTTGCCTAAGCACCTACCCTAAGCGTGAGCGGCCAGCGGCTGCGCCAGATTGTCCACGACGCCGGCCTGCGGCATGGCGTCGAGGATCGTCTCCAGACGGTGTTGAAGACCGGCTGGTGGATTGTAACGCCCCGGATCTAATGCGCTAGGTGTCTTCTAGTTATTTGTCAGCGTTGCCATGTCATTTGCTTGCGTGTTGCATTTTGCCATGTCATCATGTGCATCTCATTTTGCATACGTGTTCGTTTCATGCATCCGAGCATTTTCCCCGTTGTTCGTTTTGCAATCCGACACTCCTATGCCCTCCGGCGTTCCCCTTTTATCTCCTGTTGTGAGCGGGTGTTAAACATTCTTGGAATGGTCCATGATTTGCCAAGCGGCCTTGGTTCACCACTGGTAGACCACCTGTCAAGTTTCGTGGCATTTGGAGTCCGTTTGATACTCCAACGGTTAACTGGGGAACCGTAAAGCCCACTTTTGTTGCAGCCCAACACCCCTTCATAACAGCCCAATAACCCATCTAAGTCACATCCATGCTCTCGGTCGTTCGATCACGATCATGTGGGTGAAAACCGCACCTCATTTGGACTCTCCTAGCTCCCTCTATCTATAAATAGGTCCCCTCCCCCGAAATTCGCGGATCAAATCCACCCTAACCCTAGCCTCCATCCTCCTTGCGCCGCCGGACACGTCCGCCCCCCACGCCGGACAGATCCCGCCGCCGCCCTGCAGCTACCTAGGAACCGCCATGTGGCACTCCCTGCCGCCTCCGCTGCCCGGCCCGCCCGCCCTTGATTAACCCTTGGTGCAGCATACCACGCCGCTGGCGCGCCGCGCCGCCAGCGTCCTCCGCCGCCGCGCCCGTCTCCGTCGCGGACCCGTCGACGCCTTCACCTCCGCCTTGCGGCGTGCTCCACCGCCTGCCGCGCCGCCGCCGCCTCGCTCGGCGCCGTCGCACCCGCACCCTCGCTGCCATCCCGGCGTGGCGCCCGGCCGGATCCGGCCAGATCCGGGCCGGGGCCGCCTCCCCCGCGCCTCCTGAGCTCCCTCGACCTCGCCGACGACTTCCCCGGCCACAACTTCGGTGAGCCGCCGCCTGCCTCGTCTTCCGTGCCAAAGTCAACCCTAGATCCGGAGGGTAAAATCATCACCAAGTCCTTTTCTCTGTAACATTTTATGCCTCTGTTCATTGCATCATAACTCCATGACCGTAGCTCCGTTTCATGCGCATGATATATCAAAGTGTTCACCATGAGATGCTCTTAATTTGTTACATTGTGTCATGTTCATTTGAGTTCATCTTGATGCCCTAATCATCGTTGCAAGGATGCTATATGATGTTAACTGCTGTCTGTTAGCAGAACTTGGTGTTTTGTCTTTTTCATTGCGTTTTGTGTGTGCATCCTATGAACTTGATGACTACATGAGTATTGAACTACATCATTCCATATTTACAGTGGTGCAATCGATGTATTTTTGTGAGTCTTGTAGTGAGTGCATCGAGCTCGTGAAGTAGGGTAATTGCTGTTACTGTTTTGCTAGGCTGGATCTGCTATATCATGATGCTATGTAAACCTGCTGCTACAAGTCATTCTATGCATAATCTGGAGATGTTCACTAAGGATGTTTTGTTATACATGTCATGCTCTATCCAACCGTGCCCCTGGTTGCATTTATAGCCTACTGTAGCTTGTTGTAATCTTGCTCTCAAATTGCTACATAATGTTGCTGTCAGCCTGTTAACATTAAGTTTAGTTCTGCCATGAGCCTTGCTAGCGATACATGCACCCTATGAACTTTCTCTTGCCATTCTTAGCTTCATAAATATGTCATCTTACTGTTGTTTACCTTTTCATGCCATGTATTGCTCTGTGGTGAGTGGTACAAGCTCACCAAGATGCCTACTTACTGTTGTTCCTGCCATGTCTGAATCTGTCATATTACTTGCCATGTTTGCATGGATGCTACCATGTTTTCTGTTGATCTTTGGAATTAGTTCAGTAAGGGAGATTATTTATTTGTCTTTAGTATTAGCATGCCATGCCTTGGTTTGCCATGATAGCGTCCTGTAATATGTTGTTTGATAGCTCTAAACATTGCAACATGATGTTATTTCTGCCAAGTCTGTAAACTGTTATTATTTGCAATCTTGCCATGTCCTTTCGAGCATGTTCTAATGATTTCTGGAGATAGCTCAGTGTTCATGTTTTTTCATGCTTTACCTGGAATTCATGCCCATGCCTTTTGTTCTCATGTTGGGGTCCTTTAGCTTATTGTTTTGATGCTTGCTAGATTCCTAATTGTTGTTTTGGACAACTTGTCCTTTAAACTTGTTTCATGTGTATGTGTTGAACCGTTGCTCCGTTTTGAGTGTGCTCTATATGAAACTTGCTTAGTTTTGTATGTAGTTTCATGTTACCTTGTTGCATCCATGATTTGAGGTGTGTGCTTGATGTTTGAATGCATTTTGCATCAATGCCATGTTTAACTTGTTTTGCTCATATCTTCTAGGCCGTAGCTCCGAATTAAATGAACTTTATATGTAACTTGACTAGAATCTCATGTAGATCATCTTGGTGCATATTAACTTGCTGTTTAACAACTTGAACATAAGGTTTATTCAGTTCTGGACCAATTTCTAAATGTGCATATGGGGAATTACCGGATTTGTTATATGTCGTTTCCGGCCTCATTTAAACTTGCTTTGATGTGTTGTTCTTGTTTGCATCATCTCTTACCATGAGTAGCCTCATCTAGCTTTGTCATGCATCATACTTGGTTGAGCATCATGCCTTGTTCATGTGTGGTGTGTTTACCATGTTGCGTGCTTCTTCTCGATAGTTCCAGTTTCGTTGCGATCGTGAGGATTCATTCGTCTACGCTTGGGTCAGCTTCATCCGTTCGTCTTCTTCATGGACTCGTTCTTCTTCCTAGCAAGATTTAAGGTAGGATGACCGCTACCCTGGATCTCACTACTATCATTGCTATGCTAGTTGCTTCGTTCTATCGCTTTGTTGCGCCACCTATCACTTGTTCTTCAAGCCCACACAAATTGCCATGTCAGCCTCTAACCTTTTCACCCTTCCTAGCAAACCGTTGCTTGGCTATGCTACCGCTTTTGCTCAGCCCCTCTTATAGCGTTGTTAGTTGCAGGTGAAGTTGAAGATTGCTCCATGGTGGACAGGATTATGTTGGGATATCACAATCTCTTATTTAATTAATGCATTTATATACTTGGTAAAGGGTGGAATGCTCGGCCTTATGCCTGGTGTTTTTTCCAATCTTGCCGCCCTAGTTCCCGTCATACCGGTGTTATGTTCCTTGATTTTGCATTCCTTACGCGGTTGGGTGATTTATGGGACCCCCTTAACAGTTCGCTTTGAATAAAACTCCTCTAGCAAGGCCCAACCTTGGTTTTACCATTTGCCTCACCACCACCTATACTTTTCCCTTGGGTCGGCCAACCCGAGGGTCATCTTTATTCAGCCCCCCCTGGGCCAATGCTTCTCTAAGTGTTGGTCCGAACCAGAGCCACTTGCAGCGCCACCTCGGGGAAACTTGAGGTCTGGTTTTAGTTGTACGTAGTGTTCATCCAGTGTTGCCCTAAGAACGAGATATGTGCAGCTCCTATCGGGATGTCGGCGCATCGGGCGGTCTTGCTGGACTTGTTTTACCATTGTTGAAATGTCTTGTAAACCGGGATTCCGAGACTGATCGGGTCTTCCTGGGAGAAGGAATATCCTTCTTTGACCGCGAGAGCTTGTGATGGGCTAAGTTGGGACACCCCTGCAGGGTATAAACTTTCGAGAGCCGTGCCCGCGGTTATGTGGCAGATGGGAATTTGTTAATCTTCGGTTGTAGATAACTTGACACCAGATCCGAATTAAAATGCATCAACCGCGTGTGTATCCGTGTTGGTCTCTTTTTGGTGGAGTCCGGGAAGTGAACACGGTTTTGGGTTATGTTTGACGTAAGTAGGAGTTCAGGATCACCTCTTGACCATTGCTAGCTTCGCGACCGTTTCTTTGCTTCTCTTCTCGCTCTTATTTGCGTATGTTAGCCACCATATATTCTTAGTCGCTGCTACAACCTCACCACTTTACCCCTTCCTCTCCCATTAAGCTTTGCTAATCTTGACACCCATGGTAATGGGATTGCTGAGTCCTCGTGGCTCACAGATTACTACAACAATAGTTGCAGGTACAGGTTTTGCGACGATCTTGACGCGAGAGTGATGTTTGCTTGTTTTGGAGTTCTTATTCTACTTCTTCTTCGATCAGGGGATAGGTTCCAGGTCGGCAGTCTGAGCTAGTAGGGTGGATGTCATTTGAGTTTTTGTTTGTGTTTCATTCGTAGTTGGATGGTGGTCTTATGTAAGATGATGTTGTATTCGTGTGGCATTGTATGCCTTTTGTATGTATCCTCATCTATTATGTAATGTTGATGTAATGATATCCACCTTGCAAAAGCGTATCAATATGCGGTTCTATCCTTGGTGGGACCTTCGTGTCTCTTTAGGATAGTATCGCATATTGGGCGTGACATGGATGGCCGCCGTCGACGCCAACTACGACTCTCAGTTGGACAGATGATCGTTGCCACCAGCAACAAGTTCACCATCCTCAAGAAGCTCGCGGATGACATCGCCGTACTCCTTCAGCCCGCGCGCCCGGGCTCCTCATTGCTTGCCACCCTAATAGGCCTCCATGGCCGGAACCTCTTTCAAGCACTAGTGGCCCTGTGACTGCCCGCCGACGCCACGAAGAATGTCCACCTGGAGGTCGCGCTCACCGCGAGGCGCCTCGCCCTACAAGAATTCGTCGGCCTACACATCCACATGTACGAGCAAATCATGTACATAGTTATCTACAAGGCCAGTGAGGACGCTACGGCATTGGCCTTCCTCAGTCGGTTGGAAGCCTTGGATGCCTTTGTTGAGAAGCACCTCGACCTCGCCACAAAAGCCGCCGCTCCTTAGCCGCCGATTGGTGGCCCGGCGCACTAAGTTGAGGAGGAGGAGGTCGTATGTTCGTGGATCCATCTTTCTTCTTGCCTTCTGTAACCACCACTTCGATCGCATCATCGTGTCCTTAATTCTTATTGTGCTGTTGCGTTCTCGTGTGCGATCCCTTTGCTTAATTATATGCATCACTGTAACTAGTACTCCATCCGTCAATTTATAAGTTGTGCTTACCTTTTCCATCAACTTCGTGCAACGCGCAGGCATCTTGCTAGAAACACTAGAATATGTCTATATCATCCGTATGTGATAGTCCATTTGAAATCTCAAAAAAGACAAATATTTAGGTATGGAGGGAGTAATATATTAGCAGTATATCAAAACAATAGTGATTTCTTTCAAGTTTGTGAACAAATACTACTATTCTACTACTTTGGATCCGTCGCAACGCACGGGCACATTGCTAGTAAAAGGAAAAGGCATGCCGCATTCGCGTTGCTCCCCCACACGCCCGGGAATCGGGAGTACAACACGGCCCGTTCGGCACGACACATAGCTTAGGGAAGGCGTGTTTCCTAGCAGTGGCGGAGCTTGAAGCAAAACATTGGGCATGCCAGTCTAGCCAGGCTATAGAAATTACCCTTGCGTTGACGTTCCATGCCTCAAAACTGGATGTACAACTATGAAAATCCTGCTAGGTTGGGCGGGCCAGGGCACGTGTTGGCCCTCACATAGCTCCGCCCCTGTGCCTAGCATTTTCACTTTCATGTGGGACCGCCGTTGAGCAAACCGACACCCGCCCGCCGCCGAGTTGGAAAATAGAAACATGGGGAAGATCTAGCTGTAGCACGAAAGCCAAGAAATTTTGTGTCAGACGGGGCTCGTTGATAGAGTAGGAGCATTCCGTACTAGTACTATTCCTACTAGTACTCCCTCCGTTTCTTTTTAGTCCACATATAAGGTTTGGTCAAAGTCAAGCTTTGTAGAGTTTGACGAACTTTATATTAAAAAATATAAACATTCACAAAATGAAATCGACATATCAGATTCACTATGAAACGTATTTTCATACTATATAGTTTTAGCATTGTAGATGTTCATATATTTTTATCTAAATTTGGTCAAACTTTGTGTAGTTTGACTTTGACAAAATCTTATATGCGGAGTAAAGAGAAACGGAGGGAGTACCAAGTTCGTACTCCTAATACTATATTACTAGTACTACCACTATACAACTAGTAGATACGTGCACGGCACAACATCGTATGAACAAAAAACGAGAAGATCTTGTTTTGGGTTATTTATCTTTTTTCCAATCAACGTAGTATGAATAATATGATGTGGGGGGCACCCATGAAGCTTATGTGGCTTGGTTGCATGGCTACGGAAGGTTAGAGAAAAATAAATAGATAATGTGTTTAGAGTGCACTCCACTAAATAGATATACTTTGGATCCATTGCAAAGGACCGGCACATCTATATCTATACCCCCTATATAGTGTGTGAAAAACTTTTAAAGTTGGTCGTTGGATGAAGCCAATCTGACATTACAAAGATGGCAAATCCGAGCACTACTGGCCATTGGATATCATCCACCAGATTCTGCCACATGTATAATCTAGAAGACTCCATGGTTGAACTTAATTCATGACTAACTTTGCCACAACTAAGCTTAGGCAAAGTTATTAGTCCTTCAAATTGAGAGCCACAAGTTGGCAAGCCTAAGGGAATCTTGCCACATTTTTTGTGTGTATGTCATGTGGGGCCTTAGTGTGGCTTGCCTAAGGTGTGGTTGAACCAAACACTCACCTAAGTTAATCAAACTTGCCTAACCTTACATTCCAACAGATTTTGCCACATGTTAGAATCCAGAAAACTCCACATGTAGAAGCATAATGCACAAACCACCAGAATCTCATGCGTGCAATGCACGTGTATCTTACTAGTACTAGTTGGTAGTAGTAAGAAACAAATTCCAGTTTTGGCACGAGCTCGTACTGTGGGAGCATGACAAGGCCAGCCGCAGGAGTTACATTTCCCTCTCGGGGCCCACAAGACCGAACTTCAGTGGCTTAGTGCCCGGCCTATGAGTCAATGACATGCGGACCTTAAATGCGGCTGGCCCGCATGTCACTCTCATGGTGGTGGCGTGGTTCGCAACTCACTCGTTCGAGATGAACCATCCGGTGGTGGCGTGGCCGTGGCGAGGGTGGAAAACCTGGGCGTCAGGGCGTTACGAGGCGTAGATGGCCACACCGGCGGGTACTACCTGTAGTACATAAGTACTCCAGCTGAGGATTGATGCCCAGGATGAAATGTCTCACAGCCGCTGGATGAAAATTCAATGGTGCGGGAGTACGGATCGGAGCACAGCAGCGGAGCAGGCAAACCGTGTCCAATCGGGTGTGTGTGTGGTAGAAAGTTGATGGTCGCCACAGTTCAGCTGGCCTGCATGTCATGCACACAAAGGCAGAGGAGCGGTGGGGCCGAGAGGGATGAGGGGCATGAACAATCCTACCATTCTATCACTGACATGTGGGACCCATAAGCGTGGGTCCCACCTGTCGGTGAAGGAAAGGCAGGGCAAGGTAGTGATAGCTACGTCAGAGGATCCATGTCCACGTCGGGGACGTCGTGCCGTGGGTTGGAGCGGCGTCGTGGGAATCGCGTGTGGGTGTGGCAGTGGTAGAAACAAGAAACGTGATGGTCACCGTGGTTCAACTTCCATGGTCAATCTGTCGTGTCTGCTGACACATGTATATCAAAACTAGAGTGTTTATATTTCAAGCACGTGAACAAGTATTATTCTACTAGTTTGGATCCATTGCAACGCACGGGCCAACACATTGGTAGTAGTAGTGTCCATCTCTATCTCTAGAGGACTTCCCTCATTCATCCTTTTCTCTCACAAGATAAACTACTCATACAAATGCATCTTGATGTTCCGTGGAACGCATGAGGATGTTTCCTTGGGGGTCTCTCCAGCGCGGCGTGGCCGTAGTTTCAAGTTGACGCCCCTTGAGATGCCGATGTTGAGGGGCACTCAGATTTCCTCCGATGAGCAGGTAAGATGAGTTTGATCACGTAGTAAATGCATTCTAACGACTACTTTCGTGTCCATTTCCTAATTCTCCCCCTGCTTTTTTTTCTGTGCTAGGCTTGGTGCGAGTGGAGATTGGCTTGCATATGTACGGGAGGGTACCAGCATCAATTTGCACAACATTTATAACGGTGACACCGTTCCCGTAGAACCTTTGTCCAACATTGGGATCAGCCATGCAATGGGTCACCGCATGAATTGGTACGATGGAACCACGGTGATATTGAATAAGATAGCATGAACCTTGCACATGACGGTCAAAGGTGGACCATGCTGTCTGCGGCCGATTTGTTGCCGTACGAGTAGGAAGACGCTGTGCTCCTTTCTAACCACATCTTCGCGGTGACAAACCAGGGGACTTATTTTGTATGGGACACGTCCTACGATATACTCCCTCTCTCCCAGTTTATTTGTTTTGAATATTTTTGTTTTATAAGTTTCAAATTCAAATTTAGAGCTCCCCATCACATGTTCAGATTACAATGTCCATTAAATCATTGCGTGCATGTATAGTAAAGAAACAAATCTCGAGTTTGGCACGAGTTCGTGCTGCGGGAGCACCACAAGCCCTGGCGCAGGAGTTACATTTCCCTCTCAGGGCCATCGGGACTGAGCTTCAGAGCCTTACTACACCTTCCTTTGAGTCAATAACATGTGGACCCCATTGGTGACTGGTCCACATGTAATGCTCCCAAAGGTAGAGGGGCAGTGGGGCCAAGAGGGGTGAGCCGCAGGTCGGGGGACATGTGGTTTCATGGGTTCGAGCGGCATCGTGGGAATCGCGGGTGGCTGTGGCAGAAACTTGATGCTCGTCGCATTTTAGGTGGCCCACATGTCATGCACACAAAGGCAGAGGGGCGGTGCGGCCGAGAGGGGTGAGGCGAACGTCGGGGGGCGTGGTGCCGTGGGTTGGAGAGGCGTCGTGGGAATCGCAAGATGAAACGTGATGGTCGCTGTAGTTGAACTTCCATGCACAAGTTGTCATGTCTACGGACACATGCACTGCATACCGATCACTGGAAGGAGTAGTAGAGAAAGCTATATATGCGGATAAATAGTTCCTTATAGTCAAGCGGACCCACGCTACTACTCTGTTCCAAAGACATGCACACCATCTAAATAGTCCATCTATGTCAATATACACCGAGAGGGAATAATTTTTTTTACAAGAGAGGAAATAGTTCGTCCATCCATAATGCCCTCCTGCTAGTGCAGCATTTTCTTCTTCTTCTTCTTCTTCTTCTTCTTCTTCTTCTTCTTCTTCTTCTTCTTCTTCTTCTTCTTCTTCTTCTTCTTCTTCTTCTTCTTCTTCTTCTTCTTCTTCTTCTTCTTCTTCTTCTTCTTCTTCTTCTTCTTCTTGTTCTCATTCTCTGTGGGAGACGGCTTCGCAACAAGCTCTTTGGACCTTGCAGCTATCTCGAAACTCACACGAGCATCGAGGGCAGCATATTTTATCCGCTCGTACATCAAGGGATAATTCTCCCATCCAGACGTCCTTAATGCCACCGTCTTGTCACCCTTCCGAAGATTTGTACCGAGCACAAAATTTTCTACGTCGAATAGGGATGGTGTCTGTTTAGCACAATCTTCTACAGGAATTTTGATTCTGGTTTGTAGGTCAGCGATGCTTTTCAAATCAAGGTTGTACGGCTCTAGCTTCTGCTTGTCCCCTTTGATGGCTTCCCCACAGAAGTATACGTCCTCCCGAGACAAGAAATCGTGAAGCTCACCTGGTACGGAGGGCGAGTGTATGATGTGGTACACCAAAACATCATCTTCGAGGCACAGCTGAAGGACGGCGGCGCGCTGGATCTTCCCAGGGGCATGCTTCGTGTACTCTGCATCGAGACCAATGACCCTCGTCTCTACCTTTTTGAGGGAGTTGGATACATCGTTGATCCACTGCCGAACAAGCCTTGGGTTGACTGTGATGGTGGCAACTATGCGCATCGAGCCTTCTACGAGGACATGTTGGACGCTAAGTACCTGCATCTTGATCTCTTTCGCCATTTGGAACCGCTGGAACGAAGGGCTATGGTTTGGAGAATTAGGATTAGATGGCTAGTCTAACTGAAGTAGTAGATGATTATTTAAAGAGGTTAAAACAATGTGAACGCAGTGGGGTTTGGATGCAAATGAAGACGAAGGGGAGGTGAAGAAGCTGAGGCGAATCGGTTCCCGATGGGGAAGTAAATGGGAGAAGTGGCGTGCAGGCAGTTGATTAGACGGCTAGGTAGACTAAATGAAAAGGCTATGCGGGTAGACTGAGGAGTCATACCTGTTCGTGTACGTGCCCATCCTTCCTGATAGGTGGGACCTATGCAAACAGATAAAAAATGTGTTGTAGCTTTTTTTTGAGCGCGTGAGTGGGAGACACAACATTCTCTGGTTAAGGAATACTCCCTCTGTTTAGGTGAGTATAAGTCACCTTATGAAAATCAGGTTTTCCCAAAACCTTTAGGCGTCGAGCATTAACTTCCTGCTCGATCCCCTCCCAGCCTTGTTAGCCAGCATTCTACCTTTTCATTTATCCTCTTCTCAAGTGTGGAACGATCTGCATGCCGTCCTTGATGCACGAGTAATCCACCAACGCATGCATCGCATGATGTATGCTGATTGAACATGCACGAGAATTTGGTTACGCTTTCGCAATATGGATGATACCTGAATGATGAAGTGAACAGGCATGCTAGCACGAGAGACCTATTTCCGCTATACAATACTGGAGTACTCATATTCCTACTACTACTACTACTAGTAGTAGTAGTAGTAGTAGTAGTAGTAGTAGTAGTAGTAGTACAAATGTGGTACACTTGATGGTCAAAATACTATTCATCCGTTCCTCACAGTGAAGTGACAACACCCTGCGCCTCACACTAGTCCAGGCAAGGCGGCATGTTCGGGTTACCAAAGCCAGCCTCACCCTGTGCACTGTGCAGCCTGTCACCGCCGCTGTACAACACATTGGCGCCTCGCCTCGTCTCCCTCTCCGCTCCCATAGCACCACTCCATCTCCATCTCCTTCTCCGTCTCCGTCTCTGTCTCCATCTCACTGTGCCCCCGTGTACCGTCGCCTCACTCGCCTCCCCCAGTACCACTATTCCCTCGCTAGCCGCTCCAAAGACCGACATCCTTCTCCCCGTAAAACAAGCCCCCTTCCAAACTCCACCATGGCCGAACGCGAACCGTGCAGCATCCATATGAGCCGCGATTGGAGCAATCTCCCCAGTGACATCCTCGACCTCTGTCGTTCATGTATGGATATGTTGACCGCCCTGCGGCTGGCTGAATGCTCGAGGGACATGCACACAGCCATCGTCGAAGCGAGGTCTAATCTTTGACACCCTGCTTGCTGCTATCTGGTCTTACGAGATTGGCTCACCATGATATGGAGGCGTGCATGATGCCCCTCGACTTGAATCCGATCGCCATTAGCCGAAACTTATTTGCAGGTATGTAGTGTATCGCCATACATCATTTCCCTCGACATCGATCCGATCACCATCGCCCAAAACTTCTTGGCAGGTATGTACTGGGTCGGCATGAACTCCCACTGGATGGCTGCCTTCAGAGAACACGGTAAAAAGTTGGTGCTCGTGAACTTCCAGTCCTCCCATGAGATTATCCTTCCTCCGTTGGATTATATAGAGTATTACCATCGCGGTCCAACTCATCTAGATTACTACGTTAGTTGGATGGACCTTGTTTTGCAGAAGATTGTAATCTGCCAAGTGCCCACACAACATGCGAGTTACACAGACTTCAAGCTAATTGCCTTGTTCGACCGCGGACTCGCCTATCTTTACGCGGGTTCCTTTTTTAGCTGGAGACAACTCGGCTCGCAGTGGATCATCGTCAAAGCTAATACACACTTCTGTGATGCTATTGAACACAATGGCATCATCTACGCGATCGACAAAGCAGATGGCACCACGTATTGCTGGGACGGCGCGTGTAAGTTGTTTATGTCTCAAGTTAATGATGACGCCATGACACTGTTTGAACTTTTTGTGATGATTGGCATATCCCTGTTTGAGCAGAATTTGAGTAGAACTATGGCAATATATTAGAGACGCTGTAAATCAGCTATATTTGGAAAGAGTTAATTCATGTGATTGTGACCATGTCATTACAGCCAATTTGTACCCTGAATAATCAAACGGTTAGGAATATATGGATATTATCCTTATTTTACAGTAATCTATATACTACAACTAAATATGAGTGTGTATCAATGGCCATGTTAGTTTCCTCATTTTCATGATGTAGAAACATGCACCACACTGTTCGCTTCATCTAACCATACATTAGGGAAGTAAATGTGCATATGGAGAACTCTATATTTGGAAGTAGTGAAATCCTGCAATGCTTACCATGCGTACATACCTATATTCGCCCTTTAGCAATCAATGGCAAGAATAGTATCCTCACAAAATTTTTGCCCACATAACACAAGTATATAACAATGCATGGTCTATTAGTTACCTTGAAGAATTTGTTTGTGAGGACAGAACATGATTACATAACATGCATGACATGGTAGTTTCCTGTGAAGAATTGATTGCGAGATAACATGAGTATAACCATGCATGGCACTTCTATATTTTCGGACCCAGTATACATTTCCCTGTATTTTCCTCCCAGTTCCAACAGGGACATATAAATGCTGTTTCTTGCATTATCCTACTCATACTCTGAACAATGCTGATCTTACATTAACAATGCCTGTCCTTTTTGATATGATGTAGTGTCCCTACAGTTACTGCCCTTTGTAATCACACCACCTTTGCCAAAAACAGGGAAGCACAACTGGTTCCTCGCTCGATCAGATGACGGCAAAAGACTGATGATCATTCGGACACATGAGCCAAAAAAGTTATATTGCAAAAACCCCACTATATACAAGCACCGTGTAATACGTGAGTATCCAGACAGTGGCTGTTACGTCTATGAGCAGGATACCAGCTTGTTGGGGCCTTTAGGATTTTTTAGTTGGAGGCGGGTAAACAGCCTTGGTTCACACTCTTTGCTTCTCGGACTCAATTATCCGATTAACTAGGAGATCACCGTTGGTAAGGACCTTGATGGCAGAGAGGCTCTGTTTGCTATGGAAAACTGTGTCTACATGGCGATCCCTAGGATTTCGGGAGCAAACTCCCCTGATTGTCAATGATACAGCTTGCAGCCAAAAGAAGGTGAGAATTACAAAGGCATCTGGATTAACTTTGATCCTTGGATGTCTCAATTACGACAGGCAGTGATGTGGTTCAAGCCTTCAGGTTGATAGGTAATTGGGCTATTGCTTCGAAAGGGTGGAGTACTGGTGTCTCCGGATCACTAGTCGCTGAAGCAGGGCTGCAAATTATGATGGTGTTGGATCATCTCTTCGAATGACTTTGTTGTCTTTGCTGCTAGTTCTGGATGGGTAGTTCTTTCTTTTGTTATGCATATTCCTTGTCATTTGGTCATCCTCGTCTATGTCACTCTTTCTATGTAATAGTTGCTTCTGTTTAGAATGTCATTCTCGTCTGGATCACGAGAGTCTGAGCGCTGCAGATGGGTGCGTTTTGGTGGTGTAGAAAGACTTCTTACGAACTATCATGTCTTGCTATTTATGTCAGTAGTAGTCACAAGTCAGTGTTTGAATGTTGTATATATCATTGTTTCGAACTGTTTATTGTTTCGAACTGTTTATTGTCTCGAACTACTGGTGGGCTAAATGAGGGCATCACCATCCTCCAGTGTTTAGAGTATATCTCCTTTTTTCAAGTTATATAATTTGAGCTCACTGTCTTTTTGATGATGTACACTTGTTTGGGCCAGTGAGGTGTCGTTGAATATGGGCCGAGTAGTAACGCAATGCCAAACAGGTCAATTATGACTCTCGGGCCGGGCTCTCAAAAGATCCTGAAAAAAGGCCGGGCTCTCCAAAAAAGAAAGAATAAGGACTCTTAGGCCGACATGTGGGCGCCACCGGTGTTTTCGTGCGCTTGCGCGCCGAGAGCATATTAGCGCGTGTTTGAAATTCATGCTACCTTTTCATCCCCAGTCTCTCGCCCCTCCCCCACCTCTGGAATCTCGATTCCTACTCCAGTTCCCCCAAATCCTCCTCCTGTACTCCCTGTACTCAAGCGCACTATCATGTCGCCGGTCAATGCGGATCTCCGAGCCGGAGATCCTGAGGTCCGTCTTGCCTTCGGTCGCTGCGTGCTGTCGCTCAACAGTGGCACGGTGGCGTTTGACGACCAGTTTGCCGGCAAAGTGATGATGGTAACCATCAATGGCGACCGGCCTCCCGTCTCGCGGGACGACCTTGTCAAAGCTCTTGGCATTGTGCACGACACCCAAATAAGTGACTTGCTCGTTGAAGTCTGTCCGCCACGGGCTGATTTCTTCGTCAGGTTACGAACAACTTTCGACTGTACTCATGTGTTCGAATATTCCCGGCGTTTGTTCTGCGATGGCGCGCTGGTGAGCTTGGATGGGTGGCACCCAGGATGGATTTAGGTGCCCTCTGAGCTTGAATTTTTAACAAAGCTTACCTTCCATGGCATGCCTCGACGTGCTTGGAACATTGAGTCCATGAACGAGCTTATCAACGACATTTGAGGTGAGCTCGTAAATATGTTTGTTCCTCTAGACAGCTCGGCTCTGACGGTTATGGCATGGATGAAGAAGCCGTCCACCATACCGAAGGTGATTGGTGTTGAGATACCGGTGCAGGAACCGAGGTTGTATTATTCGTCGCCACAAAGGTCGCCGCGGACAACGTTAGGGATGTAACTGTATCGAGTGTTCGTGCATGTTGAAGAAGTGGTCAATCCATCAATCGAAGTCCTGTCGCCACCGCTGGTGCCAGGGTCCGTCGACGACGTCCATTACAGGAGTCAACGTCAGACTTTCCCCGTGTTGCTTGGAACGATGGATGGCACAGGTCCTACTACATCGCGCGGCGGAGGCCACTGCTTCTTTGGGAGAAGAGGCAGGGCTGGCTGCCTGGATGTGCTCTAATTTGAGGTAACAACTGAATCTTGTCAGATAGTACTAGTTAAATCCGAGCTATGGGTCTGAAGCACTGATATGCCAGTCCATTTGATTGTGACCTGTTCTAATTTTGTACCTGAACTTTTTTTAGAAAGGGTTGTACGTCAACTTAATGTGCTAGAAGAACTTATTGTGTTGTCTGTCTGTTTTCTTTGCACACCATTCAAGATATTTCCCCGTCATTTATAAAGATGATGAACCATTATGTACGACTTTGTTGGTTTCAACATAGCCCTTCCCGTAGCGATCCACTACCTTCCACCCTGATTGTGCCGCCTGCGTGAAATTTTTGTATGCAAGTTCAGTGTGCTATGATGTTCTATATGATTATGTCAACTATATAAGTTTTTACTGAGCATCAGCAATGCATATGGCTGAAAGATGTATTTATGAGCATCAACCGATGGGTCTCTCTCTCACACACACACACACACACACACACACACACACACACACACACGCACACGCACAAGTGGGACCTGTTGAATTATTTATTTGCTCGTGACAGCTTTTAATTAGGTTCCACCGTAATCTAACTTTTTTCTTAAGTTATTAATTGAGCTCACTGACTTCAAAAAGCTATACAGAAGCCTTGTTTGGGCCTTTCTGGCGTCGCTGAATGTGGGCTGAGTAACCATGTTAGGTTATACTATACTACACATGCCTTTTTTCTACATCAGCAATGCAACTGGGCCGACAGTTGTACACAATATCCGGGTCAACTTGTTATCCGCCCCGCTGGGCTGCAAAGTTTCCTAGGAGGTATGCATTAGGCTTAACAAGAAAATGGACTTTAAGAAATAATAAATGGGATGTAATTATAATAACTGGGCAATTACTATGCACAAAACATGTAATTAGTTTGAAAAATATATTATTTTTGGAATTTGGAAATTTTAATTTCATTACTTGTTGCGCGTGCAATATTTCGTTGGATTTTAAGTTGATACAACTTTATTTTGAAATTATCTTTAACCTAACTAGAAATTTCCGATAAAAATATTTCGGATACCATCAAAATGTGGGAATTTTTTTTGAATTCTGTTTTGAGCGGTTGTTTGAATTTATCAATCGTTGTCCTAGCTAGAAGTTGGGCTGTACTTTTAGCAAACTATAAATGGGCTGGAGTAAATTCCATTAGAATTAAAAATGGGCTTTACATTCTTACAAATCGCAAATGGGCTATATGTTCTCTGCCAAATCCGAGCTGTGGGCCTACTAAGTTGACGTGTACCAAGGGCTTTGTCAACTTAGTCAATATAAATGATTCTAGCTGCAGTGATTGTACGATGTCCATCCAACGGCCGTAGTGCTTCTTCAACCTCTGGTCTTCTTGCTCCAGCCGCCCAAAGCAGCGTCGGTCGTGTCGCGTGCTCCTGCCTCCGTGGTCGCTGTGATGTCATGGAGGCCTCACCGCCCGCATACTACGCCGCGCCGATGGGTGGCGCGGCACCTATGGGGCCGGGCCCTTCGTGTGTTGGCACGGGGCGGAGGCTGCGCGGAGAGCAGATCGAGGCGATGCACGCGGGATTTTACCCAGCTTCAGACGCGATGGTCGCAGAAACCCTATCTGCTGCATTGTGTTGTATTAGATCTTGCTCAAGAATGCGAGCAAACGGTGGAGTGGTGTGTGAAACCGCCGAATCCCAGCGCTAGAGTTGCGGGGTTCGAACCTTCACGCGAGAGTGGCGAATGATCCTCGCGAGAGTAGCGGTCGTGGAACCCTCTCACGTTGTGCATGGGCCTCCTTTATAGGGCAAGGGTCACCGACAGGTGTCAACGTGAGGTAGAGGGGTAAAACGTAAAAGAGGTGGTAGTTGGAGCAAAGGGAACAAAGTGCAGCTACAAAGTGCTTTCTACCTACTTTTGACAGAGGGGACAAGAGCATTAAATGCCCGTCGCCCCAAAAGCTCCCGCCATTGCGTCTCCTTTCGCCACGGGCGCGGCCACCACCGTGGAGTGCCACCGCATTCCTCATGTAGCACAGACCATCCGCCACGCGTCTCTGGAGAAGGCCGGAGGCGACGCGTGGGCAGATGAGCTGGAGTGCGGCACGTAGCATAGCTCTCCCGGCAAGCGCCTTGCCGGGTCTTGATCTTGCGGGCCCGGAGCTTGTCGGGCTCAGGACTTGCCGCCCCGGGTCCTCGCCGGGAAGGCGCGCCGAGGCGTGTCTTCGTGATATGATCTTCTAGTCCTCCCGACGAGCTCCTCTCGCCGGGGATCTGTAGGAGTGATGTAGCCTTGAGCCTGGAATGGCCTTCCCGGCAAGCTCCTCTTGCCGGGGTCTTGAGCTTCTATCTTATATACTTTGTTCTTGAATGGCTTGGTGTGGAGCGGAGATGGTCTCCGGCAAGCATTTGATGGATCTAGCTGCGGGGGAGCTGGGGCTGCCCGTGCACAAGTTGGGGTACTGAGGTACCCCTACCTTAGTACACCGACAGGAGCCCCCGGGCCTGGGCCATACACGGTGCCGAGCGCTGTTGGGCCAGGCCCAAGACAGTGCACGGGCGCGCGAAGCCCACGGCCCGTCGAATCTCTTCTTGCATCTGCGTCTCCCCTCCCGCAACGGCACGCGTCGATTTGGCGTCGTGGGAGATGTGGGCGGCGATGCAGCCTTTAAGGCACCCACCCGTGATCGTGGCGCAGCGGGTCGCTTCACCTGTCGCCCGGCTCGCTTTTTGCCACGCTGCCCTCATGCATGGGGGTCGTGGGCAAGGTGGGAGACCGAGCCGCCACGGGCGGAGAGGGCGAGTCGGCCCGCCTCCGCCTCCTCGCTTCTGATTGGTTGAGCGGGCGGTTGAGTCCCACCTCGCCCCTTTAAATAGGGCGGAAGGGGTGCACAACGGCCACACTCATCTATTTCTCCCTTCGTCTTCGTCTTCTGTTCTTCTTGCCGCCATGGAAGGAGGGAATCCCGGCTCTTCGACAGTGGCGGCGCGGGTTGCTTCTAGGCAGCGCACCATTCCCCATCCTACTCCCGTGGCGGGCGGAGCCGCCACGAGAGGGAGAGGGAGGGGGCGTGGCCGCGGTCGAGGCCGAGGGCGTGGCCGAGGCGGTCGAGGGAGAGGCGGTCGAGGTGAGGAGCCTCCCCCGTCTCCTCCGGCGTCTCCTTTCGCCCTTCCCCGACAAGCTCCTCTTGCCGGGGTCTCCTCTCCCCGGCAAGCTTATCTTGCCGGGGGCTCCTTGACCTACCTCCTGAACTCCTGAACAGAGAAACAGGAGAGGGATCACGGGCACCTTATCTTTTCAAATTGTAAGCCCTCGGGCATTTAGCTGCATTTAAGAACTTGTAATCCTCTCCATCATGTTTTTCATCCTCTATGGACTTGTACTAAATTGGATGCTTTTAATGAAAAGAGGGAATGCTTGCGGACCGAGTCTTTTACTTGTTGTGTGCCTTGTGTGTTCTTACGCTATCGGGAGCTTGCCGGGCGTAACACGCTTAGCGATCATGGGACAGCCCGCCGGTGGTGTCACTTCCGGCAAGCAACCTTGTCGGGCCGATTATGACGTCTACCTTGCCGAAAGCAGGCTCGAAGCAGGATAGAGGTGCAGCGGCACACTTGGGTTTGTTGAGCGGACTCGGAAACAAACCAAGTACGCAACTGGGTCACGACTCGGTTCCTCCACGCACGGGTTTTACAAGACACGATCGCTCAAAGACGCGTCCCGCATCTCCGGTCCATGAGAGGATGCATGATGGGGATGAAAACTTATCTGAACTCGCAGCCCCAAAGAACACTAGCTTGCCGGAGACGAATCTCGATGCTCGCAGCCCCCAGCGAGGCTGGCTCGCCGAAGAAGAACTTTGGCATCAGCAGCCCCCCGGCGACCCTGACTCGCCGGGCCCCAGGCGCGGGTGCGATCTTTTGGTTCCTTCTTGTTGCTGCAATTTTAGTCGTGAAAATAGCTGAGGTAGATATGCAATTGCTCAACGTACATGTAGGTGCATGTGTATATAAATCTTGACTAGGCAATACGATGCCGGGTTTTGTCCTTCGTATGTTTGTACTTCACGCCTTGGGGAGCTTGCCGGGCGAACATGCTTGCCGCGGGACAGCCGCTGGTGGTGTCGCTTCCGGCAAGCAACCTTGTCGGGCGATTATGACGCTTAACTTGTCGAGCGTGGCTCGGAAGCAAGATAAGGGTGCTGCAGCACACTTGTGTTTGTTGAGCGGACTCGGAAACAAAACAAGCACGAATCGGGCCACGACTTGGCTCCTCTTGCGCCCAAGTCTCTCATACGGACGACATTTCACGGCATGACTCGCCACGTTATACCCTCGCCCTACATCCTTTGTGTGCTTTCACCCCACGCTTCTAGGTAACTTGTCGGTGCTCAACACGCTTCTTCGAGTGCGGAACGTCGGCAGCCTCGCTTGGCTGGTGTCGCCCCGCAAGCAACCTTGTCGTGTCCGCGCGGCGCGACTTAACTTGCCGAGCAGGCTCAAACGAACGAGAACGCCGGCTGGTCGCGGCTTACTCTTAACTCGCTGAGCGTGTTCGAAGCGAAGTAAGGTGCGACCATCCACAAGCGAGCTCCTCCGCGCCTGTGTTTAGCGTACAAAGGACGAATGCGCGAGGGGTATAACATATAAAAGTATGAAATTAAAAGAGTGCTCTGCACGAAGGCTCGAGCGACTTAGCTTTTCTTTTTCTTTGCGCTCGCTGGTGGAGCTCAATGGTGTGTCCATGGCGGCGGCGCGGCACTCCGGGGAGGCGCGCTTGCCGGGACGAACACCAAAGCTGTCCTCACCGGGCTTATCTGCGCCCGAGGAGGTACGCTTGTCGGATGGAGCACTGTGAGCCGCCCTGCCGGACTTAGAGCTCGATGGCGCGTCTTTCGACGACATCGTAGCACTCCAGGGATAGGCGCTTGCCGGGGCCGAGGGGAGCGGGAGCGAGCGGTGCGAGGGGCCGGATATACTCGGGTCCCTAACAATGTTAGGGGGAGCAGAACCCTGCCTCGACCTCTTTCGCTTTACTCATGCATGGACAGCAGTCCGGAGCGTCCCGCGAGCCCCCTGCTTGCTCTTGCCCCAGCTGGCGGATACCACCTTCTCGTGGTGTGGCGCCGCTGGGCTGCTATATGCTGGAGGGGACGCGGATCTACGGAGGCCGAGGCGCGGTCCTCCGTCCTGTCCCTGGATCTGGTGGCACCGCGAGCGCCCTCGCCGGTGTCCACCCTTCCACCGGCGTCTCCTCCGCCTGCCGTTGGCTCCGGTGGAGGCGGGGAAGACGGAGATGGGTCCGCGACCCTCGAAGCTCTCGTCTTCGGGACCATGGCGAAGTTGTCGGCGAAGCCGCTGATGAAGCCGGAGAGGTTGATGAAGAGTGCTAGCGCGAACGCCGGATCAGTTCGCACAACCTCGACGCCTTTACCGGGCGCGCCGAGATGTCGCGCCGATGGGTGGCGCGGCACCTATGGCGCCGGGCCCTTCGTGTGTTGATGACGGGGCGGAGGCTGCGCGGAGAGCGATAGAGGCGATGCACGCGGGATTTTACCCAGCCGGCCGCGATGGTCGCGTAAAACCCTACTGCTGCATTGTGTTGTATTAGATCTTGCTCAAGAATGCGAGCAAACGGTGGAGTGGTGTGTGAAACCGGCCGAATCCCAGGCGCTAGAGTTGCCAGGGGTTCGAACCTTCACGCGAGAGTGGCGAATGATCCCTCGCGAGAGTAGCCAGTCGTGGAACCCCCTCTACGTTGTGCATGGGCCTCCTTTATAGGGCAAGGGTCACCGACAGTGTCAACGTGAGGTAGAGGGGTAAAACGTAAAGAGGTTGTAGTTGGAACAAAAGGGAACAAAGGCAGCCACGGTGCTTTCTACCTACTTTTGACAGAGGGGACAAGAGCATTAATGCTCCGTCGCCGCCGCCCCAAAAGCTCCCGCCATTGCGTCTCCTTTCGCCACGGCGGCGGCCACCACCGTGGAGTGCCACCGCATTCCTCATGTAAAGACAGCCATCCGCCACGCGCCTCTCGAGAATTTGGAGGCGACGCTGGGCAGATGAGCTGGAGGCGGGCACGAGCATAGCTCTCCCGGCAAGCGCCTTGCCGGGTCTTGATCTTGCCGGGCCGGGAGCTTGTCGGGCTCTGTGACTTGCCGCCCCGGGTCCTCGCCGGGCAAGCGCGCCGAGGCGTGTCTTCGTGATATGATCTTCTAGTCCTCCCGACGAGCTCCTCTCGCCGGGGATCTGTAGGAGTGATGTAGCCTTGAGCCTGGAATGGCCTTCCCGGCAAGCTCCTCTTGCCGGGGTCTTGAGCTTCTATCTTATATACTTTGTTCTTGAATGGCTTGGTGTGGAGCGGAGATGGTCTCCGGCAAGCATTTGATGGATCTAGCTGCGGGGGAGCTGGGGCTGCCCGTGCACAAGTTGGGGTACTGAGGTACCCCTACCTTAGTACACCGACAACTACTCCCACCGCTGGCCAGGCCATCCCTCTACTCACCCACACCCCCTGTTATTCTGCGGCGACGACAGCCTCACACCGCAGCCAAACCAGTGAACCCTCGTACTCCTCTCTGCGCGGGCTTCCACTTCTGCGTCTTCCCCGGCTCCGCGTCGTCCCCTTCCTAGGCCTCGCCGTCATCCAGACCACCGCCCTGGTGCTCTCGGCGCGGCGTGGTCAACGTGGTCAATGACCGACTTCCATCGGAAGAGTACTGTACGTGGAGAGGCTGACAACTGGGTCTAGGCGGCCGCAAGGAAGTGCCTCCTTATTACGTGCAAAATAATTATTCCTCCACCTGACAGCAGGGACTGACCGGACGGGCCACCTTATTTCGCGAAAAATGTTTCCCCCTGACTGTTGGGACCCACCGAACGGGCCAGCATATTTCACGAAAAAAATGTTCCCCGCGATGTCAGCTCGGACCCACTAGAAGTGTCTCCTTATTATGCACAAAAAGTATGAATACTCCCCCTGCTAGCTGGAACCCACCATGGTGGGAGGCTGACTTGTGGGCCTACTAATTTGACTGGGACTGGGGCCTTTGTCAACTTTAGTCAATATGAACGATTCTAGCTCCAGTGACCGTACGATGTCCATCCAATGGTCGTAGTGCTTTTTCAACCTCTGGTCTTCTTGACCCAGCCGCACAAAGCAGCGTCGGTCGTGCCGCATGCTCCTGCCTCCCTTGGCCGGCTATGCTGCCGCGGAGGCCTCACCGCCCCCTACAATTCCCACCGCTGGCCAGGCCCTGCAGCCACGAGAGCCTCACACCGCAGCAGAACCAGTGAACCATCCTACTCCTCTCCGCACGGTCTTCCACTGGCGCGTCTTCCCCGACTCCCTGTCGTCCCCTTCCTAGGCCTCGCCGTCGTCCACCGCCCTGGTGCTCTCGGCGCGGCGTGGTCAACGTGGTCAAGGAACGACTTCCATCGGACGTGGACTGTAAGTGGAGAGGTCGATACCGGGTCCACGCCGCATGAGAAGGAAGTGCCTCCATATTACTAGGAAAATAATGATTCCTCCACCTGACAGCTGGGACCCACCGGATGGGCCACTGTATTTCGCAAAAAAAACGTTCCCCCCTGACTGCTGGGACCCACCAGCTACATCTTCGCATGCAAGGAAGTGCGTCCGGGCAAAAAACAAAACGATTCGCCCCCCTGACCGCTGGGACCCACCAGCGACACCTTCGCACGCAAGGAAGTGCGTCCAGGCAAAAAAACGATTCGCCCACTGACTGCCGGGACCCACCAGCTACATCTTTGCACGCAAGGAAGTGCGTCCGGGCAAAGAAAAACGATTCGCCACCCTGACTGCTGGGACCCACTAGCTACATATTCGCACGCAAGGAAGTGCGTCCGAAAAAAAAAACGATTCGCCCCCCTGGCAACTGGGACCCACCGGCTACATCTTCGCACGCAAGGAAGTGCCTGACAGTCGGGACCCACCTGGTCGAAGCGTACGTAGTGTTGTCATTCTGGTCGTGAACGTGTACATACATATATACTTGTGGATGTAGAGGCGCGCACGTGTCGTAGTAGAGGCGCGCACGTAGCATGTACACATACGTACAGCGGCAAGGGTGCAAGAAAGAAAATACGGCCACGTACGTACATACGGGCAAGGTCTCGAACGCCTACTCGCGCATACATACATGGCTGGGTCAGAACGGAGAAACATCGTCGTCGTCGTGTTCATGGGGAGGCAACCGAATGCGTCGTGTTCATGGGGAGGCAACGGAATGCGTCGTGTTCATCGGGAGGCAACAGAACGCGTGGGAGCCAACCGGCTGGGTCGGAACGGAATGCGTGGTCATGTTCATTGGGAGGGTTTGTACGGAACAGGCAATGGAAACGAGGCCTGGCGTACCGCAAAACAGAAGAAACGGACCTCCTACGATCAAAACGGGGGTCCTGTTGATCGGGAGGGGTGTGTTGTACCGCAAAACGGACGAAACGGACTTGTGTTGGAGTGCTACGGTCGAAACGGGGGTCCTGTTCATCGGGAGGGGTGTGCCGTACCGCAAAATGGGACTCCACGGGATAGTGTTCATCTCCACCGTCAACCTCCTCCAGCCTCCACGGGCCACCGTCGACCTCCTCCAGCCTCCACGGGCCCTGCTCATCCAGCCTCCACCGCTTACTCCACCAGCTCATCGCTCAACCACCCTCCACGGGCACCCTCCATCGCTCACTGCTCATCCAGCCTCCACACCACGGGTCCTGCTCAACCACCCCTCCACGGCCACCCTCCACCGCCTACTATTCATCTAGTCCTCCACACCATGGGGTCCTGTTCATCCGAGGCAACGCCACCGCCATCGCTCATCCAAACCCCCGCAACGCCACTGCTCATCCAATCGATCGGCTTCAGCTTAGCGTAGTAGCGGCGAATCGCCGATCGGGTTCGATTAACAACCATCGATCGATCGCTCGGGTTCGAATGCGTAGCTCGCAAAGATAATCGCCGGGTTTAGTTAGAGCCCAACGCCTCGCACGGGTTCAGTTAGAGCCAACGCCTCGCACACACGCGCGTACTTGTACAAGAAAAACGCAAATCGCTTGGCCCCGACCTCCCACCGTAACCGGCAACTCCCCGAAATTTTCCTCCCCCTTGCTTCTACCATGGTTTTTTCCGTCATGGATGGCCCAAAGAATGTCATGCAGCTGCGTCTCCGGCCCGCCCAGGACAAAAAGCACATTTTCTGTCATGATTTTTTTCATAGAAGTAGGAGCCCACCACATCTAGGGTGATACCGGGTTTTGTCACAATTATCATCATAGAAGTGTCATATGTATGACATAAGTTTTTTTCGTTCGGCCCAAAATGTCACGGATGTGTCTTTTTTTGTAGTGAATAAGCCACAGATTTTCTCTTCTCTACTCATTTCTGATTCTCCTCTCTTTCTACCCTATAGATGGCGGATCCCAGGAACAAGTTCACTCAGCCGGATGACGACACCCCTTTCGGACGCCACTTGAAGAAAGTCACTAAGTATTTGAACATCGGACTACCAAGCTTCACGGGGACTTTCTCTACATCTATACCGGAAGAGGAGTGCTGGAAGATCAAAGTCTGGGTACTTGGGAGGACATTTGCGCCAACAACAGAGCCTATTGACTTCTACCTGGATGCACCAAGTTGGACTATAGGAAAGAGCCTAGCAGCCCATATCACCTCTGGACGCATATGCAATGTGTGTCACAAGGAGCTGGAGAATACCATTTACCAGATATGTGGCCACCAAGATGACAAATGGGAGATGATTCGTACCAGGAGGGATGGATCAATTGCAGCCTACATTCAAGAGATGGGAGATCATATTATCCTGGGAGATGATTCGTACCAGGAGGGATGGATCAATTGTCGACAAGAGAAGAAACAAATTATCCACATGAAGAAGATCAAGAAACTGGTGAAGAGAAACAACGAGCTAGAAGAGGAACTCAAGTCTACATGCGATGGATACGAGGAAGAGATTGCCGTACTACTGGAGAAGCATGAAGATTTGAAGAGGAATATGGGAATATCAGTGGAAAATATCAAGCGAGCAACAGAGATCCGTTCGGAGGACTTCATCATCCTGGACGACACTGACACGGATAGTGATGCAAATGATGATAGCGATGACGACTACGTTGACGAAGCCGGAGCAGATATCATGGAGTCTTCCTCTGATGAAAATTTCTAGATGACCACCATTATAACTAGTAGTATTCCCTCCAGGTAGTTAGTAACGACCGAGTTTGTAATCATAGGTTAGACTAATTGTGTGATCTTGTGTGCTATTGAATGAAGTGAATTGTTTGTATTTTTCTCATAAGCATATGGGTAGTGAATCTCTCTTAGACCTCAATTATATTCTATTTTCTCACCCCTTCTAATCCATCAGATGCCTCCGAGATGTGACAATGGATTTGCCTTCTCACCAGAGCTCACTCAGTTGATCCTGCAGCAGAATGCCTTGATGCAGATACTAGTTCAGAACCAGAACCAAGGCAACAACAACAACAACAACAACCCAGCACCACCCCCTGTTGATCACCTAGCCCGTTTCCTAAGGTTGAATCCGTCGGTGTTCTCTAGTAGCACCGAGACGATTGTTGTAGATGATTGGCTCCGCAAGATTGGAAGAGAGCTGACCACTACAAGACGCACATATGCAGAGAGAGTGCGTTTTGCTGCACATCAGCTTGATGGACCTGCAGCATGGTGGTGGGAGAATTTCACCGCCACTTACCCCATTGATACTGTTACATGGTATCAGTTTCAACAGGATTTCCGCACTACCCATGTTTCAGCAGGAGCTATGAGCATGAAGAAGCTCGAGTTTTGCAACTTGCGCCAAGGAGGACGTATAGTGGGCCTGTATGTGGATGAGTTTAGCAAGTTAGCATGCTATGCCCCTGATGACGTAGCCAAAGATAGCACTAAGCAGGAGAAGTTTCTTGAGGGACTCAACGATGAGCTGAGCATGCAGTTGATGGTGGAAACATGCAACAACTACCAGGAGTTGGTAGACAGGACTCTCATGATTGAAGGCAAGCAGCAACAGATTGATAATCGCAAGAGGAAGTATGGACATGCGAGGTACACTTCAGGAGCTCAGCAGAAGCCCCGCTATTCCTCGTACTCGGGAGGACATAACCACAACCATGGAGGCCATAACCATGGAGGACATACACACAATGGAGCAAGTACGCATAACCACAATGGTCCCAAGAATGGCAATGGGAATGGAGGAAGCAGCAGCCAGAACCGTTCCAACCCTTCAATACCAGCCAAGAGGGATCTAAGCCACATTACCTGTTTCAAGTGCCAGAAGACCGGACATTATGCCACTGAATGTACTGAATCAAAGAATGGAAATGGCAATGGAGGTTCGGCAAAGAAGCCCAACCCCTTCACCAAAGGCCAGGTGAACCACGTCAGCATGGAGGAGATTGAGGATCAACCCGACGCAGTTGTCAGTAAGTTTTTGATTAATGCATTTACCACACTTGTTCTTTTCGATACTAGTGCATCACATTCATACATATCAAGGGGATTTGTGGAGAATTATAACCCGCCAACCGTAGACCTTAAGTCACCTATGTTAGTAAGTTCCCCAGGAGCGGAGTATATTGCTAGTAGGGGATGCTATAAATTGCCACTAACCATAGGTAGACATGTTTTCCCCACCGATCTGATTGTTCTGGAGTCACAGGGATTGGATGTAATACTAGGAATGGATTGGCTATCCAAGTTTGAAGGAAACATCAATTGCACCAGTAAATCAATCCTTTTCACCACCCTAGAAGGAAAGAGGATCAAATATGTATCCCGGCATGCGCCGAGGAGGACTCAGGTGAATTCCTTAACAGGAGTTGTACAGGAGGAAGTACCAGTCGTGAAGGATTACCCCGACGTATTTCCAGAAGATTTACCATGCATGCCACCGGATTGAGTCATTGAGTTTTTGATTGAGCTATTGCCAGACACCGGACCAATATCAAAGAGACCGCACCGGATGCCACAAAGGCTCTGGAGGAAATTAAGACGCAGATAAAGGAGTTACTGGAGAAAGGTTACATTCGACCAAGTTCATCACCTTGGGGAGCCCCAGTGCTTCTAGTGGAGAAGAAAGATAGATCTTTGAGGATGGTTGTTGATTATCGTGCGCTGAATGGTTGTTGATTATGTTGTTGTTTGTCTATGCTAGATTACCCGGAGTGCAAAGCTTGTTACTACAAATCCCTAGAGTTTGCAGATCGTCAGCAAGGCAAGTTACACTTTGATCATACTCTTTTATACCAACTTTTTACTATGCATTAGTATTGCTCCTCAAATATTTGCATGAATAGGATTTGGGAACATGTGTTTTGGTTGTAGTGCTTGAGGTAGGAACCTAATACCTTTTGATCACCCTGGGAATATACGTTATGCTCATTATTGCTTAGCCATGCTTGTAGACGGGGATTGGATCGTGATTCAAAGATGGAAGTTTGAGAGTTATTTAATCATGGATAACAATTAAGGTGGCAACTTTAATATACATCTGGGTGGATTGGTTGAGGCACCTGGGGAACCCAGTGTTGCCTATTTTTGGGAAATCCCGGAGTACCCATGTGATTTTTCCTATGGTTCGCCACCCAGGTGTCGTTGTACTAAGGTAGGGGTACCTCAGTACCCCAACTTGTGCACGGGCAGCCCCAGCTCCCTGCAACCAGATCCATCAAATGCTTGCCGGAGATCATCTCCGCCCACACCAAGCCATTCAGAACAAAGTATATAAGATAGAACTCAAGACCCCGGCAAGAGGAGCTTGCCGGAAGCCCATTCCTGTGCTCAAGGCTACAAGCATCTCTACAGATCCCCATGCGAGAGGAGCCTGCCGGGAGGACCAAGACCACATCACGAAGTCACGCCTCGGCGCGGGCGCTCGGGCGAGGACCCGGGGCGGAAGTCACAGAGTCTGCAAGCCCCCGGCCCGCAAGATCAAGGCCCTGCAAGGAGCTTGTCGGGAGAGCTAAGGCACGTGTCGACTCCAGCTCATTTGCCCACGCGCCGCCCCCACTTTCTCCAGAGACGCGTGGCGAGTGGTTGTACTGCATGAAGGATGCGTGGCACTCTGGTGGTGGCTTCGCCGCCGTGGCGTAAAGAAGACGAATGGCGGAGCTTTTGGGCGACGGCGACGGGCATTTAATGCCCTTGTCCCCCTCTCACAAAGTAGGTAGAAAGCACCGAGCTGCACTGCTCCCAGACTGCTCCAACTACCACCCCTTTTACGCTTTTACCCCTCTACTCACGCTGACACTGCCGGTGACCCTTGCCCTATAAAAGGAGGCCCATGCACAACGAGGGGAGGTTCCAACCATTGGCGCTTCTCGCGAGAGGGTTCTGCGACTAGCTACTCTCACGAGGGTTTCACACAACACTCCACCGCTCGCTCGCATTCTTGAGCAAGATCAAATACAACACAATGCAGCAAGAGGGTTTACGCGACCATCGCGGCCCGGCCGGGTAAAATCCTCGCAAGATCGCCTCGACCGCTTCTCGCGCTGCCTCCGCCTGCATCAACACACGAAGGCCCTGCCCCATAGGTGCCGCGCCACCCATCCGTCATGACATCTCTCGCGCGCGCCTGTAGGGCGCCGAGGTTGTGCGAACTCGATCCGCGTCAAGCGCGCCAGCCCTCTTCATCAACATCCCCAGCCTTCGCAAGCAGCTTCATCGACAATCGCATCATGGCCTCAAGACGAGCCGAGGGTCGCAGACCATCTCCGCTTTCCCGCCGCCACCGAGCCGACGGCAAAGTGAGGAGACGCCGGTGGAAGGGTGGACACCGGCGAGGGCGCCGCGGTGCCACCAGATCTCAGGACAGGCGGAGGACCACGCCGCCTCCAGAGACCCACGCCCATCCCAGCGCGCCGCGTTACGAAGATGGTGCCCGCATGTTGGGGCTAGAACATGCCGGGCTCGCGGGATGCTCCGGATCGCCTGTCCGAGCATGAGCAAAGCGAAGTGCGGGACAAGACCTCGCCTCCTGCCGCTATTAGGAGTCCGAGCACGCCCGCTCGCGCCACTCGCTCCGCGCCCCTACGCCCGCAAGCGTGTCTCTTGAGCGCTTACGCAGCCGCCGAGGACGCGCCATCGAGCTCTAAGTCCGCAAGGGCGGCTCGTGCTTACTCCGACGCGCGCAGCCTCGGAACGCCTAAGCCCGGCGAAGACAGCTCTAGCGTTCGCTCCGCAAACGCGCCTCCCGGAGTGCTGCGCCACCGCCAGAACGCACCATTGGGCACCTCCAGCGGTGCGAAGAAACAAGAGAAAGAAAAGCTAAGTCGCCGCGCCTTCGCGTGCGAGCACTCCTTAATATCATGCTTTTATTCGCTATATCCCTCTCGTGATTTGTCGCTTGTGCTCAAACCTCGCACGCCGAGGAGCTCGCTTGTGGATAGCCGCACTTACTTCGCTCAACACACTCAACGAGTAAAAGAGCGAAGCGGCGACCAGCCGCACCTCGCTTCGCTCGAGTCCGCTCGCAAGTTAAGCTGCCGCGAACTAGACACGCAAGGTTGCTTGCCGGAAGCGACGCCAGCGGCTGCCGATGTCCGTACTCAGCAAGCGCGTTAAGCGCCGCAAGTTCCTCGGCGTAAGGCTTAAAGCGCACAAAGGATGCTGGTTAGAGGGTGTAACGCTGCAAGCCTTGCCGTGAGATGCCCTTGGTATGGGAGGCTTGGGCGCAAGAGGAGCCAAGTCGTGGCCCGCCACGCACTTGTTTTGTTTCCGAGTCCGCCAACAAACACAAGTGTGCTGCAGCACCTTATCTTGCTTCCGAGCCACGCCAGCAAGTTAAGCGTCAGAATCGCCCGACGAGGTTGCTTGTCGGAGGCGACGCCACCACGGGCTGTCCCATGGTCGCTAAGCGTGTTCCTAAGCAAGCTCCCCAAGAGCGAGAGCACAAACATACGAAGGACAAAGCCCGACATCGCCTTTGCTTAGCTAAGATTTATATACACATACATGTGCATTGAGCAATCGTGATATCTACCTCAGCTGTTTTCATGGCTAAAATTGCAGCAACAAGGAGAACCAAAAGACCACACCAGCGCTTAAGATCCGCAAGCCCGGTCGCCGGGCTGCGATTGCCAAGGCTCTCCTCGGCAAGCCAGCCTCACTGGGCTGCGAGCGCCAAGATTCGCCTCCGCAAGCTAGAGTTGCTGGGGCTGCTATTTCAGATAAGTTTTTCATCCTCGTCATGCATCCTCTCATGGACAGGAGATGCGGATCGCGTCTTTGAACGATCGTGTCTTGTAAAACCCGTGACGTGGAGGAACCGAAGTCGTGGCCCGCTTATGCGTGCTTGGTTTGTTTCCGAGTCCGCCAACAAACCCAAGTGTGCCGCTGCACTCTACCTTGCTTCCGAGCCTGCTCAAGAAGATAGACGTCAGAATCGCCCGACAAGGTTGCTTGCCGGAGTGACACCACCAATGGCTGTCCCATGGTCGCTAAGCGTGTTCGCCCGGCAAGCTCCCCGATAGCGTAAGCACATACAAGGCGCCGCAATCAAGTAAAAGACTCAGTCCGCAAGCTTTCCCTCTTTTCATTAAAAACATCCAATTTAGTACAAGTCCATGGAGGATGAAAACATGATAGAGAGGATTACAAGTTCTTAAATGCAGCTAATGCCCGAGGGCTTACAATCTGAAAAGATAAGGTGCCCGTGATCCCTCTCCTGCTTTCTCTGCTCAGAGTTCGGGAGGTAGGTCAAGGAGCCCCAAGCAAGATAGGCTTGCCGGGAGAGAAGACCCTGCAAGAAGAGCTTGTCGGAGAAGGGCGAAGGAGCGACAAGGGGCGTGGCGGTGGCGCCACTGCGTGCCCCAGAGCTGCGCAAGGTGACGGGCATGGGGAACGATGCCCGGAGAGCCAGCGGCAAGCCCTCAAGCCCGCTGAAGAGCCACGGGCGCCAAGGCCCCAAGAGAACACCGGGGCCCGCCAGAGCTTGGCGGAGTCGGAGGCGAGGAGGCGAGCTTGAAGACGGGTAGTGGGACGCCAAGACGCTATCGGCTACTCGCCCTCGTGCTGCGACGTGAACGGCCTTTGCCGCCACTCCCCTCTTCCTCTTCCGCAGCCTCCCACGCCCGGCCGCAAGAAGACGGCCCCGGAGTTCAGGAGCCCGCAACCTGAAGAAGGGTTGCGGTGGCGCATGAGGCAGCGGTGTCCGACGCCTAGTCGGGCCCGCCATCCCCTCGCCGTCGCTGCCGCCCTCCTCGCCACTCGCCGAGGAGGGGCTTCGCTATCCGAGGAGCTGTCCACACAGCAGCGCACCCGGTTCCATAGTCGCCAAGACCTTGACGGCGAGGAGATCACCATCCAATAACTTGAAATGGAGGGTGAACCCGCCGCAAGCTATGGATCCGGCGAAGGTCTTCCACCCTCGGTCGAAGAACATCACGCCGGGCTGGGGACACGACACTCACCCGAGTGCCGCTGATCCCGCAGCCCCTCGCGCGTAGCTCCATCACGCCGGGTGGGTCCGTCCCATCGCGTCCGCGAACGGGACCGGCAGCCGGAGGCGGCGGCGAGGCGCCCGGCGAAGCTTGGACGAAGAACTCCTGGGGTCATCTCCGGTGGGGACCGCGCTGGTGGTCGAGACGCCGGGAGACAGGGAGGCACGCCGCCACGGCCGCCTCTCCCGACCGCCTCGGCCACGCCTCGACCTCGTCCGCTGCCACGCCTTCCTCTCCTCTCGTGGACGGCTCCACCACCACGGAAGCTGGTTGGGGAGCGGCGCTGCCCGAGGCAACCCGCGCCGCCACCGCCGAGGAACCAGGATTCCTCCTTCCATGGCGGCAAGAAGAATGAAGATGAAGACGAAGGGAGAAGTGGGTGAGTGTGGCCGTTATGCACCCCTTCCGCCCTATTTAAAGGGGCGAGGTGGGGACTCAACCGCCTCTCGACCAATCAGAAGCGAGGAGGCCAGAGGAGCGGGCCGACTCGCCCTCTCCTCCCGTGGACGGCTCGGTCTCCCACCTTCGCCGCCCCCACCCCTGTGGCATGAGGGCGTGGCATAAAAAGCGGAGCCAGAGCGACAGTGAAGCGACCCCGCTCTGCGCCACGATCACGGGTGGATGCTTTAAGGCTGCATGCGCCGCCCACTCCTCCCACGACACCGCAATCAACGCAGGCTGCTATGGGAGGGGAGACGGCAGATGCAAAGAAGGATTCGACGCGCCTGGGCTTCAAGGCTACTGCAGACTGCCTTGGGCCTGGCCCAACAGCTCGGCACCTGTATGGCCCAGCCCGGGCTCTGTCGGTGTACTAAGGTAGGGGTACCTCAAGACCCCAACTTGTGCACGGGCAGCCCCACTCCTCGCAACCAGATCCATCAAATGCTTGCCGAGATCATCTCCGCCCACACCAAGCCATTCAGAACAAAGTATATAAGATAGAAACTCAAGACCCCGCAAGAGGAGCTTGCGGAAGCCCATTCCGTGCTCAAGGCTACGCACTCCTACAGATCCCGGCGAGAGGAGCCTCGCGGGAGGACCAAGACCACATCACAGGTCACGCCGGCGCGCGCGCCTGGCGAGGACCCGGGGCGGTAAGTCACAGAGTCTGCAAGCCCCGGGCCGGCAGAAGATCAAGGCCCTGCAAGGAGCTTGCCGGGAGAGCTGTGCTACGTGCCCAAGACTCCAGCTCATTTGCCCACGCCGCCCCAAACCTTCTCCGAGACGCGTGGCGAGTGGTTGTACTGCATGAAGGATGCGGTGGCACTCATGGTGGTGGCTTCGCCGCCGTGGCGTAAAGAAGACGAATGGCGGAGCTTTTGGGCGACGGCGACGGGCATTTAATGCCCTTGTCCCCTCTCGTCAAAAGTAGGTAGAAAGCATCGAGCTGACTGCTCTCAAGACTGCTCCAACTACCACCCCTTTTACGCTTTTACCCTCTACTCACGCTGACACTGTCGGTGACCCTTGCCCTATAAAAGGAGGCCCATGCACAACGAGGGGAGGTTCCAACCATTGGCGCTTCTCGCGAGAGGGTTCTGCGACTAGCTACTCTCACGAGGGTTTCACACAACACTCCACCGCTCGCTCGCATTCTTGAGCAAGATCAAATACAACACAATGCAGCAAGAGGGTTTACGCGACCATCGCGTCTGCTGGGTAAAATCCTCGCACAAGATCGCCTCGATCTGCTCTCCGCTGCCTCCGCCTGCATCAACACACGAAGGGGCCCCGGCCCCATAGGTGCCGCGCCACCCATCCGGCCGCGACACCAGGCTCAAAGGGATCATAAGATTATTCATGCTAGAAACTTCCGTGTGCAGACACAAGCCATTATGGGCTCTGGCTTAGTCGAGTAAGTTGCGTGAGCTCTTGAAGAGGTGGACTAGAAGATATAGGGGAAAGTAGGTGTACCGGTTCGCCTGGAGTAGAGAGTTAATGCTTCAGAAAGACTATGTCTCGATCATCCGATCATGGATGCGGTCGAGTCTTGTGGGGAAAAGTGCGCAAACCTCTACAGAGTGTATAAACTAATCAAAGTTAGCCGTGTCCCTGGTTATGGACATCTTGAGTATCTAGTACTTGAATCTATTAATGTGGTCTCATCACGTTACTTTAATTAACTTTTTGGGTTAATGATGATACTTTTAATTGGGATTTGAGTTGGGGTTACCTTCTCAAATATTGGGCAACTTGGGAGTAGTTAAATAAAATTATTTCCTATGATGTAGGAAAAAACTAGCTTTATGAAAAATCATAAACTTACAGCCTCCACCAGCCAAATATTGCATGTAGATATAGTTCTTGCATTTCATTGCTTTACAGTGTAACTCTGCCAGCATATTTAATGTGCTGACCTACATGGTTGCAACGTCTCATGTTGCAGACTACTCAGATGACGAATAAGGTGCGATAGGTCGTTGTTTTGCACTCAGCTATGCCTTTGGAGTCGGTGTACTCATTTACCTTTGAAGCTTCTTGAGTTATTTAGTTTAGATGGCCTTCGACCTTAATATTTTTGTGTAATCATACTCTTTATGATGACTCGATGTAATAAGTATGTGATTGAAACTCTGTTATAATTCCTTGAGAATGTGCCTGTCAGCATTACCGATCTAGGGATGACACTGATGCACAGAGACTTGACCGTTTGAGGTCCGGTCGCTACAAGAAGCACGCAAAGTCTTATCATTTTTCTTTTTCTTTTTCTTGTTATAAGAACTAGGTATAGTGGTGTTGTTCCTTTGAGAATCTTGTTCAATTCTCTTTGGGTGTCCCTCAGGATAAAGTGGTTCCTAGGTCATTTTACCTCCTCTAATTGCTACTCTAACAACAAAGTCACTTATATTATTTTTCATTTCATCAAGTAACTCTCATTGAGATTGAGCAACTTGTTCTAATTGAGTTTGAACCATAGAGACATGTTTTCCTACACCTCTAACATCATTTGAGATTCTAAATAACAAGTCACTCAAACGAGCAATTATATCAGAGTTGTATTTCAGTTGTTTCATCACATTTGCATTGAAGTGATCTTGATTTCTAATGTAATTATCAAACTCATAAAGGCATTGGCTAGGATGTTTATTACGAGGATCATCACTATCATTGAATTTCATTAAAGATTTTACCTCTACCAGTGGTGGTGCTTCGAGCCCTTGTATTTCTTTGATAGGTGGTAAATTTTTAACATCCTCAACCTTAATACATTTTTCCTTCATAGATTTCTTTGCCTCTTACATATCTTCAGGACTGAGATATAAGATACCCCTCTTCTTCGGAGTGGGTTTAATAGGTGCTTCAGGAGGAGTCCAATCGTCACAAATTTCAGTATGTTATTCAATAATCCCTCAGCTTGTTCAATGGTTCGTTCCCTAAAAACACAACCAGCACAACTATCTAGGAAGTCTCTAGAAGCATCAATTAGTCCATTATAGAAGATATCAAGTATTTCATTTTTTTAAGAGGATGATCAGGCAAAGCATTAAGCAATTGGAGAGGCCTCCCCCAAGCTTGTGGGAGACTCTCTTCTTCAATTTTCACAAAGTTAAATATTTCCTACAAAGCAACTTGTTTCTTATGAGTAGGGAAATATTTTTTAGAGAAGTAATAGATCATATCCTGGGGACTACGCACACAACCAGGAGCTAGAGTATTGTACCAAGCTTTAGCATCACCCTTTAATGATAATGAAAATAACTTGAGAATATAGTAATAGCGAATCTTCTCATCATGAGCAAAAAGGGTTGCTATATCATTCAACTTAGTAAGATGTGCCACAACAATTTCAGTTTCATAACCATGCAAAGGATTAGATTCAACCAAAGTGATTAGCTTTGGGTCGACAGATAATTCATAATCCTCATCAATAATAAGAATAGGTGAAGTAGCAAACTCAGGATCACATTTCATTTTAGCATTCAGAGATCTTTCTTTATACTTGCACAATAATTTCTCTATATCATCTCTATCCTTACAAGCAAGAATATCTCTAGTTGCCTCCTCACTCATAGTATAACCTTCCGGTACCTTCGGCAATTCATATCTACGAGGACTAGTTCTAGTAGGTGTTTCAGTAGTTTCAGTTTCAAGTTCATCATCAGATTCAACAATATCATGTTGTCTTACTCTAGAAATTTGTTCATCAAGAAATTCACCTAGTGGCACATCATCAAGCAAGGTACTAGCATCATCATGAGTAGCATTCATAGCAGAAGTAGCATCATCAATAACTTGCGACATATCAGAATTAATAGGATGTTGTCGAGTTGCAAGTTTACTTATAATAGAAGGTGAATCTAAAGCAGAACTGGATGGCAGTTCCTTACCTAACCTCGCCTTTGAGGGAAAAATCTTAGTGTTAGAATCCTTCAGATTCTTCATAATGATAATATGATAATAATAATCCCAAGTGACTCAACAAATATAGATATGCTCCCTCGCAATGGCGCCAGAAAAAGGTCTTGATAACCCGTAAGTATAGGGGATCACAACAGTTTTCGAGGGTAGAGTATTCAACCCAAATTTATAGATTCGACACAAGGGGAGCCAAAGAATACTTGAAGGTATTTGCAGCTGAGTTATCAATTCAACCACACATAGAGATTAATTATCTGTAGCAAAGTGATTAGTAGCACAATAATATGATAGTTTTGATGATATCAGCAGTAGTAACGGTAACAGTAATAGTGATAGCGGTGATATTGTAGCAGTAACGATAGCAGTAGCAACAGTAGTAACTTAACAAGAAGAATATAGGATAAGTTCGTAGGCATTGGATCGGTGACTCCTTGGATGATATTCATCATGAGACAGTTATAACCTAGGGTGATACGACACTAGCTCCAGTTCATAAATACAATGTAGGCATGTATTCCGTAAATAGTCATACGTGCTTATGGAAGGAACTTGCATGGCATCTTTTGTCCTACCCTCCCGTGGCAGCGGGGTCCTATTGGAAACTAAGGGATATTAAGGCCTCCCTTTAATAGAGAACCGGAACTAAGCATTAACACACGGTGAATACATGAACTCCTCAAACTACGGTCATCACCGGGAGTGGTCCCGACTATTGTCACTCCGGGGTTACCGGATCATAACACATAGTAGTTGACTATAACTTGCAAGATCGGATATAGAACATGGATAATAAGGTGATAAAATAAACGGTTTAGATCTGAAATCATGGCACCCGGCCCAAAGTGACAAGCATTAAGCATGGCAAAGTCGTAGCAACATCAATCTCAGAACATAGTGGATACTAGGGATCAAGCCCTAACAAAACTAACTCAATTACACAATGAATCTCATCCAACTCCTCACCGACCAGCGAGCCTACGAAGGAATTACTCACTCCCGGTGGGAAGCATCATGGAATTGGCGATGGAGTGTTGGTGATGACGAAGATTGAAGATCCCCCTCTCCGGAGCCCCGAACGGACTCCAGATCTGCCCTCCCGAGGAAGAACATGGCTTGGCGGTGGCTCCGTCTCGTGAAATATGATAATTCTTTCTCCCCGATTTTTTCTAGAAATATGGGATTTTATAGCATCGGTTTGAGGGTCAGCGAGGCCACAAGGTGGGCAGCACCCACCTAGGCGCGTCTGGGGTGGCTGACACACCCTGTTGGGTTGTGCCCACCTAGGTGCCCCCCTCGGGTCCATCCTGGCTCCAGAAATTGTCTTATTTGATATAAAAAATCCTCGCAAAGTAACGTTACATTCCGAGAACTTCTATTTCTGCACAAAACTAACACCATGTAGTTCTACAGAAAACAGTGTCAGTCCGGGATTAGTTACACTCAAATCATGCAAACTAGAGTCCAAAACAAGAGGAAAAATGTTAGGAAAAGTAGATACGTTGAAGATGTATCAGTTTCCAACCTCGCGAACCCTTTCTATGGTTGCCATGGGCCTCCTTTTATAGGTCAAGGGGTCACCACTGTGGCAAATTAGTCATTATACACTGATATGACAACAAATAGTGCTATCATACCTAACTCTGCAGGCTGACAGTGTGCATTTAATGCGCCACTTAGTGTCACGTCGTTGGTTGCCCGGCAAGGCTTACCAGGCTATCTTGCCAGCTCCACACCTGCTCGCTTGACATGTCATTGGATGGGTGTCATCTGTAGTTTTCCTTGGTAGGAACTGGCCGCCATGTGGCGAATGGTTGCCACTTAATCACTCCATGGCTTGACACCGCACTGATTGACAACGTGGGTTGTGGTAGAGTAGTTGCTTAAGTAATCTGGTCTCTGCGAGTCCCGGCAGGCCTTGCCAGGATGCCTTGGTCATCTCCTTCTAGGGTGGCCTCGCCCCTTGCCAAGCTCGCCTGCCCGGCAAGGGAGGCTTTTCCTTTGTTAATATTTGGCTCCTCTATCTTGGCCTTGGGTCCTTCCGATCTGCTTGTTGATGCTTTGAATCTCTTGGTCTCTTGTTCACCTTGTTCTGATGCTTCAACTCGATCTTGTGCTTTGCAGACAGTCAAAGGCAACAGCCCAGTGTCTGCTAGATCGACAGCCTCGCCCCATCGCCGATATTAATGGCGCGCCCAAGCTGCTGGTCATATTAGGCGGCCGCACACCCCATTGTGGCTACACACAAAATTCTCTCTCCATGCCTGCATCCCCGATGCCGCTATCAGTCCTCACCGCCGTCACTGTATGAGGATGCCACCAAAGCGCCCCATCAAAGGGAGTGGCGATGCAGGGACTGCTGAAGCGCCTGAGCATGGCGTGAAGATGGAGATAGGAACATCGCCGCTGAAGAGGTCTCGCTTGACCTTGATGTCATCAACGGCGTCATGCTTGCACAACCGGAGCCGGAGGTTCACAACGACTCCGGTGGCGACTCCGACAACCACTACAGTGACGAATCAGACAACGGCAGAGAACCGGTTAGTCATCTATACCCATTTATGTGTCAAATATTGCTACGTCTTGAGCTTGCGTTGGTTTTCCTTCAAGAGGAAAGGGTGATGTAGCAAAGTAGCGTAAGTATTTCCCTCAGTTTTTGAGAACCAAGGTATCAATCCAGTAGGAGGCTCCTCAGAAGTCCCATGCACCTACACAAACAAACAAGAACCTCGCAACCAATGCAATAAAGGGGTTGTCAATCCCTTCACGGCCACTTGCGAAAGTGAGATCTGATAGAGATAATATGGTAAGAAAATATTTTTGGTATTTTCATGATATAGATTGGAAAATAAAAGATGCAAGTATAAGTAGATTGAAAATTTATATGATAAAAGGTAGACCCGGGGGCCATAGGTTTCACTAGTGGCTTCTCTCAAGATAGCATAAGTATTACGGTGGGTGAACAAATTACTGTCGAGCAATTGATAGAAAAGCTCATAGTTATGAGATTATCTAGGCATGATCATGTATATAGGCATCACGTCCGTGACAAGTAGATCGGAATGATTCTGAATCTACTACTATTACTCCACACATCGACCGACTCCTGCCTGCATCTAGAGTATTAAGTTCATGAAAAACAGAGTAACACATTAAGAAAGATGACATGATGTAGAGGGATAAATTCATGCAATATGATATAAACCACATCTTTTTATCCTCGATGGCAACAATACAATACGTGCCTTGCTGCCCCTGCTGTCACTGGGAAAGGACACCACAAGATTGAACCCAAAGCTAAGCACTTCTCCCATTGCAAGAAAGATCAATCTAGGAGGCCATACCAAATTGATATTTCGAAGAGACTTGCAACGATAACTTAATCACACATAAAGAATTCAGAGGAGATTCAAATATTTCTCATAGATAAACTTGATCATAAACACACAATTCATCGGATCTCGACAAACACACCGCAAAAAGAGTTACATCGAATAGATCTCCAAGAAGATCGAGGAGAACTTAATATCGAGATTCAAAGAGAGAGAAGAAGCCATCTAGCTAATAACTATGGACCCGAAGGTGTGTGGTAAACTACTCACAACTCATAGGAGAGGCCTTGGAGATGATGTAGAAGCCCTCCGTGGTCGATTCCCCCTCCGACGGAGCAGCGATGAAGGCTCCAAGATGGGATCTCGCGGATACAGAAGGTTGCGGCGAATTTTTCGTGGTGCTCGTGGATGTATTCGGGGTACGTGGATATATATAGGAGGAAGAGTAGGTCGGTGGATGCTCGAGGGGCCCACGAGGGTGGGGTGCGCGCCCACCTCCAGGGGGCGCGCCGGGCACCCTGGTGGTCACCTCGGTTGTTGCTTGACATCCACTCCAAGTCCCATGGATTGCGTTTGTTCCAAAAAGATCACTCCCGAAGGTTTCATTCTGTTTGGACTCCGTTTGATATTCCTTTTCTTCGAAACACTAAAATAGGCAAAAAACAGCAATTCGGGCTGGGCCTCCGGTTAGTAGGTTAGTCCCAAAAATGATAGAAAAGTGTAAAGTAAAGCCCATAAACATCCAAAGCGGGTAATATAATAGCATGGAACAATCAAAAACTATAGATACGCTGGAGACAAATCAAGCATCCCCAAGCTTAATTCCTGCTCGTCCTCGAGTAGGTAAATGATAAAAACAGAATTTTTGATGTGGAATGCTACCTAGCATAATTCTCAATGTATTTTTCTTTATTGTGGCATGAATGTTAAGATCCAAATGATTCAAAATAAAAGTTCATATTGACATAAGAAATAGTAATACTTCAAGCATACTAACAAAGCAATCATGTCTTCTCAAAATAACATGGCTAAAGAAAGTTCATCCCTACAAAATCATATAGTTTGGTCATGCTCCATTTTCGTCACACAAGAATGCTCTCATGTTTCACACCCCCAATGACAAGCCAAGCAATTGTTTCATACTTAAGTAATCTCAAATTTTTTGAAATTTCACACAGTACATGAGCGTGAGCCATGGATATAGCACAATGGGTGGAATAGAATATGATGATGGAGGTTGTGTGGAGAAGACAAAAAGAAGAAAGTCTCATGTTAACGAGGCTAATCAACGGGCTATGGAGATGCCCATCAATTGATCTCAACAAGAGGAGTAGGGATTCCATGCAACAGATGCACTAGAGCTATAAATGTATGAAAGATCAACAAAAGAAACTAGTGGGTGTGCATCCAACTTGCTTGCTCACGAAGACCTAGGGCATTTTGAGGAAGCCCATCATTGGAATATACAAGCCAAGTTCTATAATGAAAAATTCCCACTAGTATATGAAAGTGACAACAAATGAGACTCTCTATATGAAGAACATGATGCTATTTTGAAGCACAAGTGTGGAAAAAGATAGTAGCATTGTCCCCCTTTTTTTGGGCCTTTCTTTTTTTTATTTGTCCTTTTTTTTGGCCTTTCCTTTTTTGGACTTTTTTAGGTACAATGCTCTAATAATGATGATCATCACACTTCTATTTATTTACAACTCATGAGTTACAACTCAGAACTAGAACAAGATATGACTCTATGTGAAGTACCGGGATGGGCAATGAATCAAGAGTAACATGTATGAAAAATTATGAAGGTGGCTTTGCCACAATACGATGTCAACTACATGATCATGCAAGGCAATATGACAATGATGATGCGTGTCATGATGAACGGAACGGTGGAAAGTTGCATGGCAATATATCTTGGAATGACTATGGAAATGCCATAATAGGTAGGTATGGTGTCTGTTTTGAGGAAGACATAAGGAGGTTTATGTGTGATAGAGCGTATCGTATCACCCTGTTTGGATGCACTGGCGAAGTTTGCACCAACTCTCAAGGTGAGAAAGGGCAATGCACGGTACCGAAGAGGCTAGCAATGATGGAAGGGTAAGAGTGCGTATAATCCATGGACTCAACATTAGTCATATGAACTCATATACTTATTGCAAAAATCTAGAAGTCATCAAAAACCAAGCACTACACGCATGCTCCTAGGGGGATAGATTGGTAGGAAAAGACCATCGCTCGTCCCCGACCGCCACTGATAAGGATGGCAATCTAAGAACACCTCATATTTGAAATTTGTTACACAACGGTTACCATACGTGCATGCTACGGGACTTGCCAACATCAACACAAGCATTCTTTAAATTCACAATTACCCAACTAGCATGACTCTAATATCACCACCTCCATATCTCAAAACAATTATCAAGTATCGAATTGATCATAGCATCCAATTAACTTCCTATGATAGTTTTTATTACACCCAACTTGGATGCCCATCATTCTAGGACCAATTTTAGAAAATACCATGATGTTCTAAAAGTCTCTCAAAATAATATAAGTGAAGCATGATAGGTCAATAATTTCTACAAAATAAAGCCACCGCCGTGCTCTAAAAAGATATAAGTGAAGTACTAGAGCAAAACTTTCTAGCTCAAAATATATAAGTGAAGCACATAGAGTATTCTAATAAATTCCAAATCAAGTGGGTTTCTTCCAAAAGGTGTGTACAGCAAGGATAATTGTGTTGAACCAAAAAGTGATGACTAATATCATACAAGACGGTCCAAGCAAAACACATATCATGTGGCGAATAAAAATATAGCTCCAAGTAAAGTTACCGATAGACGAAGACGAAAGAGGGGATGCCTTCCGGGGCCTCCCCAAGATTAGGCTTTTGGTTATCCTTGAATATCTTGGGGTGCCATGGGCATCCCCAAGCTTATGCTTTTGCCACTCCTTATTCCATAGTCCATCAAATCTTTACCCAAAACTTGAAAACTTCACAACACAAAACTCAACAAGAAATCTCATAAGCCCCGTTAGTGCAAGAAAGAAAAACCACCACATAAGGTACTGTAATGAACTCATTATTTATTTATATTGGTGTTAAACCTACTGTATTCCAACTTCTCTATGGTTCATAACCCCCAATACTAGCCATAGATGCATCAAATCAAGCAAACAACACAAAAAAAACAGAATCTGTCAAAAACAGAACAGTCTGTAGCAATCTGTATCTCTCGAATACTTCTGGAACTCTAAAAATCCTACAAAAATAGGAAGTCCTGGGAAATTTATCTATTGATCTACATCAAAAAGAATCAACGCTAAAGGACGTTTCTGTGAATTAATAAAATCATTTTTGTGCGCGCAAAAGTTTCTGTTTTTCAGCAGAATCAAATTAACTATCACCGTAGGTTATCCTAGAGGTTCTACTTGGCACAAACACTAATTAAAACATGAAAAGACATCTAAACAGAAGCTAGATGAAAGATTTATTACTAAACATAAGCAAAAAGCAAGAAACACAAATAAAATTGGGTTGCCTCCCAACTAGCGCTATTGTTTATCGCCCCAAGCTAGACATAAAAGCGAGAATAGATCTAAGTAGTGCCCTCTTTGGCATTCGGAAAGAAAAGAGAGAATTTCCTTTCTATGGCATTCATCCTTCTATTTTGGGAGAGTACATTGCCATTAATGGAGGAAGTAAGATTAAGCACGTTACAGAAATTTGCATCTAAGCTAGCCTTCATCTCTTTAATAATTTCGTTTTGATAAAAGCAAAAAAGAGTGGTAGATTCAACCTTATCATTCATGGGATGCCCAAATATAGTTTTCATTTTTCCATAGGTATCTATAGCATACCCTTCAAGAAAACCTCCTTCAAAATAGAATCTAGAACTTGCTTGAATGAAGCAGGTAAGCCAACATAGAAATTTTTTAAGTAAACCTCAATTTGATATTGTGGCACATAGCTAGCCCGAATCCTTAATAACCTATCCCAAGCATCTTTGAAAGACTCATCAAGTAAATAACGAAAAATTCCGGATTCATCTTCAAAATTATTCAAACTCTCATTGGTGACCTCGGTAGGTCTTTCCATAGCATCATTATTTATGAGCTTAGAGAGGATAGAGGGACTGTCCAAGGTAATAAAACCCTGGAAAGAACCCTTAGTTCTTTTTGATTCGGCCATGGCAACGTGAAGGCAAATGATAAAGAGAGGGCAAATAAAACGGCAAGGGTGAAGTGGGGGAGAGGAAAACGAGAGGCAAATGGCAAAGAACGTAATGCGAGGGAGATGAGTTTGTGATGGGTACTTGGTATGTCTTGACATGAGCGAAGACCTCACCGGCAACGGTGACAGAAATCCTTCTTGCTACGTCTTGAGCTTGCGTTGGTTTTACTTGAAGAGGAAAACGAGAGGCAAATAGCAAATAATGTAATGCGAGGGAGATGAGTTTGTGATGTGTACTTTGGTATGTCTTGACATGAGCGAAGACCTCACCGGCAACGGTGCCAGAAATCCTTCTTGCTACGTCTTGAGCTTGCGTTGGTTTTACTTGAAGAGGAAAGGGTGATGCAGCAAAGTTGCATAAGTATTTCCCTCAATTTTTGAGAACCAAGGTATCAATCCAGTAACAGGCTCCTTAGAAGTCCGATGCACCTACACAAACAAACAAGAACCTCGGAACCAACGCAATAAAGGGGTTGTCAATCCCTTCACGGCCACTTGCGAAAGTGACATCTGATAGATATAATATGATAAGATAAATACTTTTTGTATTTTTATGATATAGATTGGAAAATAAAAGATGCAAATATAAGTAGATTGAAAACTTATATGATAAAAGATAGACCCAGGGGCCATTGGTTTCACTAGTGGCTTCTCTCAAGATAGCATAAGTATTACGGTGGGTGAACAAATTACTGTCGAGCAATTGATAGAAAAGCGCATAGTTATGAGATTATCTAGGCATGATCATGTATATAGGCATCACGTCCGTCACAAGTAGATCGAAACGATTCTGCACCTACTACTATTACTCCACACATCGACTGACTCCTGCCTGCATCTAGAGTATTAAATTCATGAAGAACACAGTAACGCATTAAGAAAGATGGCATTATGTAGAGGGATAAATTCATGCAATATGATATAAACCCCATCTTTTTATCCTCGATGGCAACAATACAATACGTGCCTTGTTGCCCCTGCTGTCACTGGGAAAGGACACCACAAGATTGAACCCAAAGCTAAGCACTTCTCCCATTGCAAGAAAGATCAATCTAGTAGGCCAAACCAAATTGATAATTCGAAGAGACTTGCAAAGATAACTTAATCACACATAAAAGAATTTAGAGGAGATTCAAATATTTCTCATAGATAAACATGATCATAAACTCACAATTCATCAGATCTCGACAAACACGCCGCAAAAAGAGTTACATCGAATAGATCTCCAAGAAGATTGAGGAGAACTTTGTATTGAGATTCAAAGAGAGAGAAGAAGCCATCTACCTAATAACTATCGACCCGAAGGTGTGTGGTAAACTACTCACAACTCATAGGAGAGGCCTTGGAGATGATGTAGGGGCCCTCCATGGTCGATTCCCCCTCCGGTGGAGCACCGACGAAGGCTCCAAGATGGGATCTCGCGGATACAGAAGGTTGCAGCGGTGGAAATAGTTTTTCGTGGTGCTTCTGGATGTTTTTGGGGTACATGTATATATATAGGAGGAAGAAGTAGGTCGGTGGACGCTTGAGGGGCCCACGAGGGTGGGGGGCATGCCCACCCCCAGGGGGCGCGCTGGGCACCCTCGTGGCCGCCTCGGTTGTTGCTTGACTTCCACTCCAAGTCCCCTGGATTGCGTTTGTTCCAAAAAGATCGCTCCCGAAGGTTTCATTCCATTTGGACTCCATTTGATATTCCTTTTCTACAAAACACTGAAATAGGCAAAAAAAATAGCAATTCGGGCCGGGCCTCAGTTAGTAGGTTAGTCCCAAAAGTGATATAAAAGTGTAAAGTAAATCCCATAAACATCCAAAACAGGTAATATAATAGCATGGAAGAATAAAAAATTATGGATACGTTGGAGACGTATCAAATATATCCTAGTATTTCTCTGGTTACTCCTGCCTCCCCCTTTTTGGAATAGAAATCCTATGGTTATGTTCTCTCAATCCATGAAATCTGAGTAAGTTTTGTTAGATCCATAGAGTGTATTGATTGTTTGAATCATACAAATGATAAGTGATTAATTGTTTCATTTGTACAAATGATTTTTGTTAATAATCCGAGTAGTGTTAGTGTTCATGATAATAATTCCTAGCAAGATCATGAAAATTGATTTTGAATGTCCTACATATATGCTTGTGCCATTTTTTTATCAAGATTGGAATGTACATAGATGATTGTGCTTAAAAATCGAAGCATAATCTTTGGATATGTCTTAAAAAATATCCATAAAATCCAAAAATTCCTAATCATACTTTACTCATGTAAAAATTGATTTGAAGCCAAATTTTGGCAACTGCCAAATGTTTGCTAGAGATTAGTTTGTATTTCAAATTTGACAGCACATCTTTTTACTATATGTATAGGTGCTATCTGTCGATGTCGACAGTGAGGATGACGACGCCAGGGGATGTAGAAGAGGCAAAAGCTCAGGGAGCTTTATGCGGGAAATCATAAAAGTTGTATTAGGGCCTGGTATGGGGGCTTTTGATGCCCATTTTGCAACTAAAAGCTTCATGATGTGTATGCAAGTGTTTTGGCACATGCAAGAGCACGAGTTGTTGGCTCCTTCAGGCAGAAGTATTCTCGTAGGGTGGCACACGCAGCGTATGCTGAGTACCTGGAGAAGCTTCAAGTTTGTGCAGGCCTGCTGATAGATCTGATGTGGGATTGAACTATATATGGCTATGTAGTGTGTTAATTATAACTATGCTTGAGTATGCTTAATGTTAGTTGAACTATATATGGTTGAACTATGCTTGTGTACACTTATTATATATGCCTGAGTATGCTTTACATCTATGTTTATGTGTGTCTAAATGCGGTATATGGATGTAATTAGTTTGGATGATGTAATTTTATGCACATTAGGGTGAATTTTTAGCGTGGGTAAAAATTTCATATTCAACCGACAAAGGAAATGTGGACCCACCCTGAAACTAGGTTATTTACGCAGATTGGAACCATGTGCAATGACTTCCATTTTCCCATTTTTTAAATAGACGTTAATCACACATGGTTGGCTCTAGTAAACCGTTGCCTTCGAGACGCTTTGTGGGATAGAAAACTCTCACCACCCAATTCAATAAGGAAAGAACAAAACCCTCACCATCCCCACGTCACAAAAACCTCACCCACACACCGCCCCTCCAGTCCCCTTTCACACCCGCACTAGCTTCTGCACAACTCAGCATGTCACCGCCTATCGCTGTGGCAACCACTTAGCTCGACGCCTGTCACCACCGTCGGCTGCCGGCAGACCCCATAGCATTTTGCCACTGCCGCTTGCCACCGCCTATCGCCATTGACCTTCTCGACACTACTTCTCGCCAACCCAGCTCCGCCCACGCGCCAACCCCGCAGTGTCCCTTTCCTGGGCTTCAAGAGCCTCGGCCTCCGGAGCGCTTGGTGGCGCAGGACTTCCGAAGGTCGCCTCAACAGTGGCTGGTGGCGTGCACCCCTCCTTCCACACTGGGGGCACACGTCACCGAATCAAGAAGCAACGGAGCCACAAGGATGGGATTCTTGCAAGGCCCCTCAAGGCCCGCCGGGAGTAACCCCCACTCGTCGGAGAGGGGCATCTGCTCCACGACGGCCGCCTTGTTCGAGCATTGGTAGAGGAGACAACAATTTCCTGGAAGATCGGTGGGTTTGGAGTTGCCCGTTAGAAGCTCAAGCACCTTGTTCAGGGTCTTGGAAGGCAGCGCCGGCTCCTGGAGCCTCAAGGAGTCCTCAGCGCTGGTTAAGGCCTACATCGGGCGGAATGGAGCTGGTGTGCGGCGATGCGCCACTGGACGAATTCCTTCACCACCGTTGGCGCTGTCACTCCTAGCTTCTGCAGCCTGGCCAGCCTCTTCCAGACGCGGGTAAGCCAATGGTCGACAAGCTTCACATGCCCCCAGCCGGAGCTGGGCTCCATAGGCACTCGAGGGGTCAGAAGCAGGGGTCTGCGCGTACCAGCATCTACAAATAGCCACTGCTTCTAGAACCTATTCGCATCTGGCGATAGCTCGAAGTCGATCCCCGAGCTAGCAGTCGCTGCAATAGCTTCGAAGGTCACGCACCCCGAGCGTTGGCGGGCGTCGACCAGACAGAGCAATAGGAAATGGCAAACAGGGCCATGGAAGGAGCAATGCCGACCATGGCTTCGCAAAGGAAGGCAAAGACAACAAGGAGGATGATGGAGCAAGGATCCAGGTGCAGTAGGTGGATCTGGTAGGGCGAGATTATGGCATTGAAGAAACTAGAGAAAGGGGGAATTAGGCCCGTGAAGAGGTCATGAAGATGGATGGGAATCTCAGTGGCGCTCCTATGATCCACGAGCCAAGACGCGGGTCGGGCGGCTGTCACCTTCCACTCGTTGGAATCGGCTGTGAGAGCAAGGCAGACCTTAGCGCCTCCCAATTGATCACAGTCGATCGCTCGAGAGCTGGCTCCAAGGCCGGCGGGGGTCTAGCCGGGGTGCGCGACCTCGTTGTCTTCTTCCTCTGCTTGGGGGCCATGGCGGAATCTAGGGAGGTGGAGCGGCGCTGGCACGAGATCTAGGCGAAGGATTGCAAGCCTGGGAATAGAAGGAGCAAGGGCCAAGCGCAACAATGTATAAGGGCGGACTGCTCTGGCAACAGGCGGCCACCAGGCTTGGCGGATTTCAAGGCAGTATAGGGAAGTGGACACGCCCACGTCCCATCAACCGCCACGCGTTGTCGGTGTACTAAAGTAGGGGTACCTTAGTACCCCGAACTTGTGCACGGCAATCAGAGACTTCACTGGCGAGGCTTGCCGGGCGCCCGCCAAGATCCTCTCGCCATTCCTATCTTATCGCTTATTCAAGAACAAAGTGTCAACCAAGTAGACAAAGCCCGGCAAGAGGAGCTTGCCGGAAGTACAAGGCCCCGCAAGAAGAGCTTCTTTGGGAAGGACGAGACCCGACAAGAGGAGCTTGCCGGAAGGCCAACCAAGGCGCTTCGAAAATCCTTGCATAACGCCCAAGCCTCCGGCAAGGCCCGGCGAGCGGCAAGCTTGTCTGGTGCGACAAGACAACGGCAGCGGCAAGGCACTTGTCGCGACAAGGCTGCCACTCGCACCCAAGCTCCAACAAGATCCAACGACATGTCACCCCTGTGGCCATCCCAGAGCACGTGGCAGGCGCCAGGCAGCCATGCGGTGCGAGGTGGCGTTTAAGCTGACAAGGAGGCCATCGTGGCGATCGGTGGCGCCCCTAACATCGCTTCCTTGCTTTGTTGAGGCGACCGGACGGCATTAAATGCCCTTGTCCCCGCCGCCGAGTTAGGTAGGGACACTGTTGGACACTGTTGTACCAACCTGCGTTTTTACTCTTTTTACCCCCTCTTTCTACGCCACACTGTCGGTGACCCCTTAGATTATAAAAGGAGGCCCATGCGCACGAGAAGGGGTTCGATTCATTCGACGATCCAACACCACTACACGCCACGCCTCGAGCAAGAACAAATACAAACACAAAGCAGCAGAGGAGTTTTATCTCCGGAGAGCTCCGGCTGGGTAAAAAACGCGCGTTGCCGCTCGATCTGCTCTCAGATGCGCCCTCCGCCCCCTTGCCGGACCAGAAGGGCCCTCTTTGCCCCATAGGTGCTCGTGCCCCAGCCGACCACTTACATCTTTGGCGCGCTGTAAGGGGCGCCGAGGTCGTCGCGACTGATCCGGCGTCTCGCAAGCGCTACATCAACATCTTCATCAACATGCCACCAAGAAGAAAACTTCGAGGTAGCCGCCCGTCTGCGACTGTCCTACCGCCCGAGCAAACAGCGGTGGGGTGGACGCCGGAGGAGCGGGCGCCAGCGGGGACTCACCTCGCCACCCGCTTCCAAGGACAAGGCCCGCAAGTTTCAGCGTCGACATCCGCCGCACCCCTCCGGGGAGGTGCAAGATCGACAACACCACGGTGCTCCTGGCGCCGTGCTTGCGCGGAACAAGGCTGTTGGTGGTCGCGTACGCCAAGGCCAGCAGACGCGCCAACACGCCTGGCATGAGCGCAGAGGCGGTCTCCGGCGCTGCTGTGGGGCCCTCGACAAGTTCTGATTCCGGCAAGGGTGAACCTATGCAACCAAAAAAAAGGGTTGGTTACTGGCGACTACTTTCTAGCAGAGCTCCCCGGACCCGCCGCCAAGAAGGCCCCTCAGATCAACACAAGCGCCGAGGAGCCGCTCTCCGACAAGCCCTGTGGTTTGTTTCGTTGAAGCGACGCCCCGACAAGTCAGGTTCTCGACACGCTTGCCGGGGAGCATCACGCTCCGGCAGGACCCCAGACTCTTGCCGTAGAAGCGAATGTTCCCGCAGCAGCATTTACGCCTTTAGTCCTCGTTGTCGGAGCTTGATAACGATATGGACTAGGTGTCGTTCAAAAAAAGCATAGCCTTGCCGGAATGCAGAAGACAGAAAAGCTAAGTTGCCAAAGTTTGAGCATAGTCAGTTTTAAGTTTTTATAGTTATACTCCTTGAAACGTCCGTGCCTTGTATGGAAAACCTGTGCGCGGAGGAATCGACTCGCAGCTAAGTTGCGCCCTTGATTTGTTTTCGAGTCCGCTCAACAATACAAGCGAGCTGCAACTAGTCCCGACAAGATTTCTTGCCGGAAGCAGCACCGCCAGCGGGCTGCTGATGTTCCGCACTCAGCAAGTGTGCTCGCACCGGCAAGTTCCCTCAAAGCGTAGGGTAAAAACATACAAGGGATGTAACAGAGTAAAGGATATAACATCGCAAGCTTTGCTCGAAATAAAGTTATATATTATAGTAAATAACTTGCCGCGCTCTAAGAGATTGTTCCTATGACACGTATAGCAGTGGCAAGAACCAGGAAAGAGAAGAAAGGTGCGCCGGCACCTGGGTCCCGGCAAGCCAGAGTTGCTGGGGGCTGCGAATGTCAAGATTCATCCCCGGCAAACCAGAGCCACCGGGGGCTGCGATATCAGATAAGCTTTCCGTCCCTCATCATGCATCCTCTTATGGACTGGGAAACGCGAAGCCGCGTCCTTGAACGGCCATGCCTTGTATGAGAAACCTATGCGCGGAGGAATCGACTCGTGGCTAAGTTGCGCCCTTGATTTGTTTTCGAGTCCGCTCAACAATACAAGTGAGCTGCAACTAGCCCCGACAAGGTTTCTTGCCGGAAGCAACACCGCCAGCGGGCTGCCGATGTTCCGTGACTCAGCAAGTGTGTTCGCTACCGCAAGTCCCTCAAGCGTGGGGTAAAACATAGAAGGCATAGAGTCAAGTAAAGGATGTGGCATAGCGAGCTTCCCCTTTTTCATTAAAAAACATCCCATTCGAGTACATTCCATAAAGGATGAAAAACATGAAAGAGAGGATTACAAGTTTTAAATGCAGCTAAGGCCCGAAGGCTTACAAATTGAAAAGATAAGATGCCCGTAATCCCTTTCCTGTCCCCCTTTTCAGGAGGTAGGTCAAGGAGCCGAAGAGGGCAAAAGAGGCGCCTAGGTGAGCTACGGGTGCCAGAAGACACCGAGAGAACATCCCGGGGGCCACCCGGGGGCTTGGCGGAGACGGCGGCACCGCAAGCAGAGCTCGAAGACGGGGCGGCAGGACGTCAGCATGCTGTCGAGGGCACCACGCCCTCGTACTCCGACTTGACGGCCTTGCCGCCACCCCTCTTCCTCTTCCGCAGCCTCCCTACGCCACCGCCAAGGAGACGACCGGGGAGTTCAAGGGGCGGCGACCCGATGATGGGGTCGCGGTGACGACGAGGCGACGCCGACGCTTAGTCGGGCCCGCCGCCTCGTTGCCGATGTCGCTCTCCTCCTCGTCACTCTCGCCGAGGGGAGTTCGCTATCGGAGGAGCTGTCCACGCAGCATCTCGCCCGGTGCCGGAGTCCACGAAGACCTTGACGGAGAGGAGGTCGCCCTCCATTAACTTAAAATGGAGGGTAAACCCCGCCGTCAAGCTGTGGATGCGGACGAACGTCTTCCACCCTCGATCAAGATACATCACGCTAGGGGCTGGGGATACAACGCTGACTTGCGTGCGCTGATCCCACAGCCCCTCGCGCGCAACTCAGCGTTTGGCGGATCCGCCCATCGCGCTCGCAAACGGAGCCGGAAGCCGGAGGCGACGGCAAGGTGCCCGGCGCAGCTTGACGAAGAACTCCCAAGGGTCGTCCCTTGTATGGACCGCCGCGATGGGAAGAGCCGCCGGCGGAGGCGGAGATGCTGCGCCGCCCCGACCGCCTCTTCCTCGAGCGCCTCGACCTCGCCCTCGACCTCTCCCACGACCACGCCCCCTCCCTCTTCCCCTTGTGGCCGGCTCTGCCACCACTGGCGCGGGATAGGGAGTGATACGCTGTCTCGCGGCGACCCTCGCCGCCACCGATGAAGGACCAGGGTTCCCTTCCTCCATGGCGAATGAGAGAAAGGGGAGCGGAAGTTGAAGAAAGGAGAAGATGGGAGAGTGCGGGCTTCTGCGCTCCCCTCCCGCTGTTCTTAAAGGGGCGGAGTGGGGGCTCGACCGCCCCGCTCAGCGAATCAGAGCACAGGAAGAGCAGGAGGTCGGGGCCGACCCGCTGCCTCCGCCCATGGCGGCTCGGTCTCCCACCTCCACCGTCCGCGATCCCGAGCGCATGGGAGACGCGTGGCGAGGATGCAGAACTGAGACGACGGTTGAGGTGACCTCACCTCGCCCCGTGATCACGGGGATGGGCACCTCGAAAATCACGCACACCACCCACGTCTCCCACGATGCCGCAATCGACGCGGGCCGTTACAAGGGAGCGCAGTGGGTACGGAGTCAGATTCGGTTGGACCCAGGCCGCTGCGTTCGCAGCCGTTTTGGGCCCGCCCAACAACGCCGGCACCATGTATGGCCCAGCCCGGGGCTCTGTCGGTGTACTAAAGTAGGGGTACCTTAGTACTCGAACTTGTGCACGGGCAATCAGAAGACTCGCGGGCGAGGCTTGTCGGGCGCCCGCTAAGATCCTCCGCCATTCCTATCTTACTGCCATTCAAGAACAAAGTGTCAACCAAGTAGACAAAGCCCCGGCAAGAGGAGCTTGCCGGGAAGTACAAGGCCCCGGCAAGAAGAGCTTGCCGGGAAGGACGAGACCCCGACAAGAGGAGCTTGCCGGGAAGGCCAACCAAGGCGCTTCCAGAAAACTTGCCGCAACGCCCCGCGCGTCCCGGCAAGGCCCGGCGAGCGGCAAGCTTGCTGGTGCGACAAGACAACGGTCGCGGCAAGGCACTTGCCGCGGCAAGGCTGCCACTCTGCACCCAAGCTCCAGCAAGATCCAACGACGTGTCACCCTGTGGCCATCCCAGAGCACGTGGCGAGGCGCAGTGCAGCCATGCGGTGCGAGGTGGCAAGCAAAACTGACAAGGAGGCCATCGTGGCGATCGGTGGCGCCCCTAACGGTCGTTTCCTTGCACTGTTGGGGCGACCGGACGGGCATTAAATGCCCTTGTCCCCTGCCGTCAAAGTTAGGTAGGGGACACTGTTGGACACTGTTGTACCAACCTGCGTTTTTACTCTTTTACCCCCTCTTTCTACGTTGCCACCTATCGGTGACCCCCTTACACTATAAAAGGGAGGCCCATGCGCACAGAAGGGGTTCGGTTCATTCGACGCATCCAACACCACTAAACGCTCACGCTCTCGAGCAAGAACAAATACAAACACAAAGCAGCAGTAGGAGTTTTATCTCTCCAGAGAGCTCCGAAGCTGGGTAAAAACCCCCCGCGTGCCGTCGCCTCGATCTGCTCTGTGTGCGCCCTCCGCTCCCTTGCCGGACTAGAAGGGGCCCCCTGCTCCATAGGTGCTCGTGCTCCCAATCCACCACGACACGCGTCATTCAAGGCCACATGCGGTTAGGGCCCGTGGCGCTCCACACTTGCTCTTTGGCTTTGCCTAGAAGCCAAGTCCGAAGCGTGTTTTGGGCACCGGGGCTACTATCGGCGCTCAGATACGGGGTACCAGACTTGCTCGCTCATGCCCATCATGAGGCTCCATTGACGGCCTGGTATGACCCAGCTTCAGCATCAACAACTCAATACCCTCGCGAGGTAGACGACACCAAGACCTCCAAGGGGATCGGCCTCCTTAGACTGGCTCCCGAGGAGCGGAGATGTCTATGCAAGGTGCACCTCATGAGCCATGACGATCAAGGCCAGGCAGGCGCGAGCGGGCACAGAGTACCAGTTTTCTCTTTTGTGTCAAGGAGGCAAGCAAAAATCCCGGAGTCCGAGGAATCAACCAAAGGTTTCCATTCTGGTGCAACAAGACCAAGACTGCCAGGACGGCAGGACGAAGGTCATCGCCGAGCCCACCGCAGCGTCACGACCAGAGCCTTTTGCAGGCGAAGACCACTTTCGTCAGGATAGGATGTACTTGTTTCCCCCCTTCAAATCTGGCCGTTGTGGGATACCTTCCCGCCAACATTTGGGAAGAGGACCAAGGCCACTATAAATAGGACTTAGCCACCACCATAGGAAGGGGGAGACCAATCAGAATGGAGTGAAGCTGTCGGTGTACAAAAGTAGGGGAACTCTTCTGTACCCCTTTACTTGTGCATGGGCAGTCAGAGATGCGCCCGCGGCCACACTAAGCAGGGCAGAGGAGGGAAGTGAAAGGCGCAAGACAATCAAAGCAACAATGAGACCAGAGACACAAAAAGCAAGAGGGCGAGGTAGACTCCCCCGGCAAGACCCTTGCCGGGGTAGCCTTCGCAGCCCCGGCAAGAACCTTGTCAGGGCAACTTGCCCAGCGCCAGCAGAGCGCGCCACCCTTGAGCCCAATGGTTCCAACGGCATCAAACACATTGGAACCAAGGCTCAGGAGGCACCTCCATGGTAGCATGCAGATCTTCATGAAGATCGTAAACGCACATGATCTGATGAAGACCAGAAGACGACGATCCTCGGCAAGATCCTTGCCGGGGAAGTCCACGAGACCTCCAGCAAGATCCTTGCCGGGGACGACCGAGATGTCCCGGCAAGATGCTTGCCCGGACCCCAACAAGACCCTTGCCGAGGACGTCAGCGGGGCCGCGGCCAGGCCCACATCTGCCAAGACTCCACCGCCGTTTCCATGTAGCTGCCAGCTCAGCCAGCTAGGCGAGCACCTGCGCGGCGACGTGCGACCTCTAGACCAACTCAGCAAGCACCTGTGTGGTGGCATGCAGATCTTTGTGAAGACACTTCCACCGCACCAGCTCAGCAGCTTGCCAGCCTACATGGCACTGCACGCCTCGTTGGCCTAGACGCGTGTCGAAGCAAGATGGAGCGGCGACGGACGAGACGGGCCTCGTTACCGTCCCTATAAAGCAAGGGGACACCTAAGGATCGCATTTAATGCACTTTATCCCGTAATGACAGGCTATAAGCTTGTACACTGTACACCTTTCCACCTCCTGTGTGCCACTCTAGCGTCCCCTTTTTCTATTAGGCATACTGGAGAGGGATTCAGATCTTTTGGACTACGCACACGCCGTAGCTTCTTCAAGAACCCAAGAACACTCAGATATACACCAAAGCAGGACTAGAGTATTACGCATCCTCGCGGCCCGAACCTGGGTAAACAATCTTTGTGCTGGCTCCTAGACCTGCTCTTTCCACAACCTCGCGCCCGCCGACCGTAGTAGGGATTCCAGTGATCCCATAGGTGTTGTTTTCCACCGACATCCTTGGCACGCCAGGTAGGGGGCGCAGTTGTGTAAATCCGGTCCAGCAATAAGTTTAGCAGTTCTTCATCGCCATGGCTTCCAAGGAAGAAGGCGACTGAATGAGAGGCATCATTTGCGGATGCACTGAACGCTTGCGCAGCGATAGAAAAGCTAAGTTACGCGAAACTTTGAGAAATTCTTTTTATATAAGATTATTCTCCTTGGAGATCTTTCCCTCTGTATGTGAAACCTGGACGCAATGGGGCCCTCCCACTATTAGCAACGCCCTTGTTCTGTTTCGAGTCCGCTCAATAGTTCGAGCGGCTGCGTCGAGAACGGCAGGGTGGCCTTCCGCTATCCGCAACGATCTCGTTCTATTTCGAGTCCGCTCGATAGTTCAAGCGGCCGCGCTGAGAACGGTAAGGTGGTTCGCCTGGCAACAAGCACAACCGGCAGGCTATTGGGGACCCGTCCTTGAGGCGCCGCGGCTTGGGTTTATGCTCTGGCAAGCCTACCCAATTAACATAGGGTGGACACACAAAGAGAGATCAAACTGGAAAATAACATGCATCATTTCAAAGTACTACAGAGTTATATTACATTGATTGTTGCTGCGGTTATAAATAAAGATAAAAATTGTCTTGGTCATGAACCTGCAGCGGCGATGAGAAATGGGGTGCCTAGTCCCAGCGCTGGCCTTCTATCCTCTAAATTCCGTCGACGCGGCTGATGATGGGCTTGATACGCTCCTCGAGCGTCGCGAGGTACACATCCTTCGGCAAGCTCTCCAGCGCAGTGTCGAAGTCGAGGTTGGGGTTCTAGTATGCCACCTTGGTGAGGACCTTGGTCAGGGCACCCCGGCAAAGCTGCCAGGCCTCATTGGCCAGAGAGCTCGCTTTGTTAGAGCGAAACTGCTCCAAGGCTCCAAGAACGCCCTCGAAGAACAGGGTCATCTTGGCATTGGGACTCACGTTCGGCTCCGGGGCATACTTCTCGTTCGGCATCCCCATGGCAGCCAGCTTTGTAGTGATCCTGCCAGCGACGTCGACGAGGCAGCTGATCTGGAGGTTTTCGCCCTTCACACAATCCTCGTCGTTGGCGGCGTCATTCCTCCGCAGTTGCCTCTCCTCCTCAAGATTCTTGGTCAGCGTCTCCTCCCCCGCCCTGACCTCCGATAGCGTCCTCTCAAGACCCTCCAGCTTCAGCTTTAGGTCTTTGATGGAGTTATTAGCTTGGAAGAGTAGCTCGGCCTTGTCGAGGACTACGGCCTATGCCTCCATCAAGGCGCAGCTGACCGTGTCCTTCTGCTTCGCCAGCTCCAGGGCCTTGTTTTTCAAGCCGTCCCGCTCCACCTCCAGCTCTTTCACCTTGTCGTCGTGGACTAGGGCTTGAGCATTGAGTGCCTCCTTGTGCCTCTGCTCCAGCCCCTGGGTTAGCTGCGCGACGAGTCTCTCGACCTCCTCATCCTTGCCGCGGAGTGTGGCGGCGAGCGCCTCCTCACGAGCGGCAAGGTCCTCCTCCTGGGAGTACATCTCGTCCTGGTGCTGGTGCCGAACGGCCTTGTTCTTGGCGTCCTGTTCCCTCGGTGCCTCGCGGGCCCTCTCGACCTCGGCCTGCTTCAAGACTCTTGCTTGCGCTCGGCCAGCAGATCTTGGGCGGCCTTCAGCTCTTCGTGGGCCTGGCAGAACCAGGCCTGTGCCTCAGTGATCCTCGAGGTCCGCCTCCACCTTGTCCACCACCGCCATCCTGGATTTTGCCTTGTTGAGACGGGCACGGTGGAGCACCTGGAGCTTCTGGAAGTCAGCGCTCATGGCCAGAAGAAGCCGCTCCTCTTGAGAACATCCTCCACCGTCGCTCAGTTTATCAACAACTGTCGACGTTCTGGGAACGGGTGTCCCCAGACTTGCCTGCCTGTGGCCTGCGGCGTGGCTCAAGTGGGGGCCCAGTGTGGCCCATCTTCATCAACGCAAACTCAAGACCCTCGCGAGGGGCCAAGCCTCGCGTGGCGGATGACGTAGGGCTTCCTAAGGAGCAGCCTCGCCAGGCAGGCTCGCGAGGAGGCAGAGAGATCAAGGCAAGGGTCCCTCATGAGGTGCTCGTGATGCAAGCCATGACGATCGAGACCAGGTGGGCTCCAGGTGGGCGCCGGCCTGCGCAGTGTCCTTGTTTCCTCTTTGGTGAAAAGGGGGCAAGCACATGTGCGGGGTACCGAGGCATCAGACAAAGGTTACCATTTTGGTGCAACGAGACCAAGACCAGCAGAGCGGCAGGATGGAGGTCACCGTGGAGCCCAAGACGGCATCATCGCTGGTGCCTTTGGCAGCCGAAGACCAACTTTAGTCAGGATAACTTGTACTAGATGTTCCCCTTCGAAATGGCCATTGTTGGCACCCTTCCCGCTCAATATTTGGGAAGAGGACCAGGGCCTCTATATATAGAAATAGCCACCGCAGTAGGAAGGCATCGAGTTCTCACCAAGCCAACAGGGATCACAATCCTTTCCTACGAAGAACACCACACCAGCTCAAGCACACCTCTCGCGAGACTGTTCTTCCCCTTGTACTGTTCATCATCAGCCCCTGAGGCAATCCACCACACCACACACTGGAGTAGGGTATTACACCATAACGGTGGCCTGAACCAGTATAAATCTTGTGTCTCTCATGTTGTTCATCGTTTAGCTTCGATTCTCGCGAGGCGATTGGATGTGGATTGGTAGGGGGAAGATCTTCACGTGCACCCTAGAGTTCGAACCTTAAGTGTCTGCTGGAACCCTACATCTGACATTTGGCGCGCCAGGTAGGGGTGCACCAGAGTCTTTCTTCCGCTGTTCCGCGTTCGATCATCCGCCGTGTCCATGGCTGACGCTCGCCGGGCTCGCGCCGAGTGACGGGCTGCTCTCGCTGCCCGCGTCGCCCAGACGGCTCCCATCGGTGGGTGTCCCCGTCGTTTCCCATCGGCTGCCACCAACGCCGCCACCGGCCCGGCAGGGAATGAGCACCAGGTCTCGTCGCTGCATCGCTCGGTGCGGCGGGAAGGCCGCACCGCCACCCCGTCGATGACTCCAGCTGGTTCTTCATCCACGCTCGTCGTGCTTCCACGGACGTGCACGTCGTATTGCTCCTGGCGCGTGAGCTCCTGCACTAATGCCCCGTCGACGACCTCTACAAGGAGTGGCTCGCTCGCATCAGCGAGCTTGTCAGCGCCGCAGGAGGCTCCCCTACACCGTCCCTCTTGCTTCCTCGCCCTCCGTCCTGCGCGGGTGATGCAGCCAAGGAGGTGCCTTTGCCACCCCCTCCCCAAGAAGGCGCCCTGGCTCCAAGGCGCGCGGCCCCTGGACGAGATCCACCGTGTCCAGCACCCGCGCGACAAGAAAGGAGCTGCCAAGAAATCCCTCGTCCCCAAGAAGGTGCTCACGTGCTTCCTACACCGGCACGCAATGACCGCATCCCTGCGCCAGCACGTCAAGACCCCACGCTACTCCTGGCAGCGGCGCGCGGGAATCCCTAGGAGCAAGCCCCGCGTCAGCAAAGAGCTCCGATGGCCACCGCAGGCTACCGCGCCTTCACCACTGAGCTATGCAGTGTCGCCTGGCCGGGCAAGTTCAAGCCGGACCTGCCTCGCTCCTTGCTACAGCGGCTTTGCCGACCCAGCTGGAGTTCTGCAGCTCTATGAGCTGGGCATCGGAGCCGCCAACAGGGACGAAAAGGTCATGGCAAACTGGTTTCCCATGGTGCTCAAGGACGGTGCCCGCACCTGGCTCCTGAACCTGCCTCCTGGCACGATCTCCTCCTGGGACGAGATGTGCACCCGCTTCATGGCCAACTTTCAGGGCACTCGCGACCGTCCACCGGCCATGGGTCACCTGCGCCGCATCAAGCAGCAACACGGAGAGACCTTGCAGAAGTACATTCAGTGCTTCAACAGCGCTCGCCTCAAGATTCCCAAGGTGACTGAGGAGGCCATCATCTCGGCGTTCTTTGACAGCGTCCGCGATGTCAAGATGAAGGAGGAACTGGCAATCCATGAAGATCTATGCACGTCTCTGGAGCTGTTCAACCTGGCGACCAAGTGCGCAAGGGCTGAGGAGGGATGCATCTCCCTTCTCGAGCTCCCAGCTGCAGATCTAGAAGAGAAGAAAGCCAAGGCCAAGGATGTGAAGCGGAAGGGACCAGCTATGCTCGCAGCAGAGCCGGACGCGAAGCAAGGTAGGGACCAGCCGGAATCGTCCAGGGGCAGACGGTACTGTGTGTACCTCGATATCCACACCCACAACACCAACAAATGCCAAGAGCTCAGGGACGTACGAGAAGGCCGTGTTGGCCGACGCCCCGAGCGCAACGATCAGGGCTACTGCCGAGGTGGAGGAAGAGGTGGAGGACGATGGGACGACCGTGGCCCTCGCCAAGGGTGGCGTGACCGGCCTCGTGAGGACCGCTCGCAGGACCAGCCTTGCAAGGGGGCATGGAGGAATCAGCCTCGTGAGGATCGCCCACAAGGCAATGCAGGCCATCCTCCTCTACCACCACCGCCAAGAAGGAATGACGACCATCATCAGGACGAGGGGGCTGGGGGCTTTCAGGGGCCGCGTGATATCGCTTGCATCTTGGTCGGTGCCAAGGCCCCAGCCTCTCAACACATCTTCAAGCAGTTTGCTCACGTGGTGAATGCAGTCCTCCCCAAGCTCGAGGCCACGCGCCCTCTTAGGTGGTCCGTGTGCGCCATCATGTTCAGCTCAGCGGATCAGCTCAAGTGCGCGGCAATGGCCGGTGCCCTCCCAATGCTCTGTTCCCCAGTCGTCAGCAATGTGAAAGTTACCAGGACCCTCATCGACGGCGGGGCAGGGCTCAACGTCCTGTCCGTCGAGACATTCAACAATCTCCAAGTGTCATACGATCAGCTCCAGCCGACCAAGCCTTTCTCAGGAGTCACTGATGGTTCCACTATCCCGATAGGGCAGGTCCGCCTCCCTGTCACCTTTGGACAGCGCAAGAACTACTGTACTGAGCTCATTGACTTCGACGTTGCCCACATTCGCCTGCCATACAATGCCATCCTCGGATATCCAGCCCTGGCCAAGTTTATGGCAGTGACTCACCATGGTTACAACGTCCTCAAGATTCCAGGAAGTGGTGGAGTCATCACGGTCCCCTGTGAAGAGAAGGATGCGGTGTGCTCTCTTGAGCGCGCCTTCCAAGCCGCGTCGATCGAGGACCCAGACAACAAGAGTGGAAACCTCCCTGAAGCAGCTCCCAAGAAGAAGAAGACATCACCCAGCTCAAGGCATCAGGAGGAAGGCACCTCCGGTGGCACCACATTAGGATCTGCGCCTATACAAGGGGCGCCACCCTCCGTTGCATAGGAAGGCCGCGCCTGGCGCCCTCCTCGGGCAAGGCTCTGGGGCCCTCTCCTAGAGGGTTACTGACTATGCCGAGATCATAAGGGAGGCGCTCGGGCACCACTTGGAGGCGTGCTTCTTGGCACGCTTCCCTCAGGAAGGCATAAGGCAAGGAGGGCCCAACACTCAGGCGTTCATCACCAAGGTTACTCAGGAGCTGTAGGAATCGAGAGTCATGCGCGGCAGCTGCTGCCTACCTAGTGTAGCTCCCCATCCAGGCGAGGATGGCGGGCTGCGCGTTTGCATCGACTACCCAGGGCTCAATCGAGTCGCGTCTCAGGAGCGCTTCTGGCCTTCGCGCATGGGGCGTTGCGAGGGTCCACCTCACAGCTACGTTCGCATGCCTTTCGGCCCGTCGAACGCGGCTGCTGCTCACCAGCGTCTGATGAGGAGCATTCTGGAGGCTTAGGTGGCAGGCACCGCGCGTTCCTGGAGGAGATGGAGATGGACCTCGCCGAGCCGCCCGGACCTCCGGAGCCTCCCGAGGCTCAGAGTTTCGAAGGCTCGTGAGTATTGGCTTCTTCACTGAGCACCGTCAGCTACTCCAACAATCGCTCTGCAATGGTATCAGGTTACACCTTTCAAGTTTCATTTCAGCTAGGAGCGCCCTTAGGGCTACATCATTCCCAGGTCGCGTGGGTTTGTCCCCGCGGCATGTATCCGTTTTGCTTATGTCTTTAGCTTACCTTGTTGGGAGCGCCCCTCGGGCTGCATCATCCCCAAGCCGCTCGGGCCTGACCTAGTGGCATGTGCCTTTCCTTGCATCTGTCTAAGTTGGATCGCCTTTTCATCCTCAACTTGCTTATGATTATCACCTCTAGCCCGTTACGGCCCCTTTTTCTCCCTTATGCAAATCGATTGCACGTTAAAAGGGGGGCGCCTGAGCATCGCGACTCAGGAGCTCTTACTGTCTCTCCAGCCCTCACCCCCTGGCCTTGTCCACGGCATCGCGACCTGGCATACCAGCGGCAGCTGAGCCTGCTCGAGGGCCGGGACCTAAGGACATAGGGCATTTGCATCTAACCCTCATGCAGGAACACTCAGCCGCCCAAGGCTCAAGATCAGGCACAACCCGCCTTGAGGTAGGGCCTTGTGAGTCCCGCGCTGGCTCACGAGTGCCCAGATACACCTCGTCTAGCCCTACCGTGCCGGCCACGTGTCAGGGTGGGGCTGTACACGCCCCGAGGGCTCCTTCCGGAGGGGAGCCCCCTCCCACGTACCAGTGGAAGCACCATGCTCCGCGCTGGCTAACGACACTGCCGAGGAGCGGCTATGCCCGTACACATACGGAAGCGCTATGGTCCATGCTGGTGATAAACAACTGAGGGCAGCCCACGACTGTATCAACCTCAAGGAGCCCAGAGCTCAATGTCTGGCCTCATCGCAATGCCTCCCCTCGGGAGCGCCGCGCGAGGGGGCTAGGCACGGGGGCTGCGCCCGAGCACACGCCACCCAGCCAGGTCCCTTGGACCTTGTCGTCGCGCGCCCCTCCCCGAGTGGAGCCAAGGTATGAAGACCGTTTGAGCATCAAGGGGGACTCCTGAGCATCGCGACTCAGGAGCCTAACTGGTCATGTAGCCCTTCACTCCTTTGTTCTGGAAGGCTAGCGGCGGTCGAGGTATGCACGGGGCCGGGCCCTGCCGACGTAGAACGACAGATCCTCTCCTACACCCCCTCCCTATTTGCTGTTTGCGCGTCAAGGGGGACTCCTGAGCATCGCGACTCAGGAGCCTAACTTGCCACATAGCCCCTCACTCCTTAGTCCCGTTCTGGTGATCTGGTCGGGACTAACGGCGGCTGAGGTATGCGGGGCCGGGCCCTGCCGCCGTAGAACACAAGCAAATAGGAAGGAAACTGCAAAATCTAGCAAATTCAGAAGCAAATATTGCAGACCATAAATTGTTCTCACAATACCAAACACAAGTTTAAACGCCTCCACGAGGCACGGTGCATGTTGCAGGAATCGAAGCAGGAAAGAAGCCGCGAGAAGATCACCCCTGGGCCGTGCCGCTGCTCGTGCTGGAGTCGCGCTTGTCAGGTCCACCCCCGAGGCCGTGGAGCCAGCAGCGCCTCGCTTGGGCGCGGTGTTGAAGGCGCGGAGCTTCGCCAGCAAGGCCTCCGCACAGCCCTTCACGGCCTCGGCAGCAGCGGCAGAGCGCTTGGCATCCACAGGCTCCAGCAGGTCGTCAAGGTTAGCGTCAGGGTTGCGGAGGTAGACGTGGCTGAGGATCAGCGTTAGTGCTGCGGAGGAAAGGACGCGAGCCTCAACTTCGGCCATGGGGCCGATACCGGTCACGACCTCCTCAAGCGCCTCGACCAGGAAGGGTACCACCTTGGAGGGGCCTTCCTTGGCTCCGGCCAACGGTTTCTCCAGGCCCTCCTCATAAAGCGTCTTCAGCACCATGCGAGCCCTTTCCTCATAACGAGTTAAGGCCGCATGATCCTCGGCCAAGACCTTCGCCTTTGCATCCAACTCAAACCTCTCCGCTTTCAGCATCCGCTCCAACGTCTCCAGCCGGCCGCGATCAGCTGAGAGTTCAGCGTCGCGGTCCTTGACGGCAGCCTCCCGAGCCTTCATCTCCTCCTCCTTCGCCTGACGGTCACGAACCTCCTTGGCGAGCTCATCACGCAGCCCTTGCAGCTCGCCCTCCAGTGTCAAGCACAGGCACCTCCAGAGCCATCGGGGCCACGGGGGCTGGCTCCCCGCCAGGGCATCCCTCCTGGCCTCACAAGGACGATCGGGCGGGGGAAGTGCGGGCTCTGCTGCCTCCCTCCCCCGCGACTGAAGACATGGCCACGGCAGGTGAGCCCGCCCCAAGGGGGGACGCCGCATCTCCCTTCAGCCTCTTCGCCGCAGGTGGCAGCCTACCCAAATAAGGGATGTCAGGCCTTAACGACAAAAACAGGGGCAAACCGGAGTTCTAGTACTTACTGGTCGGCTGCCGCGGGATCCCGGGGACTCCAGCCAAGCTTGAAGCCCGAGAGCCTCTTGCGGGGATCAGCCTCGGGAGGCCCAGCAGCGGAGGAAGGCGCACCAGGAGGGCTGGAGCTGGCTCCAGGCGGCACCAGGGCTAGAGTAGACCCTCGGGAGATCAGCCCAGACCTGTCCTTCTTCGGGATCCAGGGCGGGTCCTCCCCCCTCTCCTGGCACCGGCCTCGTCATCATCCGGCATGGAGCGGAGGGTGCTGGACCTGCGCCAGGGGGAAGTCTCCCCCATCCCCTCGATGGTCGCCTTCGAGTCATGCTCCTCCTCCTCCTCCTCCTCTTCATCTTCCTCCTCTCCCCCGCCGGAATCATCAAAGAACAAGTCCACCGTCGCTGTCGCCGCCTGGCCCTCAAGGGCCTCCGCCAGCACCAAGCCAACCCCGTCGAAGGTGGGCATGGTTTCCACCACACGCTCCCAGTCGTCGAGAAGGAACAAGGGGACCAGAGCACTCTCCAGGCTAGCCACGTCCTCTCTGACCAGGAAGCGGAGGGCTGCGGTGAGATCCTCGTCAGCTAGGGCATCCGAGCTCAGGCGGAGGACGACATCCGCATCCTTGAGCCTCCACAATGGGCGTGAGTGCGCCTGAAGAGGGGCCACCCGGTGCGATAGGAACTCCCTCAAGAGCATGGCCCCGGTCAGCTTCGCCGCCCTTAGATTGCCCGGCCTCAGGTCAGCGTTCATATTCTCCAGCACCAGCTTCACCCGCCGGTCATCGAGCTTCGCGCGAGACCACGCCTCGACGGCCTCGGGCTGCTCTATGGGCAGCTCCAGCAGGGAGTTGTTGCATCTGGTGTCCACCATGACCCACTTGCTCCGGAAGCCGTCGGCCCTCTTCTCGGCCTTCGAGATCGCGTTGGCTTTGGAGTACGCGACAAAGCTCACGCACGCCAAGATATTGGCGCCAGTGACCCGTAGGGAGAAGAAGTGGCGCACCAAGGCCACGGAGGGCATCAACCCGACGTGTGCCTCACAATAGTAGGCAAAGATCGACAGGAGGAGAACGGAGTTGGGGTGGAGATGCAGAGCATGCAGCTGATATTGGCGAAGGACAGCAAGGAAGAACACATAGAAAGGAGGCACCAGACTAGCAATGACGACGCTCATGAAGAGGGGGTAGAAGGTGCTCCCCTTGTCCTCCGGCTGGGCGGAGCCGATCCGGAGCACAGTCTCCCCCATCTCGTTGCCCTGCGCCGCTGCCATCTAGCGCGTGAGGGAAAGATTCTTCTCCATCATGTTTGGAGGATCCAGAGCCGGCGAGTACCAGGCCGGTGGAGCCCCGGCTGCGGTCTCACGGGGCGCCATTGCTTGCCGGAGATAAAGGCTGAGGCAGATCTGGAGACTTCGGAAGCAGGAGGGCGAAGAGCAAGAAAGGGGACCTGGAGCAACGCGAATGAAAGTAATGAAAGTAAGCCTAGCCCCGGGCCAGCCTTTTTTTTCAGTCGGGCAGTTTCCGAGGCAGTGTGGAAAAGCGGAGACGCCCACGTCCAATCAACCGCCAAGCGGCGCCCAAGGCCACTGGCTGTTGGGGCCCGTGGCGCTCCGCACTTGCCCTTTCACTTCTCTACTAAGCCAAGTCCAAGCGCGCCTTGGGCCCGGGGGCTACTGTCAGCGTTCTGCGAACGGGGGTCCCCAGACTTGCCTGCCTGCGGCCTGGGGCGGCGCTCAAGTGCGGGCCCAGTGCGGCCCATCTTCATCAACGCAAACTCAAGACCCTCGCGAGGGGCCAAGCCTCGCGGGGTAGACAACGCAAGGCTTCCTAAGGAGCAGCCTCGCCAGGCAGGCTCGCAAGGAGGCGGAGAGATCAAGGCAAGGGTACCTCGCGAGGTGCTCGTGACGCAAGCCGTGACGATCGAGACCAGGCGGGCGCCAGGCGGGCACCGGCCTGCGCAGTGTCCTTGTTTCCTCTTTGGTACAAAGGGGGCAAGCATAGGCGCGGGGTAGCGAGGCATCAGGGAAAGGTTACCATTTCGGTGCAACGAGACCAAGACTAGCAGAGCGGCAGGATGGATGTCACCGTGGAGCCCAAGACGGTGTCATCGCCAGTGCCTTTTGCAGCCGAAGACCAACTTTAGTCAGAATAACTTTTACTAGATGTTCCCCTTCAAAATGGCCGTTGTTGGCGCCCTTCCCGCTCAATATTTGGGAAGAGGACCAGGGCCTCTATATATAGAGACAGCCACCACAGTAGGAAGGCATCGAGTTCTCACCAAGCCAACAGGGATATGAATCCTTTCCTACGAAGAACACCACACCAGCTCAAGAACACCTCTCGCGAGGCTGTTCTTCCCCTTGTACTGTTCATCATCATCCCCTGAGGCAATCCACCACACCACACACTGGAGTAGGATATTACACCACAACGGTGGCCCGAACCAGAATAAATCTTGTGTCTCTCGTGTTGTTCATCGTTGAGCTTAGATTCTCTTGAGGCGATTGGACGTGGATTGGTAGGGGGAAGATCTTCGCGCGCACCCCAGAGTTTGAACCTTAAGGGTCTGCCGGAACCCTACATCCGACAACAACCTGGAGCGCGGCGGAGGCGAGCGCCTCATCGTCAAACACCTCTCCGTCGACCGGCTCCCTAGTGCGCGCCGTCCCTGGAAGGTGGACGAACAGGTCGTAGCCCACCTTCAAGTACCTGCTTTAGCCAGAGGCGGCAGAGGAGGGTTGATCGTCGACCACCCCCTCCTCGGCAGCAGCCTTGCTGGCCTCCTTGGTAGTGCCCTTGCCGGCCTCCTCGGCAGCAGCCTTGCTAGTCCCTCCGGCAGGCCCCTTGGCGGCATCCTCAGCAGCGGTCTTGCCGGCCTCCTCGGTGGCGATCTTGTCGGCCTCGGCCTCAACGTCCCTGGTGACCTCCTCGACGACGGCGTCGATGTCCTCCTGGTCCGCCGAGGAAGGATCTGGATACCGAGAAGGGGAATGAGGCGAAGCCAAGACCAAGGTTCAAAAAGAAGAATAAAGAATAGGGACAGAAAGCGAATAGTTTACCCATGCCGGGCTGGGAAGAAGTGGCCCCCTCCCCACCAACATCCGTCACCGGGACAGGGACACCAGCGCCCAAGTTCGCCTCCTCCTCCTTCATGCGCATGGGCTCGGTGCTTGGCGCCCTTGCCGGGGATGCCCCTCAGGGCGGCGGGGTTGATGGGGGCGGCATGTTGGGGGTGGCCCTCAGTGGCACTTCCTGATGCCATCCTCCTCCTGTAGCCACGGTAAGGTCAGTGCCAAGGGATCCTACTCCAACACACGTTGATGAGGTGTGAGTGGTGAACTCATGCTGGGGGCTGAGACGGGGGCTGCGCTGGGGGCTGTTGTCCGGGCTGATCTCCACAACCGACGTGCGCGAAGCGCCCGCTGGGGGCTGGTTGCCCGTCGAGGCCCTGTCCCTCTTTGCCACCCTCTGGGCCAGCGTCTCCCTGTCCCTGTGAATATGAAAATAAGTCGGGAAAAGCGGCACGATCTGAAAGTACGGAGATGACGAAGGGCAAGATACTTACTCGTCCTCCACGTCCTCTTCCGCTGCCTTCCTTTTCCTCCTTGGGTTGAGAGACCCAAAATCAAAGACGACCTCCGTGTCGACATCTGTTGGAGGAGGGGAAGGAGATGGAGTCCGGCAACGCTTGGACGAAGAAGAGGTGGTCGCTTTCCTCTTCGCCACCGCGACCTTCACCACCTTCTTCGCTACCGCGACCCTCGTCAAGCGCATGGACTCCCCTGGACCTCTTACAGTAGTTCAGTCTTGCCAGGCCGGACCGGCTCGCCAGAGCTGGCCCGCCGCTGGACACGCCTTTTTCCCATGGCTGAAGGGTTTTCAGCATCGGCCTCTTCCTTGGTCGACTCCTTGACCACATCCTCAATAAGGGGGGCCTCGGTGTTCACACCGCTGGCCTCCCTGGCAGACCCCATCCACTGGCAAGCTCCCTCTCCTCTGCGGCCGCGTCAGCCCCGTCCTCCATGCCGCTAGTGCTGCCGGCCTCCCTGGAAAGCTCTGCCTCCACCACCCTGGCGGTGATGTAGTCCAGCTCCGCCTCGATGGTGTCCTGGATGAGCAGCGGCTCGTCGTGGTCATAGCCCTCCGACATGTTTTCAAAGAACTCTTGGACTTCATGTGCCGGGGGCTCGGCCCAGGACGGGTTGAGGTTGTGCGCGTTGATGTCTGGCATCATGGCAATAATGTCAGACCGGCAAGTGTTGTTGCTCAGCGGGACCACTCCCGCCGGCAACCCAAACAGGGGCCCCTTGATGGCCTTGGCGGCCTTCGTGGCCCTGCCGGTCCTCTCCAAACTGCCGTCGCTGTACACGTCGAGCTGAAAGAGCCTTTGACACAAATAGGCGTGCCCCATCATCGTGAAGTTATGCTTCAGGCCAGGGTGCAGCCTCATGACCGCGACCGCATTCCTGAAGTCCCAGGCTGGCCTCCCCTTGTTATGCAGCTGGCCGATTCAGTGGCGGATGAAGTCCGCCCCAATCATCTCAAGGGTGAGCCTGGCCGTGGTGAGGCGATGGATCCTGGTGGTGGCAATCGAAAGCTTCTTGTCGTTGGCGTCGAGGTCGCTCCAGTCCCCGCGGCGGGTCAGCGGGCTCTGATGAACCCCGCAGAACTCCGGCGGGTTCTTCTCCTCAATCCAGCGCCACCGGCCCCGCCACTCCTCCCACCTCTCCTTCTGGGCACCCTCCGGGTATGTGCCTTTCTCGTGGGCCCTCGAGATCCAGGAGATGCTCCCAGAGATGGCGCCCCTGGTTGGATGCGAGGAGAGAAGTAGTGGCGGAAGATTGCCGTGCTGTGGAGCACCCCGAAAAAGCCCTCACAGAGGTGGGCAAATAGAGCCAAGCACGCCACGGCGTTCAGCGTGAGATCCAAAAGATGGAAGCCTTAGGTGCGCATGACGTCGTTGAAGAAGTCAGAGAAAGGGGGGGTAGAGCCCACATGAGAAGAAGTCGACGAAAAAGGGGTACCGATTTGGGCCGGCTGTGGCGCAATTGGCCGGGACGATGCGCGTGGCAGGTTGCCCCATCGTCTCCCTCCCCCACAGGGGCAAGAAGAAGTTCTTGAGGTGGACCTCATCGACCGTTGACGGGAAGTAGGCGAACTGCGTCCGTCGCACCATCGCCTCACTCTCTGGCGCCTCCCTCTCCCCGACATCCTTGGCCGCTCCCTTGCCACTTCTGGTTTTGAGCGCCATGGCGGCTAGAAGGAGGTGGAGGATCAAGAGCAATAGGGGCACAGCAGCAGGGAGCAGAGGCAAGAGCTTCGAATATTTCACCTGAGGAAGAAGGAAGGTACGGCAGTTCTGAGATTGGAGAGGGCGTAGAGGGTAAATGAGTAGCGCGCCTACGGTTATTCCTTTTTATGGGGAAGATGCAGTCCGCCTCTTTACAACTTACTACAACGTGACACATGCGTGCGAGGCCGTCCCACGCATGACCCCCACGTCACGTACGGCCCTCCACGTCTCGCATTCAACGCTGGTCGTGGGGAAGCGCAGAGGACGAAGAAGTTATCGCGGTAAAAATCACCCCCCGGCTGCTCGCGCACCGTTCTGAGCTTAGCCCAACAATGCGTCGCACTTATGTGTTGCCCAGCCCGGGGGCTCCTGTCGGTGTTCAAAAGTAGGGGCACTCTTCTGTACCCCTTTACTTGTGCACGGGTAGTCAGAGCCGCACCCGCGGCCACACTTAGCAGGGCAAAGGAGGGAAGCCAAAGGCGCAAGACAATCCAAGCAACACTGAGACTAGAGACACAAAAAGGAAGAGGGCAAGGTAGACTCCCCTGGCAAGAACCTTGTCGGGGCAACTTGCCCAGTGCCAGCAGAGCGCGCCACCCTTGTGCCCAAGGGTTCCAACGCCATCAACCACATTGGAACCAAGGCTCGGGAGGCACCTCCATGGTAGCATGAAGATCTTCGTGAAGATCGTAAACACACAAGATCTGATGAAGACCAGAAGATGACGACCAATGGCAAGATCACTACTAGAAAAAAGCCTTCTAATGGCGCACCGGTTTTGCCTACTAATGGCGCACTACCGGTGCGCCATTAGCATCACGCCACTAGAATTTTTTTCTAATGGCGCACCTGTGGTGCGCCATAAGTATGGCCCACGGTGCGCCATTAGTATCTGGTATACTAGTTTTTTTCAAAAAATTTTTGCAGAATTTTGTTTATTTTTTTTTCGAAATTTCCAATTTTTTTTGTTTTTTTCTTAATCTCAGGTCACTATGGCTTAATCTCGAGTCAATATGCTTAATCTCAGGTCAAATCGCACTCCATGGTCAAACTTCCCGAAAGGTCACCCATCCTCACACTACTCCAAAGACAAGCACGCTTAACTTCGAGTTCTATCCAACCCACAACGACTCACTTCACAAGCACTTGTTGATATATCTAGCATATCAATCCTATTATACCTTGTTGATGTCTAGGACTTTGTTCATGTTCATGACTATGATTAAAATTTTGAAAATATTTCAAACTTCGGGTCATATTACATATCATTTTTGAAAAAAAAAACCAAATTTTTTGAATTTTTTTGCCTCTAGATCTTGAAAGCCCGTAACTTTTTTTCTGTTAGGTTTTTAGGATTTTGAAAATGTTTAACGGGGTTTCCCCAGTTAAATTCGGATGTAACTTTTCGAGTAGATGATTTTTCATATATAAAACTTTTTAATCCGAGTTCGTATGCAAAAGTTATGCCCATTTTACAAATTTTCATAGAGATTTTACAAATAAAGTCGAAATTTATATTTGTAAATTTTCCCAACAACTAGACCACATATCACATGGGAAACTTATTTTCTTTTATTTTTTTGACATTTTTATCATTTTTTTTAATTTTTTTTTAAAACTGAAAAGGCGGGCCACGGGGGGGGTGGTGCATTCGGTGGAAGCTGGGCAAACTACTAATGGCGCACCGTGGGGTGGTGCGCCATTAGTAGTTAAACTAGTAATGGCGCACCACAACCACTGAAGGCCATTACTAGTTTTGAAAAAAAATATAATTTTTCTTTTGAAATTTTGTTTGAAATTTTTTGAAAAAAACTTAGTAATGGCGCACCAGTGGACAATGCGCCATTACTAGTTAAAACTAGTAATGGCGCACTCTCCACCGGTGCACCATTACTAACAAAAATTTTATAAATTTTTTTATAATTTTTTTACTTCTTTTTTCAAAACTTCTAATGGCGCACGGTGGGTGTGGTGCGCCATTACTAGTTAAAACTAGTAATGGCGCACCACACCCATGGTGCGCCATTAGAAGTTTTGAAAAAATTAAAAAACAAATTTTTTTACTAATGGCGCACCGTGGGATGTGGTGCACCATTAGTATTTGGAAACTAATGGTGTACCAACACATGGTGCGCCATTAGTATATAGTAATGGCGCACCACATGTCTGGTGCGCCATTAGTGTCAATTCCATCTATAGCCCTTTTCCTAGTAGTGGATCATTGCCAAGGAAATCCACGAGACCTCCGGCAAGATCCTTGCTGGGGACAACCGCGATGTCACAGCAAGACCCTTGCCGAGGACGTCAGTGGGGCTGCGGCCAGGCCCACATCTGCCAAGACTCCACTTCCATTCCCATGCAGCTGCCAGCTCAGCCAGCTAGGCGAGCACCTGCGCGGCGACGTGCAACCTCTAGACCAACTCAGCAAGCACCTGCGTGGTGGCATACAAATCTTCGTGAAGACACTGCCACCGCACCAGCTTAGCAGCCTGCCAGCCTACATGGCACTACACGCCTTGTTGTCCTAGACATGTGTCGAAGCAAGATGGAGCGGCGATGGACGGGACGGGCCTCGTTACCGTCCCCAATAAAGCAAGGGGACACCTAAGGAGCGCATTTAATCCGTTTTGTCCCGTAATGACAGGCGATAAGCTTGTACCCTGTACACCTTTCCACCTCCTGTGTGCCACTGTGGCGTCCCCTTTTTCTATAAAAGGAGGCCCGAGGCATACTGGAGAGAGATTCAGATCTTTTGGACTACGCACATGCCGTAGCTAGTTCAAGAACCCAAGAACACTCAGATATACACCAAAGCAGGACTAGGCTATTACGCATCCTCGTGGCCCGAACCTGGGTACACGATCTTTGTGTTGGCTCCTAGACCCGCTCTTTCCACACCCCTCGCGCCCGCTAACCATAGTAGGGATTCCAGTGATCCCGTAGGTGTCATTTTCCACCGACAGAAGCCATTCCTCCTTGACCAGCTCTCTTGAGCTCAAGGACACCTCACCTCCCGAGGTTGTTCATCCATTGTACCAGTTCATCCTCAGCCCCTCGAGGAAATCCACCACAAAGCTGGAGTAGTTTATTACACTGCAAGGTGGCCCGAACCAGGATAAACTGTTGTGTCTCTCTGTCCCTTTGACCTTGACGCGCTAGGCTATGAGGATCGCGAGTAGGCAGGCTGGGTAGGTTGAGATCTCCGTAGGCACCCCAGAGTTCGAACCTCTCAAGGGTTTGCAGAACCCGAAATATGACATGCGAAGCGGCCTTGTTGAGGCCTGGGATGTTGATGTATACGCGCAACCCGCCACCCGCATCGGGGCGGCAGCTGCACTGGTAGACTTTGATCGCCTTGGTGATGAACTCTCGAGCACCTGGCGCCTCGTGCCATGCAACTTCCTTGTGGGGACATGCACCGAGGAACGCCTCCAGGTGGTGCCCGAGCACCTCCCCCGTCACGTCGGCAAGTTAGAGGCTCTCTAGAGGGAAGCCCCCGAGCCTTCCCTGAGGGAGGCGCCGGGTGTGCCTGCCTATGCGGGAGGGAGAGGCGCCCAACAGCGGGCGCGGACCCTGTGCTACCGCCAGCGGGCATCTCGGCCTCCTGATGCCTCTTGGGGAGGAGCTGCTTCTTCTTCTTGGGGGTGGCTCGGGAGGCAGTATGCCGCCCTTGTTGTCAGAGCTTCCCGCGCCACAGCTTGGTAGGAGCGCTCAAGGCAGAAGACTGCATCCTGCTCATGACAGGTGACCGTGACGTTGCCGTTGCAACATGGCATCTTCAGGATGTTGTAGCCATGGTGGGTTGCTGCTATGAACTTGGCAAGGGCAGTGTACCCTAGGGTGGCGTTGTACGGGAGGATGATGTGGGCGACATCAAAGTCGATGAGCTCGGCGTGGTAGTTGTCGTGCTTGCCGGCGGTGACTGGGAGGCGTACTTGCACAGGGGGACGATGGATCCGTCGTTCACCCCAGAGAACGGCTTGGTTGGCATGAGTTTATCATGGGGCACCTGAAGTGTCTCGAACGTCTCGACAGAAAGAACATTGAGCCCAGCACCACCGTTGATAAGGGTCTTGGTGACGAGGACGTTGCTAATGGTGGGCGTACAGAGCATGGGCAGCGCGCCTGCGGCGGCCGAGCACTTGAGATGGTCCTTGGAATCAAAGCTAATGGCATATTGCGACCACCTAAGGGGACGCGGACCTCAAGCTTCGGGAGGGCCACGTTCACCTCACGAGAGAACTGCTTGAAGATGCGGTTCGAGGCAGGGGCTTGGGCACCACCCAAGATTGAGGCGATTGCACGGGGTTCCTGATACGTCTCCATCGTATCTATAATTTTTGATTGTTCCATGCCAATATTCTTCAACTTTCATATACTTTTGGCAACTTTTTATATAATTTTTGGGAGTAACATATTGATCCAGTGCCTAGTGCCAGTTCCTGTTTGTTGCATGTTTTATGTTTCGCAGAAAGCCAATATCAAACGGAGTCCAAAGGGGATAAAAACGGACAGAGCTTATTTTTGGAATACTTATGATTTTTGGGAAGTAAAATCAATGCAAGATGGTGCCAGAGGTGGCCACGAGGGTGGCCCGCGTGCCCACTTTAACTGGGTGCGCCCCTGATACTCATGAGCCCCTCGTAAGGCGGTTGACGCCCTTCTTTGGCCACAAGAAAGCTAATTTTTGGAAAAATATCTGGGCGAAGGTTTCAATCCAATCGGAGTTACGGATCTCCGGAGATAAAAGAAACGATGCCAGGGCAGAATCAGAGAGCGCAGAAACAGAGAGAGACAGAGAGACAGATCCAATCTCGGAGGGTCTCTCGCCCCTCCCATGCCATGGAAGCCAAGGACCAGAGGGGAAACCCTTCTCCCATCTAGGGAGAAGGTCAAGAAAGAAGAATAAGAAGGGGGCTCTCTCCCCCTTGCTTCCGGTGGCGCCGGAAGCTGCCGGGGGCCATCATCATCATTGCGATCTTCACCAACACCTCCGCCATCTTCACCAACATCTCCATCACCTCCCCCCATCTATATTCAGTGGTCCACTTTCCCGCAACCCGATGTACCCTCTACTTAAAGATGATGCTTTATGGTTCATATTATTATCCAATGATGTGTTGCCATCCTATGATGTGTGAGTAGATTTTCGTTGTGATGAATTGCTATGATTGGTTTAATTTGCTTGTGGTTATGTTGCTGCCCTATTGTGCCCTCCGTGTCGTGCAAGCGTGAGGGATTCCCGCTGTAGTGTGTTGCAATACGTTCATGATTCGCTTATAGTGGGTTGCTTGGGTGACAGAAGCATAAACCCGAGTAAGGGGGTTGTGGCGTATGGGATAAAGGGGACTTGATGCTTTAATGCTATAGTTGGGTTTTACCTTAATGATCTTTAGTAGTTGCGGATTCTTGCTAGAGTTCCAATCACAAGTGCATATGATCCAAGAAGGGAAAGTATGTTAGCTTATGCCTCTCCCACATAAAACTTGCTATCGGCCTAGTAAAGTAGTCAATTGCTTAGGGACAATTTCACAACTCCTATCACCACTTTTCCACACTCGCTATATTTACTTTATTGCCTCTTTATCTAAACAATCCCTAGTTTATATTTACGTGCTCTTTATATTCTTGCAAACCTATCCAACATCACCTACAAAGTACTTGTAGTTTCATACTTGTTCTAGATAAAGCGAACACTAAGCGTGCGTAGAGTCGTATCAATGGCAGATAGGACTTGAGAGAATATTTGTTCTACTTTTAGCTCCTCGTTGGGTTCGACACTCTTACTTATCGAAAGAGGCTACAATTATCCCCTACACTTGTGGGTTATCAAGACCTTTTTCTGGCGCCGTTGCCGGGGAGTCATAGCGTGGGGTGAATATTATTGTGTGTGCTTGTTTGCTTTATCACTAAGTTATTTTTATTTGCTGTTCTAAGTTGTTCTCTATCTTTATCTATGGATATGGAACACGAAATACTAGAAAAATTAGGTGTACTTGCGACTCATGGAGATGGGGAACCTCCTAAAACCCTCGATGCTCGTTATGTGAAAGAAATTATGTACTACTTTGATAATCCTGAGAAAACCCCATTCAATTATGTTATGGGAGACACGTTGGATCAATGTGAATACTTTAGGGATTATCGCTTGACACAAAAAGGGAAACTATTATGGGAACAAATGTATATGTTGCGTTGGTATGCTCGAGATCTATGCTCGAGACATTATTATACTTGTTGCTTTAGGATGAGTCGCCACACCTTCCCTTTTCATGAAAATTCAAAGATAATAAAACCTTGGCTTCTTATGCTAATGGTATATATGATTACTATGATGTGGAACAAATAGAAGAATTCATTGCTTTTATGGGAGCTTATGAGATTGAATCTATGTTTAAAGAGTTTGAAGATTTTGATGATTCAGTATACAAACCTGAAAATTTTGCTATACTTAGATATTGCAATGAAAATTATGAATACAATTCCGATATTGATGCATATATTGACAAAGTCTCCGCTGTCCATGAAGAGACTAATGTTTTGCAGGAAGCTATGGAAGAAGAAATTGATGAAACTGTGAGCTCATTGGATGAAAAAGATGATGAGGAGAGCGAAGAAAAAAAGGAGGAAGAGCGGATTAGCTACCCGTGCCGAGCTTCTAATGAGAGTAACTCTTCAACTCATACATTGTTTAATTCCCCTTCGTGCTTACCGAAGGATGATTGCTATGATGATTGCTATGATCCCGTTGATTCTCTTGAAATATCCGTTTTTGATGATGCTTGCTATGCTTGCGGCCAAGATGCCAATGTGAATTATGCTTATGGAGATGAACTTGCTATAGTTCCTTATGTTAAACATGAAATTGTTGCTATTGCAGCCCCGCATGATAGTCCTATTATCTTTTTGAATTCTCCCTACTACACTATATCGGAGAAGTTTGTGCTTATTAAGGATTATATTGATGGGTTGCGTTTTACTATTACACATGATGATTTTGATAGATATAATATGCATGTGCTTGCTGCTCGTACTTGCAATTATTATGAGAGATGAACTATATCTCTACCTCTCTATGTTTCCAATATGATAAAATTGCAAGAAACTGATTATACTATGCATTGGCCTTTACTATGTGTGCATGAATTGTTCTTTTATGACATGCCTATGCATAGGAAGAGAGTTAGACTTTGTTGTTGCATGATATATGTTACTTTGTGCTCACTACTAAATCACAAATCATTGTTAATTAAAATTGGCTTTGATATACCTTGGGATTCGGGTGGATTGATCACTTGAGCACTATATGCCCAGCTTAATGGCTTTAAAGAAAGCGCTGCCAGGGAGACAACCCGGAAGTTTTAGAGAGTCATTTATTTCTATTGAGTGCTTTTATATCTCCCTCATAATAAAGAACGGATTGGGTCTCCGGGTTCACCGTCACAATACGCTTTTCTTTATGTGAATTTACGCTTTCAGTTTATATTTAAAACATATACGCGAGGTGGTACTAATTCGGGGAACCACGTCGCAAAATTTCGTACGTATCGTCCGTACTACTACCTAGGCCTTGCCCTGAGATCGTCTCACATGGCTGAAGCATCGCCACCTGGGCCTTAGCCTGTCCGGCCATCCGTTGGACTGTAATTTTGCAAAAAAAATTGTGGTTTCTATTATTCTACCAGCACCGCAGATTGCTTCTCGTACGCTATGTTCGATTTTTCTGATACGTTCGTTTCTCAGATGGGCCAGGCTAGGCCCGCCACACAAATTTATATGTCTATTTTACCAACTAGAATAGTACCACCGCTCTCCTTTAAACGAAATCCTACCGACTTATATATGTTCGTCAGTTGCAAGAATCAAGCAAGCCAAGACACCAGGATGAGATATATGGGTCATCTTTACCCAGGGTCACCAGCGGCATCGAAGCATCGATGCCCGAGTCAGCGGACGAACAGGTCGAGGCGGGTCCCTGGAGGAAGGGCACCAGCGGCGGCCTGCATGGCCCACACAATGGATCCGACTGCTCCGGCATGGATCCAGCGGTGGATGTATCGAGACAGAGACGCGCCATCCTCTTCCATGGGCGGGCTCGACTTGACGGCGGCAATGGCTTGCGCCATTCTCTTCCATGGGCGGGCTCGACTTGCCGGCGGCAACGGCTTGCTGCAGTGGCTGGTCGGGATAGGGTCCACCGCTTGAGGGTGGCGGCGCAAGAGAGGGGCGTCAGAGGGGAACAACAGGAAGAGGAGTGGGTGGGGATCGTGGGTATACGGGGATGCTCGACCAATCTGATCGGGAGAGAGAGGGGTGGCTTGGGCCGTGGCTTCTATGGCGAAAGGGAAGGAGCTGGTTCGGCCTGGTAGAAAAAAAGTTTTTCCTTCCTTTTCTATTTTACAAAAAAGAAAACAAAAAGAATTTATTTGAAGGGGAACCAAGATGAAATTTGGCAAATCAAAGCACCACAACTTCAAAGAGTTATTTGGAGAATATCACATGAATTTGAAATATTTGGAATCAAAAGGAAATTCAATTGCAAGTGTGGTTATAGGTGATTCCAGAATTAATGGAATGTTTTATTCTACCTCCCTAATAATATTGGGAGGATATGTTCATGGATTATAAAGAAAACCACAATGAATTCCCTCATTTTAAATAGATCAAAGATCGATGCAGTTTATTTATTTGTGTTTTAATGGCACGATGATATGATGATGCAACAATAAAATAAAACAAAGAATATAATAGAAAATAAGCATAGAGTACAAGAATATATTTTCGTACAAATTTATTGACATATATCTGTCGCGATTATGGCGGGAAGAAATATAGGCGACCACACAGGTGGGGGTTAAAATATAGGACATTGACCTGCGTATGGGTGGGGTGGGGGTGGTCTTAGCAATGCTTATTGAGGCTAGGTGGTGTGATAACTTTTTCTCCCGTCGCAACGCACGAGCCTTTTTGCTAGTATAGTTTAAAAACAAAAAAATAAAGAGGGGAACCCAAAAGTTTTCAAAAAGGAAAGTGAAAGTGAGAAAGACAAGCATTGTTGAAGTGGGAGAGCTCCTTGAACTTTGTTCATGCTCACGGAAACTTTGTAAATCTTAATTACAGAAACTTTTCATCAAAAATAATTATCCCCTTGTACAATTCCATTGTATAATAAAAATAATGTGCTAATGTTTACCTTTAGGATGTTTACAATGCTTGTTGGTTTGTAGTGTGCAGTACAGAAACTTTGGCTCTAGTACGCGATTTTACATTTTTTACTGGAACGTCAAACGGTTCTGATTCTTTTTGCAATGTCTTGCTATAATTTTTTTATTTTTCCTAATTTTGGTAGAATTTTTGGGGTACCAGAAGTATGGTGAATGTTCAGATTTCTACAGACTGTTCTGTTTTTGACAGATTCTGTTTTTGATGCATAGTTTACGTGTTTTGATGACACTATCAACTCCTATCAGTGGACTATGCCATGGAAAAGCTATATTACAGTAGACACAATGCCAAAAAAATGAATTGGTTTGCAACAATACTTAGAGTAGTGATTTGCTTTATTATACTAACGGATCTTACCGAGTTTTCTGTTGAAGTTTTGTGTCGATGAAGTGTTTGATAGAGGAGGTCTCGATATGAGGAAAAGGAAGAGAGGAAAAAGCTCAAGCTTGGGGATGCCCAAGGAACCCCAAGTAAATATTCAAGTATACTCAAGCGTCTATGCTTGGGGATGCCCCGGAATGCATCCCCTCTTTCTTCAACAAGTATCGGTATGTTTTCGTATTCGTTTCGTTCATGCGATATGTGCAAGTCTTGGAGCGTCTTTTGCATTTAGTTTTCACTTTTCTTTTATGCACCATGCTGGTATGAGTTAGTCCTTGGTTGAATTATAGAATGCTCATTGCACTTCACTTAAATCTTTTGAGTATGGCTTTATAGAATGCTTCATGTGCTTCACTTAAATCATTTGAAGTTTGGATTGCATGTTTCTCTTCACATAGAAAACCGCCATTTGTAGAATGCTCTTTTGCTTCATTTATATTTGTTAGAGCATGTTCATATATTTTTTAGAAATAATTAAACTCTCTTGCTTCACTTATATCTACTTAGAGAGATGACAGGAATTGGTCATTCACATGGTTAGTCATAAAATCCAACATAAACCTGTAGATCGCTGAATATGATATGTTTGATTCCTTGCAATAGTTTTGCGATATAAATATGGTGATATTAGAGTCATGCTAGTGGGTAGTTGTGGATTGTAGAAACACTTGTGTTTAGGTTTGGAAGTCCCATAGCATGCACGTATGGCAACCATTGTGTGACAAATTTTAAGCATGGGGTGTTTCTTTGATTGTCTTCCTTATGAGTGGCGGTCGGGGACGAGCGATGGTCTTTTTCTACCAATCTATCCCCCTATGGGCATGCGTAGTAGTACTTTGCTTCGTGGGCTAATAAACTTTTGCAATAAGTATATAAGTTCTTTATGACTAATGTGAGTCCATGGATTATACACACTTTTACCTTTCCATCATTGCTAGCCTCTTCGGTACTGTGCATTGCCCTTTCTCACCCTGAGAGTTGGTGTAAACTTCGCCGGTGCATCCAAACCCCATGATACAATACGCTCTATCACACATAAGCCTCCATATATCTTCCTCAAAATAGCCACCATACCTACCTATCATGTCATTTCCATAGCCGTTCCGAGATATATTGTCATGCAACTTCCATCATCATCATATTCATGACTTGAGCATTAATTGTCATATTGCTTTGCATGATCGTAAGATAGCTAGCATGATGTGCTACGCTAGATCATTGCACATCCCAGTACACCGCCGGAGGCATTCATATAGAGTAATATCTTTGTTCTAGTATCGAGTTGTAATAAATAAATCGTGACGGTCATCATTATAGAGCATTGCCCCATAAAAAAAGAGAGGCCAAAGAATCCTAAATAAAAAGGGGTGCAAAGAAGCCCACCAAAAAGAAAGGGGCAATGTTACTATCCTTTTACCACACTTGTGCTTCAGAGTAGCACCATGTTCTTCATATAGAGAGTCTCCCATATTGTCACTTTCATATACTAGTGGGAATTTTCATTATGGAACTTGGCTTGTATATTCCAACGATGGGCTTCCTCAAATGCCCTAGGTCTTCATGAGCAAGCAAGTTGGATGCACACCCACTTAGTTTCAGTTTGAGCTTTCATACAATTATAGCTCTACTGCATCTGTTGCATGGCAATCCCTACTCCTCGCATTGACATCAATTGATGGGCATCTCCATAGCCCGTTGATTAGCCGCGTCGATGTGAGACTTTCTCCCTTTTTGTCTTCTCCACATAAACCTCCACCATCATACTCTATTCCACCCATACTGCTATATCCATGGCTCATGCTCATGTATTGCCTGAAGATTGAAAAGTGAAAGTGCAACTATCCCTAGGTGGTTTTGGTAATTCATAACAACATATAGCTCATTGAGCTAATGCTATTCCAAGATTATTATTTCAGGAAAGCTCAATGAATGGCATGGCATGGATGATGAAAGTGGATCCCTCAAAATACTAAGGACAAAGGATTGGCTCAAGCTCAAAAGCTCAAGACTCTTCATTTTATATTTTAGTGATCCAAGATCACATTGAGTCTATAGGAAAAGCCAATACTATCAAGGAGGGATGAGGTGTTGCTTAATGAGCCTCTTGCTTCATGTGCTTAGTGATATGCTCCAAAACACTCAGCTACTTTCTCACATCCACAAATGACCTAAACCCAAAGCCAAAATCGGTCAGACTGATTCTTCCTATCCGGCGACACCGATTCCAAAAGTCATAGCCACTGCCACAAACCCTAAGCAAATCGGTCTTACCGATACATCGAGATGGGATTGTAATCTCTCAGTTTCCCTTCATAACGTTTCGGTCTAACCGAAGTGAGCGATCGGTCCCACCGAGATTGCAACGTAAACTCTTTGTTTCCCTTTTGTAACATTTCGTTCTCACCGAAAAGAGCAAATCGGTCCCACCGAGTTTACCTGACCAACTATCTGGAAAGCTTATTACCAAAATTGGTCTCACGGAGTTTGTGTAATCGGTCTTACCGAGATTACGTTATGCCCTAACCCTAACCGAATCGGTCTCACCGAGTTGCATGTCAGTCCCACCGAAAATCCTAACGGTCACTAGGTTTGCTAAATCGGTCCGACCGAGTCGGTTGAATCGGCCCCACCGAGTTTTGTAAATTGTGTGTAACGGTTATATTTTGTGTGGAGGCTATATATACCCCTCCACCTCCTCTTCATTCATGGAGAGAGCCATCAGAACAAACCTACACTTCCAACTTACCATTTCTGAGAGAGAACTACCTACTCATGTGTTGAGGCCAAGATATTCCATTCCTACCATATGAATCTTGATCTCTAGCCTTCCCCAAGTTGCTTTGCGCTCAAATCTTCTTTCCACCCGATCCAAAACCTATGAGAGAGAGTTGAGTGTTGGGGAGACTATCATTTGAAGAACAAGAGCAAGGAGTTCATCATCAATGCACCATTTGTTACTTCTTGGAGAGTGGTGTCTCCTAGATTGGCTAGGTGTCACTTGGGAGCCTCCGACAAGATTGTGGAGTTGAACCAAGGAGTTTGTAAGGGCAAGGAGATCGCCTACTTCGTGAAGATCTACCCTAGTGAGGCAAGTCCTTCGTGGGCGACGGCCATGGTGGGATAGACAAGGTTGCTTCTTCGTGGACCCTTCGTGGGTGGATCCCTCCGTGGACTCGCAAGAACTGCTACCCTTCGTGGGTTGAAGTCTCCATCAACGTGGATGTACGATAGCACCACCTATCGGAACCATGCCAAAAACATCCGTGTCTCCAATTGTGTTTGAATCCTCCAAACCCTTCCCTTTACTTTCTTGCAAGTTGCATGCTTTAATTTCTGCTGCCTATATACTCTTTGCATGCTTGCTTGAATAGTGTGATGATTGCTTGACTTGTCCTAAGATAGCTAAAATCTGCTAAACTCTAAAATTGGGAAAAGGTTAAGTTTTTAATTGGTCAAGTAGTCTAATGACCCCCCTCTAGACATGCTTCAAGGTCCTACAAGTGGTATCAGAGCTTTGCTCTCCATTTGCTTTGATTTCCATAGCTTTTGGTGGTCATAGCCTTGGTTTCACAACCTAGGAGAGTATGGCGTCTAGCGGGGGAAATTATCACCGTTGAGGTCCTTACTTTGGTGGTACTAATTTTGCTAGTTGGAAGCATAAGATAAAAATGCATATTCTTGGACATAACCCTGCCACTTGGGCAATTATTTGTATTGGCTTGCAAGGTGAATTCTTTGATGGGAGAGAGCCGAACCGTGAAGCTAATGCATAAGAATTGAAGATGTTGGAATACAACGCTCAAAATTGTGATATCATCTTCAACGGATTGTGCCCCGAAGAATTCAACAAAATCAGCCGTCTTGAGAATGCAAAGGAAATTTGGGATACTTTGATTGATATGCATGAAGGTACCGAATCCGTCAAGGAATCCAAGTTGGATGTGCTCCAAAGTCAGCTTGACAAGTTCAAAATGAAGGACAGTGAAGGTGTCGCTGAAATGTACTCTAGGCTTGCTCTTATCACAAATGAGATTGCCGGCTTAGGGAGTGAAGAGATGACCGACAAATTCATCATCAAGAATATCCTAAGAGCATTGGATGGAAAGTATCATACCATGTGCACGTTGATTCAAATGATGCCAAACTACAAAGATCTCAAGCCAACGGAAGTCACTGGAAGAATTGTTGCTCATGAGATGTCACTCAAGGATAAGGAAGAACTTCACAACAAGTCAAGTGGTGCTTACAAAGCCTCAAGTGAAGCCCCCACATCATCAAGTGAGAATAAAACCTTCAATGAAGAATTGAGCCTAATGGTGAAGAACTTCAACAAATTCTACAAGAGTAGAAGCAAAGAAAGAAGCTCCAAGTCAAGATCTTACAATGACAAAAGATCTTCTAGTCGAGAGCGCAATTGCTACAATTGTGGGAGACCCAGACACTATTCCAATGAGTGTACGACACCCTACAAAAGAAGAGAAGATTCTCCAAGAAGAAGAAGCAAAAGAGAAGAATCACCACCAAGAGAGAGGAGGAGTAGAGATGATTGTTATGAACGAAGACCCTCACGGAGAAGCAAGGATTCGGAAAGGAAGGACAAGTCATCAAGGAGCTACACAAAACGAAGACATCAAGCTCATGTTGGTGAATGGGTATCCGGCTCCGACTCCGACAATCACTCCGAGAGAAGCTATCACTCCGACTCCGAATATACTCAAGATGAAGGAGTTGCCGGTCTAGCACTTGTGTCAACCAACTCCTACGACATATTTGATTCACCAAATGAAGGAATTGGAAGATGCTCCATGGCCAAAGGTCCAAAGGTAACACATCCTGAGTATGTTGATTTCGATAGTGATGAAGATGACTTGCTTGTGGATGATGATTTACTTGTTGACAACTCTAGTGATGAATACTATGATGAAACGTCAATTGATCATGCTAATAAAGATAAAACGAATGACAATGATAAGGAGAAGATTGAGCTTCTAACTAAAGAACTAAACACTGTTAAGTTGGCTCATGAAACTATCTTCGAAGATCATCGAGAACTTTTAAGGGCTCATGAAAAGTTACGCTTTGAAAAGCTCAATCTTGAGCAAGAGCATGAGTTCTTAAAGGCAATCAATGATGATCTCCGTAAGAAAAGTTCTTCTTACATTTCCAAGGGTTTACTCCTATCTACTTACATGCCTCAAGTCAAGTCTAGTAACAAGTACAAGAAAGATACTTCCTCTAGTAGTAACAATAACAATGTCAAATCCAATATTGTTGCTTCTAGTAGTTCTCTTGATTCCACTAATGATTCTCTTAGCCAAGTTACACTTGAGCAAGAAAACAACTTATTGAAGGGAATTATAGAGAAAGGTGTTTACAAGAGACTTGCCAGGATTAAGCAATTCGAGGAAATTGTACGCAAGCAAGGAAGGCACCGGAAGAATCAAGGTGTTGGTTTTGAACGGAAGTTCAATGCCAATGGAGTTGAGTGGGAAGAAGATCAATACCCCAAGACGAAGTTTGTTCCTCAACAAGAGAAGTATGCTCCTACTTCCTTCAAGGGAACACAAGCCTAAGATGATCTTCCACCACAAGACCACAAGAACAAAGGCAAGGACAAGCTTCAAGAAGAGATTGATGCATTTGAAGAAGCACCTAAAGCCTCGTTCAAGTGGGTTCCCAAGACTACGTCAAGTTCTACTTCATCAAGTACAACTACAATGCCATGGATTCCCATCAAGATGATGTGGATCCCGAAGAAGAAGAACTAGAGAGTTCTTGAGGGTGACTCCGCCAACATTCTTCACTCATATCATTATGGCAAGAACAAGTGCAATCAACTTCCACATCTTGCACTAGTTCAAGGAGTCACAAACCCTCATGTTGGTAAGGCAAGGGACAAGGTAACCTAATGATTTCAGGGACATCATCTTGTGTGTGCTTCACTCTATGTCTATGGATATTCTTGTTTGTTCCTTGTGGGGCTAACCCATGTAGGTAAGATGAAAGTGCAACTCACTCCAAAGGATTGCTCCAAATGATCTACATCAACATTGAGCATCCACATCTTCAGCCCCTACATGAAGTCATCATCGACAAAACCCAAGGTTAGTTCATACCTCTAAGCGGGGATCTCACATCTAGGGGGAGCTTAACTCTAAGAATTGAGTCAAAGCAACTCTAATGGTGTGAACACATCAATGCATTATATAAAAGTGGTAACCCCACTTGAGCTTAAACGATGAGTATGACCTATGATCAAATGTTTTTCATTTGACTCCTAAGTCAATATACTCATATATAGATGACCTAGTCATCGCCAATTGTTTGATAGATGCTAGAATTGGTTGTGCATGTTTTGCCACATATTTCATTTGCCATCTTATTGTGTGAGCACGTTGGTGCATATTTTACTCATTCAAGGACATCCACTTGTTGTTTTGATTGTTTGGCTTCTTTTCTTTTTGCCAAGTGGATGGAAAAAATTGCCTAACAACCTTCTCTAGCTATCTATGCTTTTCTTGTCTCAAACTCTATTCATGCTACATCACAAAATTTGATCAAGTCGGATTCGAGCCACTCTGCGTGAGGAGCACTCGGAGTCCCCGATTCGTCATAGACTTAAACTTCCAAAACTTCTTTGTGATTCTCGGTCTGACCGATTCCTCCATTTCGGTCCTACCGAGATCATTAAGTCGATCTAAGTTTTCAATCTCGGTGCAACCGATTTGAACTTTTCGGTCACACCAAGTTGCTGTAGCTGTACACAGTTATGCATCTCGGTGCCACTGAGTTGTTCAACTCGGTCATACCGACAGGTTCGGGCTACATATAATCACGGGCAAAATTTTGGAAATTTCTCCGAACCCTTTCGCCCACGCAATAGCTCGCTCTGCCTCGAAGGTCTTCGGATCGTCTCCTTGTCGCCAGCCGCCTCCTGTCGCTGGTCTCCGCCGCGGTCAACGGATTTCGCCCCCGCCGTTGCCGCCATAGCGAGTTCATCGCCAAGCTAGGGTATGGACGCGATCATTGTGCTATCCTCGTCTGATTCCTAGCACATTGTGTTCTTATTGATTCTTTCCATGATTGAAACACTCCTATCTAGTCAATGTAGTCCATAGAGTAGATGAGATTCGAAATTTTAGGGTTAGGTTTCCGCCGAAACCATCTCGGACCCACCGAGTTGAAAAACTCGGTCCCACCAATTTGGCTTATGCCATTGCACTAACTCTCGGTCTGACCGAGAATTGCTAATCGGTGCGACCGATTTTAGGACTTTGTGAAACCCTAGCTGTCTCGGTGCCACCGAACTGTAACTCGGTCCAACCGAGTTCATCAGTTTAGGTCCCAAAACTGCTTCAGTATCACCGAGTTTGAAAATCGGTTGATCCGAAATGCTTTCTGTGGAAAACTAAAACTGAATTTTTGAATCATTCTTTTGCAAAAATCTTTGCATTTTGTGATGCTCATCCACTCTATCTCATCTATAACTCTTCACAGGGTCAACAGTCAGTGTTAGCAGCATGTCAGACCAGAGTGACAGCCAGAACAGGTCAGCAGAGTAGATTGACATGAGTAAGGGCACTAGTCCCTCAAGTTCATCAGATTATGGGAGCAGAAGCACCCCAAGTAATCTGCCCAAGGCTGCTACCAGGCAAAGGAGGAAGAGAACTTCAGACTCAGAGGATGAGGACTACAAAGTTGGAGAAGATGAGGCTACTTCCAAGAAAGTAATGCTCAAAAAGGAGTATTGCTCAAAACATAGCACAAAGCCTGGACTGAAAAAGAAAGTTCCTGCCAAGAGGACACCTATGCCCAAGGCTAGAAGGTCCACTCAAGTGTCAGAACAGACTGAACCCAAAAAGGCACCTGAAAAGAAAGTCACATCTTCCAAACCCAAGAAAGTTCCCACTGGAGAAACAATGAAGTTTACCATTGAATCAGAGGATGAAGGTGCTCAGGACAAGAAAAAGAAGAGAGCAAGAACCACAACTGCCCAGGTTCTTGGAAAGCCCTCTATGAGATGAGATTCTGAGGAGGAAGAAGAGGTTGCTGCACCAGCACCCAAGGCACCAAAGCTTATGGGTGATGCTATTAGATCAGGGGCTGCAACATCTAAGCCCAAGGAAGCACCCAAAGCTGCCTCCAAGGCCAAGCTTTTACCAAAGAGGAATACTAGGAATATTCCAGCTACTGAGAAGAACAAGGCCCTAGTGCCTAATGTTGCTGATGAGGAAGAAGAAGAAGGACAGGTCCTAAGGAAGCTCAAGCCCAAGATACCAGACCACAATGATGCCCATCCTGTGGCTGAGGACATGAGGATCAGTAAGGACTCAGGGTTGAGGATATGGAGGCTGGAAGATCCATATGCCTCAAGGAGAAGAACCGTTGTTGACTACAGGTTTAATACAATGGAACATTAGGACTTCTATGAGACAATCTTGTTGGATAGGAAGCCCATAGTATGTGATATGAGATGGGTCGACTGGACCTACATCAAGGACAATGAAGAGCACTATCCTGGAGTGCAAGACAATTTTGTTGCTTGTGGAGTTGCTGATTTTGTTGGGCAAAAGCTCACCAACTGGAATGATGAACTTATCATGTAATTCTACTCCACAGCACACTTCTATCCAGATGGAAGGATAGTTTGGATGTCAGAAGGCACCAGGTACCAGTCAACTGTTGAAGAATGGGCAAGTCTGATAAATGCCCCAAAGGAAAATGAAGATGACCTAGGCATTTATGCCAAGAAGAAGATAGACCACAATTCCATGGCACACATGTACAAGGAGATCCCAGACAAGGCTGTTGAAACACATAAGTTTGGATTAGTCCACTTGCTTCTGCCAGGGCTGCCAACTATCAATTGGATCCTAAGGCACACTCTATTGCCTAAGTCTGGTGACCACGACATGATCAGAGGGCATGCCATCAACATGTTGCATTTGTTTGATGTGCCACAGAAGTTTAAAGTCATGAGACTTATGATTGAAACCATTAAGAGGACAGCAGCATATCAGAAGAGGAGCAGTGGATATGCCCCTCAGATTCAGGAGTTGATTAACTCAAAGATGGGCACAGGGAAATATCAATTGGATAAGGAACATTTTCCACTTTATCCAGACTTTGAGGACAATGAGGTTGTCATGAATGAGAATGATCCATCATCAGTGCATAGTCAAGAGAATAAGGAGAAGGCAAGGAAGGAGAAGGCTGCCAGGATGCCAACTCAAGAGGAGGCATCTGAGTATTTCTTGAAGAACAAGCAGGAGCAGCTTGGTTACTTAGTAGCATCATAACCGAGGATTGAGGAGGGATTGGCCACCCTCACTCAGAATCAGGAGAGCTTGGAAAGAATCATGGAACTCAAATTCCATGACCTTGATGTCAAAGTAACGAGATTGATCGGTTGTGGAGCATTGCAGGATGACATGCAGGAGAGGCAGGCAAGACTACCACTAATGTGTTTGCAGAGTGCCTAGAGCCCAGAGGTCGGCTTGCAAAGGTTCGTGATGCGGACACTAGAGCAACATCTTCGGCACCAGCTACAGCCCCTACAGCTCCAGTGCAACCAGCTCCAGCATCAACTCCAGCATTCTCTACTTCAACTGAAGCCTTCGTTCTTGGAGTCATCCAGACACCTCCACCTGAAGATCAAGCCTGAGAGTCGATCTAGCTCTATGCATTTTCTATGAACTTTTTGGTAACTTGTTGCCAAAGGGGGAGAAAAATGTATAGATCATAGGCTTCGAGAGAGAGAGTGTTGCTTTTATTCTCTCTTGTTCTTGATTTGGTGGTTAAACTTGTTTGCTTTTGATTGCTTGTGAGACAATGATGATCATGTGTTTGATCATAAGCTACACTTATGCATGTTTGATGATATTATCTTATCTATCCTATGTGATCATTCACTTTGCTTGGTGATGAGTGCATGTATTCAATCTTTATTATTTTGAGCTCTCCACCAAGATGTATGTGACATGGAAGAGTAACCCATGAGCCTAATTCATTATGCATTTGCAGTCCAAAGCAAATCTTAAACTATGCACAAAGTTAGGGGGAGCTCTTGCTTATCACATACTTCTCAAAGCAACGATGTTATTCAATCTTAATATCATTTGTCGAAGCTTTGATCTATATGTTGTCATCAATTACCAAAAAGGGGGAGATTGAAAGTGCAACTATCCCTAGGTGGTTTTGGTAATTCATAACAACATATAGCTCATTGAGCTAATGTCACGCCCAATATGCGACCCTATCCAAAAGGAACTCGAAGGTCTCACCAAGGATAGACCCGCATATTGAAACGCTTTTGCAAGGTGGATATCATTAATCAACATTACATAATAGATGGGGATACATACAAGAGGCATACAATGCCACACGAATACAACATCATATTACAAGAGATCAACATCCGACTACGGATGGAATACAAACAGAAACTCAAACGACATCCACCCTGCTAGCCCAGGCTGCCGACCTGGAACCTATCCCCTGATCGAAAGAAGAAGCAGAAGCAGGACTCCAAAACAAGCAGGCATCGCTCTCGCGTCAAGATCATCGCATAACCTGTACCTGCAACTGTTGTTGTAGTAATCTGTGAGCCATGAGGACTCAGCAATCCCATTACCATGGGTATCAAGACTAGCAAAGCTTAATGGGTAAGGAAGGGGTAAAGTGGTCAGGTTGCAGCAGCGACTAAGCATATATGATTGCTAACATACACAAAGAAGAGCGAGAAGAGAGCAAGCGGAACGGTCGTGGAGCTAGCAATGATCAAGAGGTGATCCTGAACACCTACTTACGTCAAACATAACCCAAAGACCGTGTTCACTTCCCGGACTCCGCCGAGAATAGACCATCACGGCTACACACACGGTTGAGGCATTTATTTTGGATCTGGTGTCAAGTTATCTACAACCGGACATTAACAAATTCCCATCTGCCACATAACCGCGGGCACGGCTCTCGAAAGTTTATAACCCTGCAGGGGTGTCCCAACTTAGCCCATGATAAGCTCTCACGATCAATGAAGGATATTCCTTCTCCCAGGAAGACCCGATCAGTCTCGGAATCCCAGTTTACAAGACATTTCGACAATGGTAAAACAAGACCAGCAAGACCGCCCGATGCACCGGCATCCCGATAGGAGCTGCACATATCTCGTTCTCAGGGCAACACCGGATAAGCTAAGCGTACATGTACCAACGTAACCCAAGTTGCCAAGGGATGGTCCCGCACGATGCTCTAGTTTGGACCAACACTTAGACAAGCATTGACCCGGGGGGGCTATAATAAAGATGACCCTCGAGAGAGCGGCTCCCAAGGGAAAAGTAGGTGGTGGTGAGGCAAATGGTAAAACCAAGGTTGGGCCTTGCTGGAGGAGTTTTATTCAAAGCGAACTGTCAAGGGGGTCCCATAAATCACCCGACCGCGTAAGGAACACAAAATCTGGGAACATAATACCGGTATGACGGAAACTAGGGCGGCAAGAGTGGAACAAAACACCAGGCATAAGGCCGAGTGAGGGAGTCCCGGACTAGGGGGTGTCCGGATAGCCGGACTATCATCATCGGCCGGACTCTAAGACTATGAAGATACAAGATTGAAGACTTCGTCCCGTGTCCGGATGGGACTTTTCTTGGCGTGGAAGGCAAGCTTGGCGGTACGGATTTGTAGATCTCCTACAATTGTAACCGACTGTGTGTAACCCTAGCCCTCTCCGGTGTCTATATAAACCGGAGGGTTTTAGTCCGTAGGACACAACCATTACAACAATCATACCATAGGCTAGCTTCTAGGGTTTAGCCTCCTTGATCTCGTGGTAGATCCACTCTTGTACTACCCATATCATCAATATCAATCAAGCAGGAGTAGGGTTTTACCTCCATTGAGAGGGCCCGATCACGGTAAAACATCATGTCCCTTGTCTCCTGTTACCATCCGCCTAGACGCACGATTCGGGACCCCTACCGAGATCCGCCGGTTTGACACCGACATTGGTGCTTTCATTGAGAGTTCCTCTGTGCCATCACCGATAGGAAGGATGCCTCTTCCCGTCTTTAAAGACGGTATCTTCGCCAAAGGAGCCTTGGCCGCCGGCCAAACTATCCGGCTGGGTGGTTTCCTCATGACCGCCTGTTCGGCCATCGCTTCAGCAATGACCTCTCGAGTCATCGAAAGCAATCTTCACGTCAACTCGGAATTCGCCAAGCAGCTGGATCCAATAGAGCTCTCGTCCGTAAACGAGCTCTTGGACCGCATCACCGCCCTGGGAGTCGCTACTGACTACAATCAGATTGGGCTTAAAACCGATCTGAGAGAGATTAACTCTCCCCAGGTTACCCACCACGTTGCGGTGGTAGAGGAACAACGCGGTGACTCTCCTCTTGTATTGAAAACTAGTCATGTCCGGAATCCCGAACCCTCTATGCCGGATTCCCACGGAGGGACGGACTTCGATCGAGCACTGAACCTAAAGTCAGGCATCAGAACGGACTCGTTGGATAACGTCCAGCAATCCAAGCTTCCAAATTTGGAAACTTTTCGGCCCTTGAGCCTCGAGATGGGTAGGGTTCCAGACTTAATTCCACCCACCCACCCAGACATATGCGATCTATCTCAAATCCGGCAAGAGCCCGTTGAAACAGTACATCACTACTGGGCCAGATTCCTCCTGGTTATGGACAGGATAAAGGACTGCCATGAGGAAAACGTAATTTCAATTTTCTGCAATAATTGCACGGACAAGGGGATCTTGAACACCGTCAGTTGTCGCGAAATTACACGCCCGACGACAAGCGTCCATAGTCTGAAAATCTTCAGGCGATGGAGAGTTTCCGGAAAACCGAAACTAAGTTTTGGGACAACCCGGCCCCGAATACAACCCTAGTCCGAAACAAAAGGGTGCATCACACTCAGGCACCAGGTACAAAAACCAAAAAGCAAAAACCCCATAAAGGGCACGGAACCGTACTGGAGGGTTGGCTCAACGGACGCTGTAAAATTCATAGTACAGAAGGCGCCACTCCAACACATAGCCTTCGAGCATGTTGGATACTGCGGCAGGTGGCCAAAAGTGGCGAAGAGCTTCTAGCCCCGGAGAGCCACTCCAACAATACCAGTACGGTGTCAACAGTCTTCGAGACTTTCGCATCAAACAATATGCGAAAAATAACAATCCACAGCCTCGCTGAAGTCTACCAAGTAGCAACAACAAATCCATGGAGCGACACGGCCATCACCTTTAATGCCAGCGACGAACCTAAATTCCGAACAGCCCGAGCACCAGCCGCATTGGTCCTCAGTCCAATAGTGGACGACTTTCGTATTACCAAGGTACTCATGGATGGCGGCAGCGGACTAAACCTCATCTACGAGGAAACTCTTCAAAAAATGGAAATAGACTGGAGCCGCATTGAGCGAAGCAGCACAACCTTTAGAGGAATAATCCCTAGCCAAGAAGTGCGCTGCACAGGAAAAATCACACTTGATGTGGTGTTCGGCTCGTCGGACAATTACAGGTCCGAAGAGGTCACGTTCCATGTGGCCCCGTTCAGCAGCGGATATCACGCTATATTAGGACAAGAGGCATTCACAATTTTTCAAGCCATACCCCATTACGGGTACATGAAGCTTAAGATGCCTGGGCCCGGCGGAATAATCACTCTCGTTAGTGATCCGGACATAGCACTCCGCGCCGAAAACAACAAAGCCGCATTAGCCCTGGAGGCACTATCCGAAGCCCTAGCAACGGAGGAACTCACTACGCTGCGCTCTACGGTGAATAGGGACGATGTGATACTCGATAAAAGATCCAAGTCCACCTCCTTTAAACCAGCGGATGAAATAGTCAAATTCCAGGTCCATCCAACGGACCCAACAAAGACGGCCTCCATCGGGGAACCGTTGAACCCTGATGTAGATGCCGCACTGCGAGAATTCCTTCGGGAAAATTGGGACATCTTTGCCTGGCACCCTTCAGATATGCCAGGAATCCCACGCAGACTGGCAGAACACAGCCTAAACATCCTAAAAGGATTCAAGCCAGTCAAACAGGCTCTTCGGCGATTTACCGAACCCAAAAGACAGGCAATGGGAGAAGAGCTAGCCAAACAACTAGAAGCCGGATTCATCAGAGACATCAAACATCCGGACTGGCTAGCAAACCTGGTAATGGTACCAAAGAAGGACAAATCCTGGCGCCTATGTGTCGATTTCAAAGACCTCAACAAGGCCTGCCCAAAGGATCCCTTCCCCCTTCCCCGCATCGACCAAATAATCGATGCTACTGCAGGGCATGATTCATTGTGCTTCCTCGACGCATACTCCGGCTACCATCAAATCAAGATGGCGGAGGCAGACCAAGATGTCCATAACCGGGGACACGGCTAATCATGATTAGTTTGTACACTCTGCAGAGGTTTGCGCACTTTTCCCCACAAGACTCGATCGCCTCCGTTTGGTTTCTCGCACTACATGGTGTTTGAGAAACGGATGACCGAGACATAGTCTTCAGAAGCGCTAGCACCTTACGATGGGTAGACCCGTACACTTACATCCCCTACATCTCGCTAGTCCACCACTATAAGAGTTCGTGACGACTTAGTTAACTATGCAGAGCCCATAATGGCTTGTGGCTGCACACGGAAGTTACTAGCATGAATTATCTTATGATCCCTTTGAGCCTGGGTGGCGGTCCATAGGAAAATCACACAGTACCCCCGTGATTTCCAAAAAAAAAACCAGGCAATCACTGGATACCCCAGGTGCCTCAATCCACCCAGATGTGTATTTAAGTTGCCACCTTAGATAAACCATTAATTAACAATCTCACATCTATCATGGATATTCACTCACCCAATCCACGTCTAATAGCATAGCATGGCATAATAAGCAAACGCAAAAGTAACTCCCAAAGGTTTCATAGGTAAAACAGGTAATAGGTTCTACCTCATCTACTTCCCATCCCACAATTTAATTCGATCCTAATCATGCAATGTTTGAGGATTGATCTGATGCATAAAAACTGGGTAGTAGAAAAAGGTATGATCAAGTATTACTTGTCTTGCTGATGATCCGCGAAACCTAGAGATTCGAAGTAACAAGCGGCACACTCCGGGTGATCTATCGCAGACAAACAACAAGCATACAATAAGTACTCATCTAATGCACAGGTAAATCTCGAATGAAAGATCTAACCAGAGAGTTCAACTTAAGAACCCTGGTTACGAAAGAATCAAATCAAATAAACCGGAAAATAAAACGATCTAGGGTTTCAGAAAAAAAAAAACCGAAACGGCGAGAAAAGAAAACCGGAACGGTTTTTTATAAAAAAAACCGAACCGAGGGGAGGGTGGCGCGGCGCGGCTACCTCGGCGAGGTGGGGCTCAGCAGCGCTCCGTGGCGGTGGGTTGACGGCGACAGCGGGCGGCGGCAGTGGCGGCGCTTAGGGGCGGCGGCTGTGATGGCGTCTTCTTCTGCTGCTTTGCTTAAGGCGGGCGGCTGCGGTTTGGGGAGGAGAGGGGGCGGGGTATTTGTAGGAGGAGGGTGCTGCTTGGGGGAAGGGGTAAGGCGGCGGCGGAGGCGGAGTCCGAGAAGGACTCGGCGTGGCGGTGAGTCTTCTGAGACAGGCTTGAGGGGAAGCGGGCTGGGCAAGCTCGGCCAGCTGGGCCTTGGCCCAGGCGGCGGGCGCTGCAGTTTTTTTTATAAATATCTCGCGTAGAAAACGAATAAAATAAAATCTAAACGAACTCGAAAGTAAATTTTCCCCGACTCCTAAAAATGAGTCGAACAAAATGAACTTTTACTCGGGGCCTAAAATGCAATTTCTGAAAACACGCAGTTTTCCCTAAAGCAAATAAACTCCAAGAAAATCCAAAATTTAATTTATTTATTAAATCTTCATTTTTCCTAAATTTTGTATTATTCCCTCTCTTATTTTTTTGATATTGGAAAAATATTTGAAGATAAAATAAATAAAATCAAATGATCCTCTTTTCATAATTTGATAGAACTCCAATAGGAAAATTTCGAAATCTCCAACTCTCTCCGTGGGTCCTTGAGTTGCGTGAAATTTCTAGGATCGACAAATGCAAGAAAATATGTAATGCATGATGATCTAATGTATAACATTCCAAATTGAAAATTTGGGATGTTACAAACCTACCCCCCTTAAGATGAATCTCGCCCTCGAGATTCGGGTTGGCTAGAAAATAGGTGAGGGTGGTCCTTGAGCAAATATTCTTCTCTCTCCCAGGTGGCTTCATCCTCGGTGTGGTGGCTCTACTGAACCTTGCAAAACTTGATAACCTTGCTGCAAGTAACCCTGCTGGCGTGTTCGAGAATCTTGACTGGTTTCTCCTCATATGTTAAATCATCCTTCAACTGGATTGTTTCAAGTGCCACTGTATCTCTTAGCGATACCTCTGCCATCTCTGCGTGACATTTCTTTAGCTGAGAAATATGGAATACGTCATGAACTCCTAACAGTCCTTCTGGTAATTAGAACTTACAAGCGACTTCTCCCATGCGTTGCAAGATCTTATACGGTCCAACGAAACGTGGTGCTAATTTTCCTTTAACTCCAAAACGTTTCACTCCCTGAAGTGGGGATACTCTAAGATAAACTCTGTCTCCAACTTCATATTCTATCGCCTTGCGTTTTGAATCCGCATAGCTCTTCTGTCTGGACTGGGCTACCTTGAGCCTGCCGCGAATCAACTTAACTTTCTGTTCGACTCCTTAATCAAATCTGGTCCAAACAAGCGGCGGTCTCCAACTTCATCCGATGACAATAAAGTGTCCTGCACCTCCTTCCGTATAAAGCTTGAAGGTGCCATCTTCAAGCTGGTTTGGTAAGCTGTTGTTATAAGAAAACTCACAGACGCAAGTTATCGTCCCAACTAGATCCATAATCTAGTGCACAAGCTCTTAGCATATCCTCTAAAATCTGATTGACTCTCTCACCTGTCCATCATGCGTGGGTGAAAAGCTGTCTTGAATTCCAGCCTGGTCCCCAATGTTTCATGCAATCGATTCCAAAACTTTGAGGTAAATTGGGTTCCTCTATCGTCGATACTCCTCGTAACTCCGTGCAAACACACAATTCTGGTCTTGTATATCTTTGCCAACTTAGCACTGCTATAGGTAGTCTTGACTGGAATGAAATGAGCTACCTTCGTCAAGCGGTCGACTATAACCCAAATCAAGTCATAGCCTTAACGAGTCTTTGGCAAACCCGTGATGAAATCCATGCCTAGTTTATCCCATTTCCATTCGGGTATCGGCAATGGTTGTAACAATCCCTTTGGCTTCGATGTTACGCCTTCACTCTCGACATACATCACAAACTGCTACATACTCCGCAATATCCTTCTTCATTCCGGTCCACCAGAACGTTTCCTTCAAATCCAAATACATCTTGGTATTTCCTGGGTGAATCGAATAGGGTGAATCATGTGCCTCTGGCAGAATCAACTTCCTGATCTCCGGGTCATTCGGCACATGAACACGGTCCTCAAACCATAGGGTATCGTGCTCATCCTCACGAAATCCCTTTGCTTTTATTTCGCTCATTTTCTTCTTTATATCCGCGATCTCCTTGTCATATTTCTGAGCTTCTCTGATTTTATCCATCAAGGTAGACTGAATCTCCAATGCTGCTACATAGCCTCTCGGAACTATTTCTAAACATAGCTCACGAAGATCTCCTGCTAATTCCTTTGGTATCTCTCCCGTCATCAACGTATTGACATGGCTCTTGCGGCTCAATGCGTCAGCTACTACATTAGACTTTTCGGGATGATAATGCAATCTTATATCATAATCCTTGATGAGCTCCAATCATCTCCTTTGTCTAAGGTTTAACTCCTTCTGCGTGAAAATGTACTTCAAACTCTTGTGATCCGTGTACAACTCACAATGATTTCCAATGAGGAAATGTCTCCATGTCTTCAAGGCGTGCACTACGGCTGCTAACTCCAAATCGTGTGTGGCATAATTTAATTCATGAGGTTTTAGTTGTCGTGAAGCATACAAAATAACTCTTCCTTCCTGTATAAGCACTGCTCCAAGTCCTCGACGTGAAGCGTCGCAATACACCTCATAATCCTTGGTCTGATCTGGAAAATTTAACACTGGTGAGGTAACCAATCTTTTCTTCAACTCCTGAAAACTTGCCTCACAATCCTCAGTCCATATGAACTTGGTATCCTTTTTCAGCAACTCCGTCATAGGCTTTGCAATCCTTGAGAAATTCTCAATGAATCTCCGGTAGTATCCTGCAAGTCCAAGAAAACTCCGGATCTCTCCAACTGTCGTTGGCGCTTCCCATTTGGTTACGGTCTCAACCTTTGTGGGGTCAACTGCTATACCCTCTCCGGATATAACATGTCCAAGAAATCCAACTTCCTTTAGCCAAAACTCACATTTGCTGAACTTGGCATATAACTGATGTTCCTTTAGTTTCTCCAAAACCAATCGCAAATGTTCCTTATGTTCCTCTTCATTCTTCGAGTAAACCAAAATATCATCAATGAACACCACGACGAACTTATCCAAAAACTCCATAAACACTTTGTTCATCAGGTTCATGAAATAGGCAGGTGCATTAGTCAGTCCAAATGACATAACGGTATACTCATACAGCCCATATCTTGTGGTGAACGCTGTCTTAGGTATGTCCTGCTCTCGAATCTTCAACTGATGGTACCCTGATCGCAAATCGATCTTGGAAAACACTTTAGCTCCTTGCAAACGATCAAACAGATCATTTATCATTGGTAGTGTGTACTTGTTCTTGATTGTTACTGCATTCAATCCACGGTAATCAACAACCATCCTTAACGATCCATCCTTCTTCTCCACTAATAGTACGGGTGATCCCCAAGGCGAAGAACTTGGGCGTATATAACCCTTATCCAATAGCTTCTTAATCTACTTCTTGATTTCCGCCAAATCCTGTGCGGGCATCCTGTATGGTCGCTTCGATATAGGGCCTGTACCTGGCAAAAGCTCAATCAAAAACTCAATGTCTCTATCCGGCGGCATTCCTGGCAATTCCTCAGGAAATACATCAGGATAATCCTTCACCACTGGTACCTCTTCCTGCACAACTCCTGATAAGGAGTTTACTTGTTTACTATTTGGTCCATGTCGCGATACATACTTGATCCTTCTTCCTTCTGGCGTTGTGAGCAAAATCGTCCTACTTGCGCAATCGATGTTTCCTCCATGCATCGACAGCCAATCCATACCGAGAATCACATCCAATCCTTGGGATTCCAGAACGATCAAATCCGTTGGGAATACATGCCTTCCTATACTCAATGGCACTTGAAAACATCCTTGTCTGGCCATGTACTCTGCTCCTGGTGAGCTTACTAGCATAGGAGTTATAAGAATCTTAGTGGGCAGGCTATACTTTTCTACAAATCCCCTTGATATGTATGAATGTGATGCACCAGTATCGAAAAGAACAAGTGCAGTAAATGACTTAACCAAAAACTTACCGACATGCATCGGGCTGAGCTTCAACCTCCTCCACATCAATGTGGTTCACATCCCCTGTTGAAAGGGTTTGGCTTCTTTCCAGAGCTTCCATTTCCACCTTGGCCTTCGGGACAATCATTTGCATAATGTCCGGTCTTGGAACACTTGTAACAGGTGACATGGCTCAGGTCTTTCTTGGTTGGGGTTGATGGTGTGGTCCGGTTTTGGCCGTGGCTTCCTCCATTCCCATTACCATTCTTGTGGCCATTATGGTTGTGCGAACTACCTCCTCCATGGGTATGCTGAAACTAAACTCCCTGTTTAGGGGTATAACAGGGCTTTTGCTGGGCTCCAGAGTTATATTTCCCCTGTCCATACTTCCTCTTGCGATTCTCAATTTGCTGCTGCTTTCCTTCAATCATGAGGGCATGGTCTACCATCAACTGCATGCTTAACTCATCATTCAGTCCTTCCAGAAACTTCTCCTGCTTTGCTGCGTCTGTAGCAACGTCATCTAGGGCATAACGTGCTAAATTACTAAAATCATCCACATACTGGCCAACAGTCCTTCCTCCTTGGCGTAAGTTGCGAAACTCACGCTTCTTCATGCCATAGCTCTTGCTGAAACATGGGCAGTGCGGAAAGCTTGCTGAAACTGATGCCATGTGACAGTTTCTACTGGGTAAGTGGCTGTGAAATTCTCCCACCATGCTGCTGCGGGTCCGTCAAGCTGATGTGCAGCAAACTTCACCTTCTCACCATCTGTGCATCCTGCAGTGGTCAACTCCCTTCCTATCTTGCGGAGCCAATCATCTGCTACAATCGGCTCGGTGCTACTGGAATACACCGGCGGATTCAGCCTAAGGAAACGAGTCAAGTGATCCGCACGTGGGGGTGGTGGTGGGTTGTTGTTGTTGTTGCCTTGGTTCTGTACCAATGTTTGAATCAAAGTATTCTGCTGCTGAATCAACTGAGTGATCTCTGGCGGGAAAACAAACTCGGGGTCGCGTCTCGGAGGCATCTGAGGGGTTTAGAAAAGACGAGAAATTAAGAATAGAACGAGGTCTAAGGAGAAAACACTACCCAAATGCTTATGAGACAATTGCACACAAAATCACTTCATTCATTCAAACAAAGGGCATACAACGGTCTAACTATCGCAAAAGTGCTTGTACTATAATGTTTACATGGGGGAAACACTACTAATATGTGGGGGTCATCTATTAATTTGAACCGGTGGAAGACTCCATGATGTCTGCTCCAGCTTCATCTTCAAAGTCGGGTTCACTTGGATCCGAATCGGTGTTGTCGATGATGATGTAGTTGCTCGGACAGTCGACGTACTTGTCTTCATTCTTGAGTGCTAACTTCTTCTTGAGTTCTCCAATTTCATACTTAAGATCGCTATTGTGCCTTACGACAGCTACGATCTCGTCCATGTAGTCCTTGCGTAGAGTCTTTAGCTCTCCTTCAAGTTCGATGATCCTTCCCTTCGCATTCTTCAACTCTATCATATCATTGCACATCTGGTTCTCCTGGCGTCGAATGTGCTGGTTTAACTCCTTGATGAAACCTGCAATGGATCTATCCTTCTTGGTGCTGACTATCTCCCATTGTTCATTCCGGTGTCCGCAAATCTGGTAGATCGTGTCCTTGAGGTCTTCTTGGTAAACTTCTCCAATGCGTCCCATGGTGATATGAGCTGCCATGCTCTTTCCCAGACTCCAGGTTGGTGCACTGAAAACACTATCTATAGGCTCGGTGATTGGCGCGAATGTCCTTCCCGGAACATGAGCTTGAATCTTCCAGCGCTCCTCTTCAGGCAGAGTGGTGTTGAAAGTCCCGGTGAAGCTTGGTAGTCCAATGTTCAGGTACTTAGCGACTTCCTTCAAGTGGGATCCAAAAGGTGTGCCTTCATCTGGTTGGGCGTACTTGATCTTTGCGTCCGTCATCCTAAAAGAGTAGAAAAGGTGAGGAGTTAGAAAATGAGAAGAGAACAGTGATCTATGGCTTTAACTTAGTGGTCGTGTCCTACAGTCAGCGTGTGCTCTGATACCATCTCTGTAGCGACCCGACCTCAGATGGTCAAGTCTGTGTGCTCAGGTGTCATCCCTAGATCAGTAATGCTGACACCACACAGTACTTCGAAGGACTTATAACAGAGTAGCAATCACACACTTATTACATCGTTTGTCCAAAAGAGGACTTATTACAATAATCATGGCTTAAGGCCATCTAATAACGATAACAGCGGAAGACTTGGAAGATAAGTGAGTCCATGAACTCCAACGGCATCGCTGAGTATAGAACCACGATAGAGAATAATGAATGATAAGCCTATACTACATGCATATATGGCTGGTGGAAAAGCTCTATGGTTACAGTTTTTGCATAAAGCCAGTTTTTCCCTACTGCAAAGGAATAAATTTATTTAACTATCATGGTGGTTGTTAAACATTGAGAATGGTTGACAGCATCCTCAATCCCAATTAAAAAGTACTCATTAACAAACCCAACAATACTAAATTAGAGTAACATGTTGAGATACACAGAATATTCAAGAACTAGATACTCAAGATGTCCATAACCGGGGAGACGGCTAATCATCATTAGTTTGTACACTCTGCAGAGGTTTGCGCACTTTTCCCCACAAGACTCGATCGCCTCCGTTTGGTTTCTCGCACTACATGGTGTTTGAGAAACGAATGACCGAGACATAGTCTTTCAGAAGCGCTAGCACCTTACGATGGGTAGACCCGTACACCTACATCCCCTACATCTTCTAGTCCACCACTATAAGAGTTCACACGACTTAGTCAACTATGCCAGAGCCCATAATGGCTTGTGGCTGCACACGGAAGTTACTAGCATGAATTATCTTATGATCCCTTTGAGCCTGGGTGGCGGTCCATAGGAAAAATCACAGGGTACCCCCGGGATTTCCAAAAAAACAGGCAATCACTGGATACCCCAGGTGCCTCAATCCACCCAGATGTGTATTTAAGTTGCCACCTTAGATAAACCATTAATTAACAATCTCACATCTATCATGGATATTCACTCACCCAATCCACGTCTACTAGCATAGCATGGCATAATAAGCAAACGCAGAAGTAACTCCCAAAGGTTTCATAAGTAAAACAGGTAATAGGTTCTACCTCATCTACTTCCCATCCCACAATTTAATTCGATCCTAATCATGCAATGTTTGAGGATTGATCTAATGCATAAAAACTGGGTAGTAGATAAAGGTATGATCAAGTGTTACTTGCCTTGCTGATGATTCGCGAAACCTAGAGATTCGAAGTAACAAGCGGCGCACTCCGGGTGATCTATCGCAGACAAACAACAAGCATACAATAAGTACTCATCTAATGCACGGGTAAATCTCGAATGAAAGATCTAACCAGAGAATTCAACTTAAGAACCCTGGTTATGAAAGAATCAAATCAAATAAAGCAACGAAAGTCAAACAGCGAGAGAAAACAACTCGGTTCTAGCAAGTTGAAAACTAGGTCAAATTTTACAGTAGCAAAACTTTTTTTAAGTGGATTAGTCGGAACGGCGGTTTCGAAACGAAACTCCAGGCGCTTGAATCACCTGATTCCGATAATCGAGCGAGAAGATAAACTAGAACGAAGATCGGATCTGAAATCGCGATCAGAAAATAACGGAATAAATCTGATTTAAAAAGAAAAACGACGAACAGTTAAACGTACGGACGTTCGTTAGCCGGGAATAACCGGTGATCACGTTCGTTAAGACGAACGGTCCGGCGAACGCTCGCTAAACAACAAAACCGGAAAATAAAACGATCTAGGGTTTCGAAAAAAAAAACGAAATGGCGAGAAAAGAAAACCGGTACGGTTTTTTATAAAAAAAAACAAACCGAGGGGAGGGTGGGCGCGCGGCTACCTCGGAGAGGTGGGGCTCCGCGGGCGGCGGTGAGGTGAGATGGGCGGCGGCGGCTCTTGATGATCTTGTGATGCTCTGCTGCTTGCTGCTTGGAAGCGGCGGCGGAGCATGGGTTGGGGAGAGAGAGGGGGGGTATTTATAAGAGGAGGGGGTGCTGCTTGGGGAGGGGGCAAGGGCGGCGGAGGCGGAGTCTGAGTAGGACTCGGCGGTGGCGGCGGTCTGCTGTGTGCGAGCTTGAGCGAGGAGGGAGGCGGGCTGGGCAGCTCGGCCAGTGGTCTTAGCCCGAGTAGGCGCTGCAGTTTTTTTTTTTATAAATATCTCGCGCAGAAAACGAATAAAATAAAATCTAAACGAACTCCAAAATTTACAAAGTAAATTTTCCCCGACTCCTAAAAATGAGTCGAACAAAATGAACTTTTACTCGAGGCCTAAAATGCAATTTTTGAAAACACGCATTTTTCCCTAAGGCAAATAAACTCCGAGAAAATCCAAAATTTGATTTATTTATTAAGTCTTTATTTTTCCTAAATTTTGGGAAAGTCATATTATTCCCTCTCTTATTTTTTTGATATTGGAAAAATATTTGAAGATAAAATAAATAAAATCAAATGATCCTCTTTTCATAATTTGAGAGAACTCAAATAGGAAAATTTCGAAATCTCCAACTCTCTCCGTGGGTCCTTGAGTTGCATGAAATTTCTAGGATCGACAAATGCAGAAAATATGTAATGCATGATGATCTAATGTATAAAATTCCAAATTGAAAATTTGGGATGTTACATCAACTCAGTAGGCCCACAAGTCAGCCTCCCACTATGGTGGGTCCCAGCTGGCAGGCGGTACTCATTTTTTTGTGCGCAGTAAGAAGGCACTTCCTTGCGTGTGAAGTTATAGTTGGTGGGTCCGACCTGTCAGCGGAGGGATCTTTTTTTGCGAAATACAGAGGCCGTTCCGGCAGGTCCCAGATGTTAGGTGGAGGAATCATTATTTTGCACGTAAGAAGGAGGCATTTCCTTGTGTGCGGCCGTGGACCCAGCTGTCAGTCTCTCCATGTACAGTCCACTTCCGATGGATGTAGTTTATTGACCAAGTTGACTACGCCGCGCCGAGAGCACCAGGGCGGTGGACGATGGAAAGGCCTACAAAGGGAACGACACGGAGCCGGGGAAGACACATGTGGGGACCCCGACTCGCAAGTCGTGATCACCGAATGCTGCGTGTCTGATGATCCCGAGATCAATGCTCACTTGAACACACGAAGCTGAATAACAAGAGTCTTACATCCATATATACCGTCTTACACAAATAGTGACCAACATGGTCAAGTCTTACATCGATAAAGCCTTAAGGGCTGAACATCAAATGAAACATAGCAGCGGAAATCATCGTCGATAAGTAGAACCCATGCCATCTGCCTTAACCCTACAGGCACTCTGACTGGGAAACGTCCTAGTTCGCATGATCGTCTCCAAAGAACTCTTCTTCGAACTCCGGTTCTCCCATGCCTGGTCAATTAAATAACCAGTGGCAAGCCAATGAGTACTTTGAATGTACTCACAAGCAACCCATGATTTGGTTCGAGGTACAGTAATGCATGACATAGGTAAAGTTTTGCATAAAGCTAGTTTTGAGTGCAGGACATGTTCAACATCCTATAAAGCATGCATCAAGAGAATTCAAGTAACCATAAGAACTGGTCACAGATATCAACATAAATAGAATGGGCACCAACCCATTTATCATAAACAGAGTGGGCACCAACCCATCTCAATCGTGTCAAGTCCTTTGACTTGATCCAAGACAACACCATCATCTCACACACTTTGGGTTTGAAAACAAGTGGGCGTAGCCCAAGGCGGTTACCCAACTGTCCTTGACCGTGGACACGGCTATTGAATAGTTTTACACTCTGCAGAGGTTGCACACTTTACCCACTAGATCCGGGAACTTCCGTGTCATCCACGACCAGCGGTACCTCAAGTACCGGGGTAAGCACCGATCCTTGCCTTTCCCTAGACGACACTAACATGGAGTCCACTCGATTCAGCGATAACCCCGTGCCCAACATTTCACATAACATTTACGTGGGGCCTTGCTCCCATATTCATCACATACCACTGGCACGGGGTACCAACGGTGTGTCCGGTGCCCCATAAAGATGGTCATGGCCGCCCTACCTGGCACGACCCCGTCTCAAGAGAGAGCACCAACTCTCCCCCGTCACTAGTAATGCGGGCTCCAAGCTAGTATCGGTCTAGGTACTCAACAATGCCCTTTCCCATATAAGGGTAGAGTGGTCGCGCATGTAAGGTTGGAATAACGGTCGCAACTCCGACCAATCCGTTTTGAAAACAACACACACACTTGCCTCGGTACACCACTTCGTCATCAAGTGGTTACCCATCTCATCATCTCCCTCGGGCATAAGTGGCACCCGACGGGGTTTTCGAAAAGACTTTTGAAATCACTTTGCCTCCTTCACCATGCATATTCCCATCCCTTTTTGCATAGCATCTACTTTAGCATCCTATCTACTCCCACCGGCATAACCCTCATAAGAAGGTAGGGCCATGCACAATGCAAGTATCAACGAGGAAGTAACCGTGGCAACCAACCCACGTGGTTCACCATCTCATCATGATTCCAATGCAACAATAATAAAGAGCTAAATGACATGCATAAAAAGGGTTCCATAGACATGGTCAAAGGGCTGCTTACTGTTGTAACGAAGTCTTGAGGTCTTCAAATATCCCTGGTCCAACTCCGAGCATTCCGTCTACTTCGTCAACTATCGTCGAAAGCAAGCATAATAAGCAACACAACTAGGCAAGAATAAATGTGCTCTAAAAATGTGAAGTTGACTTTTATTGGATACCTCTGGTCATATGAGGAATGACCAAAGTGATTTCATTAGAAGTGGGTCAATGGATATCTCTGAACATTTTGATATGGTGGAATCAAGGGGTTTATGGATTTGCAAGAAGTGTACAGAAATATATTTTTGAAAAATGAGAAAAGGCACCCATTTAACAAAGGATGATTTTAGAAGCATCTAGGAATTGGTTTCTTTGGATTTGGAGTTCAAATGAATTTCCTATGAATTTGCAAAGTTGGCTATATATCAAGAAATAGACCATTATTTTAGGTGATACAGAAAGTACTAGTAAAAATGTTCAAAAACTAAGTTTTGAACTTATAGACATCTAGGATTTTGAATCATGGGATTTGGATCAAAAATGGTCTCTCTGTGATTTTCTAAAGTTTATCACAGGAATAGGAAAAACAGATTTGGTAAATGTTTGTGAAGAAAAAGTTTCTGGAAAAATGTGCAAGTTGCACCATGAGATAGATCATGATTTTATGAGCTACTAGAAATTTGAATCATCAAATTTGGAGTTAATATGAATATATTATGGATCTTACAATATTTCTGGAAAAGAATAAAAAGAGGGAAAGAATCAACCTTATAACGCGCACTGGGCGAAGCCCAGCTAAACAGCGCCTACTGGGCTCGGCCCAGTGGCTCAGCTGCGCGAGGAAAGGGGTGACGCCGAAGGCGTACTACGGGAGGGCGCCACCCAGCGGGGAAGGCGGTTTCGATGGGATCCCGCCTCCACTTAAACGTCGGGGCCCGCCGGCTGAGTCGCCGACCATGGGCCCGCCTGTCGGGTTCTTCTCCAACCTCCCCAGTGGCTGGGAGACAGAGGAGGCGAGGCCGGACGGTGCAGGCGCTCTCCCGACAGTGCAGGCCACCTCCGGCGACGCCCGGCGTCGGGAGGCCAGAGGCCATGCCGCACCCACCCGTGGTGGCACGGTCTCCCGAGGCATCGGGCTGAGCAGGGCATTGGCCGCGGCGGACGAGGCTGACGGTGAGGTTGGGGGCAGTGCTGCGGCCATGAGAAGAGAAAATGGAGTCGGGAGGGGTCCGTGGGGAAGTGGGCGATGCTCAGTGCAGAGTAGGAGGGGTGAGGAGCAGGAGAGCTCAAATTTGGCGGTGGCCGTGGCAAGATTTCCGCCATGGAGGTGGATGGGGCACTAGGGAGGATTGGGTTGGTCCAGAGGGACTCTAGGGAGAGGGGAGCAAGCGGAGTGGAGGGAGGCTCGGGGTGGCCTTAAATAGCCGCCCGTAGCTCATGGTGGGCCTTGGCGCACGGTGGCCGCGGCAACGGCTCGGGAGGCCAGGAGGGAGGGAGTGAGGTTGTCTACGGCGTTCGTGGGCGTGGTCCAAGTCGGGGGAGAAGGAAAGGGGAAGCGGGGCGAGGTCAGAGGCGCGCGCGTGTGAGGTCACCCATTGGAGCGCTCGGGCGGCCGGTGCGCGTGTGAGAGGAGGCAGCAGGAGGAAGAGAGAGGAGGGGGCCAGCTCGGTGTCGTGTTGCGGACGTCGAGGAGCATCAACTGGCGCGAGGGGGAGGCTCGAGGTGGTCAGGAGTGCCGTGTCAGCGGTCGGGAGCACGTTAGCGTGCTCAGAGCTTGAATGGCCGGCACCAGAGCTTTTTTGCAGCGCACCAGCGCCCACTTGTGTCTGTAGCTGCAGGGGGATAAACAAAGGTGAAAGAAGCTTTGGATGCTCTGCAACATGCCAGGAGTGAGAGAGAGATGACAAAGGAAGGAAAAAGTGGATGTCCAGAGAAGAAAATGAAGCCCTTCCCCCCTTAATCATTGTCTCTCGGGCAGGGAAGCACACAGGTAGAGGGGAACTAGGAGGGCTGTGGTAAAAGGAGAAGTCATGGAGATTAGTGGAAGGGGTCCAAATAGTGGTTTTGCAAAATGCGGAAGGTGTTTGATGTTGGTTTGGGAAAGTAGATGATCTCCATAAGCCATGAGACTCAATAGGGTGATATGACACATATAATTAGGGCCTTCCACCCATTTGGAGATCATTTGATGAAAGTTGACAATGCAACTTTGGTAAACCCTAGAAATTAGTAGAAATGGACTTGTGTAGATTTAGTTGAGCAAATCACTTCTCCTTGATGCACCACTTGGTGTGGTGGCCTCATTTGGTCATGTGATCTTGCTCACAAAAGTTGGTGTTAAGGAGAGAAAGTTGGTAGTACAAAGTAGCTCAAATTTGGTTCTGGACAGAAAGAGTTTTGGGGTACTTTGATCAAGTTAACTTGTTCTCCAACTTGTGCCATTTGGTCTAGATGAATTATTAGACCATTTGAGAATGTGCACCAAGTTTGAGGGCATTTGGACATGTTTGGCAATGTAAAGTTGCTCAAACTTCAAAATGGATGAAGTGGTTACGAGGGATTTGATGATGTTATCTTGTTCTCCAAGTCATGAGACTTGGCAAGATCACCAAATATGTCATATGTGACATGATAGAATTTTTTTGGAATATTTGGAGAATATTTCCTTTGTAAATATTTCAAAAGCTTGAAATATCCAGAAAGGGTTTATGAGGGGTTTGACCAATATTTTGATCATAACCATGTGTTGACACTCTTATATATGGACAGTATATGTCCTATGAGTTTCCCTAAATTTTGGCAAATATTTCTGAAGCAATAAAATAATTTTTCCCTATTAAAGACCACTTCTGGACTTAAGAAAAAGCTTATAAATAAAATAGGAAAATAACCTTTAAAATTATATTTTTGTGGTTTCGGGAATCCTATATCTAATAGGAGTCAAATATATTTTTATAAAGATTTTACTGCCCTTAATTAAGTACTTGCGGTGCAAACCTCAATTCAGGGTTTTGAAAAACTAATTTTGAAAATACTATTTGGCCAAATTATTTTGTAAGAAAATATTTTTATGTCCTATACACATGGCATGATCACTGGCTCAAGGGTTTGGAGCAAGGAGGTGAAGTATAGGAGTTGGAGGATTTACTTTATTTTTAGAGCACTTGCAAACAATGAGACAAAAATCAAATCAAGCAAAGTCCAAAACACTCAAAAGTTTTTTTGTCAAACCACAATTTAGCATGATTAAGAGCTTAAGTGCTGAGCCATGAAAATCAGGGTGTGACAGATCTACCCCCCTTACAAGAATCTCGTCCCCGAGATTCCCAGACTAGGTGCGGAATAGGATATAGAAACTTGGATCTGGGGTGGTCGTCAAGTCTTCATGTTGCTTTTGCTTCCGTGTAGTGCTCCATTGAACTTGAAGTACTTGACGGTGTGGCTTCATGTATGACGCTCCTCTTGATCTAGGTTGCTAACGGGTGGCTCGCGGTAGGTTATATTGGGCTAGGGGTCGATGGTTTGGTGGTTAATGCCCTTATTAGTGCTCGGGCTAGCTAGGAAGCTGGAAACACTTTGGGGTTGGGATGCATGGAAGCGTTGTGCACCTCGGGTAGCTCGGTGGCAACTTCAGCTGGTAGCCGTCTATTCTTCATCTTGCGGTGATCCTGAGGGGGGGTTGTTAAATCTTGGAGTGATCTCGAAGAAGGCCGATGGATCTTGGGCGGGCTTTCCTTTGACATGGAAGCGCTGGGTTCCCTTGAGAGGGGTGACCCGGAGATAAACATGGCCTCCAACCTGGAAGGTCATGTCTCGACGACGTGAGTCAGCGTAGTTCTTCTGTCTTGACTTGGCAGTCCTCCAACGCTCTCCGACAAGCTGGACTTGCTCTTCGGTTTCACGGAGGATATCAGGCCCAAAGACAAGTCCTTCTCCGGTTCCTGACCAATTGAGGGGTATGCGGCACTTCCGTCCGTATAACACTTCAAATGGTGCCACCTAAAGGCTTGACTTCAAGGTTAGTTAAGAATCCTGGTGCAACCAGTTCCAACCCGAAGCTTTTAAGTTCTACATACAAGGCGGGCAGCTTGTCCTTAAGCATAGCATTCAAGGAACAAGCCTTTCTGCTTAATGTATCTGCTACCACATTAGCCTTCCCAGGGTGGTATTGAACACTGAGGTCATAATCTTTGATCAAGTCTAACCATCTTCTTTGCCTCGTGTTCAATTCCTTTTGAGTGAAAATATACTTCGGACCTTTGTGACCCGTGTATATCTCACATCCCTTCCGTAAGAGGTAATGTCACCATGTCTTGTGGCATGAACCATCGCTGCTAGCTCAAGGTCATGAGTAGCATAGTTTTCTTCATGAGGCCGTAGTTGCCTTTGAGAGGAGTGGCTTGCGATATGCACGGTCTTCAACGCGAAGCTCACTTCTTGACGACGGTGGTTGGTATAGTTCTTCCTCCTTGACATGACGGTCTTGGATGTTCCCTAACCAGGTGATCAACTCTTCTTCCGTCTTCAAGTGGACATTCATGTCCTCAAGTAAGGATGATAATTTACTTGCCCAAGTACTCTATGAAGTATTTGGGGTACGTAGAGTGGGCTGAGGCATTAGTGAGGGTCACGGTTGAGCATTGGTCAAGGTCTTATTGATCTAGAGCCAAGGCCCAAGGTCATGATCCAACCGTGTTGTGGCTTGGTAGGGTATAAGGGTTTCAAGGATTCTAGTGTGCGAATGAACATTTATCCTCCTATCTTTAAGCACGGTTTCTGAGATGCCAAAAGTCTATCTAGTCCTCCAAACAGATCACCTCGTACTATTGAAAGCATCATTCGTATAGGTCAACTCCAATCATCACTCATGCTAATCATATCCTCATGACTCCCAAGAGGGGATCTAACAAAATCATATATGTCTACAATCCCCAAACTCGTATGTATGTCTACCCTAAAATCCATGGGTGGAACATACAAGCTACTAAGCCTCAATTAAACATGATAATCCAAGTGCTCAGCCCATTCTACCAAGGTCTAAGATAAAGCACCACTATCCTAAGGAAACACGTCGTAAGCCACTCCAAGATCTTGCTTCCTTCCTATGAATCAACTCCAATAGCCCATTAACTTCCATCAATCGCTACATAATCCAATGCCTATGCTGGTGTTCCACATGATCTCCTAAAGTCCTTATAATCCACAAATAATGGGAAAGCTATCTTACTATAGCTTGTCCACCGATTCCCATTGTCATGGTCAAGTAAACTCCAAGGTCAAGCTCATATAGAACCCTAAATAAACTCCGACAATTAGTCCAATCTCCTAGTTTATCGTCCACCGAGAAACATGGTATCATGATCGAGATCATCAGTCTAAATCCAATTTACTCCGAACCATGTAGACATACTCAGCATCTATATTCAACTAGAATCACCTACTTAAATCCAAATCTCTTGTCCAACGAGAATTCCTACATGTTCCCCCAAGTCATTGTCGTAATATCAGCTATCACCTATCAATATTATCTGATCAAGTCAAATCCTTGCACTCCCAGGAGTTTCAGCTTGCGATCATAATTGTCCTATTAAATCCAATTTACTCAGGAGTAATGAAAGCTATGCTACTCTATAATCATGATCCACCAAGTTCAGCCACCAACATGAAAGCCTTATAATCCACCAAAGAGTCTCAGTTAGTTCCTCAAAGTCATCGATATAAACTCATCAAGTCATCTGTCCTCTATTCCTATATCCCCCAAATCGGTCTTTCCTATGGCATCGTCAGTTCTGGTGCTATATTAGGGTGATAATGTGCTCGTTCACTATGTCCACTAGTTCCATAATGAACCCAGTGTTGTGCAAGGTTTACTGTAGCTTAACTTGTCCTCTTGCGATTCCGTAGGTTAAGCTCAGGGTTAAGGTTTCGAGCTGGGGTATCTCGTGAAGTCTCGAAGGGTCTAGGGATGGGTTCTAGTCTTGAGGGGAAACCACAACTCTAAAGGGTTGCACTAGGTCGAGGAGGTTGCAGCAAAAGTCTTCAGTGCTTGTTGGTCGCCGAATCAGGTTTCTTGGTGCATCTTGTCTTGCTGGTCTTCAGCTGAGGAGAGAGAGACGAGAGGGAAAAGTAGCAGAGAGGAGGTGGGATGCCTAAAGGGGGTTCTATAGTGCAGGTGCAAACAAACAAGTGCCAGAAGGGCCAAACAAAATAAGGTAGGTGATATAGTTGCGTTCTTGTTGCCTAGGGCAAAGAGGGCGACTGATATCAAAACACAAACAAATAAAAGCAAGCAACACACAATCATGGTTCTATTCGAACCATCATACGGACTCGACTGCGCATAGGGGGTACACGACTCATCCTACCCTAGGGGTTCTCGGATTCTATAGTCGTGCCTTGTGCCTCATGCGATCTTCTCGAGTTTCCTTAGGTGTCGCTACATCTCTTGTTTGAAACGATCTGGGTTGAGCCTGAAGGATCTTCGACAACTTCTTTCCTGTTGAAGTGATGGGGCGAAGGTGGCTCCTCGTAACTGGCATTGACTTGATCTTCTGTTGTCTTCTTAATCATGGCGACCACTTTTGCCTTTTTAGGGTGTTGGCGGTTCCAGATGGCACTCCTTTATGCAATGACGTTAACAAGGCATAATGGAGGTCCATCATGTCGGTTACATTGTTGACAATATCGTCACCGAGAGCGGGGGATGAAGAGAACCGTTTTCCTGCTCACTATAGTGAGGCGGACCAAATGGCTAGGTTCTCATCCACCGGTGGTTGCCGATAAAACAACGGTAGTGACAGGGTTACTCTATTAGCGATGCATATCATGTTCTTGCATAACCTATGCCCTGGTCGTCGTAGGCTAAGGTTGCATCATCTTGGAGCAGTGTCAAGGGTGTCTCCATTTCCTGGGTCTTCAGGTTCTCATCCCTTGAGGATGTACCTTCTGTTGGTATCGTCTTGTTGTGATGTCGCCAATCTTGTGTTCGGGAGATGTGGGTGAACGTCTGGCAAGACATCTTCCTCCTAGATTATCCACAAGGATTGCAAGGAATCCAGTGGTCAGGGGCATAAGGGTTCTGGCGACCAAAGGTTTTGAAGGGGAAGAGATTAATAAGGAAAGTATACCTTAGTTTTCAAAAACCGAGAAGGAAGAGAAGTATAGATAGTTTTGAAAACTAGCAGTAGTTTTGGAAATAGTTTTACCTAACTAACGACCATGCTAACTAAGGCTTCCTACGGTCGGGATGGCTCGATACCAGCTCTGTGGGGACCCCGACTCGCAAGTCGTGATCACCGAATGCACGTGTACAGTGATCCCAGAGATCAATGCTCACTGAACACACAGAAGCTGAATAACAAGAGTCTTACATCCATACATACCGTCTTACACAAATAGTGACCAACATGGTCAAGTCTTACATCGATAAAGCCTTAAGGGCTGAACATCAAATGAAACATAGCAGCGGAAATCTTCGTCGATAAGTAGAACCCATGCCATCTGCCTTAACCCTACAGGCACTCTGACTGGGAAACGTCCTAGTTTGCATGATCGTCTCCAAAGAACTCTTCTTCGAACTCCGGTTCTCCCATGCCTGGTCAATTAAATAACCAGTGGCAAGCCAATGAGTACTTTGAATGTATTCACAAGCAACCCATGATTTGGTTCGAGGTACAGTAATGCATGACATAGGTAAAGTTTTGCATAAAGCTAGTTTTGAGTGCAGGACATGTTCAACATCCTATAAAGCATGCATCAAGAGAATTCAAGTAACCATAAGAACTGGTCACAGATATCAACATAAATAGAATGGGCACCAACCCATTTATCATAAACAGAGTGGGCACCAACCCATCTCAATCGTGTCAAGTCCTTTGACTTGATCCAAGACAACACCATCATCTCACACACACTGGGTTTGAAAACAAGTGGACGTAGCCCAAGAGCGGTTACCCAACTGTCCTTGACCGTGGACACGGCTATTCGAATAGTTTTACACTCTGCAGAGGTTGCACACTTTACCCACTAGATCCGGGGAACTTCCGTGTCATCCACGACCCGCGGTACCTCAAGTACCCGGGGTAAGCACCCGATCACTGCCTTTCCCTAGACGACACTAACATGGAGTCCACTCGATTGGCAGTAACCCCCGTGCCCAACATTTCACATAACATTTACGTGGGGCCTTGCTCCCATATTCATCACATACCACTGGCACGGGGTACCAACGGTGTGTCCGGTGCCCCATAAAGATGGTCATGGCCGCCCTACCTGGCACGACCCCGTCTCAAGAGAGAGCACCAACTCTCCCCCGTCACTAGTAATGCGGGCTCCAAGCTAGTATCGGTCTAGGTACTCAACAATGCCCTTTCCCATATAAGGGTAGAGTGGTCGCGCATGTAAGGTTGGAATAACGGTCGCAACTCCGACCAATCCGTTTTGAAAACAACACACACACTTGCCTCGGTACACCACTTCGTCATCAAGTGGTTACCCATCTCATCATCTCCCTCGGGCATAAGTGGCACCCGACGGGGTTTTCGAAAAGACTTTTGAAATCACTTTGCCTCCTTCACCATGCATATTCCCATCCCTTTTTGCATAGCATCTACTTTAGCATCCTATCTACTCCCACCGGCATAACCCTCATAAGAAGGTAGGGCCATGCACAATGCAAGTATCAACGAGGAAGTAACCGTGGCAACCAACCCACGTGGTTCACCATCTCATCATGATTCCAATGCAACAATAATAAAGAGCTAAATGACATGCATAAAAAGGGTTCCATAGACATGGTCAAAGGGCTGCTTACTGTTGTAACGAAGTCTTGAGGTCTTCAAATATCCCTGGTCCAACTCCGAGCATTCCGTCTACTTCGTCAACTATCGTCGAAAGCAAGCATAATAAGCAACACAACTAGGCAAGAATAAATGTGCTCTAAAAATGTGAAGTTGACTTTTATTGGATACCTCTGGTCATATGAGGAATGACCAAAGTGATTTCATTAGAAGTGGGTCAATGGATATCTCTGAACATTTTGATATGGTGGAATCAAGGGGTTTATGGATTTGCAAGAAGTGTACAGAAATATATTTTTGAAAAATGAGAAAAGGCACCCATTTAACAAAGGATGATTTTAGAAGCATCTAGGAATTGGTTTCACTGGATTTGGAGTTCAAATGAATTTCCTATGAATTTGCAAAGTTGGCTATATATCCAGAAATAGACCATTATTTTAGGTGATACAGAAAGTACTAGTAAAAATGTTCAAAAACTAAGTTTTGAACTTATAGACATCTAGGATTTTGAATCATGGGATTTGGATCAAAAATGGTCTCTCTGTGATTTTCTAAAGTTTATCACAGAATAGGAAAACAGATTTGGTAAATGTTTGTGAAGAAAAGTTTACGGAAAATGTGCAAGTTGCACCATGAGATAGATCATGATTTTATGAGCTACTAGAAATTTGAATCATCAAATTTGGAGTTAATATGAATATATTATGGATCTTACAATATTTCGGAAAAGAATAAAAAGGGAAAGAATCAACCTTATAGCAGATCGGGCGAAGCCCACTAAACAGCGCCCTCTTGGGCTCGGCCAGTGGCTCACCTTGCGAGGAAAGGGGTGACGCCAAGGCGCATTACGGAGGGCGCCACCCAGCGGGAAGGCGGTTCGATGGGATCCGCCTCCACTTAAACGTCGGGGCCCGCCCGGTGAGTCGCCTGACCCATGAGGCCCGCTGTCGGGTTCTTCTCCAACCTCTGCAGGCGTGTCGGGAGACAGAGGAGGCGAGGCGGACGGTGCAGGCGCTCTCCCGACGCAGCAGGCCACCTCGGCGACGCCCGGCGTCGGAGGCCTCAGAGGCTATGCCGCACCCACCCGTGGGTGGCACGGTCTCCCGAGGCATCGGGCTGAGCAGGCATTGGCCGCGCGGACGAGGCTGACGGTGAGGTTGGGGCACGCAGTGCTGCTGCGGCATGAGAAGAGAAATGGAGTCGGGAGGGTCCGTGGGGAAGTGGGCGATGCTCTGGTGCAGGTAGGAGGGTGAGGAGCAGGAGAGCTCAAATTTGAGCGGTGGCGGCGGCAAGATTTCCGGCCATGGAGGTGGATGGGGCACTAGGGAGGATTGGGTTGGTCCAGAGGGACTCTAGGGAGAGGGGAGCAAACGGGTGGAGGGAGGCTCGGGGGTGGCCTTAAATAGCCGCCCCGTAGCTCATGGTGGACGCGGAGCATGGTGGCCGCGGCAACGGCTCGGGAGGCCAGGAGGGAGGGAGTGAGGTTGTCTACGGCGTTCGTGGGCGTGGTGCAAGTCGGGGGAGAAGGAAAGGGGAAGCGGGGCGAGGTCAGAGGCGCGCGCGTGTGAGGTCGCCCATTGGAGCGCTCGGGCGGCCGGTGCGCGTGCGAGAGGAGGCAGCAGGAGGAAGAGAGAGGACGGGGCCAGCTCGGTGTCGTGTTGCGGACGTCGAGGAGCATCAATCGGCGCGAGGGGAGGCTCGAGGTGGTCGGGAGTGCCGTGTCAGCGGTCGGGAGCACGCACGTGCTCAGGCCTTGAATGGCCGGCACCGCAGCTTTTTGCGCACCAGGCCCACTTGTGTCTGGTAGCTGCAGGGGGATAAACAAAGGTGAAAGAAGCTTTGGATGCTCTGCAACATGCCGAGAGTGAGAGAGAGATAACAAAGGAAGGAAAAAGTGGATGTCCAGAGAAGAAAATGGAGCCCTTCCCCTTAATCATTGCCTCTCGGGCAGGGAAGCACACAGAGGTAGAGGAGAACTAGGAGGGGCTGTGGTAAAAGGAGAAGTCATGGAGATTAGTGGAAGGGGTCCAAATAGTGGTTTTGCAAAATGCCGAAGGTGTTTGATGTTGGTTTGGGAAAGTAGATGATCTCCATAAGCCATGAGACTCAATAGGGTGATATGACACATATAATTAGGGCCTTCCACCCATTTGGAGATCATTTGATGAAAGTTGACAATGCAACTTTGGTAAACCCTAGAAATTAGTAGAAATGGACTTGTGTAGATTTAGTTGAGCAAATCACTTCTCCTTGATGCACCACTTGGTGTGGTGGCCTCATTTGGTCATGTGATCTTGCTCACAAAAGTTGGTGTTAAGGAGAGAAAGTTGGTAGTACAAAGTAGCTCAAATTTGGTTACGGACAGAAAGAGTTTTGGGGTACTTTGATCAAGTTAACTTGTTCTCCAACTTGTGCCATTTGGTCTAGATGAATTATTAGACCATTTGAGAATGTGCACCAAGTTTGAGGGCATTTGGACATGTTTGGCAATGTAAAGTTGCTTAAACTTCAAAATGGATGAAGTGGTTACGAGGGATTTGATGATGTTATCTTGTTCTCCAAGTCATGAGACTTGGCAAGATCACCAAATATGTCATATGTGACATGATAGAATTTTGTTGGAATATTTGGAGAATATTTCCTTTGTAAATATTTCAAAAGCTTGAAATATCCAGAAAGGGTTTATGAGGGGTTTGACCAATATTTTGATCATAACCATGTGTTGAAACTCTTATATATGGACAGTATATGTCCTATGAGTTTCCCTAAATTTTGGCAAATATTTCTGAAGCAATAAAATAATTTTTCCTATTAAAGACCACTTCGGACTTAAGAAAAGCTTATAAATAAAATAGGAAAATAACCTTTAAAATTATATTTTTGTGGTTTCTGGGAATCCTATATCTAATAGGAGTCAAATATATTTTTATAAAGATTTTTACTGCCCTTAATTAAGTACTTGCAGTGCAAACCTCAATTCAGGGGTTTTTGAAAAACTAATTTTTGAAAATACTATTTGGCCAAATTATTTTTGTAAGAAAATATTTTTATGTCCTATACACATGGCATGATCACTGGCTCAAGGGTTTGGAGCAAGGAGGTGAAGTATAGGAGTTGGAGGATTTACTTTATTTTTAGAGCACTTGCAAACAGCAGACAAAAATCAAATCAAGCAAAGTCCAAAACACTCAAAAGTTTTTTTGTCAAACCACAATTTAGCATGATTAAGAGCTTAAGTGCTGAGCCATGAAAATCAGGGTGTGACAGATCTACCCCCCTTACAAGAATCTCGTCCCCGAGATTCCCAGACTAGGTGCGGAATAGGATATAGAAACTTGGATCTGGGGTGGTCTTCAAGTCTTCATGTTGCTTTTGCTTCCGTGTAGTGCTCCATTGAACTTGAAGTACTTGACGGTGTGGCTTCATGTATGACGCTCCTCTTGATCTAGGTTGCTAACGGGTGGCTCGCGGTAGGTTATATTGGGCTAGGGGTCGATGGTTTGGTGGTTAATGCCCTTATTAGTGCTCGGGCTAGCTAGGAAGTTGGAAACACTTTCGGGGTTGGGATGCATGGAAAGCGTTGTGCACCTCAGGTAGCTCAGGTGGCAACTTCAGCTGGTAGCCGTCTATTCTTCATCTTGCGGTGATCCTGAGGGGGGGTTGTTAAATCTTGGAGTGATCTCGAAGAAGGCCGATGGATCTTGGGCGGGCTTTCCTTTGACATGGAAGCGCTGGGTTCCCTTGAGAGGGGTGACCCGGAGATAAACATGGCCTCCAACCTGGAAGGTCATGTCTCGACGACGTGAGTCAGCGTAGTTCTTCTGTCTTGACTTGGCAGTCCTCCAACGCTCTCCGACAAGTGGACTTGCTCTTGGTTTCACGGAGGATATCAGGCCCAAAGACAAGTCCTTCTCCGGTTCCTGACCAATTGAGGGGTATGCGGCACTTCCGTCCGTATAACACTTCAAATGGTGCCACCTAAAGGCTTGACTTCAAGGTTAGTTAAGAATCCTGGTGCAACCAGTTCCAACCCGAAGCTTTTAAGTTCTACATACAAGGCGGGCAGCTTGTCCTTAAGCATAGCATTCAAGGAACAAGCCTTTCTGCTTAATGTATCTGCTACCACATTAGCCTTCCCAGGGTGGTATTGAACACTGAGGTCATAATCTTTGATCAAGTCTAACCATCTTCTTTGCCTCGTGTTCAATTCCTTTTGAGTGAAAATATACTTCGGACCTTTGTGACCCGTGTATATCTCACATCCCTTCCGAAGAGGTAATGTCACCATGTCTTGTGGCATGAACCATCGCTGCTAGCTCAAGGTCATGAGTAGCATAGTTTTCTTCATGAGGCCGTAGTTGCCTTTGAGAGGAGTGGCTTGCAGATATGCACGGTCTTCAACGCGGAAGCTCACTTCTTGACGACGGTGGTTGGTATAGTTCTTCCTCCTTGACATGACGGTCTTCGGATGTTCCCTAACCAGCTGATCAACTCTTCTTCCGTCTTCAAGTGGACATTCATGTCCTCAAGTAAGGATGATAATTTACTTGCCCAAGTACTCTATGAAGTATTTGGGGTACGTAGAGTGGGCTGAGGCATTAGTGAGGGTCACGGTTGAGCATTGGTCAAGGTCTTATTGATCTAGAGCCAAGGCCCAAGGTCATGATCCAACCGTGTTGTGGCTTGGTAGGGTATAAGGGTTTCAAGGATTCTAGTGTGCGAATGAACATTTATCCTCCTATCTTTAAGCACGGTTTCTGAGATGCCAAAAGTCTATCTAGTCCTCCAAACAGATCACCTCGTACTATTGAAAGCATCATTCGTATAGGTCAACTCCAATCATCACTCATGCTAATCATATCCTCATGACTCCCAAGAGGGGATCTAACAAAATCATATATGTCTACAATCCCCAAACTCGTATGTATGTCTACCCCTAAAAATCCATGGGTGGAACATACAAGCTACTAAGCCTCAATTAAACATGATAATCCAAGTGCTCAGCCCATTCTACCAAGGTCTAAGATAAAGCACCACTATCCTAAGGAAACACGTCAGTAAGCCACTCCAAGATCTTGCTTCCTTCCTATGAATCAACTCCAATAGCCCATTAACTTCCATCAATCGCTACATAATCCAATGCCTATGCTGGTGTTCCACATGATCTCCTAAAGTCCTTATAATCCACAAATAATGGGAAAGCTATCTTACTATAGCTTGTCCACCGATTCCCATTGTCATGGTCAAGTAAACTCCAAGGTCAAGCTCATATAGAACCCTAAATAAACTCCGACAATTAGTCCAATCTCCTAGTTTATCGTCCACCGAGAAACATGGTATCATGATCGAGATCATCAGTCTAAATCCAATTTACTCCGAACCATGTAGACATACTCAGCATCTATATTCAACTAGAATCACCTACTTAAATCCAAATCTCTTGTCCAACGAGAATTCCTACATGTTCCCCCAAGTCATTGTCGTAATATCAGCTATCACCTATCAATATTATCTGATCAAGTCAAATCCTTGCACTCCCAGGAGTTTCAGCTTGCGATCATAATTGTCCTATTAAATCCAATTTACTCAGGAGTAATGAAAGCTATGCTACTCTATAATCATGATCCACCAAGTTCAGCCACCAACATGAAAGCCTTATAATCCACCAAAGAGTCTCAGTTAGTTCCTCAAAGTCATCGATATAAACTCATCAAGTCATCTGTCCTCTATTCCTATATCCCCCAAATCGGTCTTTCCTATGGCATAAATGGGTTACGGTGCTATATTAGGGTGATAATGTGCTCGTTCACTATGTCCACTAGTTCCATAATGAACCCAGTGTTGTGCAAGGTTTACTGTAGCTTAACTTGTCCTCTTGCGATTCCGTAGGTTAAGCTCAGGGTTAAGGTTTCGAGCTGGGGTATCTCGTGAAGTCTCGAAGGGTCTAGGGATGGGTTCTAGTCTTGAGGGGAAACCACAACTCTAAAGGGTTGCACTAGGTCGAGGAGGTTGCAGCAAAAGTCTTCAGTGCTTGTTGGTCGCCGAAGCAGGTTTCTTGGTGCATCTTGTCTTCTTGGTCTTGGTGAGGAGAGAGAGACGAGAGGAAAAGTAGCAGAGAGGAGGTGGGATGCCTAAAGGGGTTCTATAGTGCTGGTGCAAACAAACAAGTGCCAGAAGGGCCAAACAAAATAAGGTAGGTGATATAGTTGCGTTCTTGTTGCCTAGGGCAAAGAGGGCGACTGATATCAAAACACAAACAAATAAAAGCAAGCAACACACAATCATGGTTCTATTCGAACCATCATACGGACTCGACTGCGCATAGGGGGTACACGACTCATCCTACCCTAGGGGTTCTCGGATTCTATAGTCGTGCCTTGTGCCTCATGCAGTCTTGTGAGTTTCCCTTAGGTGTCGCTACATCTCTTGTTTGAAACGATCTGGGTTGAGCCTGAAGGATCTTCGACAACTTCTTTCCTGTTGAAGTGATGGGGCGAAGGTGGCTCCTGAATGGCGGCATTGACTTGATCTTCTGTTGTCTTCTTAATCATGGCGACCACTTTTGCCTTTTTAGGGTGTTGGCGGTTCCAGATGGCACTCCTTTATGCAATGACGTTAACAAGGCATAATGGAGGTCCATCATGTCGGTTACATTGTTGACAATATCGTCACCGAGAGCGGGGGATGAAGAGAACCGTTTTCCTGCTCACTATAGTGAGGCGGACCAAATGGCTAGGTTCTCATCCACCGGTGGTTGCCGATAAAACAACGGTAGTGACAGGGTTACTCTATTAGCGATGCATATCATGTTCTTGCATAACCTATGCCCTGGTCGTCGTAGGCTAAGGTTGCATCATCTTGGAGCAGTGTCAAGGGTGTCTCCATTTCCTGGGTCTTCAGGTTCTCATCCCTTGAGGATGTACCTTCTATTGGTATCGTCTTGTTGTGATGTCGCCAATCTTGTGTTCGGGAGATGTGGGTGAGCGTCGGCAAGACATCTTCCTCCTAGATTATCCACAAGGATTGCAAGGAATCCAAATGGTCGAGGGCATAAGGGTTACAGCGCGACCAAAGGTTTTGAAGGGAAGAGATTAATAAGGAAAGTATACCTTAGTTTTCAAAAGCGAGAAGGAAGAGAAGTATAGATAGTTTTGAAAACTAGCGGTAGTTTTGGAAATAGTTTTACCTAACTAACGACCATGCTAACTAAGGCTTCCTACGGTCGGGATGGCTCGATACCAGCTCTGTGGGGACCCCATAAAGAGGTAGGGTACGAGGGGCCCCCCAACTTCCCCGCCAAAGCCCGGGCCCAAGTGAGGTCTAGGTATAAAAGCCCTTTCCCAATAAGGGGAAGGGGATGTAAGGTTGGAATAACTGAACTCCAAATTTTTGAAAAAAACCACCCCTTTGGAACCATTGAAATTGGTTACCCATCCTACCCCGGGATAAGTGGACCCGGGGGTTTTTGAAAAACTTTTTGAAACACTTTGTTTCCCATTTTTTTGATTTCAAAAATTTTTAAAAAATTTAAAAAGTTGGGAAAAATTAACGGGAAAAAGAACCTTTTTTTTAAATGTTTTAAGAATTTTAAATTTAAAATTCAAAATAATTTTTAATTTAAATTAAAGTTTTAAAATAAAGGGGGTTTAAAATTTTGGATTTTTTTTTCAAAAGGTTTAAAAAAAGTTTTAAATTTTGGAAAAAAATTTTTTAAAAATTTTAAGGAAAATTTGAAAATGTTTGAAATTTTTAAATGGTAAATTTTAAAAAATTTGTCTAAATTTATTTTGAAATATTTGGACTTAAATATTTCTAAAAAGAAAAAAGAAAAGAAAATTTTTGGGGAACCCCCCGGGGGCCCTTTGGGCTTTTTTTTTGCCCGGGGAGGGGGACCTGGGGCCCCAAGGGGGGGGAGTGAATTTTGGGCCCTTTTCCCCCCGGGAAAGGGGGGGGGGGGGTTTTAAATTTTTTTAGGAGGGCCCGGGCAGGGGGGCCCCCCATCCAAACCCCCTTTTCCCCGGCTTTGGGGGAGGCCCGACAGGGTGGGTTTGGGGGGCCCAAAAAGGGGGGATGGGGAAAGGGGGTTGGTGGGGGTGGGAAGGCCAGGCTTTGGGTTGGGGGGAAATTTTTGGGGGAGATTGGGGGGGGCCGTGGGGGGGGGGCAAAGGGCCAATTTTGGGGGGGGGGGGGGTTTTTGGGGGGGGGGGGGGCGTTTGGGGTGGAGGGGGGAGGGGGAGGGGGGGGTGGGGGGGAACCCCTGGGGGGGGGGGGAGAAGGCGGGAGGGGGGGGCCCTCGGGGGGCCCAAAGGGGGGTAAAGCCCCGGGGGCCGGGGTTGAGGGCGGCCACACCGGGGGCCCGGGGGAAAATGGGGCCCCCCTTTCGGGGCGCAATTTGGGGAGGGGCGGGGACAAAAAAGGGGGCTGGGTCCCAAATTGGGGGGGGGGGGAAGGACAAAAAGGGGGGCCCTTTTTGTTTGGGCAGGAACATAAAAGGGGGGTAAAAACTGGGAAAGGGGGGAAATTGGTTAAAATTGTGGGGGGAAAAAGGCCTGGGGACCGGTAACTTTTTTAAGGGTTTAAAAATGGCTTTGGGGCCCAAAATGCGGTGAAGGTAAAAAAGGGGGGTTGGGTTTTAAAGGGGGGAAAAAGGGGTTCCCCTTTTTGGGGGGGGAAAGGGGGGCCCCCTTTGGATTTGGGTTAATTTTTCCAATGGAATTTGTTAAGGGTTTAAAATTTTTTTTTGAAATTTGGGAGGAAAGGGGAGGGTTTGGAAGTAGTTCCAAAAAAATGGGGGGGTTAATTTGAATTTACTTTTCCCCCATTTTGAGAATTTGGAAAAGACACCCAAAATACCCTTTGGAAAATATAAATGGAATTTTTTTATTTTTAATATTTCCAAATAAAATTTTTCCCCAAATTTATTTTTCCCAAAATTGGGTTGGAAAAATTTTAAGCAAATATAAATTTGGTTCCCCAAAAAAAGGGAAAATAAAAAATTTTTAAAAACCTTTAATTTAAAAATTTTTTAAAATAAAAATTACCTTTAAAATTTTTTGTTTGGGGTTTTAAATTTTAAACAAAATAAAAAATTTTGGGGTTTTAATACTTGCTCCCAAACTAATTTTAAAATTTATTTGAAAAATAAATTTTAATTATTTTAAAATTTTTTTCCCCTTTTGAAATCAGGGTTTAAAACCGGAAAGGGTAAGGGTTAAAATTTATTTTAACATTTTAAACCAAAAAACCCAAAAATTTCCAATTTTAAATTTTTTTCCAAAAAAATTTTTCCAAATTAAACCTTTTTGGCATAATAAATGGGTTTTCCTTTAAAAATTTGGTTTAAACTATAATTAAAAAAATTTAAAATTTCCCGCTTAATTTTTTGCTTCGTTACCTCATTTTAAAAACTTTTTTGGTTTTTCCTTTTTTTAGGGAAAATTTTTTGTTTTAAATAAACCCGGGTGGAAGGTTTGGGGGGGTGGTTTAAGTGGGGTTTAAATTTTTTGGGGTTTGAAATGGGCATTGCGGGCCAAAACCAAAGTTTTGGTCACCAAAGCTGTTGGGGTTAAATCTTGGGCCTTTTGGGGGGGGAAAAGGGGGGTTTTGAAAGGGGGGGCCTTAAAGGGGTAAGCGGGCCCCTTTGCAAGCCCGGTTTAGGTTAAATTGGCCTTGGTTGCTTTGGGGGGGCACCCTTTCCCGGGCCCAAATGGTTTAATTCCTCGGGTTTTTTAAAAGGGCCAAAACTTAGGGTTTGGAATGTATGTATGTATGTATGTATGTATGTATGTATATGTATGTATATATATATATATATGGCTTCTTCACAGACATCTCCATCATCATTATCAAGACATCCTACGCTTGGTGAGTTAGGATGCACTTGATCCCGTGAAGGTATCTATCCTTCAAACCAGAGGAGTGCTTCAAACTAACAACAGTACATAATATCCAACAAAAGAGGGTCGTGCTACAGTAGCAGAATACATGGCTCAGTCTAGATATCAGCACGAATCAAGTTGTGCATATTTGCTGGTGGCATGAACCACATCGCCGCATGTCGGGTTTCAAAAGCCATCCATCACATGGAAGCTTGATGCCTTTCATACATTGAATATTATCCAATAACAAGCTGTCTTGATGAATCTCTGGATATGGTGATTCATGAAACCCATGGTATGATGTGTAAACACAGTCCCCCCTGGTGAATGGAAGTTGCATAGCACGGTAATCATCGTCGGTGATATGATCAATGATTGGTTGGATGATCGGATAATTGAGCCCGAGGAACAAGGAGTGGTTGCCGAGGCTGTAAACCCGCCTCAAGTTGAATACGCCTGGCCCAACAGAGCTAGGATCTTTCTTGAACACAAAGCAGCCATAGCCATCAATGTCACGAACGGCCCATGTATTGTCCTGCATGTGGTTTGATGTAATGGTTTGGTCAATTTGGTACGTGCGAATGAGCATCAAATGACTGCCGTCAGCTGAACGAGCGATAAACCACCACCAATCGGCTGGTATGATTTCAGGTCCTGGAATCATGAAGGCCAACACATTTGTGTCTACTGCAACAATTCAAATTGGAGACCAAAAGGACAAAAATAAACAATCATGTTCAGAGTATGTGTGGAATTAAGATTATTATAACAGTGACACATATCATAGACAGAGAATTGCACTGCCGTGGTCATAATTATACCCCAAGTTAAAAAATAAGCCAATGGTTTTCATATTCTAGCAATATGTCATGGTTCAAACATCATGTAACAATGAGAGGAAAACAGCTATGACAGAGCCTACTCATATTCTACCATAGCACTTACTACTACTGTTCTCATATTAACTCTAAGCAATAACATGTGTTGTTATAAAAATCTTGGAAATGAGAGTAACATATAGCAATCATGATGTTATGCTCATAATATGTATTCTAACAATCATTAGATGCCAATTGTTCTCATATCAACTCTTACAATAACATTTGTGGTCGTAAAAATCTAGGAAATGAGAGGAACATATAGAAATGATGTGGTTATAGACATACTATCTATTCTAAATTTGAAACAATGAACCGGTAGTCATATTCATAAGGTAAAGATGAGATGAGATAGAACAATTACACGACGATAGAATCCACCAGTATAGGCAGCCAATCTGTGCGTCAACCGCGTAAACGATGCCATCATGCACTATAGCATCGGACAGAAATGTCGCCTCAATAGGATTGATGATGAGCCGTAACCATGTATGGCGACTGGATTCCAGATAGACTAATCCCATGTTGAACAAGGCAATGAGCTTGTAATCCATGTAGTCTTCTGATGGTGCGGGCACATCGCAGATTACAACTTTCAGCAAACAGAGGTCGAGCCAAAAGATTGACGCGTCTCGTGCGTAGTAGGCAGGAGTGTCCGGCGGGCCGCGAGGCTCGATGGCGGCAGTATCCAATGATGGAAGTGTGATCTCTCGCTAGGTGTAGATATCCATGAGATGCCACGGACTACCAGATTGGTGGATGAGGATGATGCAGTTGGCCTTCATGCCCACCCAATAGAGGTCGCGCATGAAGGACGGGTGGACGGGTAGTGGTAGCATGTCGAGGGGCACCACGACAACCTCTGTAGGATTGTCGAGTTGGTGTTTGGGCCACCTGCAAGGATCGGGCATTAGCAAGCAGGGTGTCTTGAAAAGAGCCGGCCGGTTGCAGACGATTAGACGGTAGAAAGACATCGAGCATGCGGCCAGACGGACGGTGCTGAGTTGGTCCATACGATTACAGATCTGCTCCAAGAGAACATCAGGGAGGGAATTCCAATCGCGGCTCTGCGTGTCAGTCGATTCTTCCATTGGGCTTTTCGGTTCCTCTGAGCCAGCGGGGAAGTGGATTCGGCAGGGCGAGCGAAGAAGATTCTTCTCGTGTGGCCGAGCAGTGAGCGGGGGGGATATGGAATGCGCGAGCTACCAAGGAAGATGGCACGGGTGGGCGAGCAGTGAGCGGGGGTAAATGGTGTGCGGCCAACGATGGGGAAGAGAGAAGGAAGAGGAAGAGAGGAGGAAGAAGAGTGGAAGACAGGGAAGAAAGTGCATTAAAACTCAATTCTACTAGTACTACTACCAAGATATACCGTCCTTCGGACTGTAAGTAGTTACACTGATAACATGTGGGTCTACCACAAGAGGGCCCATATGTCAGTTAATGGAGGACAGAGGTGTGTAGGCGTATTTGCGGAAGTGTGCTCTACTGGCAAACATGATGGCACTATTGGGTAAGGCTAATTTAGTAACACCAACATGCTAGTTCATCTTATTAATTACGAGTCCCATCTGCTGCAGCATGTATTGTCACTTCACTGCGAAGACTAGTTGAATAGTTCTCTCTGACCGAGATGGGGAATAATGGATCACGAAGACTTCCTTTCTACAGTATCCCTATGCCTCTACGCTCACACTCATTTTTCTCCGTACCTAGTCACTTGTTGAAATCTGTAGAAAGACAAATACTCCGTATATGGGAACAGAGGGAGGCTTTTACTCCGTATTCAGGAACAGAGTTAGTATCACCATATGGAGGGAACAGAGGAAGCTTGAAATATGAACATGTCAATGGGAGGGAGTAAGCCCCATGCATGCATGCATGCATGCAACATGCAACACTCACACGTACACATGAACACACGCAACACTCACGCACCCATGCGGCACACAGCACACGACACAACACACACGCTCACGCTCAAGTGCTCAACCTACTCCCTACGTTCATGAAAGACTGTACATCTAGAGATCTACACATTGACCATGGCATAATTAACGTCCAAAAGTAGCAGACTTATGTGTGCTTGCGACCATTGAGATAATAAGATTAAATGAAGCCGTTGTATGCTGTAATTAAGGATAGACATGTAGCCTATACCTAGAGCACAAGTTGGTGCATTAGTCAATCAATATCGATTTAGATTAAAGGCTAAATGCATTGGAAGTGTAGATGTACATCATGTACTACACTCTTTGTTTTTTAGCCGATGTACACTCTTTGTTGGAAGACCAAGGGAGTACACATGCATGCACTCACATACACAACTAGGGTGGTTCGCGTGCAAGGGTTGGAATCCTGTCATGCCTGTGTAAAGTTTTGTTTAACTGATTTCTTTGCTCTGCCAACTAACAGGTGGGACACAGAAACCAGGTGACAATTTAACCAGTCAACAAAGTGCCACGTCGACTATGTGGCCGGTCAGTAGGGTGCAATATGGTGCTCTACGATGAGCTAGTGATCGTATAATCATCGCAAAACTATATATAGTGACCATAAAGAGTGTATTGTCACATACGTTGACCGCCAGTGTATTTTCTCGTTTCAAATTAAGCCATATTAACTGGAAAGGACGCAGTATGGACTAGTACTAGTATTGCTTTGATGTGTCCTGTCAACTCGTCGAACGAGGAGAAGCTTGCTTACTACGCCTCTCCCTCTCCCACGCATGCGGTGGTTCGCGGGACGAGGAGATGGTTTTGACTACAACGCCCTCTCCCTCTCCCTCTCCCTCACCCTCGCCCTCAACCTCGTGGTGGACGTGCAGCTGTTCAATCGGTGTCGGATTGCCAGAAGCATATTGTACTGTAGTATCATCATTGTTGGACCTTCCGAAGAGGCGAAGAGCCAAGTGCAAGGTTCAAACGAGTATGAACTAGTGAACCTCCCGAACAAGCAAAGAACCAAGCACAAGGTTTTATGGGAGTTGTCGTCCTAGTAGGAGTGTACTACAACTATAGCGAATGATCCTAATGTATGATGCCGCCACGTCACGTATATCCAAAGTTGTGCCACCTTTTTTCTCAAAGAGCGTGTTGGAGCCCGTGCAACAACCACACAAGTTGCACGTATACATAACACATTTACTAGTAGTAAATTCTAAAGGACAAATGCTAGTATGCCACTCAAGTTCATCTCCAATTCATGTCATAAATTGGTGCCGACTAGTCTACATTTTTTCACAACGCTACCGTTCACAATTTACCATACTCCACTTACACATTATAGATGGGCTACATGTCCTCCTCCAGGTTCCAGTCCTAGGTGTTCTTCATGGATGGCACGATCCATAGCAGTAGGCAGCGGGAATCATTGTCACAGCTTTCTAGTCTGGTTCCACACGATGAGACTCATCCAAGCTGAAGCGGCATAAATCAGGGATAGCGTGCCCCAGCATGGCGTTCATCCGGCGGTGCGCACTGAACACACAACCATGCTTCATGAATGCGAGGCCTTCTGTGTCATGCACGGAAGGTGGCATCCGCTTCACAATGGGGTAGTTGTCCCCAATGAAAAGCGAGTACTCTCCAAGAGTGTTCCTCGGCACCCTCGTAGCATCACGGGGGTTGAACTCGGCGCTGTTCATCTGGTACACGCGGCATCTTAGATCTGGACACATGGTGACATATATTGTCAAGGTCCATGCATAATAATGTTGTGCTCAAATATGGCGGTCAGTAATACTGTGTAGCAAATAGTACTACTCCGGTATAGAGGAAGTAAAATAACCAGCCCACTCATGGCTACATGGATGAGATAGTAAGACATGGAAAAACAAAAATGGTGGCAGCTAGTGGGTTCAAGTCTTCAAGGGCCTAGCTAGCTATACGTGTCCTTCAAGGTAAAAAGTACTCCTACTAGTACTAGTAGGTACTACTAGTAGAACAATGAAAGAGAAGGCGAGAGGGTTAAAAAATGGAATACCTGGGTAGATGGTGACGGTCTGATTGTGGTAGATTGTGTGACCATGTTGCACATCAGTGGTACCATGGGTAACGACTGCTAAGATAGTTGATCCCAATATGCCAAAGTCAGCTACAAGGTTCCAGGTTAGACCGAATCGCGGATGCAAATGCATATCCAGGATCGGCGCCTTATTTTTGATCGGGGGATGACTAGTCCCTGCAAAATAATGGAGTACTGTTAGGGATCCAAATGATGGTTCGTGCATTCTGTTTGTAATCTCCCGTACCGTAGGATGGCAACCAGATGAAACAAGTCCCCTGGCTTGTCACCACGAAGATGCGGCCTAGATGGCGCACGGCATCTTCGAACGTGTAGGGGTATAAATCTGCCGCCGCCAACATGCGCCAGCCTCTGCCGTTACTGCCTATTGCATTGATGGCAATCCTTATGTTGAACACCGCGATGAGATAGTAATCATCGTAGCCGCGTCGCTTTGTCGGCGGGTCCGCTATTGCTATCTTCTTCAATCTCATGTAGGCATCATCATACGTATTCAAGCCCAGCCAGTCCAGAAGGCTGATCCCAATGGTGGAGAAGTGGTATACTGGAACAGACACACTGCTATGGATGTTGTGCAAAATGATGGTGGTATCCGGCCTGAGGCATGCAATCCAATCTGCGTTGGCACTGACCCAGACCTATATATAAGATGGTGGGCAGCGGAGAAATTACTCGATGGAAATGGAATAACTAAGTACTACATGATCAAACTCCATTACTGACCTGTTCATCGGACAAAATCTGACTACCTCTCAACGTCGGCAACTTTAGCAGAGTCAACGTGCAACCTTGGTTATGGAGAGGTGGACTGTTTGAAGGATTGTCCCATAGAAGAACCTTCTCCTCGAGGACGCATGGAAGACCAACAAGCATGGCCTTTTCCCAAGCCCGTTTAAGCACCGTCTTGAAAAAGTTGGTGCAGGAAGCACCGATTCTTGCGGCGGTGAGGATGTCGGAGAAGCGTGCGATTTATCCCAGAGGATCATCGTCCAAGGTCTCCCAGCCCCGACGAGAAGGAGAATTGCCTGGCAAATCCATGGGAGCAGTGACAAACTGCGTTCTCTTCGGGGGGAGGGGAACTGGCGAGGAGGAGATAGGAGCGTAGTAACCGCAGGGCCTCATCCCTTTCAACTGTAGATCATTCCTTAGCGAAGGGGTGAGGCTATTATTTACTACTAGTACTAACATTATGGAACGTTATGGGATTGCATTATATTGTAAATAATAGCACTAGTAAGACATTTTTGGCACTAGGTAGTAGTTTTTTGGCGTGGATTAAGAAATTTTGGGTATGTTTTTGCTATTTTTTGTACATGCCAACTAGTGTCAAAAAATGTCTTACATTATGTGATGAAGGAGTACGTACTCGTACTGTAGCAGTACTAGTACTATTTCTCAACTAGTAGTGCGACGTATTGTACTTCTAGTCTAGTCTAGTATAGTGCACCAGTTTTGAGCTCTGGAATCTTAGGGCCAAGGAGCTACAGTTGGAAGTGGAGGGTACTACTATTTTGTAGAACCATCGCTGTACTATCAATGCAGGGAAAGAACACCTGCGTAGTGGCCTAATTGGTACTCTCGGTGCTCTATTCAGCCGCTCCTCTCATGTAGCTAGCCTACTCAGCCGCTCCTCTCACGCACACACTAGCAGCCTGTTTATCAGCGATAGTTACTGTGGGGGCAGTACATTTAAGTTATTTGATACAGCGAGACTAGACTTTTCGCTTCCATTTGTGGAGGTGTAATGGATCTCGTCGAACTTTGTTAGTAGTTCCTTCTTTATGAATGAGATGAAGCAAAGCTTTTGCCTCCGTTTAAAAAAACACGTCAAGAGGAATTTCTTTTATAGTAGAGCCAATAATGGAGTGAAGTCCATGCGTGTAGCGCCACAAGCTCTGAGTAGCAAGAGAGCACTTTACGTACAGAGCCATATTGCACAGTTCCCAATGCCCCGCCAAGCTTTTCCGGCTCCTCGTGCTTAATTGGGAGGCGCTAGTTTAAATATGCTACTTGCTGATGAGGAAGCTGCAAGCGAGGTGCGGCTAGGGCGAGCACGCGAGCCACGGGATGCTGGCAAGGAAAACCCGTTCACGTGGCTAGGCTATCTAGTGCACCCAGATTGTGGTGCCGCACGTCCGTTTGACTTCAAAACTCAAACTACCAATGTAACATATTGGCTCGCAACTAAGTTACTATTTAAAAAAAAGGTCGCCGTGCATTCGGCCGGGATCGAACCCACAAAACGAGGTATACACTCCCGCGACCACTAGTAGTACTCGTTGGAGTACAACGCAACCTAGAATCGCCTTTTGTTGCTAGTAGTACATACATTGTTCCTTACAAGAAACCCCTAATAATGCAAGAAACCACTAAAATGCCAAGAAACTACTAACACTTGCATATGTGGTAGACTTAAGATAAGACTACCTTATCAACCATTGTACATGCTCTTACCAACCAGCCCTACCAAGAAACGACTACTCTACAAAGTGTCGTTATAGGCACGTTTCAACCCATGGCCCTGTTTGGATACATTTGTTGTCAATCTAACCCTGCCATCCAAACACCACTTTGGTTAGAGTTAGTTTAGGGTTAGAATCTAACTCTAACCTCTGACAGGGCCCATGTCGCCCATTAAGTCAACGCCTTCTATTTGACCGGGCATTATGACTTGTGGGACCTACATGTCAGTCTGCAAAAAAATCCCCGAGTGACCTCCTACCTCCAGCCCATCCACCTAGTCATCCTCGGCCATGGGATGCAGCTACCGCTGCCGGCAGAAGGCGATGTCAAAACCACCAGTTGTGCGGAGCCCATGTTGCGGCAGCCTGGATGCCAGCTCCGTCCGATGCTCGCGGTTGCTAGCTAGCCAAGATAGCTCCGTCCAACTGCTTGTCTGCAAGGTTTGCTAGCTAGATTGGCACGGCAGCGTGGTGGCTTGCTCGCGCGCGCTGCGCTAAGGCCAGCCATCTGGCTCGAGCGAAGGCCAGCGCAGTGGCTTGATCGCTCTTGAGTCATGCTCGGGCCAGCCTGCCAACCCGTGCGGTGGCCAGCACGACGTACAGCCCGTCCGGCAGAGCGGCGACCAACTCGCTCATCAACAGCACCACCAACGAACACGCATCAGTACTATTTGAAGTAATGTTCAGGAAAAATAATGATTTGAGGGGAAATAACAGGATAGAAGGTCAGATGTGGGTCCCTCGTGTCAACGGTCAAACAAAATGTGTTGGTTTAAGCTGCCTCGTCAGCACGGACGTGTGGGCCAACCCTGTCCTAAATGGGTTTAAACGAACCTAATCGGTAGGATTACTAGGTAGTAGTTTTTGGCGTGGATTAAGAAATTTTGTGTATGTTCTTGCTATTTTTGGTACAATAGATTCTTCCTAGGGCTGGTTCAAAGTGGTAGTTTTTTGTTAAATACTTTACATATTGTAAGTAGGAGTGAAAGTTAAGCCTTGGAAGCCAATAAGCAAGGCTAGTTACATAGTGCCTATGTGTACATGATTGAAAGTAAATATCAACCATGAGTGACTAATATCTTGATGGAAAACTCCAACATATGGAATACTAGGGAAAAAATGCATGGTTGGAAATACTAGCAATGTTCATGTGCGTTGCAACGAATCATAATTAGAATAATACTTATTCACAAACTTGATACAAAACACTCTAATTTTGATATACATATATCACTAGAGATATATTATGTTTCAATTAGAATATATTCTTTGGGCTATTTTGGTGAGGTCAGGGAGGGATGTTGTCGGTTTTAAGATACTAATTATGGGTTTTTCTGCAAATTGGTAGACAAGTGGGATGTTGGTGAGAAAAGGCAACAACTTACCTCACAATCGTTAGATGTAGATCTAATGGTTAGAAACGACGGATGGCAGATACACCATCATCACCAACTTTGTCTTTTGTGGGAGTACTAGCAAGATTCGTGCATTGCATGGAACATCAAGATGCATTTTTTTATAAAACACTTGTTGTGATTGACCCATGCGGGAGTAAGCCCATGTGTAAAAACTAATGATATCTTGAGAAATATGAGATAAGGTGAAGAGGAGTGGGGTGTGGTGGTGATTGGTGGTCGGACTAAGCGGAGGCATGGAGATTGAAGATGCCGGCAGCGGCCACCAGGCCAGTTTGTTCCAGAGGCTTCCTTTCTTAATTGCTCAACAATGAGGTTGTTGGAGATAAGGATGAACCAGGGAAGGCCTTGTCTGCAAATGTGGAGAGTGGTGCGGGTATCTTTTAGTTGAATTTCCATCCGTTAGATATAGATCGGATGGTCTATATTGCAAGATGGCACGCGTACCATTATCACCAACTCAGTTTTTTATAAGAGAAGAAATATAAGTATGGAGATACAAACGTATTATCGGTATTTGCTTCTGTAAACTAGCATCTACATTCTATTCAACGCCTCGGCATGTGGGCACAATGACTTCTCGACTGTGTAAAACAAAGGTTTTCCCGTCGCCGATAAGGAGGGGGTGACAGCGGCGCACTTTTTGGCTTGCTCTAGTCCTAGTAGTCATAGTAGGTGTCTAAGCACGTGTAGATTTATTCTTTTTCACGTCTCGTGTTCGTCGTACTGCCACGACTATTGATGAATAGACGGTAAGTTATTCATGGGGAAACTCTTATTGAGCATGTTTGCGAGAGAGAGATACAGTGTGCGTGTGTGATATGTTAGAGACTGAGGCAATGATAACAGATTCTTTGTGTCTATGTGTGTGGAGTATAGAGAGAGACATGTACATGGGGCTTTGTGTTGTGTAACATGGAGACACATATACATAATTAGAGAGTGAGTGTGTGAGATACACATGCGGACATGGGAAGAGACGAGGATCCAGATAAATGGGTGTTTGTGCGTGTCTGTGTGTGTTTGCGCACGCGTTTGTGTGTTAGAGGGAGTGTGTGTATGTGGAGTAGAGAGACCACTAATGATGTGAACCTAGTATAAGGGAAGGGGGAATGGTGTGACATGTGTAGTAGCGGGATAGCATGGGTGCGGGCGGGGGGAGCAGACTATTTGGAAGAGACATCGAGTCTGTGTGTGTGTGTGTGTGTGTGTGTGTGTGTGAGAGAGAGAGAGAGAGAGAGAGAGAGAGAGAGAGAGAGAGAGAGATAGAGAGAGGGAGAGAGAGAGAGAGGGAGAGAGAGAGAGGAGAGAGAGAGGGAGAGAGAGAGAGAGGGAGAGAGAGAGAGAGAGAGAGAGAGAGAGAGAGAGAGAGAGAGAGAGGGAGAGGGAGAGGGAGAGGGAGAGGGAGAGGGAGAGAGAGAGAGAGAGAGAGAGAGAGAGAGAGAGAGAGAGAGAGAGAGAGAGAGAGAGAGAGAGAGAGAGAGAGAGAGAGAGGCGGGAGGGGTTGTTTGTGTCCATAAATGGCGTATAGATAGGGAGACAATGTTGATGTTGTTCGGAATTGGCCTATGTACGGAGACGCAAGGGAAGCGAGTCATCGTGTGTGAGATAGGGACTTCATGAGAGATCTAGAATAGATGGTGTAGAGAACAATGTGCGAAATCGAGAACGATGATACATTAGGGAGCTACGGAAAGACTCACAACATATATGTATATAGGGAAGGAGCTGGGTCGTGTCCGCATGTGGAAGAGATAGAAAGAGGAGAGTGGTGCACAAGGAGACAAAGTGTGCTTGTTTGCAGTGGGGCTGGTGTGTGAGGTGAGTGCGCGAGAACCACATAACTAGGGAGATATATGTTTGGGGGCGATGTTTTGTGTGTATGGGAAATATACGCTCTATATAGTGCGTGTGCCTGGGAAAGAAAGATGCCGGGCAACGTAGAGAGTGGGGGAAGAGATGTGTGCATGCCCGGGAGACAAAGTGATAGAGACCTATATTGGGGTCCGGACTTTAGAAGAGAGGGGGGGCGTTAATGTGCTTGATGTTGGTGTTTGGGGGAGAGAACGACTTCTCTATGTGTGTGTGGGAGGGAGGGGGGCAGCGACGAGGTGGGGGGGGGGTTGGCTTCATATAAAGAGTGAGGTGTCTATATTTGAGGGACTTTAGAGTAATTGAGATATTGTACACTCATGGTTGATCAATTTGTTTCACAGTTTGGACTATGAGATAACGATACTTTTGAACATGCGTGATATACCTTGATGTACCAAAATTACAAACCTAAGATTGGAATTTTGGAATTCGACTCCATCATTAGCTTTTGTAATTCATTTAAACGGAGGTACATTTTTTGAGCCGGGATTTTTTGATTTCAAATTCATATATCAAACCTAGAGATATACACCTACGGGCATGTTCAAACTTTATAATCATCCACTTTATTCATACACTTACACATTTTTGCTTTTGTCATCATATTTAGGATAAACACATTTGGAATTTCATACGAATTGGACCGTATGATGGTATTTGCTTGTACTAGCTCAATGATCCATATTTGAATTGAATGGACAATCTAAGTTTCGAGTTGGAGACATTGATTTTCAAAACTTGCACTTTATTTTGCGTGCAAAACAAACAAATTGTCGGCCATGATATCATAGTCGGCCGTACAAGAGCAGAATTTAACAGGCGCCAAAAGCTTTCAAACTTCTCGCTCACATCAAAATATCTCGCGCCCGAAAGTTTAGCCCTGCAATATTCCTGTTTTATCCCTGCCACATGAACGGAAAAGGGCTACTTTGGTAACCACATTGTTTTCCCCTCTTTGCCCCCAACATTCTTCCCCAGAGCCCCTCCCCTTCCCCTCCCCAACCCCCCCAACCACGGCAAGCCGCCGAATCTAGTCCACCGCCGCAGCGGTGGACCTCACACCCCGCCAGATCAACCTTCCGCACCTTGGAACCCCCAACTGCCAACTCACCACTTGACCGGAGCCGCTTCAGCGACTGGCTTGTCCACTACTCCAGATCTCCTTGACTGCCATCATGGTCCACCGCATCGGATCTGCTTAACCGGCGCCCTCGTCCACCACAGTGTAGGCCCTTCACTGGCTCCCTCGTCCACCCCTTCGCCGGCCCTTCATACAAGCCCTCGTCAGCCGCAACAGATCCGCCTCACCGAAAGCACTTTGCAATGCGCCCGCCGAAGCCTTCGTCCACTGCACCGGACCCGCTCCACGGACGGCATATTCAACTCCACCGGCCCTGCTTTACTGACACCGCAGCCTCATCAGGTTATTTCGATTTGTACTCCTTCGTTTTTTCTCTTTATCGTGCAACTGTTCACTTACCACAGATGAGCTTTCTTGTATGTCGACAGGCGCCCCAACCATAGCACCGGAGCCGCTTCAGCGGTGGAGACAGCCGGCCCAAGCTCAACCGCAACACGAGCACCATCGACGATCCTTAGCTATCAAGTATGACAACGATACCCATACACCGCCGAGAATCAAGTACTATTATCCAACGGCCCGCGCCTATGTTCACTTTCCTAGCATAAGCACCGCACCTTTGAATTTCTTCAGGGAATCATTCAGTTTTTCATGAGAAGCATTATTCTGCTTGCACCTGTAGGGCCATACTTCTGGCAGTGAACATATTACATGTGCTAAATTACATACTAGTGCACATATAGTTAATATGCTTTAGTTTTGTCCTAAGTATTACTATACTTCCTAGATATCACTACCTACTATTTTACCTCTTGAATGCTATATTTATGATAATGGTGTTGTTTTGATGCCACCTGTTGGTTCCATCAGACTGCTTAATGTTCTCTATGCTTAATTACACGTCACCAAACAAGCATGTGGTTTTGCTGCTTTTTGTTCGTTTTACCCTACATTTTTTGATGCTAGCTATTACATCACTGCTTCGAGCCTCTATTCATTACTTGTTTGTGTGTTCTTGATCATCCCAAGTTGCATGACTAATTTGATGCTTCTATTAATTATGGAGCTGCCAACCCCATCAAGCAAAATATTTGTTCTTTTGGGGCTGGCACCTCGAACAAGCATAAAAATAGAGGGAAGCAGATATATTGTTGTGTGTGCACACACCCTTCTTTCATTAGTTTAGATGAACCATTGATGATCAATTCGGACCAGTGCATGCGATTAAAATCAATTTTATCTAAATAGAGGGTGCAGAATAAACTACAACAACTAGATTTGGAACCACGGGATGCTGACGATATCTTCAAAGAACATTGCAACAGCAGCGAGGCTTCACAGCAACATACGGTAAGCCAGTGTGTTTTAGTACATGTGAAATGTAATGCGAGTGGGATGCTTTCTTGGCTTGTGCCCTCAACCTGTAATCCTACCGAATTGCAAATAGTTCAGTTATCTGCTTTGCTGTACTTCTTGTTTCGAATGCTTGTTTTGTTGTTACGCTATACCTGAGTTGGCTAATATGTCAGCAGTGCCTGCTGTACTATCATAAAGAAATGCCTGCCTATTTCATTTGAGTCCTTAACTTTTCCTCTCAACTTGATCACAAGACTGTCTTCGTAGTTTATATGAGGCCACACTGTTAAGTGCTTTCTCAGATTATTTCAACTGCTTAGATGCCTTGGCAACTTAAATATAGCGGTGGTACACTCCCTTTCAACTAGGGATGTCAACTGGGTCCAATTTAATCCCAATTAAAGTCCACTAGTGGTATGATAGTTCAAAAGAGTTTTTGTTTTTTGAGGAAAATCAACTAGGGAGCTAGCAAAAACTAACTAGATGGGACTGGCGGATGTCGTTTATTTGCCACTTACATCCCTATTTTCATCTTACCATTTTAATTTCTTTTTGGCTGATGCTGCTTCGAACCATTTAAATATAGCTTGCCATGCTCGGCAATAATTCTTCTGTCATTTACCATGTAAGCTTACTGCCTGGATCATATGGTAACTATCTCTTACTTATGTCCAGCGGAAACCTTTCAGGATGCCGTTCACACTAGGACACAATGTACAACCCCAGAATATATTTTTGGAAGTAGTGGGCCATCCATGTTACCAGATGGTAGCAGTTCAGAGGCAACACCGCCGGAGAGCAGTCTGAGCACATATATTATAATGCTTGAGGCTCTACTAGAGGCAGAAAGAGATGGTGTGGCTGCCATGAATGAGGTAATCTTTATCTTGAGGTTGGAAGTTATGGAATTAGCGGCACGCATTATGCAAGCAACCCAAGAAATGGACGAAGTAAGAATGTTGCATTTGAAGACGGAGGAGGTTCTGCTGTTTCTGCTATCTGAATCCCAGGGTAATCCCGGTTCTTCTTTAGATACTAGTTGAAATTGTCATTAGATTATTGTACTTGCATGTTGTGTCATGTCTCTAAATGGATTAGGCTGCAAGACCCCCTATGTTGTCCATGTGTTGTAATTATCCGAATTTTTTGGCGAGGCAATCCTCAGTACTTGTATGATTGACATAAGGTGAACTGTTTTTGGTGTGAGCATATTGTATTGGATGAAATAACTGTTTGACTCAGAGTATATCCAACCTACTGAATTCGAAGATCACGACATTTCTAAATTATAATCATATATAAAGGTGGAATAAATCTTTGCTGTGGTTTTGAAGAAATAAATAACAAAACGTAGAAATATCTATGGATATTCGTAATCGAATACAAATTGGATTTAAATTTAGTTTGCCAGGGCCCAGGGCAATCATGAATGCTAATTCTCCCAAGTTTTGAAAGAAGCGGCTAAACACCCACTATAATTTGTAGGATGCCCGAAGCAAGTGCCTGCGAGATGGAAATTACTATCTACCCAAGACACTTGACATCCTTATCGACCGGATTTACACTGCTGTCGATAGGGGTAGACTAGTAACTTCAATCAGACGTGACACGACGGCCTCAGAGCCTATTCAGACACGGTGGGCGCCAAACGTGGGCGACAAAACACATTTGATTCAAGCTCGTCCGAAAGACATGTGTCTCTTCCTCCATTTCCCCATTCATACACGATGGGCGGCAAAACAAACTCTCCTGGTCCGAAATCGATGTAGGCTAATATTTTAAATAGGGGCAGATGTGTAACTTCCCTCAGACGTGACACAACCGCCCTACCTGTTAGCCCCATTCATACACCATGGGCGCCAACCATGGGCGGCAAAATACCCTCTCCTCGCCCGAAATAGTTACCGGCAAATATTTGGGAGATGCGAGATTACCATCCTATCCCCATCCAATGCGATGTCCCAAATTTTAAACGGGGGATAAGTTCGTAACTTTCCCACATTTCAGAGAAGCGCGTCCCAAAGTTTGAGACCCCCCCTCTCCTCCATTTCCCCATTCATACACCGTCGGCAGCATGATAACCTCCACACTGCGGCCAGCCTCCTCCACCTTGCCGGAGCCGCTACCCCTACCCCGTCGTCCACTGCAAGAGATGGACATCTCTCATCCACGGCGCTGGACCAGGATCCTTTCATCGCCTCCTATCGCTTCATCGGCGCCGTCGTCAACCTTGCCGTTGCCGCTCCTATGACCGCCTCGTCCACGGCAATAGGATTTATCCCCCGACCCAAACATCTACCATCTAAAGTCTTCTTTCCCGCCGCCGATAGCCATCGCACCCGCAGCACCCTCAAAGTATCAGCAGAGGCCTACACGGCGTTGCAAGAGAGGTGGTACTCTTTCATATGTGCTTAAGTTATTGATCTCAGCCGGAAAATAGATCGTAATTTGTTTACTGTACTTTGCTTGTCTGTACCAAATTGTAGTGGTTAGTTGAAAGCAAACATTGGTTGTGAAGTAGCTTTGTCCAGTTTGCACCTTCAGATCCACCATGGCACGGGCACTATACTCGTAAAGCTTATGGTTTCCCCCCTTTATATTCACTACCATCATCGTAGGTGCTTCGTGTCGTGCTAGCACTGCTCCTCAAGACCTCAACCCAAAGCTTACGTGTTGAAATACGAATCTGATATGATGCTCATATCACTAAAACAGTGAACGTTTAATTGGTCACCTAATGTTCCTATATTCGTTTCGAAAAGCATGTGCGCCACCCACTGGTCCAGCTAGTTCCACTTTCCTGATTTTTCTCTTGATGCTTAGGGTTTTCCCCTTTTATCTACTCTACTATGATATGCGTAGGTGCTTTCTGTCGTACTAGCATTACTCCACCCTTCAAGGTAAACAACACACACTCAGAATTCGCAATCTTAGTTGTTCAAACATGATTTTGATATGATACTGATATTAGTTAATAGACACATTTAATTGGTTAGCTAAAGGTCCCACTTGAGTTTTCAAATGCATGTCGCGACATATAGAGAGACAACATACTTGCATTTCTTTGTCACTTGTTGACTATACTTTCTTGTCCATACCAAATCTCAGTTGTTATTTCAAAGCAAACATCGGTTGCTAACTACACTTTGCCCGTTTTGCAGCTTCAGATCTGCCATCCCACTGCCACGGTCAACATTGTACTCATCATGCTTATGGTTTCCCCATTTTATGATGACCACAATCAGCCTACGTGGCTCGTGTCATAATAGCACTGCTCCACCCATCGAGCTAAACAAGCTTAGTTGTACAATTCATATCTAGTATTTTGCTGATATTACTAAAACTGAGATATGTTTAATTGGTTAGCTAAATGTTCCTACTTTAGTTTTGAAATGCATGTGAGCCACATATGGAGAGACCGGAAAGAAGTATTTCTATGTGCACTCTAGTTCATCATGGGTGGCCAACCGACATTGTATTGAAAGACTTGTAATATCTTCAATCTGCTTGCTCTTCTGCTCTTCTTTAAGATGATCCTCTTCTCTTGCGGTCGACTGGTCAGGTCAAGCTGTTCTCCCTTAGTATATTTTGAATCCGTCAGGTCAGGTCGACTTGTTCTTCTTTACTATATGTTGAAGCTATCATCTGCAAAGTGTCATCACTTCTGGAGCTCTCATATTTTGAGTAGTAGGCCACATTATATTAATGCACACACCAAATTACAGCATGCATGGCATCTCTTAAAAGAATCGCAGAGATAGCACAAAGGGGTTTACAGGGAGGCAGTATTGGATTAGAATCACTTCTGCATTACAAAGAAAATCTCACTTGTTTTTATGTTTTCATGCATGTCAGATATTGAACATTATCAAAATGAATATGAGAATGGGCGCACAAGAGGAATATTGTGGAACAATCCACTGGCTAACAAACTTGGCATGGTGGAGGATGGCCTATCTTATTCACCCATCAAGGTGCTTGCTCTAACTTGGCAAGGTTTTATTGGTCGCACATATTTTGCATCTGACCTCTTGCATTACTTCTACTTTGTGACACCATTTGCTTAGTTTAAGCATCATATATGAGTATATGCAATTCCTATCCGTTTTCTGTACCTATTCCATGTGTCGTCACACTATGTTTTTTCAGTCAAATGTTGTTCTTTCGTAATAGATTTCCAAACGGAAGAGGGTGAGTGCAGATCCTCAAGGAGTGATACCCGTTAAATCTGATAGATCAGCAGCCACAGAAAACACAGGCCCAACTGTACCACACTTTACCCCTACTCCATTGGCCAAACCCCTATTAGAACCACTGAGAGCCTAGTGTTAGGTGATGTCTATGATATCAATTCAAAATTTGAACTCCTAAATTTCTGCATGTGCCTTACCTTCTCTCTTGTATGAAAACTAATTTCAGACGAATCTCCTTGCTCAATGGATCATACGATCTCACAACAATACTGGGCTCTACATTGCTCTTGTCAGAACCTCTCTCCCTTTTTCCTTGTAACATTGTACTTAATTAATTGCTATTTGATTATGTATCATCAGTCTGCACCAGAGCTTCATTATCCTCTGATTCTTCCAATATTATTTGATCTGGATTTACTCTTTACAAAATGTAGAATAATGGCAACGCTTATAAAGAATTTTCTTTGGGGAATTTATTGAATTATCCTTCCATCAACATGGAGAAGGGCTTTCTCCAGCCCGTGTTAACATATAATGTAAGTTCATCCATCTCAAGCCTTCAAACTTTGTTCTAGTATAGATTTGGATAGGCATCATTTCCTCCACTACTGTTTGCTTTGCTGTTTAAATCTGATATGATGTTTGCAACAACTACCAGTTTCAAATTGTAGTTGTAAAAACATGTTTTATGCAGAACAAATCCATTTATTTTCTTATATAATTGTGAAACTTGTTACGTGTCTCCTTGTTTCTCTTTCAGAGTCGTATCTCTTATGCCAGGCAGAACTTTAGGGAAGATAGTGAGCCAAACCATCTTCTGGACAGCGAGATGACCCCAAGGTCTTGTCTTGATGAAGACAGTGAGTTGAAGCTACTCACCAGCAGGTCTGAGACAACCTCTGTGCAGTCGCTGCCTCAATCAGTTCGACTTGTTCAGTGTCAACTTGAAGCGGAAAGGCTTGCTTCAGCTCAGCTCTGACTTGAAGTCAAAGATGCAATGAAGATGTCAGAGGACTGCCTTGCGCACCATCATGCCATACAACTACGGGTGATGCATCTATCGTTGAAACAACTGAGGTCTACTCAGCTTATTCGGCTGTTTGGGGGGGCCGACCTGGCCAGGCCTAGTGCCTTCTGAAGTGCTCTCAGTTTTGTATATTCTTTTGTCGGCGTGTTTATTTGCACTGGTGGCAAACTTTGATGCCTAGTGAATGTAATATGTGTAATAGCCGTGATAGCCTAGCGTAAGTTGCTTGCTTATTTATTTCCTTGTTGTCTTGTTTATTAGTTTACTTGTAGTCAGTGCAGTTCTTTTTCCGCAGTTTGCTAGTTGCTGCAATAACCTATTTTTTTAAAACAAGGCCGCAGTAACCATGGGCTACATATTTACTGTAGTGACACTGGGCCTCCTGCGGGCCGTGCAAACAATGGGCCTTCTACGGGACGTACAAACAATGGGCCTTCTACGGGACATACAAACAATGGGCCTTCTACTAGAAACAATGGGCCTTCTACGGGCCGTATCATCAATGGGCCTTATATGGGTCGTATGATCGATTTGCCAAACATGGGCCAATAACAGACAACATTATGGCCGTAAACGGGCTAGAGTTGGAATCATCCGTTCATGGGCCGGCTATAACGGGCCATCATTAATAGGCCATATTTGATGACGCTATGAAAACGGCCCAACGTATTAACGGGCCACAAATGGGCCGACTGTAACCACGGGCTGAATTTGGCCCACAAGCAGAAAATGACAGTAACGGGCCGTAAGTAACCGAATGCTGGAAATGAGCCCAAGAATAAATGGGCCCTGAGAAGGCCGAAAGATGACATGGGCTACAAATGGCCCAATGCATTAATGGGCCGTTAATGGGTATAAAGTGATGCACAGTTCATTACGGTCCAGTTTCACCACGGGCGGTTAATGGGCCAACAGTTACAAAGGGCCTAATATGGGCCAAAAGACGTCATGGGCCATACATGGGCCGGAACTTAAAATGGGCTGGAATCATATTGGACGGCCCAGATGATGCTACTGGACCTAATTCGGATAGGTCGTAATGGGCCCTGGGTTAGCGGGTTGTAAATGGGCTATATGCGAACAGGCCGTTAACAGGCTTTCCATGGGCCGGCCCGCCACCTTTTGACCAAGTCAAACGGGCCGGCCTTTTCATAGGAGTGGGCCTCTGTTGGGTCGTGCCATGTGTCGACATATCATAGGCGCCTTCGGTCCAATGAGTGGATGACATCTATCCCAACGGTGAGCCGACACGTGTTTCCTCCAGCCAATGATGATTTTACACGTGGAAAATCCCCATTGGTCGGGGCCAACATGGGTTATCGGATCCAAAACCGGACCCGATAGCTTAACGGTGTTCCGTTACAGTGGATGCCACGTGTCGGTCACCCTTGAAGAAAGCACTTCGGTGACGTGCGATTTGTTGTCATGGAAGTGGACACTTCCGTGATGATAATTTTGGTAATGTCAAGGAACACTTCTATGACATCACATGTATGACTATCTTGATTCTGTCATAAAATCGTCATGGATGTACATGCATGACAAAAAACGCGACCTACTGTGACAAACACGTATCATCATGGAAGTGTATTTTTTGTAGTGCACCCTGGAGCGCCATCGTCGACGCCATCTTCGTCCTCTGCACTGACGATCATCGTCGACCGATTTGTCGTGACCAGGCCATCCCCGAGCACGCTGAGATCACTGACGACCCTGCCATGAGCTCCTCTACCGAACCCCTCTTTCCCCGTCGTCATTCTCCTCTTCTAGCCCCGCTGACCACCGCCGCCGCCGTGCCTCATCACCGATGTTGCTAGACCCACATCAACTTGAAGCTGAGAACGCCAGCATGTTCAACGCAGCTCCAGGAGCCCGTATCCGCCACCAGCTCCTCCCCTCATGCCCCCTAGCTCCAACCCGAGCACGCCCGTAGCTCAGGCCGCCGCCAGGAGCTTGCTTCTGGTGAACTCAGGCCACCCCGCACCTCCCTTTGGTCTCTGATGCTTTCATTGAAAGTTCCTCTATGTCGTCACCGATAGGCTTGATGGCTCCTTCGACCATCAACAACGACGCAGTCCAGTGTGAGACTTTTCTGCCCGGACAGATCTTCATGTTCGGCGGCATTGCACTGCGGGCCAATTCGCTTGGCCATCTGGAGCAGATCGAAAGCTACGCCCCTGGCCATTAGGTCAGATTTGGAAGCTTAAACTTCACGGCTGACATCCGCGGAGAATTAATCTTCAATGGATTCGAGCCACAGCCGAGCACGCCGCACTGTCTCGATGGGCATGATTTAGCTCTACTACCGGACAGTGCCCTGGAAGCCGCACATGAGTCCGCTCTAATCCTTAGTTCGGAGCCGACCGCGCAGATCGAGGATGGGTGGCTAGACACCGCCTCGGGGGCTGCCACCTCTACAGTGATGGAGTCGAATACTGACCTTGTCCCTTGCAACTCTCGTGACTCCGAGGTGCCGGACCCCTCGCCGGACTCCGAACCTCCAGCGCCTCCTCCAATCGAATCCGATTGGGCGCCGATCATGGAGTTCACCGCCACGGACATCTTTCAACACTCACCTTTTGGCGACATTCTGAATTTGCTAAGGTATCTCTTGCTATCAGGAGAGCCCTGGCCGAATTGCGGTCAGGAGGGTTGGGATGCGGACGACGAAGAAATTCAAAGCTCACCCACCACCCACTTTGTAGCCACTGTCGACGATCTAACTGACATGCTAGACTACGACTCCGAAGACATCGACGGTATGGACGACGATGCCGGAGACGACCAAGAACTAGCACCTACGGGGCACTGGAAGACCACCTCATCATACGACATATAGATGGCAGATTCCTCCAAGAAACAGCCCAAGCGCCAGCGTCAACGGCGCCGCTCTAAATCCCGCCACAGCAAGAATGGAGATTCCGGCACCGGGGATAATAACACCCCAGAGAGTGCCGAAGACAACCCCTCCAAAGAAGATTCAGACGGGAGGATGGAGAAGCCAGCCCTCAAGAGCGAGCGGCAGACGAAGAGGTAGAGGATGATAATTACATGCCTCCCTCCGGAGACGAGGCAAGCCTCGACGACAACGAATTCGTCGTGCCCGAGGATCCCGTCGAACAAAAGCGTTTCAAACCCAGGCTTATGGCCACTGCGAATAGCCTAAAGAAAAAGCAGCAACAGCTTAGAGCTGATCAAGACCTGCTAGCCAACAGATGGACTGAAGTCCTTGCGGCCGAAGAGTATGAACTCGAACGCCCCTAAAAAAGCTACCCCAAACGCAAGTTGCTCCCCCGATTAGAGGAGGATGCACATAAACCTGCATCACCAGAGCACAATACGGCTAACTGACAACCTCGTGGCTGCGACAGGGAAGCCTTTAGGCCCTCCATCAGAACCGTACCCCGGCATCACTCGAAAAGCACAAGGCCGCGAGGCGCGCCCGGACTTGCGAGATATATTGGAGGATAAGGCAAGACAATCAAGATCGATCTACGGATCGCGGCGTGCCCACGCACGCGACGACAACGACAAGGCCGGACACGACAAGTCCGGCCGGGCGAACACTGATGACAAAGCTCGTTTGAGCTACGTCGTGATATAGCCGAATATAGAGGCGCCACACACCCACTATGCTTCATAGATGAAGTAATGGAGCATCAAATCCCCGAAGGGTATAAACCTGTGAACATTGAATCCTACGATGGCACAACAGACCCCGCGGTGTGGATCGAAGACTATCTCCTTCATATCCACATGGCCCGCGGTGACGATCTTCATGCCATCAAATATCTCCCACTCAAGCTTAAAGGACCAGCTTGGCATTGGCTTAATAGCTTGCCAGCAGAATCAATTGGGTGTTGGGAAGACCTGGAAGCCACATTCCTTGACAACTTCCAGGGCACATATGTGCGACCACCAGACGCCGATGACCTAAGCCAGATAATTCAACAGCCAGACGAATCGGCCAAACAGTTCCGGACATAGTTCTTAACAAAGAAAAATCAAATCGTCGACTGTCCGGATGCAGAGGCCCTCGCAGCCTTCAAACATAACATCCGCGACGAGTGGCTGGCCCGGCACCTAGGATAGGAAAACCCGAAATCCATGGCAGCCCTCACATCACTCAGGACCCGCTTTTGCGCGGGAGAGGACAGCTGGCTAGCCTGCAGTAACAACCTCAGCAAAAATTCTGGCAGTCCGGATACCAAAGACCGCAATGGCAGGTCGTGTCAAAACAAAAACAAACGCCGCGTTAACGGCGATAACACTGAGGATCTGACGGTCAGCGCCGGATTCAGAGGCTCTAAACCCGGTCGTGGAAAAAGCCATTCAAAAGAACTACTCGGGCCCGTCAATTTGGACCAAATACTCGACCGCTCTTGCGGATACATGGCACCCGAAAAGCCAGCTAATCACACCAACGAGGATTGTTGCGTATTTAGCGAGCGAGCAAGTTAATTGCCGAAAACAATGACAAGGGGCTGCATAGCGATGACGACGAAGAGACCCGGCCGCCGAACAATAGAGGACAAAAAGGTTCCCCCCCCCCCCCACAAGTGTGGACGGTGAACATGATATACGCAACTCACATACCCAAGAGGGAGCGGAAGCGTGCACTCAGGGACGTATACGTGATGGAGCCAGTCGCCCCAAAGTTCAACCCATGGTTCTCCTGCCCGATAAATTTTGATCGAAGGGACCACCCCACCAGTATCCGCCATGGCGGATTCGCCGCATTGGTTTTAGACCCAATCATCGATGGATTCCACCTCACTAGAGTCCTGATGGACGGCGGCAGCAACCTGAACCTGCTTTATCACGATACAGTGCGCAAGATGGGCATAGACCCCTCAAGGATTAAACCCACAAAGACGACCTTCAAAGGCGTCATACCGGGTGTAGAGGCCAATTGTACATGCTCGGTTACACTGGAAGTGGTCTTCGGATCCCCGGATAACTTCCGAAGCGAGGAGTTAATCTTCGATATAGTCCCGTTCCGTAGCGGCTATCATGCTCTGCTCGGATGAACCGCGTTTGCAAAGTTCAACGCGGTGCCGCACTACGCATACCTCAAGCTCAAGATGCTAGGCCCTCGAGGAGTCGTCACGGTCAACGGAAACACTGAACGCTCCCTCCGAACGGAGGAACACACAGCGGCTCTCGTGGCAGAAGTACAGAGCAGCCTCTTAAGGCAATTTTCGAGTCCGGCCGTTAAGCGACCGGACACAGCCAAACGCGCCCGGAGTAACCTACAAAAAGACCACCTGGCACGTTCCGAGCACGCGTAGCAATGCGGCCCCAACCCCAGCCCTTGCATAATTGCAAGACTAGTCCTTCGCGTACATCATTAAGCTCTGGAGATACCATGGGCATAGGGGGAGGGGCACAACCATGACAGGCCCAGAGTGCGGCTCAACCACACCAGGGGCTCCTAAGTGTGTCGCTCTTTTTCTTTTATTATTTTTTCTTACCCACAGGACTCCGTTTACCAGAGGCTCTGTCCGGCAGTAGACCTGCCGAACTCACGATGCAACAGCCAGGGAAGGAGAAAGGCTACGATGAACACTCAGGTGGTCTCCATTACGAGCATTAAATTTGTTTAATACACCATTCCGCAGCCTACCCCTGGAGGTGTACATGTTTAATAGTCCAATCCCTTGCTTACCGCACTATTTGTATCTTTCTGCATTCATGGCAGTATTTCTGGAATAAACAATGCATCACTTTGTGCTTATAATTGCATTTCTTTCTTATATATGTTCATTTATGACATGTTGCATCCGTACACTTCGGTACGGCTAAATACACAGGGGCTTAAGTTCCCCACATTGTGGTGTGATAAGTCCGAACACTTTCACAAGTGCGGCACCCCGAACTTATAACATTATATGCATCGGCTCCGAATCATGTCTTGGGTCAATAGTTGGGTTTGCCCGGCTGCCATGTTTTGATACCTTACGTTCTGTTGTATCGGCTAAGGTAACACTGGGAGAACCACTGCGATTGCGCCCCGGTTGAGCTGGGCGAGCGCCTCAGTGGAGAAAGCGAAAACTGACCGTCATGATAAGGCGAGAGCTGGTCGCTGTTCGAGAGGTTTTTTCGAGTCCCTAAAGACTTATGCCGCTTAGAGCGAGGAACCGGCTCCGTCCGGCCCAGGCATGGATAGCGCCCCGAACTCGGTCTTCCGAACACTAGGGGCTTCGCCGAAATTTAAAATTATAGAATTCTATGGCTAAGTGAGATGTTCAAGCATTATAAGTCCGGTTGCCTTGTTCGTTGTGTTGAGCGCCTCCCTAGATGGACCCAAACATGGGAACAAGAGCGCTCAAGTTTATCCCGAACACCCCAGCACTAGTGGCATGGGGGCTGAAGCCGACGACTTGCCATCTCTCAGATTTGATAAATGGCTGCACAGAAGGTAATATTTTAAATTAACAAGCGTTGCTTAGCTCATATGAACAAAGTTTTCAGTGCACATGATAACAAAATGCGAGTCTACTCAAATATTACATCTTTGGAGCACTCACCCGCAATCATGCGGGCACCCTTCAGGAAACTCTTATAATACATTTCGGGCGTACGATACTCCTTGCCCGCCGGCGGCGCGTCCGTCAGAAGCTTCTCAGCGTCCATCCTGCCCAAGTGCACTTTTGCACGGGCAAGGGCCCGACGGGCACCTTCAATGCAGGTGGAGTGCTTGGCGACTTCAACCCGAGGACATCGTCCACCAGCCGCCGACCAGTCAAGTAGCTCCTGGCATGGCCTCCTTGGGCCCAAGCCGAACTATGAGGCCCCTCATGGCCTGTTCGGCTACCTTGTGGAGCTCGACCAGCTGCTTCATCTAGTCGCTAAGGGGCACCAGATGTCCGGCCTCAGCATACTGAGACCACAAGACCTTCTCCGTCGAGCTCCCCTCCTCGGCCTGGTAGAAAGCGGCAAGATCTCGACACGCTGGGCAGATCATGAACAGCTCTGGAGAGCTCGAATCGGGTAAGTAATAGGTAATTCACATTCACATGCTTGCTTTGCATGAAACATTCCTTACCCGCTGCTATTTTCTTCAAATCCTTGATCTCCTGGAGGGCCTTGTGGGCTTCGGCCTTAGCGGCTTTGGCGCTCTCAAGAGCCGATGCAAGCTCGGATTCTCGAGTCTTTGAGTCGCGCTCCAAACTCTCATGTTTTTCCATGAGAGCCTGGAGCTCTTGCTGCACCTCCGCCACCCGCGCCTCCTGCTTCTCCCGCTCGGCTCGCTCTGCGGACACATTGCGTTCGGCCGCAGACACCGCCTCCTTCGGGGTCGCCACCTTGTTCGTGGCCCCTATAATACCCATGTTATCCTTGTTATTTCTCTTGCAACCAAATCCTTTTCTGTAAGGTACAAATTTAATACGGTGTTACTCACCTTCCTTGTCCTCGAGCTGCTTCTTGGCATGGCCGAGCTCGCTCTCGGACCGCTCGAGGTTCTGCTTCAAAGCATCGACCTCCGTAGTCAGTGCGGCAGAGATCAGCAGCGCAGCCTGCAATCCCATATTGACATATTTTTTAGAACTCCTGCATATATCTTTTTAGATCCTCAGTCCGGCTTTTCTATCCGAACACCGAACCGAGCATCGGGGGCTACTGTCTATGTGTTATTATATTACATATCTTAAAATTGTCACCTCAAAGCCTGTAAGAAGGTTGCTGTAGGCTTCGGTCAACCCGGTCTTGGCGAGCTGAACCTTCTGAATCACCGCACTCATGATAGTGTGGTGTTCTTCTTCGATGGAAGCACCGTTGGCGCCTCGGCCGTTATCCGGCGCCTACGGTTGGGCCAGAGGCGCGGTGTCACAGTCTTACCCTTCTTACGAAGGGGCCGCTCACCGGACTCCGGAACAACGGCAGGTTCCGGTGCGGAATCCGGTGCAGAGTCCGGGAGGTTGCCTTGCGGCACCTCCGGGGCCTCCTCCTCCTAGCGGGTCCCTTCTCGAGATCCCACCTTGGTGTCGTCAGCGTCACGAGGAGTTGAGGCAGTCAGAAGGGCATCCATGTCCGACGTGTCTAAGGACCTGCTGGACGAAGCGGGAAGATCGTCCTTGGCCGGACTACAGGTTGTATGCGGCATTAGAAAGACACCTTGTGGCGAAATGAAAAATTATAAACAATCTAGGAGTCCGGATACTTACGATCTTGCAAGGGGCTTGGCCCTTGAAGGCCACTCCTTGTTGCCGTCGCCAACGTTAGCGGAACAGTCCGGGGGAAGGGTCCTTCCCTTCTTGGACCCTTCGGCCTCCCTCGCTGGGGAGGTCTTCCTCTTCTTCTCTCCCCACGCTGGGGGAGAGGCTTATTTCTTCTCCTCCTCATCCTCAGGGGAGGAGTCCGCCTCGGAGTCATCGGACGACGAGTATGGTACCACCTGACGCCGGGAACTCCTTCGGGTTCCCGTGGCCTTCTTCTTGGCCTTCTTCTCCGGCACCACGTAAAGTGCGGGACCAAGCTGCCGTCAAGCGGGTGTCTGGAAGGGAGCGGACAGTTAACCTGTCGGGCGTCTTCGCCAGTCTGTTAAAGGCATTGGGAGTTTAGATCCCACATAGAGTCAAACTATGAAAGAAATGAGTGTCCCATAAAGGATAACATAGCTTACCTCGCCGGCCGGGCGCTGCGTGCTGAACCCGCGATCTTCGGTTGCGGATGCAGGGGCTTCTCCACCCTTGAACAACACCCTCCAGGCGGCTTCATACGTCGTGTCGAAGAGCCCGCTCAAGGTCCGGTGCTGTGCTGGATCAAACTCCCACAAATTGAAGGCCCGTTGCTGGCAGGGGAGAATCCGGCGGACGAGCATGACTTGGATCACATTAACAAGCTAAGCTTCTTGTTCACCAGGGTCTTGAGACAGGACTGGAGTCCGGTCAGCTCCTCCGAACTACCCCATAGCAAGCCTTTCTCTTTCCAGTAGGTGAGCTGCATGGGGATACCAGATCTGAATTCGGGGGCCGCTGCCCATTTAGAGTCATGCGGCTCGGTGATGTAGAACCACCTCGATTGCCACCCTTTGATGGATTCCACGAAGGCACCCTCAAGCAAAGTGACGTTGGGCATTTTGCCAACCATGGCGCCTCCGCACTCCGCTTGGCTGCCCTTCACCACCTTCGGCTTGACATTGAAGGTCTTTAGCCACAAGCCTAAGTGTGGTTGGATGCAGAGGAAGGCCTTGCACAAGATGATAAACACCGATATGTTGAGGATGAAGTTTGGCGCCAGATCGTGGAAGTCCAGGCCGTAGTAGTACATGAGCCCCTGGATGAAGGGGTGAAGTGGGAAGCCCAGTCCGCGGAGGAAGTGGGGAAGAAATACGACCCTCTCATGGGGCCTGGGGTGGGGATGAGCTGCCCCTCATCGGGGAGCCGGTGCGCGATGTCGCCGGACTGGTATCCGGCGCCGCGCAGCTTCTTGATGTGCCCCTCCATAACGGAGGAGGCCATCCACTTGCCTCCCGCTCCGGACATGGCTGGAAAAGGTTGAGGTGAGATGTGCGAACTTGGGCGCTGGAGCTCAAGTGCGCGGAGATGGATAAGCACAGGAGGAAGAAGGCGTAGGTAAAAAAAGGTGTATCCTTATCCCCTGATATATGGGCGGACGAAGACTATGCGTCCCCACCGGCCTGGTAAAACTCGCTTATCTCCCAAGCGTCACAATCAATGGCGCGGTTGGGTTACCCACGTCCGTATTGATGGGAATCCCGGAATAAGGGGAACACGATCTCTGCTTCGACAAGACGTGCCGAGGAAACTGCTTCGCTAAACGCACTGAGGTGGTATAATACAAATGATTCAAGTAAAGGCTTGGTAGTGGTGTGACGTCACGCCATAGAATACGTCAGCAGATTGGACTTGTGTAAATATTATTCTCTCTACGGTGGTATGTGGAATTTATTTTACAGAGCCGAACACTATCCTGGTGTTCACAATCTTCTATGAATTATTCGGAGGAGGAACCCACCTTGCAATGTCGAAGACAATATCTTGCCGGACTAAATCGTCATTGAAGCCTGGTTCAGAGCTCTTGAGGAGTCTGGACTAGGGGTGTCCGGATAGCGGACTATCATCATCGGCGGACTCCAAGACTATGAAGATACAAGATTGAAGACTTCGTCCGTGTCCGGATGGGACTTTCCTTGGCGTGGAAGGCAAGCTTGGCAATACGGATATGTAGATCTCCTACCATTGTAACCGACTCTGTGTAACCCTAGCCCTCTCCGGTTTCTATATAAACCGGAGGGTTTTAGTCCGTAGGACAACAATCACAACAACAATCATACCATAGGCAAGCTTCTAGGGTTTAGCCTCCTTGATCTCGTGGTAGATCCACTTTTGTACTACCCATATCATCAATATTAGTCAAGCAGGAGTAGGGTTACCTCCATCGAGAGGGCCCGAACCTGGGTAAAAATATCGTGCCCCTTGTCTCCTGTTACCATCAGCCTAGACGCACAGTTCGGGACCCCCCTACCCGAGATCCGCCGGTTTTGACACCGACAGTCTCCCTAGATGCGCACGAGCATGGGCTACCTTCTGGTGCCCCTGGCGCGTCGATCCATCGCCTCTGGCGAGTTCCGAGCGAACTCCGCCGCGGTTCGAGGCCACCGCCAGTGAGGCTCCGGTGACTGCCGACGTGGCCGTGTCATTAGCGCTAATCACGGCCAGCTAACCCCCAAGAGCCACTGACAGTCGGGCCCCACTGCCTAATCAACGTAGCTTAGTTTCCGTTTAGATTTAACTAACCACATGGGCCCCACAGGTCAGTTTGACCTGGCAACGTCACCAGTTGACACGACCCCACCTGTCAGTGACACTAAACTATCCTAAGTCACTGACAAGTGGACCCCACTGGTCATGTTTGACCTAGTCAGTATGATTGACTGCGGCGTCATAGTGACACGATCTTGTGTGAGAAGACATTTTCTGGATTAAAATTAATTCAAAAAATTCCAGAAAATGGTTTAAACTTCTAAAATTCATAGAAAATTATCTATAACTCCAAATGAAATAAATTATATATGAAAAATGATAAGAAAAAGCCAACCTATCCATCTGTACCATTTTCATGTATGTTAGAACAACTTATAGCTACTGTTTAGCAAAAATCATATAAATGGCATTTAAATAACCACATGTGGAGTTTGAATTTGAATCTTGGATTCACACCAACTTCATTTAACCCGTTGTAGTTGCATTAGCCCAACACACTCATATTGCCATGTCATGATCATGCATCGTATTGTGCATTGCATTGATTGTGTTTCCTTCTGTATTGCTGATATTTGTCCCCTCTCAGTAGACGTGTTCCGACAATGAGTTTGATGACACCGATGAAGAACTATATCATCTTCAGAAGTGCCAGGCAAGCAAACCCCCTTTGTTCATTCCGATACTACCCCACTCCCTCGCTCCTGCTCTCTTTTACTGCATTAGGACAACAATGACTCATGTGTTACGTGCTGCGGTAGTTGAACCCCTTTTCCTCTGCATGACCTATCATTGCCACAGTAAATAGATCAAACCCACTAGCATGAGTAGGATTTATTTGAGCCCCCTAATGTGCCTACTCATCCATGCTTGTTTGTCATGCCTGCTATTGCTTAGAGTTGAGTCTGGTCTAATTCATTTAGGATGAATTGGAAGGTTGTGAACATGTCCTACTATGTGAGCTAAGTGTGTGAACACGATTTGGTAAAGGTGGCGGTGAGAGGCCATGTAGGAGTACATGGTGGGTTGTCTCATTGAAGCCGTCCTCATGAATTGAGTTCTGTGTTTGTGATCCATGAAACATCTACTACAATGCATTGTTCCCTGAAATATGACCCCGCTCGACTTCTTAACCACCCTAGTCCTCTGTCCATGAGTTGCAAGTAGTTTCTGGTGTTTATAGTTGCTGGAGGCCGTGCGCAGCGCCGGCCGGAGGGGTGGGCTATGATGCGGTAGGCAAGTGGCCGGGTATGCCAAGCGCCCGTTTGGTGTCACGGAACCATGTACACATCGTTCGGGGCCGTATGTGGAAACCTCGGCCGGACTCCCTGCGGATGGAACCTGAATAGGCGATAAACTTGGACTAGATACTTAGGTGTTTAAGTAGGTCGTGGTCTACACCCACGTCGGCTTTCGCTTGAAGTCTGCCGAGCACATGCCGTGTGCAGACGCTAAGTGGTGGGAACATGTATGAAGAAGTACACCCCTGCAGGGTTATAAATGATCTATTCGAATAGTCGCGTCCGCGGTAATGGACCTCTGAGTTGCCTATACAGTTCATAGACAAGTGAAAGTGGATACTATAAAATATGCAAGATAAGCGTGAGTGCTATGGATGGCATTCTTGTAGGGAGACGGGAGCGGATCCATAGTGGTGTATTGGTTGGTGAATATGTGGACTCGTTGTGCGCCACCTCAAAAGAGTTACTTGCAGTAGTAGTTCAGGATTGCCACCGAGTCAAAGCTGACTTGCTGCAGTTAAACCCCACCATCCCCTTGGTGATAATGATGCATATGTAGATAGTTCTGATGTAAGTCTTGTTGGGTACATTTGTACTCACGTTTGCTTAATTTATGTTTTTATAGACCGACTTCAGTCTCACTAGTAGTTCCGCTAGGACTTCGACGTTTAGCTTGCTACCTCAGCTATGATCTTCTGCCCTCGGCAGGATCTGGTAGTTAGTCAGGCTTCTCAGCCTTTTTCATTTGTAGATGTCTGTACTCAGACATGTTCAGCTTCCGCATGTGCTTTAACTTGTATGCTCTGAATGTTGGATCATGAGACCCATGCTTGTAATATCTCGCTCCTCGAAGCCTATTGAATAAAATACTTGAGTTGTAGAGTCATGTTGTGATGCCATGTTGTATTTGCACATGTCGACCATATTGTGTGTATGTTATTGAAGTGCTTGGTATGTGTGGGTTCTGACTATCTAGTTGTTTATCCTTGGTAGCCTCTCTTACCGGGAAATGTCTCCTAGTGCTTCCACTGAGCCTTGGTAGCTTGCTACTGCTTCGGAACACTTAGGCTGGCCAGCATGTGTCCTTCTTCGTTCCTGTGTCTGTCCCTTCGAGGAAATGTCACGCGGTGTCTACCGGAGTCCTGTTAGCCTTCTATAGCCCGGTTTCTCCGGAGTCCTGCTAGCCTAGCTGCTACAGCCTAGATTCACTCGCTGATGACCAACACGTTCGTTGCTAGGTCATGTATGCATGTCCCTGTAAGTTAGTGCCACTTTGGGTTCACGACTAGCCATGTCATCCCGGGCTACTTGTCATATGGATGCTAGCGACACTATCATATACGTGTCCCAAAAGGCGCAAACAGTCCAGGGCCTGGTAACACGACACCCGTGGGGATACCGTGCGTGGGGCCACAAAGTGATATGAGGTGTTACATGCTAGATCGGAGTGGCATTGAGTCGGGGTCCTGACAAAAGAAGATGAACACAAAGATTTACCCAGGTTCGGGCCACCTTGCGGTGTAAAACCGTACTCCTGATTTTGGTGGATCGGCCTCACCAGGAGGTAGAGGATGAACTAGTACAGTAGATGAGCAGCCTCGCGAGGGCTCGAGTAGTGAGGGTGAACCGGTCCGGGGTCGGATCCTTTCTACGGTTGTGGCTAGCCAATATTTATAGTGGCCTTGGTCCTCCTACCTTATAGCTTAGTCAGGAAGGGATTCCACAATGGCCAATTTTGAAAGGGGACAAGGAGTACATCTTATCCTGGCGAAAGGTGGTCTTCGCTTGCAAAGCTTCTGGCCATGACGTAGCGGTGGGCTCGCAATGACATCCGTCCTTCTGGGCTCGTGGTCTTGGTCTCGCAGCACCAGAATGGAAGGATTTGGGGCCTTCATCTAGAACATGCGCCCGCCCTTCCTCCCTTACCACTGAAGAGGAAACTATCCTCTCTGCAACCACTGACACCCGCCTGGCCTTGGTCGTCATGGCTCACGTCATCACACCCTCATGAGGTAGGAGGTTTACATAGAATTCTCCGCCCCTCGGGAGACAGGCTCCAGGAGTTGCTCCTCTGGATGTCTTGGTGTCGTTCTCCTCGCGAGGCTAGGGGACCTCGTGAGGGTCTTGTTCTAGAGGCCTTCCCGTACCAGGCCGTTGATGAGCCCGCGTACTGGGCCGCAGGAAGGCAAGACTAGGAGCCCCTGATCCCAGAACGCTGACAGTGTCAACTTTGCATGCATGTTGAACAATTAGAGAATATTATGTGATAGCTATATTGTTTAATTTTAATATGACCCCACATGCAATTATTATGAGAGAGGAAATATGGTTGTGGAAATTTTCATGTTACTAAATTGCCTCTTGTTTTGTTGAGATTGCTTTTGCTTCCTTCTTCTTCCTTGCATATGCTAGTTTTTTCTTGCCTTTATAAATCTTTTCCCTATTAAATGCCTATGCATAGGAAGTATGTTAGACTTAAACTTGTTTTTCACATTCTATATGATGCTCTCTTTGTGCTTCAATTTTTTGTCTTTCATGTGAGCATCAGTACAACTATCAACGCCTAGCTAAAAGGATTTAAAGAAAAGCGCTTGTCGGGAGACAACCTAATATTTTTTTCTGTTTTTATGAGTATATGCAGTTATACTGCTATTATGATTGTGTTTTAGTTTTTAATAAGTGTTTGTGCCAAGTAAGACCTTTTGGATGGTTTGGAAGATTGTTGATTTGATTCTGTGAAAAAACTGAATCTTTTACGTTCAGTAGCATAAGTTTTTAAAAATCACTAGAGCGACTAAAAATTCAGAATGCTTTCCACCTTATTGATATACAATTTTCTACGTTTTCCAATTTTTTTAGAATTTTTGGAGTTACAGGAGTTTGGCGGAAGTCCAGATTACTACAGACCGTCCTGTTTTTGACACATTCTATTTTGGTTGTGTTGTTTTCTTATTTTGATGAACTTATGGGCAGTATCGGGGCATATGAACCATGGAGAAGTTAGAATGCAGTAGATGTAATACAAATATATAATTGGAATGAGTTTACAACAGTACCTAAAAGTAGTTATTTGCTTTGTTTCACTAACGGATCTCATGAGTTTTCTGTTGAATTCTGTGTTGTGAAGTTTTCAAGTTTTGGGTGAAGTTTAATGGACTACGAAATAAGGAGTGGCAAGAGCCTAAGCTTGGGAATGCCCAAGGCGCCCCAAAGTAATATTCAATGATAACCAAGCATCTAACCTTCGGGACGCCCCGAAAGGCATCCCCTATTTTGTCTACAATCTGTGGGTAAATTACTTGAGGCTATATTTTTATTCACCACATAATATATGTTTTGGTTAGAGTGTCTTGTAGAGTCTTCGCTTTTTAGTTTGCCACAATCAAACTCGCTATACACACCTTTTGAGAGGGACACACATTAATCGTGAATTTATTACAATACTCTATGTGCTTCACTTATAACTTTTGAGCTAGGTAGTTGTCCTAATGCTTCACTTATAACTTTTTAGAGCAGGGCAGTGGTTTTATTTTGAAGAAATTGATGAACTCTCAAGCTTCACATATATTATTCTGAGGGCCTTATAAATAGTATGGCAAAGCTGGCTTGCCACAGTTAAACCCCACCATCCCCTTGTTGATAATGATACATATATATATATATATAGTTCTAATATAAGTCTTACAGGGTACATTTGTACTCACGTTTGCTTAATTTATGTTTTTGCAGAGAGATTTCAGTCTCGCTAGTAGTTCTGCTTGGACTTCGATGTTTAGCTTGCTACCTCAGCTATGATCTTGTGCCCTCGGCAGGATCTGGTAGTTAGTCAGGCTTCTCAGCCTTTTTCATTTGTATGTGTCTGTACTCAGACATGTTAAGCTTCCGTATGTGCTTTGACTTGTATGCTCTGAATGTTGGGGCATGAGATCCATGCTTGTAATATCTCGCTCCTCGGAGCCTATTGAATAAAATACTTGAGTTGTACAGTCATGTTGTGATGCCATGTTGTATTTGCACATGTCGAGCATATTGTGTGTATGTTACTGAAGTGCTTGGTATGTGTGGGATCTGACTATCTAGTTGTTTATCCTTGGTAGCCTCTCTTACCGGGAAATGTCTCCTAGTGCTTCCACTGAGCCTTGGTAGCTTGCTACTGCTCCGGAACACTTAGGCTGGTAGGCATGTTTCCTTCTTCGTTACTATGTCTGTCCCTTCGGGGAAATGTCATGCGGTGTCTACCGAAGTCCTATTAGCATGCTCCAGCCCGGTTTCTCCGGAGTCCTGCTAGCCAGTTTGCTACAGCCGGATTCACTTGCGATGGTGACATGTTTGTTCTTTGGGTCATGTCTGCTGTCCCTCTAAGTTAGTGCCACTTTGGGTTCACGACTAGCCATGTCAGCCGGGCTCCTTGTCATATGGATGCTAGCGACACTATCATATCGTGTGCCAAAAGGCATAAGCGGTCTGGCACAGTAAGCGACACACTGTGGGGATACCGTGCTTGAGGCCGCAAAGTGATATGAGGTGTACATGCTAGATCAGTGTGGCATTGAGTCGTGGTCTGGCAGCTTTAAATGTCAGTCATTGCTGTGGGATTACCAAGCCAAACTGGTCGAAGTTGTGTCCATAAATTCTTTAGTTATAGAAGGGAATTGATTGTGGATGGGAACATAAGGCTCTTTTTACTCCTTATACCTCATGCCCTCTGATCCGAGTCATCTTATCATTCCTACGGGGTTAAGGAACTAGGCTTTCTCTTCTTTCTATCAGGATCACGTGTTACTAATCCGTAGACTTATAAGATTGTTGGATTTAGGCCTCACCTCAGTTTCTACTACCTCCGTGTGTTCATAGTTGATCTCGGAACCTTGATATTGTGACGATCGAGTGGTTATGCCACCATTTGCAGGATGTCTTAAATCTTTTCGAGCATTTACAACCATTATGCTGTCCGAGTCATCCCAGGTTTCTAAACAGTCTGATGCATTTGCAAATCCCTTTTTACCGTTCTGAAGTTCCTTTGTGCCAAATCAACCACACTAACTAGTGTGTTGAGGTACTTCATTGCCTCGGAATTTATGTTGGAGTTATTATTGTGACCCTAGGTGTCTTAGGGTATCATCTAGTAATCTAGCCGTGTTTTATGATTCTAGTGGGATGATTCTAGCCATCATTGTCGAAAGCATACCGTGATGCCAGCTAGTGGTAGGTATTCTACTCCTAGGTTTCTAAACCCGAGATTTCCCTACTTACTTCATGTTATTAGTGTTTACTAGTTCTTTTAGGTTATTAGTAACCTTTGCGACAGTCCTCAAGGTTCGTGGTATATCGTTCTTCCAAATACCATGAACTACTTATGGCAGCAGCCCCTTGTTGAACCAAAAGATCACAACAAAGGTGCTCGATGAGTTCTCAATTCTATGTTGTTACTCTACCAGTTCTACCGTTCTGCATGGGTTATCCCGAAGAAACCTGTTGAACCTGGTTCGACACACTAATCTATGCGTCCACAACTCAGAAAATCATATGTTCTTTTGAGTTGTCCCTCTTTAGTTGTTTCCTGGCCCTCATCTATCAATTGATAGTCAAGAGTAGTCGTCCACTCGTGTTCATCAATGCCTATTATTCCTACGGTCCGTCAAGCCATTCTATTTGGAATGACTAGGGGAAACAAACTCCAGTATCTCATCCATATCCAGGATTGGGTCAAAGCAGTTGTATTCCACAGATCAAAATGCAATCAAGCTTTTGGTCTGTTCTACCCGGAAATATTACCCGGTTTATGTTAGGAATGTCATGAGAACTGCACCTTCTCTTATGGATTCTTGATGCAGTGATACTTCTCACCATCATTATTCATTCCTCGGTTCCGTGTTGTCGCAACCGGAATACCGACAAGTGAATTTTGATGTGTGAAATCTATACTCCTAGCAACTCTGTTGCTTGGTAGTTAAATGGACAACAATTTCATCCTTAACATGTTGGTTATTGGATCATCACCCTAAGGTTGATCATGCTACCTAGTCCATATTCCCTGGTGCACCTTCGATCAATGAGTTTGGATTATGTTAACTCCTTGCTCCTCCAGTCATAACGTCTTGCCCTGAAAAGCAAGATTGTTCTCTAGCTTAGCAACATATCGGTGGTTCGTGATTTTACGAATATCTTCTCGGAAGTTTCACCAGGTTGTCCCCTGACTGTTATGTTGAGCTCGTGATCAAGTTGGTTTCTTGTAACCACCCCTTCTCCAAGAATCTATGTTGGGTACCCCTGAGCTAGTTGGTTAAGCTAAACAACAACTTGGAGAGTTGGAAGATAAAAGCTTGTCCGACTCGGTTCAATTAAAGGGATGCCTTTGTGTGTGTGTGTGTGTGTGTGTGTGTGTTGAAGAAAGATGATATCTTCATCGATTGATCCTCGTGACCAGTTGTTGGACCTATTGTCTTGCCAAAACTTTGATTTGAGTGTCGACTATCATAAAATCAAATCAGAACCAACGATGTTCATAATGTTGTCTTACTCATGGTTGATCCCTCGAGCATACACCATTATATCTTTTGAGTCTGACGAATGCTATCACTTGTTCACATAATTATGGAATTCCATCTTCACAGAAACCTGGATGAATTGTTGTTGAGCCCATCAGCAACACTGCTACCTTCTCCATGATTTGTGTTGAACATCCAGTTATTATTGGAAACTTTATAATCATTATCTTCGTGTTCCGTTCATGAAGCATATGTTCAGATGAAAGAAGTGACTTCGTCTAATTCATTTGCATTTTGTGCAAGTTGCCGCCGTGTATTCGAGGAAGTCAATGCATACGTGCGAACTATTCTATGGTTTGAAGACTTGCAACCTTCACTCTATATGTATCCCTAGCACACCAAGCCACTGACTGATTTGTTCCAGGAGAAGGATTTCCTTTTAAGTGCTAACCCGGGCTTAATCAAGGGCTTCATTGTCCATAATGATGGGTCCCCACCTGAACTAGGTAGTGTTTTATCACAAGACTACCATGTGGTCATGCTTTTCTCGGACAACGTGTTCACATTTGTGTAGCAGAACCAGCTCATGTTTTGGAGCTTGTTATCGCAGTTCATTCCTAATAATCTCGCAATGTCGTCTCGTTGATTTGTGTTGCAAACTTTAATTTTTCTTTCTAGACATGATTAGTCTGGAATATCCTGACACCAACCAGATCTGAATCTCAGGAAGTTATGATGGTTGGAACATTTTCCAAGAACTATAGTTTCGGTCTCTGTGTAACCTGGTAAAGTGGATGTCGTGGTCAACACACCTAGCCGGAAGACCTATTATTGTAATATCTCAATTGAAGAAAGTTGGCCACCTCCCTATAAGGATTTTGGAGGATTTACTCCCTAGTCATCCCTTATGGATTTTTGTGTTCCCGAAGTCCGACCTGTTACTTGATGTTCTAGATACCAAACCATTTCAATGAATGGATTACGCTAGCACATCAAGGAGAACATTAGAAGCGGAGTGCTAAATGTTTCTCAGTCGATCATCCAGATTTTTTACCCTTGGCCTCGCTAAGGTGAAATCTAAGAAAGTCTTATCTTCCTTTGCATCTGCATCCTCCACCAATGTCCATCATGGTAGTATGTTGTGTTGCCAGGATCCTTGTCACGGATATTGGTAAAACCTTGATGAATATGGAAATGCTAAATTTTTTGAGAGCACGCACAAGCACTAGGTGTTATCACCAGCACTAACTAGGATCGCTCCTAGATTTCTTCAGTTATGCTATAACCATTCCAATAGTGGAATCTCTCTCTATTGTTGAGCTTTTCCCAGTTACTAGAATCATTTCCAGCATTTGCATTTTCTTCCCATCTTGCACCTTCATTGTGCCATTCTACCATTGACTAACTTCTCAATAATTACTGATCGGGATCATCTTCAAAATTGGTCCTACCATGGGTTCCATCCATTTCTGATGATAAGCAAAATCATCCATTGCGTTGTTTTCAACAAGGTAATCCACATCATCGATACTAGTCCGAGTATGCCATTCCTTCGAACTCCGTCAAACGGTCATATGGAATTACCTCAGGTGGTATAAAGAATTTTATTGATCTCTAAGCCAAAAGCAATTCTTTTTGCCACTTAAGGGATGGTTTTATGAGTCACCTCATCTAAGATGTCTCGTTATGGCATCATGGCAACTCAACTCCTCGCTACATTGACAACCATTCACAACCTTCTTAAGTGTGGAATTGTTGCCTACCTAGTGAACCTTCGTCATCTGTCTCATTCCATCCCTCCAGTTGTTTGTTCCGTGTCTCAGCTCGAGACATGTTGCTATGTCTCATTCCATGAGATGATCCTGAATTGTTCGATCTTTGAGAAGATCAATCCTTCTAGAGTTTTTCCTTTCCTCCCGTTGCCATGTTGGTTGGAATTTTCAGAGCAACACTTCGAGAAAAAGATGGTGATCAAATCAACGTTTTACGAAGTACAACCTGGATCGTGAAGATTATGTTTGATTGCGTTTTCCTTCATCTTACCCTGCGCTTGAATCTCGAGACGAGATTCTTGTTTAGTGGGGGTGAGTTGTCACATCCCTAGGTTCTGGCAATGCATTAGGCTAGCTTCATGAGTGTCATCATGTTTAAGTTTCAAATAAACTTGAAATGGGGATTGCCTAAACCCTAGCATCAAAGGAATTCACTAGGTTCACCTCCAATATTTTCAGTAAATCCAAATGGTTTTCAAAAATGTTCATCATTTATGGAAAATGCTATAGTCAGTAACCAGAGGTGATGCACATTTTTTCCATGACAAATTTGGGCTCTGAATTAAATCATATTCTATTTGCATTTGGGCATTTAAATGTTATAAAATATTTTAAATGCTCAAATAATCATAAACTAAAATGTTTGTTGTTGGTTATATCCCAAACAGTGGCACTGAGCAGTTTCATGATTTTTGGATCTGTTTAAGTATTTTTAATAAAGCCATCAAGTTATAGAATAATAGAAAAGAGAAATAAAAGAGAGAGAGAGACTTACCTGGCCTCACTGTGCAGCCCACCTAGTTGGCCCAGCACCATAGAGAGCCTAGCCCACTACCCCACCGCGTCATCTTCCTCCTGCCAGTAGGAGTAGCTCATAGTCGCATGCGCGCTCGCCCCTGGCCACCTCCTGCTTCCTCCCCGGGCCTTCTAGCGACGCCACGGAGACGCCCTGTGGCCCCTCGCTCCTCTCCCTCACTCTCTGCTCTCTCCCTCGCTCTCTAGTCCCTTCCACAAGCGCGACCGAATGCAGCCATCACTGCCGACGAGCTCCACCATGGCCACAGCCATCTCCGAGCCTCTCTGACGCGCCCCCGAGCTCCGCCGTGATGCCCCCATCCTCTCCGCCGAGCTACATGATGCCGAACGCCCTGGAGCGCCGTCGTCGATGCCATCTTCATCCACTGCACTGACGGCCGTCGTCGACCGATTTGTCGTCACTAGGCCGTCCCCGAGCACACTGAGATCACCAATGACCCCGCTGTAAGCTCCTCTACACGTCCTCGGTTAAATTTCCATGAAGGAAAGTCGTTTGGTCATCCATCTGCCATATCTCGTAATCGAACTATGCAGCTATAGCTAGTATGATCCTCACCAATTTCAGCATCGCTACCGGCGAGTAAGTCTTGTTGTAGTCAATTGCTTAAACTTGTCCATAACCTTTAGTGACAAGCCGAGCTTTGTGGATCTGAACATTTCCATCCACATCGGTTTTCTTCTTAAAGACCCATTTGCAACCAATGGTCGTTACGCCAGGCGGCGGATCAACCAAGTCCCAGACTTGATTCTCATCCATGGACTTTAACTCGGATCTCATAGCCTCCAGCCATGCCTCGGAATCTGGGCTCACCATCACTTCTGCATACGTGGCCGGCTCATCCCTTTCTAGCAACAATACATCACACACTCTGCGCAATCTTTCCGACCTCCGTGGTTCCAGTGCCGCTTCCACTACAGGTTCCCTGACAGACTCCGGTATGATCTCATCACCAGCCGAGCCGTCCCTGAGTGGTCCTCGAATTTCTTCGAGTTGAACCGTCCTCCCACTGGCCTCCCGACTGAGAAACTATTTCTCAAGGAAAACCCAGTTCCGAGCAACAAACACTTTGTTCTCTTCCCGGTTGTAGAAGCTATATCCCAAGGTTTCCCTCGGATATCCCACGAATATGCATTTATCCGACTTGGGTGTAAGGTTGTTTGACATAAGTCGCTTGACAAATGCTTCACAACCCCAAATCTTTAGAAAAGACAAACTGGGACTCTTCCCAGTCCACATCTCATGTGGACTCTTGTCTATGGATTTTGATGGTACCCTGTTAAGTGTGAAAGCTGCAGTTTCTAGAGCGTATCCCCAAAATGACAATGGTGAATCCGATTTGCTCATCATAGACCGGACCATGTCCAACAAGGTCCTATTCCTCCGTTCCGACATGCCGTTTCTCTATGGCGTAGCCAAAGGTGTGAGCTGAGGTACTATACCTCGACTTTTCAAATGATCATCAAACTCCTGGCTCATGTACTCACCTCCATGATCAGATCGCAGAAGCTTTATAGTCTTGCCGAGCTGATTCTCAACCTCAATCTGAAACTCTTTGAACTTTTCAAATGTGTCCGACTTGTGCCTCATCAAATAGATATACCCATATTTACTCAAGTAGTCGGTAAAAGTCACGAAGTACTGATAGCCATCTCTGGCACTTGTGCTCATTGGACCACACACATTACTATGTATAAGTTCTAGCAGCTCGGACGCCCTCTCGCAACTCTTTGTGAAAGGAGACTTAGTCATCTTGTCGAGCATGCATGATTCACATGTCTCGAACGACTCAAAGTCGGATGAAGTTAGGAGCCCATCATCATGGAGCTTCTTCATGCATTTCAGACTAATGTGTCCAAGCCGGCAATGCCAGAGGTATGTCGGATTTATCTCATTAGGCTTATGCCTCTTGACATTCACGTTATAGACCGGTTCCTATTCTAGATTCAATATAAATAGCCCATCAACAATGGGTGCATAGCCGTGGAACATACCATTCAAAAATATTGAACAACTATGGTCCTTTAAATTGAAGTCATAACCTTGACTCGTCAAATATGAGGCAGAAATAATGTTCCGACTAAGTGCAGGAATGTAATAACAATTATTCAATTCTGTAATGAATCCGGAAGGAAGCTAGAGCTGCATCGTGCCCACCTCCAATGCAGCAACTCTTGCTTCGTTGCCGACCCTGATGTCAATCTCCCCTTGTGCCACACGCCTAGTTCTTACTAGCCACTGCATTGAGATGCAAATGTGAACAACCAATCCGGTATCAAATACCCAAGAGCTACTAGGTATGTCAGCAAGGTAAATGTCTATAACATATGCAACAAGTGTACCTTTGCTTGAAGCACCATTCCCGGCCTTCCTGCCATGCTCTGCAAGCCACTTGCTACAGTTCCTCTTCCAGTGACCGGCCTCCTTGTAGTGGTAGCAAACGGTTTTCGAGTCCGGTACAGACTTCAGCACATCGGCGGAGGTTACCGTCTCCGTGCCCTTTGCCTTAGCCTTTTTCTTGGACCAACTCTTCTTGAACTTAGCCGATTTCTGCACCATCAACACTTGATGCGTCCCTTTCTTAATATCCTGCTCTGCCACTTTGAGCATCCCATGCAATTCACTGAGCTTCTTATCCATGCCATGCATATGATAGTTCGAGATGAACATCCCATAGCTGGGTGGAAGAGAACCTAGGACAGCATCAGTAGCCAGCTCATCCAAGAGCGGGAAGCCCAACCGATCCAAAGCTTGCACATATTCGATCATCTTGATCACATGTGGGCTCAGTGGATCACCTTCCTTCAGCTTGCAATCAATCAAGGATCGCCAGATGTCGAACCTTTCGGTCCTAGCCTGTGTCTGAAACATGCTCTTGAGACTCTCGATCATATCGTAAGCCTCAACATTTTCGAAATGCTATTGCAAATCGGGCTCCATACAAGCCAGCATCAGACAGTTGATCTCCATTGATTCATCAACGAGTTTCTGGTAGGCATTCTTAGTTGTGGCATCAGCATTATCGGCAGGTTCCTCTGGAAGTGGATCCTGTAGAACATGTTCCTTTTTATCATGCTTGAGAACAATTCTCAGATTTCTATACCAGGTTGTCGGTGGGAAATGACACCTATGGGATCACTGGAATCCCTTCTACGGTTGCGGGGCGCGGGGATTATGAGAAGAGCAGGACTAACTGACGACACAAAGGGATTTACCCAGGTTCGGGCCGCAAAGATGCGTAAAACCCTACGATCCTGCTTTGGTGGATGTATTTAGTGTTCTTGAGCTCTTGAACTAGCTCTGGGTGCTGTGAGGTTCGAAAGGGCCGAATCCTCCCTCCGTGTTCCATGGGCCTCCTTTTATAGACGAAAGGGGCTGCCACAGTGGCACATAGGAGGTGGAAAGTGCTACAGCGTTGCGAGCTTATCGCTGGTATTACAGGACAAGACGCATTTAATGCACGGCTTAGGTGTCCTCTCACTTTATTGGGGACGGGAGCGAGACCCCTCCTGTCCGTCACCGCTCCTCCTTGCTTCGACACGCGCCCTGGCCAGCAATGCATGCGGTGCCATGTAGGCAGGCAGGCAGTTAAGGTGGCACGGTGGTGGAGCCTCCACGAAGGATTGCATGTTGCCACGCAGGTGCCAGCCCAGCTGGTTCGGTCGGCAGCTGCATGCGAACGGCGGCGAAGACTTAGCTGGCACGGGCCTGGAAGTGGCCTGCTGGTGCGCTTGGCGGGGGTCTCGCCGGGTGGCCCGGCAAGGGTCTTGCCATGGCGCGCTGGCTTCCTCAGCAAGGATCTTGCTGGGGGTCTTGTGGGTTTCTTTGGTGAGGATGGTTGCCTTCCTATTCTCATTTGATCCTGAGCATTCTATGTCTTCAAAAAGATCTGCATGCTACCACGGAGGTACCTCCCGAGCCCTGTCTCAATGCATCTGTCGAGCACTGGTGGGCTCAAGGGTGGCTCACTTCGGTTGGCGTGGGCGAGCTGCCCCGGCAAGGGTCTTGCCGAGGCCGCTGAGGCTGCCCCGGCATGGGTCCTTGCCGGGAAAACCTGCTTCATCCATCTGATCTTCGTGGCCTTGGTCCTTGTCGTTGCTCTGTATGTCTTGTGGCTTCGGCTTCTCTCCGGCTTCCCTTTCCTGCCCTGTTATGCGTGGCTGTGGCGGGAGGCTCTGACTGCCCGTGCACAAGTAAAGGGGTCAAAAGCAGAGCCCCTACTTTTGTACATCGACAGGAGCCCCCGGGCCTGGGCCACACATAAGCGCAGCACGTTGTTGGGCTAGGACCAGAACGGTGCGCGGGCAGTTGGGGTAGATTTTCCCCTCGGCCACTGTTCCGTCCGCTGCGCTTCCCCACGACCCACGTTGAAAGCGCGACATGGGGGTCGTGCGCGCGCATGACGTGGGAGGCATGCGTGGGACAGCGCTTGCACGCGTGCGTCGCATCACTGTTAATGGGAAAGGAGGCGGCCAGCGCCTTCCCCATAAAAATGAATAACAACGGGCGCGCTGCTCACTTTGCCCCTTCCCCGCGCCTTCCACCAATCTCAGAACCGCCGCCCCCTTCTTCTCGAGCCTCTCTGCTTTCTCCCATCGCCGCCATGCTTCCTCCATCCTCTGCCTTTTTTCTTCCAGCAGCTGCCATGGCGCCTAAGTCCACCAATAGCAAGGGAGCGACGAAGGATGCAGCATGTCGGAGCAGCAGGAGAGCGAGCTGGTGGCGCGCGGGGGCAGTCCGCCTACCTCCCCTCGACGGTTGGCGTGCCCAAGCTTCGGGAGATGTTCAAGTGTTTGCGGGGCGTGAAGACGGGGGGAGAGAAGACGGGGCATCCAGCCACGACAGTTGTCCCTGCCAGCGCCGGGCCCACCCTGCACCGGTACCCATTCTTCGTCGACTATTTCTCCTGTGGGCTCTGTCTCGCCTTCTCTGATTTCTTCAAGGACATCATGCACACCTATGGCTTCCGCCTCTTGGATTTTACTCCAAATGCCGTGGCGTGCATGGCCCTCTTTGCCCATCTCTGCGATGGCTTCGTCGGGGTGCATCCCAGCACGGCGCTCTTCCGCCATTACTTTTCCCCTCGGGTCCAGAAAGGTGGCGCCATTGCTGGTTGCGTCGCCTGGATCTTGAGGGCCAAGGGGGCGTAACCGGATGGCGCCACGAAGGAGAGGTGGGAAGAATGGCGCGGCCAGTGGTGCTAGATTGGGGAGAAGGACCCGCCAGCATTTTGCGAGGTTCGCGATAAGCCTCTGGTCCGTGGCGCTGATTGGGGCGATGTCGACGTCGACGACGCGAAGCTCACGGTCGCCACCACCAGGATTCTTCGGCTCATGCAGGCTAGGCTCACCCTCGAGATGATCAGGGCGGACTTCATCCGCTACCGGATCGCTCCCTTGCACGACAAGGGGAGGCTAGCCTGGCTCTTTGTGAACGCCGCCAACATCATGAGGCTGTGCCCTGGCCTTGACAACAACCATGGTGCAGCAGCACGCCCACCTTTGCCAGCGAATCTTCCAGCTTGAGGTTGACGACGAGGGCGAGGTCGAACGGTCTGGCAAGCTTGCCAGGGCCGCCGCGAAGGCCGGCAAGGTCGACAAGGAGCCTGTCTTCAACCTGTCGGTGGGACTGGTCCCACTGAGCAACAACTCTCATCGGAACGAGATCATCGCCATGATGCCGCTCTTCAATGGGCATGGCCTGGACCCGAACTGGGTTGAGCAAGACGGGCTCGTGGTGTAGGAGTTCTTCGACACCCTGCACGAGAGATACATCACAGATGAGCTGCGGCTCATCTAGGACACCTCCCCGGCGGAGCTGGATTATATTGCCACCAGGGTGGAGGAGGCGAGGCTTGCCGAGGAGGCAAAGCTTGTCAAGGAGGCCGGCAGCGCCGACGGCATGGTGGACAAGGCCGCGGCGGAGGCGGAGGAGGGGGAGCTCTCCCGGTGGGCAGCAGCCGCTGGGGAGGCCAGCGGCACCAACACCGGGGCTCCCCTCGTCTAAGATGCCGCTGACGGGTCGTCGGAGGAGGAGGGTGAGGAGGGGAGGACCGCGATCGCCGATCCCCGATCACCAGAAAAAGGCGGGTCCTGCGGCGGGCCACTTCCGGTGAGTCGGTCCGCCTTGACCAGGCCGTGCAGCTGTGGCAAGCCGAGGAAGAGTCCGTGCGCCAGACGAGGGCGGTGGCGATGAAGAAAACTGTGAAAGCCGTGGCGTCGAAGAAGAGGACATCTGCTTCTTCATCATCCAAGCGCGCCCAGACGCCATCGCCTCCCCCCTCACCGGCAAACATTGGCGCATGGATTGGGTTTAACTTGTTTGACTTCGGGCCTCTCAGCCCGGAGCGGAAGAGGAAAGCAGCGGAGGAGGAGGAGGAAGAGAACGAAGAGTAAGCCTCTGCTTTCCTCCCTCACTTCTTACACTCCCCCTGATGGCGTTGCTTACTTGTCTTCACCTTGCAGGGATGTGGAGACGCTGGCCTAGAGGATACAGAGGGCCAGGACTTCGGCGAGTGGCCAGCCCCCAGCAGGCACCTCCAGTACGCCACTGGTGGTGTCGAGCAGCCCGGACAGCAGCCCCCAGCCCAGCCCCCAGCATAAATCCACCATCTGCCCTCTATCAATGTGTGTCATGGTTGATGCTTCAGTGTTAACAGTGCCATGGATGCAGGAGAGGAGCAGCACCAAAGGGAGCCACAGAGGGCTTCTCCGATCGTGCCGCCCCCGTCGACTACACTGCCCCAAGGGGCGTCCCCGACAAGGACACCAAGCACCGAGGCTGTGCACACGGAGGAGGGGGAGGAGAACACAGGCGCTGGCGGCTTTGCCTTGATGCTAGACCTTGGCGAAGAAGGGGCTTCCGCCTCTCGGCCCCGCACAGGTAAGCTACTCGCTCTTCTCTTCTGCTTGCATTCTTCTTTTCCTCTTTTCCTCATTGGCTTTCGATCTTGGCTTCGCCCCATCTTTTTCTTGGCGTCCAGACCCCTCCTCGGAGGAGGTCGACATTACCATGAAGGACATCGCTGCGAAGGCCGCGGCGGAGGCAGAGAAGATTGCTGCTGAGGAGAGCGCCAGGGGCGCCGCCGAGGATGCCGCCAAGGGGCCCCCCGAAGAGCCTTGCAAGGGGTTTGCCGGGGACGCCGGCAAGTCCACTGCGGAGGAGGTGGCGTTCGACAACTTGCCCTCCTCCTCCGCTACCTCTGGCTCCGGCAGGTACCAGAGGGTCAGCGACGACCTCTTCGTCCATCTCCTAGGTGTGTCGAGCACCAGGGCTCCCTTCAAGGGAGAGGTGTTCGACAAGGAGACGCTTGCCGTGGCCAGGCTCGAGGTCGTTGACGAGCCTGGCGTTGGTGGCGCCGGTTCCCAGGAGGAGCAGCTACTCCAAGCTATGGGTGCCAGCTTCCGGAAGCTTAAGGCACTCCACCGCGCTCGTCTGGACAAGGCCAAGTCTAGGACGATTGTGGTGGAGAAGATGGAGGAGGACTTTGGGGGGCGTGTCGCCGAGGATCTGGACTGGTTCCGCCAGGCTCAGGACAAGCTGAAGGCCGCCCAGGGTGAGTTGGCCAACCGTGAGGTGGAGCTCGCCCTGAAGCTGGCCGACATCGAGAAGGCCCAGGAGACGGCGAAGAAGTTGGCCAACGAAGCTGAGGCCGTCCAGTCCCAGCACGAGGCCGCCCTGAAGACCCAGGAAGAGGACCTTGCCGAGCACAAGGAGAAGCTTGCCACCACGCTCCGCGGCAAGGACGAAGAGGTGGACAAGCTCTAGCGGACCCACGACCTGGAGCGGAGGTATCAAGAGGCACTCAACGCCCTAGCTCAGGCCCACGCCGACAAGGTGAAAGAGCTGGAGGAGCAAGCTTTGAAGCTGGCCCAGGAGAAGCACACGCTCAACGACACCCTGACGGTGGGACAGGGCGAAGTTATCAGCAAGTCTGGAGTGCTCTCCGAGGCCAACATCTCCATCAAAGATCTCAAGCTGAAGCTGGGAGAGCTCGAGGAGACGCTGTTGGGGGCCATGACCCGGGAGGGGATCCTGACCAAGGAGCTAGAGACGCAGAGGCAGCCGCTGAAGAACGAGATCGCCAACCTCAGCGACCACAAGGCGAGCGAGAAACGGTGGCTCGGGCGTCTTGCCGCCGTTGTGAACTCGGCCGCCGATCAGCTGGCCATTATGGGGATGCCGGAGATGGTGTACGCCCCTGAAGCGAGCCTGAGCCCCAGCGCCAACCTGACCATATAATTCGAGAAGGTCGTCGGCACCTTTAAGCGGCTTCACTCCAACTGGGCAGCCTCCCTGGCCGAGGAATCCCGGATACTCTGCCGGGGGACCATGACCAGGGTGCTCACCAAGATCACGCACTAACACCCCGACCTCGATTTCGGAGCTGTGTTGAAGAGCTTGCCGGAGGATGCCAACAACGCGGCTCTCAATGAGAGTATCCAGCCCATCCTTAGCCGCATCGACAAAATCTAGAGGGTGGAGGGCCAGCATCGGGACTAGGCATCCCGTTCGCCGTCGCCGTTGTAGGATCATGACCAAGACAATGCTATCTTTAGTTTGAACCGTGGCGGCAATTTGTGTAATATAACTCTATGATGCCCATGAAACTATGCATGTTATTGTCCTGTTCGATTTTCCTTTGTATGTCCACCCCACGTCAACTGGGTATGCTCGCCGGCATGTAAACCCAGGGCGGCGCTCTGAGGACAGTTCCGCATTTGCTTGCCGGGTGTGCTTGTTGCTGGGCAAAGCACCTTACCGCCCTTGGCGTGGCCGCTCGATCTGTCGAGCTTGACTCGAGTCAGAACCGAGAGTGTTGCCGATGGCGGAAGGCTACCCTGCCGCTCTCGACGTGGCTGCTTAAACTGTTGAGCAGACTTGAAATAGAACAAGGGCGTTGCTAATTGCAGGAGGGCCCCTCTGCGTTCAGGCTTCCCATACATAGGTCGAACCATCGAGGATAATAACATTATATTTAAGGAGAGAAACTTAAAATTCATCATGACTTAGCTCTCTCGTCACCGCCTCGGAGTCCTTCATGCCGACGGGGAGCGCCGCCTTCTTGGCCGCCTTCTCTGCAGGAGCCATGGAGTTGAAGAGCAGCCAGGTCAACTGCTAGGCCAGATCCTCGCGATTGCATACCAAAGATGTCGGTGGGAAACGACACCTATGGGATCACTCGAATCCCTTCTACGGTTGCGGGGTGCGGGGATCGTGAGAAGAGCAGGACTAACAGACGACAAAAAGGGATTTACCCAGGTTCGGGCCGCAAAGATGCATAAAACCCTACGATCCTAGTTTGGTGGATGCATTTAGTGTTCTTGAGCTCTTGAACTAGCTCTGGGTGTTGTGAGGTTTGAAAGAGCCGAATCCTCCCTCCGTGTGCCATGGGCCTCCTTTTATAGACGAAAGGGGCTGCCACAGTGGCACACAGGAGGTGGAAAGTGCTACAGCATCGCGAGCTTATTGCTGGTATTACAGGACAAGACGCATTTAATGCGTGGCTTAGGTGTCCTTTCACTTTATTGGGGACGGGAGCGAGACCCGTCCCGTCCGTCGCCGCTCCTCCTTGCTTCGACACGTGCGCTGGCCAGCGATGCATGCGGTGCCATGTAGGCAGGCAGGCAGCTGAGGTGGCGCGGTGGTGGAGCCTCCATGAAGGATTGCATGTTGCCACGTAGGTACCTGCCCAGGTGGTTGGGTCGGCAGCCGCATGCAAACGGTGGCAAAGGCTTAGCTGGCGCGGGCCTGGCAATGGCCCGCTGGTGTGCTTGGCGGGGGTCTCGCCGGGTGGCCCGGCAAGGGTCTTGCCGTGGCACGCTGGCTACCCCAGCAAGGATCTTGCCGGGGGTCTTGTTGGTTTCTTTGCTGAGGATGGTTGCCTTCCTATCCTCATATGATCTTGAGCATTCTATGTCTTCACAAAGATCTGCATGCTACCACGGAGGTACCTCCCGAGCCCTGTCTCAACGCATTTGTCGAGTGCTGGTGGGCTCAAGGGTGGCTCAATTCGGTTGGCGTGGGCGAGCTGCCCCGGCAAGGGTCATTGTCGGGAAAACCTGCTTCGTCCATCTGATCTTCGTGGCCTTGGTCCTTGTCGTTGCTCTGTTTGCCTTCCGGCTTCGGCTTCTCTCCGGCTTCCCTTTCCTGCCCTGTTATGCGTGGTTGTGGCGGGAGGCTCTGACTGCCCGTGCGGAATTAAAGGGGTCAAAAGCAGAGCCCCTACTTTTGTACACCGACACAAGTGGTAAAGTTTGTTCCATTCAGTTTATCCTTTTCCAGAATTGTTTTCAATGCAAAGTTGGGTTGAGCAGGTGGTGCCATTGATCTAGAATAGAAAATATGCAATCACTAAGCAATGTGTTTATGTAGAGTAATTCAAGCCTAAACAGAAATACTCCTACTGAAGTCAGCATCCCTCCGCAAACTCTCAGTGATTCATGATCCGACTAGCGCATGCGACTAGTGAGCTTTAGCATCACTGCTACCCAACATACCTATCCGGTAAGCAACTCCTTGCTAATCGTATCTCTATCGACTCACCGCCGTCGGGAAGGTATCTCATACCCCGGCTCCCAACCTTCTTTGCCACAAGGCCCAAAACCGTTTTGATAGCCTTGTCAAGTTAACTTGATGCAGTGCATGCCCGTGTCCGACACGAACCCTTCAGTTCAAGGACACCCAGCAGCACCACAATTTTATTAGCCCACTACTAGACATACTTGACATGCGAAGGTGCAACATCGGGGATGGCAATTCGCTTGATATTCATGAGGGATCTTTCTACCATTCTAACATGCATAGAAACAAAGAAGCATAGCAATCACATATAAACACATATTGTGAAATAGTATGGCTCCTTCATGGACGTTCTTCCAGGTCGGCTCCGACTCCGATGACCATCTACGAACTCCATCTTGTTTGTCACGCCGGGACGCCAAGCCACCAACCTGATCTCTGTTATTCAACTACTACAACTAGTAATGAACTTTACATAGAGTCACAAGTCGACACGCAGGTCATTATACAATATAATGACAACACTTTGGCTCATGCCGGCTGACAAACATGACACGCAGGCCACGTATAAATTACACACATGCATCACATACACATGAGCCATGCTATTCACATCAAACCTACAAAACAAAGTTATGCATAGAATCGTATTCTACCGGTTTGTGTGTCGGGTACGAAATACACGGCGCTACGCACACGGCGCTACGTTTTCAGAAATCACAGATCACATCTGAACTCCGATCAAGCCAAATTTTCTGATCTAACCGATCTCATCGATCATCACGAATCTGATTCGGATTTACGTTTCACTATTAACCCCGATGGAGAACGACCGACCTGTAGGGGTAGATCGTGTCAAGACCTCATCAATCCCGATTGACAGAAAACATAGCCACATCAATCCCCATGTGCAGTTGATCTCATCAGCCGTGCACATATCCGATCTAATCAAGGACAACAAATCTCATCTGCTACATCCACAGATCTAATAATACGATTTGAATCCAAATCCTATAGCAGAGGCTCTAATACCACTCTTTGGATCTATGGTAGGGTGCATAGACTGCAAATTAAAATTTTCCTACGCACAGAACAACCAAGAACATGCTACGGAAGATGGAACACAAATCGTTACCACTAGACGCGCAGTGCCGTGCAGCGGAAGAAGAGTTGGGGGCAGCGCGTCCGGGTGGATCGTCTCCTTGTTGTCCGATCTCCCTCGAACAGCCGGTCGTCCGATCCCACGTACTAGTTCGCCGGAGAGGCGCAAGTGCACCGCCTCTAACGGTATCCGTGCGTGCAGGAGGAACACCTTGCGGTGGACTGCTAGGTCAGATCACATAGTCGGCAGCGAGTGGAGGTGGCTATTCGCAACACATGTAAACCCCAGTCGTAGCGCCAAAGCGATCAACCGCATGAGTGTGCCGCACCTCCACTTTATATAGGCGTCCGTTGCGGGCTCAACACTTGGGCCTTGCACGGACCCTAAAGCCCACAAGTCTACTCGGCCACAATCCGAAAACAGCTCGGATGACATCCGACCAGTGTCCTTGGATCAGACCTCGTAGGTTCCTTCCTTAAGCGCGCGACCCCTTAGGTTCAAGTCGGCTTGGTCGCAGTTCGGATCACCTCTGAACTGCACGGTTGGTAGCGCCCTCTAGCAAGGCATGCCGAACACCAAGCAGACCATGAAGCTGGTTAGGCGAACCTGTACATCATACTTCTGTTCCCTTTGCCACATGATATATGTTGTTGGGCTCAAGGCAAGACTGTCATGCTTGTGCTAGCCCGACCTCTTTCTCGTTCCAATGATACCGACCACAAACCGGATTATCTCATAATCCCTATCGCATGGCCATGCTTATCCTGGTCGGATCACACAAGGGGCCTAGAGTATATCTCTCCTGATCGGAGGGGCAAATCCCATCTTGCTCGACCATTTCTCGTAGCATGGGACTGGAAAACCCGAAACCTACCTTTGTAACTACCCAATCACGGAGTAGCGTTTAGTCTGCCCAAAGCAAGTCGGTCACCATCCCGATTACATGCGTCAGCTCAAGTCTTAGGACATAGAACGTATGTTGTACTAGAGACTCACAAATGACCTATCGCTGCGTCTCATAGTTGGGTCTGTCCGACTCGAACCTCATCTCGACTCGGATCCGACTATGTCGAATCCGACCAGATCCTTCCGACTCCATATTATCCGGTTAGCATCCAATGCTGCATGGCTAGTGAGACCGAGCCATCGACCGTGTCATATGCTAGTCTGGTCGGCTGCGCGTCCACACATCCCTTTTGACTAGGGACCTTTTAGGACAGTCATCATACAATGCATAGTCCCACAAAGAAGTCATGTACTTGCTGACACATCATTGATAATGTGCAAGGACTATGTTTATTCATAAACACATAGGAAATATTATCATACATGATTGCCTCTAGGGCATATCTCCAACACTTCTATGTAAAGCCGAAGATAATAGACGGGAGACACGCGGAGTGCGTAGGTGCTTTAATAAGCAAATTGGCCGACATCTCCTGGCCAAAGGGTTCCTTCACCGCAGCTTCCGTCCTATGGCAACGGGAGTGGTTTTATATCACGGAACCTCGTGGTACAAAGTGGGCGGCTTCACCCGCCTTCCGATCCGGCCCTCCGCCACAGCTTGCATCGTGGATCAACAAGGGGCTGGATTGGGGATTGCTAGATGAAGTTCAAATACTACAAAGCCGCATTCGAGACCTTATAAAGAAGGACATCAATCTCATCAAGGTAATCCAAGTTATGTTAGTCTGTCGGGTCTTGCCATGCCAGCGTGGACCTCTCCGCATGTGGGAGTTCAATCTGGAAGGACCGCGAACCATTCACGCTTCTTCGGCACAACGCTTGAAAGGATGATGAATTATTCTTGGGTCACAAAAAAGGTGTCCGGACTCCATAGAGGACGCAGGCCTCGACTGCAACCATCCGGATTCCCAGTAAGCACTCAATTTCCGAACATGTTTTTAGTTTAAGTTTCCCATAACAAAATTCTGAGAAAATCGTACTCGGCCAGGGCTGGGTAAAGAAGGCGGAGCGGATCAGGTGTTCGGACCCTCTTCCCGAAAACTCAGCGGATCTAGTGTTAACCAGGACGCTGGCTCCGGCACCTTATCAAGTGCCGTTGAGAGAAGAAAATGAGAGGAGTGGGGAGGTCAAAAGTGGCCTTCATACCGAAGGTACATCACGCACCGTATCCGGGGAAATAAGAACTCCGGTGTCGGAGGTTGAACGGGTAGGAAAATCTAACATTCTCTCCCCCACGGGAAGAAGAGAGCCGCCCCCGAAGACCTGAAGGTAGAGGACTCCAAGCGAGGGAAGAAATTTCTATCAGGGGCCCCAAATTCGGGAGGCAATATTGCCGCATAGTGCCCACAAGGGGGCTAGCCGTTAGCCGAACCGTAAGTGAACAAATGTGTTTAATAAGCATACCCCGTTCCTTTCTTGTTTTTGAGGGTAATACCTCAAGCGTATGTTTTGCAGTTCGGCCTATAGCCTCCCTCAACAATCTTCGTCCTCGGGGGATCTTCTTCCGGAGATGATGGAGAGCGAAACGCCGCCTCATACTTCCCCTCCCCATAAGGCGGACGACCCTAAGGTGTCATCCCGGAGGATCTCTCCTGATCCGCGAAGGAGGGCAAGGCCAGAAGATGACTCCTCGGCCTCCCAAGGTCTGGGGTGTTCGGCTCCTAGAGAGACCAACAACAAAAGCCCCGGACTATCCGATATACAGCCGGATATATGGATAGGTCTTGAGCGGCAAGCGCCTATCTCACAGGAACATCGTACCTTAATGGGTTCGGTGATTGAGAGAATTTCGTCCGCAAAAAACGGATTGAATGAAGCCTTTACGAGCCTGCTAAGAGGCTTTGAGGTACGTAATGTGACATTTTTTAATTGTACCGTAAACGCAAGGTGCACCGTGTATAGATAGTAACCCCTGAGACTCTAGTTGTCCTCCGAACGGGGCGATCAAATGATCAAACGATAAATAACTCAGGTAATAATTTTGCTAATTTGTACACAGGTGGCTGTATCCTCGGCCACTGCTCGGGCTGCTGAATTTGCTGAACTGAAGCGGCAACTTGATGTAGCGGATGATGACATCACACTCGTGAACAAGCGGTTTGACGAGGCGGAAGGTATGTCTTTTGCGCGGTCAGTGAGTATAAATAGGAGCACGATAGTGGAATTTGTAATATGCTTGACTGCAGACGGTGCTGCCGCCGTGGAGACCCTTCGGGCTGAGCTTGCCCAGGCCAAGGAGCAAGCTAGTATAAGCAACGCGGCTGCCGAGAATGCAGTTGGTGAATTAAAAGCCGAACAGGATGCTCATCGCCTGAGTGAGGAGAGAATATCCAACATGGCGCTTGAGCTAAGGGATGCCGCTAGCCAATATGCACTTCTCAAGAAAGAGAACAAAGAAAAAACGGATGACCTTGAGAAGGCCTTACAAGCGGCAAAGGAAACCCAGTCAGAGGCCAGGGCGGCTCGGGAGGAGATCCGACAAGCCGGGGAGATCGCGGCCTGGAAGCCCTTCTCATTAAGAACTAAGTTCAGCGATCCGAAGTATGCCCTGCTTGATCAAATGTGGAGTTCTTCGGACGCATATTTGGACTTGTCGAACAGTGCTTTTGATGCGACGCAGTTTTTCCAAGCCCAAGAAGGCCATGAAGCGGAACATCTTTTATGGTCACAGTTTAGCATGCCAAGGCGTCCACTGCTGTTGAATGAGCAGATGGACGAATGAGCCGAGCTCCACAGGATATACGGACTTGCAATGAACGCTGTCGTGGACCGGCTGTGGCCTGGGGGACCGACTATGAATAGTTATTTAGGGTTAGTGCAACAACTTGTTCGTGCGGTGTCGCATATCGACGCTGTCAAGCAGTCAACATGCATAGAAGGTGCACGGATGGCCCTTTCCCGTGTGAAGATGTACTGGGCGAAGATGAAGGCCACCGATATTGCAACAGGGGGTCCACCCGAGGGTCAGGACACACCAGATCACTATTTTGAAGAAGTCTTAGAGGTTGCCCGCTTGATAGATGGTCAATGCTCGAAAAATATTATGTTCGAGTAACATGTATCCGATTTGTAAAAAAATGCTTATGATAATGAAGGCTATGTTTATACTTTTGCCCGTAAAGTATTTTAGTGCCTCTTGTGCGGCCGTTTATGTATATATGTATATAACCTGAAAGTTTGCAGTCGTCGGCTTCAGCCCCCTCGCATATAACGCGGGGGTGTTCGGAAAAGCACTTTATCACACTTGACCGAATGTCTTGGTTCATTAAGGAGGTATTAGTGCGACGAACTAGGCAATCGGACTATAGAGCTTTAACACTTTCACTTAGCGATAGGAGTTTGACGGTGGGGCTACTATATAGCCCCTAGTATGTCCGCGTTTATCCGAGTATGGTGTGTTTACATACATGACCAGGAAACTGGTCCTTCGTTAATGCGGAGGAATCGCGAAGATTCCGCTGAGTCATCGAGTGGTTGACCAGCTCTCGCCTTATCATGAGAGTCAGTTTTTGGCTTTCACTACTAAGGTGCTCATCCGGATGAACCAGGGCACAATCACAGTAGTTCACCCTTTACAACCTTAGCCGATAGAGCGGAATGTAAGGTAGCAAGCACAGGAGCCGGGCAAACGCAACTATTGACCAAAGACATGATTCGGAGCTGATGCAGATCAGGCCGAAACTGGCGATGCCAAACACTCCCGAAGGTATTCGGACTTTTCAATATATACCGGGCTAGATACAGCCCTCGGTAATGAACCCTGAATTCAAGGCACGTGCTGCAACCCGGCGTGAGGAGAGAGCGCCTATGGTGAGAGCATAGTTCTGAAAGAACATTGCTGGCTGCTTCTATAACATCTATTTTAGTACGGTGAATTGTAAGTTCCCAAATACTGCTGATATCTTCCCTGGGCGTTTTATATGCCAAGAGGGTATGCAAGAACCAGAGATAATAATAAGGAAAAAGGTTTACGCAGGGTCTTAATCTAAATAGAAACCTTGAAACGGGGCCCTGCTGCACGTCTGCGCCTTTGTTGTCACGCCCAATATGCGACCCTATCCAAAAGGAACTCGAAGGTCCCACCAAGGATAGACCCGCATATTGGAACGCTTTTGCAAGGTGGATATCATTACATCAACATTACATAATAGTGGGGATACATCCAAGACATACAATGTCACACGAATAAAACATCACATATACATAAGATCAACATCCGACTACGGATGAAACACAAACAGAAGCTCAAACGACATCCACCCTGCTAGCCCAGGCTGCCGACCTGGAACCTATCCCCTGATCGAAGAAGAAGCAGAAGAAGAACTCCAAACAAGCAAACATCGCTCTCGCGTCATGACCATAGCATAACCTGTACCTGCAACTGTTGTTGTAGTAAACTGTGAGCCACGAGGACTTAGCAATCCCATTACCATGGGTATCAAGACTAGCAAAGCTTAATAGGAAAGGAAGGGGTAAAGTGGTGAGGTTGCAGCAGCAACTAAGCATGATATGGTGGCTAACATACGCAAATGAGAGCGAGAAGAGAAACAAAGGAACGGTCGTGAAGCTAACAATGATCAAGAGGTGATCCTGAACTCCTACTTACGTCAAACATAACCCAGAAACCGTGTTCACTTCCCGGACTCCGCCGAGAAGAGACCATCACGGCTACACACGCGGTTGATGCGTTTTAATTCGGATCTGGTGTCAAGTTATCTACAACCGGACATTAACAAATTCCTATCTGCCACATAACCGCGGGCACGGCTCTTGAAAGTTTAAACCCTGTAGGGGTGTCCCAACTTAGCCCATGACAAGCTCTCGCAATCAACGAAGGAATAGACCTTCTCCCAGGAAGACCCGATCAGGCTCGGAATGCCGGTTTACAAGACATTTTGACAATGGTAAAACAAGACCAGCAAAGCCGCCCGATGCGCCGACAATCCCGATAGGAGCTGCACATATCTCATTCTTAGGGCAACACCGGATGAGACATCCTACGAGTAAAACCAGACCTCGAGTTTCCCCGAGGGGGCCCCGCAGTCTACTCGGTTTGAACCAGCACTTAGACAAGCACTGGCCCAGGGGGGCTAAAATAAAGATGACCCTCGAGAGAGCGACTCCCAAGGGAAAAAGTAGGTGGTGGTGAGGCAAATGGTAAAACCAAGGTTGGGCCTTGCTGGACAAGTTTTATTCAAAGCGAACTATCGGGGGTCCCATAAATCACCCGACCGCGTAAGGAGCATAAAATCCGGGAACATAACACCGGTATGACGGAAACTAGGGCGGCAAGAGTGGAACAAAACACCGGGCATAAGGCCGAGCCTTCCACCCTTTACCAAGTATATAGATGCATTAATAATATAAGAGATATTGTGATATCCCAACATAAACCCTGTCCACCATGGAGAAATCTTCAACTTCACTGCAGCTAGCAGCGCTATAAGAGGGCTGAGCAAAAGCGGTAACATAGCCAAACAACGGTTTGCTAGGAATGGTGTCAAAGGTTAGAGGTTCATGGCAATTTGGGAGGCTTGAAGAGCAAATGATAGATAACATAACATAGCGATAGAACGAAGCAACTAGCATAGCAATGATAGTAGTGAGATCAGGGTAGCGGTCATCTTGCTGAAATCCCGCAAGGAAGGAGAACGAGTCCATGAAGAAGATGAAGCCACGAAGGCGAACCACACGTAGAGCGAAGCGAATCCTCACGATCGCAACGTAAACGGGAACTATCGAGAAGAAGCATACAACATGGTAAACACACCACACATGAACAAGGCATGATGCACAACAAGCATGATGCATGACCAAGCTACATGAAGCTACTCATGGCAAGAGATGATGCAAACCAGAACAACACATCAAGGCAAGTTTAAATGAGGCCGGAAACAACATATAACAATTCTGGTAAGTCCTCATATGCATATTTCGAAATTGGTCCAGAACTGAATAAACCTTATGTTCAAGTTGTTAAACAGCAAGTTAAGATGCACCAAGAGGATCTACACGAAATTCTAGTCAAGTTACATATAAAGTTCATTAGATTCGGAGCTACGGCCTAGAAGATATGAGCAAAATAAGTTAATCATGGCATTGATGCAAAATACACCCAAACATCAAGAAAACACCTCAAAACAAGGATGCAACATGATAATATGAAGCTACATGCAAAAACAAGCAAGTATCATATAGAGCACACTCAAAACGGAGCAACGGTTCAACACATACACTCTATACAAGTCATAGCAACAATCTGTCCAAAACAGCGACTAGGCATCTTGCAAGCATCAAAACAATAAGCTACAGCACCCCGACATAAGAAAAAAGGCATGGGCATGAAGTACTGGTAAAGCATAACAAAACATGAACACTGAGCTATCTCCAGAAATCAATAGAACATGCTCCAAAACACATGGGAAGATTGCAAATAATAACAGTTTCAGGCTTTAGCAGAAATAACATCAGGTTGCAATGTTTAGAGCTATCAAACAACATGTTACAGGAACATATCATGGCAAACAAAGACATGACATGAACCTACTAATAGCATAGATCAAAAGTCCCTTACTAACCATGAGCCAAAAGGCACAGAAAATATGATGGCACCCATGTAAACATGGCAAGTTATATTACAGATTCAAACATGGCAGAAACAACAATAAGTAGGCATGCTGGTGAGCTTGAACCACTCACCACAGATCAATACATGGCATGGCAAGGCAACCAACAATAAGAAGACATGTTTATGAAGCTAAGCATGGAAAGAGAAAGGTCATAGGGTGCATGGAACACTAGCAAAACACATGGGAACTAGTGAACTTAATGTTAACAGGCTGATAGCAACATTATCAAGCAACTTTGGAGCAAGATATGAACAATCTACAGCAAGCTATAAATGCAACCAGGGGCATGAATGTATAGGGCATAACATGTATATCAAAACATGTTTATAGAACATCTCCAGATTATGCATAGAATGATTAGTAGCAACATGTTTATATAGCATCACGAAACAACAGATTCAGCCTAGCAAAATAGCAACATCATGAACCCTACTTAACAAGCTCGATTCACTCACCGCAAGTCATTGAATGACAATATAAGCATATCATCATCAAGAAAACATGTTTGTGAAACAAACCAAGTCAAGAACAAGTCCATAGCATGCAAGGATCAACTATAGCAACCTTGGCCATATTGAATAACATGAAAACAATCTGCCAGGAAACATTTTGAAGCAAAAGTAGAGCACGAAAAAGACATGCTAGACTACTCCATAATTGCAAACAAGGGCATGAATGGATAGACAATAACCATATGTTCAAAACACCCTTACTGAAGTATCTCAAAATATGCATGGATCTCTCTGTAGCATCAAGTTTACATGGCACCAAAATAACAGCAGAACAAGGACTAAAATCAGCAACATCACGATGCCTAGTTTGCATGCTTGTGCTAGTCACCACATTGATCACAAAAATACAAGGCATACACCCCTGGAAAGATGGCATGGCATAGATCAAATCACATGAAGACATGAACCTCATAGGATGCACACATCAATCATGGCAAAAATGACAAATGAGCAAGTTATAACAGTTTCAGCAGATTAACATCAAGATGCACTCTTCCAACAGCATTTCGGGCATCAACATGAACTCAAATGAAAATGATGCAATGGAATGAAATGAAGTACTCGTCGAGACGAACACTTTGACATATTACACGCACGAAACGGACCAACCGATGTAGAGATACAACAGGTCAAACATGGCATGATAATTACAGAATCTGGGGACTTAGGCATTTTTACCCTCCGAAAACGGGACGAGGAGGATCTGGGACGAGGAGATCCGGGCGGGCGAGGGCGTGTTTGGATCGTCTCCCGTTGGATCGAGTCCAGGCGGGATGGATCCGAACTCTGGCGAGGTCGACGCCTCCGGCGAGATGGTGGACTCCGGCGAGGGGAGGGCAAGGCGCCAGCGAGGAGATGGGCAGCGCGGACGACGGCGGCAGGGCGCGAAGCTGGCGAGGCGAGGCCGGCGGCGGCGGCGGCGGCCGCGGCCGGCGAGATACTGCAGCGCAGCCTGAGAGGCGGAAGAGGCTGCTGGCGGCGGCGGAGAACTCCGTGGCGGCGGCGGGCGCGCAACGGGCGCTGTCGGCGGCGGGCGAGGTGCCCGGCGGCGGCGGCGACTCAGCCGAGGAGGCGGGACGGGCGAGGCGGCGGAAGGCCGACTCGCCCCGATGGGCTCAGCGAGGCTTGCCCGGGCAGGCGGGCAGCAGTGGAAGGAGAGAGGAGGCCGGCGGAGGACAGTGTCGGCGTGGGATTGGTCGGGGGCGACGGCGCGGACGTGTCCGGCGGCGGGGTGGACGCGTCCGGCGGCGGGAGGAGCAGGACTAGGGTTAGGGGGAGAATTCATCCGCGAATTTCGGAGGGGGAGGTGTATATATAGGTAGGGGGAGCTAGGAGAGTCCAAATGAGGTGCGGTTTTTGGCCACGCGATCGTGATTGAACGACCAAGAGCATGGAGGGGAGTTTGCTGGGCTTTGGGCCACTTTGGAAGGGGTGTTGGGCTGCAACTCAAAGAGGCTTTAACGGTTACCCGGTTAACCGTTGGAGTATAAATCGGACTCCAAATGGCACGAAACTTGACAGGCGGTCTACCGGTGCTATACCAAGGCCGCTTGGCAAACCTCGGGCCATTCCGAGAAAGTTTAACACCCGCACACGAAAAGAGACAAGAGGGGGACGCCGGAAGACAACGGGGAAAAAGCTCGGATGCATGAGACGAACATGTATGCAAAAAGAAATGCACATGATGACACGATATGAAATGCATATGATGACATGGCAAGGTGCAACACGCAAGCAAATGACATGGCAATGACGGCGAATAACTGGAAGCCACCTGGCACATCGAATCTGGGGCGTTACATTTGTCTCCGTTGTGAAGTGTCCTTGAAGGGTATATCATGATGGCCTATCTGTAAAAAAAGAAAGAATCAGGTGAAAGAATATGCTACGGCTGTGGGTATAGTTTGTTGGTTTTGACGAACCATGAACTGTAGCTTCTTGAGTTCGAATAGGGTCAAGCCGAACTATGGCCTTCTTACATCCAGGTTGCCCCCAGCACCACCCAAGGAATTTTGAGTGTATATTTATGTATACGGGAAAACATGTATAGTCTTCTAATGGGGCGATCTATGGGACCAGGGCTGCTAAACAAGCTCAGGTTTATCTGAGCTGCTACACATAGGTGTGCGCCGAGCACGTTTGCCTGTGTCCGCGGTCTTGAGGACAGATGAGCTGCTCGGCTTGAAAAGGCCGCTTCATGCTTCGGCTACTAGAGCCCCCTGATACGTCCATTTTGTATCATGCTTTTATATCAATATTTATTGCATTATGGGCTGTTATTACACATTATATCTCAATACTTATGACTATTCTCTCTTATTTTACAAGGTTTACCATGAAGAGGGGGGATGTCGGCAGCTGGAATTCTAGCTGGAAAAGGAGCAAACGTTGGAAACCTATTCTGCACAACTCCAAAAGACCTGAGACTCCACGAAACAACTTTTTGGAATTAATAAGAATTTATGGGCAAAAGAAATAAGCCAGGGGGCCCACACCCTGTCAAGGAGACAGGGTGCGCCCCCCTAGGGCGCGTCCCCTATGTCCTGGGCTCCCTGGTGGGCCTCCGGCGTCCATCTTCTGCTATATCATCACTTTTCCCCTGGAAAAATTGTGGGCAAGCTTACGGGATGAAACTCCGCCGCCACGAGGCGGAACCTTGGCGGAATCAATCTAGGGCTCTGGCGGAGCTGTTCTGCCGGGGACACTTCCCTCCAGGAGGGAGAAATCATCACCAACGTCATCACCAACGATCCTCTCATCGGGAGGGGGTCAATCTCAATCAACATCTTCACCAGCACCATCTCATCTCAAAACCCTAGTTCATCTCTTGTATCCAATCTTGTATCAAAACCACAAATTGGTACTTGTGGATTGCTAGTAGCGTTGATTAGTCCTTGTAGTTGATGCTATTTTGTTTACTTGGTGTAAGATCATATGTTCAGATCCTTTATGCATATTATTACCCCTCTGATTATGTACATGAATATGCTTTGTGAGTAGTTACGTTTGTTCCCGAGGACATGGGTGAAGTCTTGCTATTAGTAGTCATGTGAATTTGGTATTCGTTCGATATTTTTATGAGATGTATGTTGTCTTTCCTCTAGTGGTGTTATGTGAACGTCGTTTACATGACACTTCACCATTATTTGGGCCTAGAGGAAGGCATAGGGAAGTAATAAGTAGATGCTGGGTTGCTAGAGTGACAGAAGCTTAAACCCTAGTCTATGCGTTGCTTCGTTAGGGGTTGATATGGACCCATATGTTAAGTGTTGTGGTTAGGTTAACCTTAATACTCCTTTTTGTAGTTGCGGATGCTTGCAATAGGGGTTAATCATAAGTGGGATGCTTGTCCATGTTAGGGCAGTACCCAAGTGCCGGTCCACACACATATCAAATTATCAAAGTACCGAACGCGAATCTTACGAACGTGATGAAAACTAGCTTGACGATAATTCCCAATGTGTCCTTGGGAGCTCCTTCTTCATTATTAGAATTTGTCCAGGCTTATCCTTTGCTACATAAAGGATTGGGCCACCTTGCTGCACTTTATTTACTTTATTTACTTTTTGCTCATTACTATTTATCTTATCACAAAACTATCTATCACCTACTATTTCAGTGCTTGCAGAGAAAACCTTACTGAAAACCGCTTATCATTTCCTTCTGCTCCTCGTTGGGTTCGACACTCTTACTTATCGAAAGGACTATGATAGATCCCCTATACTTGTGGGTGATCAAGACTCCTTTCTGGCGCCGTTGCCGGGGAGCATAGCGCTCTTGGTGAGTGGAACTTGGTAAGGAAACATTTATATAGTGTGCTGAAATTTTCTGTTACTTGTCACTATGGAAACTAATCCTTTGAGGGGCTTGTTTGGGGTATCTTCACCCCAACCAGAAGAGCAAAGAGATGCTCCTCAACCTACCAAACCTTATGAAAATATTCAATTTGAGATTCCTTCGGGTATGATAGAAAAACTGATAGCTAATCCTTTTGCAGGAGACGGAACATTGCATCCCGACTTACACCTTATCTTTGTGGATGAAGTTTGTGGATTATTTAAGCTTGCAGGTATTCCCGATGATGTTGTCAAAAGGAAGGTCTTCCCTTTATCTTTGAAGGGAGATGCAATGACATGGTATAGTCTATGTGATGATACGAGATATTGGAATTATAAGCGATTGAAGTTGGAATTTCACCAGAAGTTCTATCCTATGCATCTTGTTCATCGTGATCGTAATTACATATATAATTTCTGGCCTCGCGAAGGAGAAAGCATCGCTCAAGCTTGGGGGAGGCTTAAGTCAATGTTGTATTCATGCCCCAATCATGAGCTCTCTCGGGAAATGATTATTCAGAATTTTTATGCTCGGCTTTCTCTTGATAATCGCAACTTGCTCCATACTTCTTGTGTTGTTTCCTATATGCTGAAGACTATTGATTTCAAATGGGACTTATTGGAAATAATTAAACGCAACTCTGAAGATTGGGGTTTCGACGATGGTAAAGAGTCAGGTATGACACCTAAGTTTGATTGTGTTAAATCTTTTATGGATATCGATGCTTTCCGTGGATTTAGCTCTAAGTATGGACTTGACTCTGAGATAGTAGCTACTTTTTGTGAAACTTTTGCTACTCATGTTGATCTCCCTAAAGAGAAGTGGTTTAAATATAATCCTCCTGTTGAAGTGAAAGTAGTTGCACCTATTACAGTCGAAGAGAAGACTATTACATACAGTGATCCTATTATTCCTACTGCTTATGTTGAAAAACCACCTTTTCTTGTTAGGATAAAAGATCATGTTAAAGCTTCGACTGTTGTTCGTAAGAGTAATACTAGGACCTATACACCTCTTGAGCAAATTAATGTTGAACCTGGTATTGCTATGATTAAAGATCTTTTGGATGAGGACTTAGATGGGCATGTTATCTCTTTCTTGGGTGAAACTGCTAATGTTGCTAGACCCGATACTAAGACACGTAGACCTGTTGTAGGCACGCCTGTTGTTTCTGTTAAAATAGGAGATCATTGTTATCATGGTTTATGTGATATGGGTGCTAGTGCTAATGCGATACCTTATGATCTTTATAAAGAAATTATGCACGATATTGCACCTGTTGAATTAGAAGACATTGATGTTACTATTAAGCTTGCCAATAGGGACACCATTAAACCTATTGGGATTGTTAGAGATGTTGAAGTCTTGTGTGGGAAGATTAAATACCCTACTGATTTTCTTGTTCTTGGTTCCCCACAAGATGATTTTTGTCCCATTATTTTTGGTAGACCCTTCTTGAATACTGCTAGTGCTAAGATTGATTGTAAGAGGAAGGTTGTCACTGTTGGCATAGATGGTATGTCTCATGAGTTTAATTTTGCCAAGTTTAGTAGACAACCTAGTGAAAGGGAACCATCTAGTAAGGATGAAATTATTGGTCTTGCTTCCATTGCTGATCCTCCAACTGATCTGTTAGAACAATATTTGCTAGACCATGAAAACGATATGTTTATGAGGGAAAGAGAAGAAATAGATGAAGTGTTCCTTAAACAAGAATCTATGCTAAAACATAACCTTCCCGTTGAAATTCTTGGGGATCCCCCTCCACCCAAGGGTGATCCCTTGTTTGAACTCAAACCCTTACCTGATAATCTTAAGTATGCTTATCTTGATGAAAAACAAATATATCCTGTTATTATTAGTGCTAACCTTTCAGCGAAAGAAGAAGAAAGATTATTGAAAAATCTGAAGAAGCACCGAGCTGCTATTGGATATACTCTGGATGATCTTAAGGGCATTAGTCCCACATTATGTCAACACAAAATTTCAGTGGAGAAAGAAGCCAAACCAGTTAGAGATCCTCAAAGACGATTAAATCCCAAAATGAAGGAAGTGGTAAGAAAGGAGATATTAAAACTCCTTGAGGCAGGTATTATTTATCCTGTTGCTGATAGTGAATGGGTAAGCCCTGTCCATTGTGTCCCTAAAATGGGAGGTATTACCGTTGTTCCTAATGATAAAGATGAATTGATCCCGCAAAGAATTATTACAGGTTATAGGATGGTAATTGATTTTCGTAAGTTAAATAAAGCTACTAAGAAAGATCATTACCCTTTACCTTTTATTGATCAAATGCTAGAAAGGCTATCCAAGCACACACAATTTTGCTTTCAACATGGTTATTCTGGCTTCTCTCAGATACCTGTATCAGCGGGGGATCAATCAAAGACTACTTTTACTTGCCCTTTTGGAACTTTTGCTTATAGACGTATGCCTTTTGGTTTACGTAATGCACCTGCTACCTTCCAAAGATGCATGATGTCTATATTTTCTGATTTTTGTGAAAAGATTTGTGAGGTATTCATTGATGACTTCTCCGTCTATGGATCCTCTTTTGATGATTGTTTGAGCAACCTTGATCGAGTTTTGCAGAGATGCGAAGACACTAGGCTCGTCCTAAATTGGGAAAAGTGTCACTTTATGGTTAATGAAGGCATTGTCTTGGGGCACAAGATCTCCGAGAGATGTATTGAAGTTGATAAAGCCAAAGTTGATGCTATTGAAAAGATGCCATGTCCCAAGGACATAAAAGGTATAAGAAGTTTCCTTGGTCATGTCGGCTTTTATAGGAGGTTCATTAAGGACTTTTCTAAAATCTCTAGGCATCTGACTAATTTATTGCAAAAAGATATTACTTTTGTTTTTGATGATGATTGTGTAGAAGCATTTGAAACACTCAAGAAAGCTTTGATCACTGCACCTATTCTTCAGCCACCTGATTGGAATTTACCTTTTGAAATTATGTGCGATGCTAGTGATTATGTTGTAGGTGCTGTTTTAGGGCAAAGAGTCGATAAGAAATTGAATGTTATCCAGTATGCTAGTAAGACTCTTGATACTGCCCAGAGAAATTATGCTACTACTGAAAAAGAGTTCCTAGCAGTTGTGTTTGCATGTGATAAGTTTAGACCTTATATTGTTGATTCCAAAGTTAGTATTCACACTGATCACACTGCTATTGAATATCTTATGGAAAAGAAAGATGCTAAACCTAGACTCATTAGATGGGTTCTCTTGCTCCAAGAATTTGACTTGCATATTATTGATAGAAAGGGAGCTGAGAACCCCGTTGCAGACAACCTATCTAGGCTAGAGAATGTTCTTGATGACCCACTGCCTATTAATGATAGCTTTCCTGATGAACAATTAGCGGTCGTCAATGCTTCTCGTACTGCTCCTTGGTGTGCTGATTATGCTAATTATAATGTTGCTAAATATATATCGCCTAGTTTCACATACCAGCAAAAGAAAAAGTTCTTTTATGATTTAAGACATTACTTCTGGGATGATCCACACCTTTATAAAGAATGAGTAGATGGTATTATTAGTCATTGTGTGCCTGAGCATCAACAGGAACAAATCCTACGCAAGTGTCACTCTGAATCCTATGGAGGACACCACACTGGAGATAGAACTGCACACAAGGTATTATAATCTGGTTTTTATTGGCCTACTCTTTTCAAAGATGCTCGTAAGTTTGTCTTATCTTGTGATGAATGTCAAAGAATAGGTAACATTAGTAGACATCAAGAAATGCCTATGAATTATTCTCTTGTTATTGACCCGTTTGATGTTTGGGGCTTTGATTATATGGGACCTTTTCCTGCCTCCAATGGTTATACACATATTTTAGTTTCTGTTGATTACGTTACTAAGTGGGTAGAAGCTATTCCAACTAGTAGTGCTGATCATAACACTTCTATTAAAATGCTTAAAGAAGTTATTTTTCCGAGGTTTGGAGTCCCTACATATCTTATGACTGATGGTGGTTCACACTTTATTCATGGTGCTTTCCGTAAGATGCTCGCTAAGTATGATGTCAATCATAGAATCGCATCTCCTTATCACCCGCAGTCTAGTGGTCAAGTAGAGTTGAGCAATAGAGAGCTCAAGTTAATTTTACAAAAGACTGTGAATAGATCTAGAAAGAATTGGTCCAAAAAACTTGATGATGCATTATGGGCATATAGAACTGCATACAAAAATCCTATGGGTATGTCTCCATATAAGATGGTTTATGGAAAAGCATGTCATTTACCTCTTGAACTTGAACATAAAGCATATTGGGCTATTAAACAGCTCAATTATGACTTCAAACCTGCCGGTGAGAAGAGGTTGTTTGATATTAGCTCACCTGATGAATGGAGAATCCAAGCGTATGAGAATGCCAAGCTTTTTAAAGAAAAAGTCAAACGCTGGCATGATAAGAGGATACAAAAGCGTGAGTTTAATGTAGGAGATTATGTGTTATTGTTCAACTCTCGTTTAAGATTTTTTGCAGGAAAACTTCTCTCAAAATGGGAAGGTCCCTATGTTATCGAGGAGGTCTATCGTTATGGTGCTATAAAAATCAACAACTTCGAAGGCACAAATGCGAGAGTGGTAAACGGTCAAAGAATTAAACATTATATTTCAGGTAATCCTATCAATGTTGAAACTAATATTATTGAAACCATAACCCCTGAGGAATACATAAGGGACACTTTCTAGGACATTCCAAACTCCGAAAAGGCATAGGTACGTGGTACGGTAAGTAAACCGACTCCAAAACAACTCTAATGGCAATTTTTACCAGTTTTGCATTATTTAAAGATTTTAGGAAGAAAGAAGTAGTCCGAAAGGGACACGAGGCTCCCACGAGAGAGGAGGGCGTCCCCCCTATAGGGCGCGCCCCCCTGTCTCGTGGGCTCCTCAGGTGTCTCCCAGACTCCGTTTTTTTGGATGTTACGTATTTTGGTCGGTAAAAATTCATTTTGTATACTCCCGAAGGTTTTGACCACCGTATCACGCAAATATCCTCTGTTTTTGTTTCGAGCTGTTTCTGTATCAGATCTATAGCATCATGTCGTCTCCAAGCACTCCCAAGGACAAGTTTTTCGAGAGGGTTATTAACCCCTACCTTGCGGAGGTGCTGCATCACCCTCAAACCATTGAGATGCATGAGGGGGTGTTGCACATCTGCGATGTGGAGGGACCAAGGCGTACCGGGAGCGTGGAGACAAAGCTCAAAGCTATGGATCAAGAAGTTTTCAAGTGTCAAGGGATGGTGGAGCGTGGACTCAACGCCAACCAGATGATGATCACGGAGTTCACCAACAACCACAAGCTGGATGTCAAAGTCATTGGGGAGACCATCTTCAAGCTTCAAGAGAAAATCGAGCACCTCCAAGCCCAGATTTATGACCTGCAAAACTAGAACTGTCAGTATGGATATAGATTCAAAAGGATGAGTTTGGCTGCAGATTTAAGGATCCCGAAGACTCGATCATCCTTTTATGATGGAGAGCCTATGCCGACGGACGACAAGCCTGCATCATCAACAACTCCTACTTGACCACCCCCGAAGAAATAATCACATGGGTATGGGCACTCCCCTTGGCAACAGCCAAGCTTGCGGGAGGTGGCCCGGTATCGTATCACCATCACACTCCTATCTTTACCACTTTATTTAGTTCGATCCTTTTAGTAGTATCTTGATCTAGTAGTTTGAAGTTTTGATATCAAGTAATTTTGAGTTTTGCTTTGTGATCTCTTTATGTAATCGAGTCTGTGTGCTATCTATAATAAAGATTAGTGTTGAGTCAAGGGCTTTGCTATGTCGCTATAATAAAGAAAGTACGAGGCATAAAAATTGTTGAGAGTTGATGAACGTAGCCTTGGTCATCATTGCAATTAATAGGAAGTGATAAGGAAAGAGGGGTTCACATATAAATATATTATCTTGGACATATTTTATGATTGTGAAGCACTCATTAAGTATGACATGCTAAAAGAGTTGACGTTGGATAAGGAAGACAACGTAATGGTTTATGTTTTCCGACATCACAGTTAAAGTATATTGTCATTGACCTTCGAAACATGTTGAGCTTGCCTTTCCCCCTCATGCTAGCCAAATTTCTTGCACCAAGTAGAGATACTACTTGTGCTTCAAAATATCCTTAAACCCAGTTTTGGCATGAGAGTCCACCATACCTATCTATGGATTGAGTAAGATCCTTCAAGTAAGTTGTCATCGGTGCAAGCAATAAAAATTGCTCTCTAAATATGTATGACTTATTAGTGCAGAGAAAATAAGCTTTGTACGAACTTGTTGTGGAAGTAATAAAAGCGACGGATTGCATAATAAAGGTTCACATACAAGGGGCAATATAAAGTGATGTTCTTTTGCATTAAGATTTTGTGCATCAACCCTAAACGCACATGACAACCTCTGCTTCCCTCTGCGAAGGGCCTATCTTTTACTTTATGTTTTACTTTATGCTTAAGTCAACGTGATACTCACTTCTCCCCTTTTTATTTTTATCCTTTGGCAAGCTCCTCGTGTTTGAAAGATCATGATACATATATCCAATTGGATGTAAGTTGGCATAGGCTATTATTGTTGACATCACCTAAAGGTGAATATGTTGGGAGGCAACACAATAAGCCCCTATCTTTCTCAGTGTTTGGCTGAAACTCTATAACCACAACTATTGCGTGAGTGTTAACAATTATAGGAGACTACGAGATAGTTGAGTATGTGAGCTTGCTGAAAAGCTCTATTATTGACTCTTTCTGATGTTACAATAAATTGCAATTGCTTCAATGACTGAGATTATAGTTTGTTAGTTCCCAATGAAGTTTTTGAACCATACTTGACATTGTGAATTGCTTATTACTTGAACATAGGAAATCATATGACAAAATCCACATATGTTGTTGTTATTAGAATGATCATGATGCCCTCATGTCCATATTTTATTTTTATCGACACCTCTATCTCTAAACATGTGGACATATTTTTCGATTTCGGCTTCCGCTTGAGGACAAGCGAGGTCTAAGCTTGGGGGAGTTGATACGTCCATTTTGCATCATGCTTATATCAATATTTATTGCATTATGGGCTGTTATTACACATTATATCTCAATACTTATGGCTATTCTCTCTTATTTTACAAGGTTTACCATGAAGAGGGGGGATGCCGGCAGCTGGAATTCTGGCTGGAAAAGGAGCAAACGTTGGAAACCTATTCTGCACAACTCCGAAAGACGTGAGACTCCATGAAACAACTTTTTGGAATTAATAAGAATTTATGGGCAAAAGAAATATGCCAGGGGCCCCACACCCTGTCCAGGAGACAGGGGGCGCCCCCCCTAGGGTGCGGCCCCCTATCTCCTAGGCCCCCAGGTGGGCCTCTAGCAACCATCTTCTGCTATATCATAACTTTTCCCCTGGAAAAATCATGGGCAAGCTTACGGGACGAAACTCCGCCGCCACGAGGCGGAACCTTGGCGGAATCAATCTAGGGCTCTGCCGGAGCTGTTCTGCCGGGGACACTTCCCTCCGGGAGGGGGAAATCATCACTAACGTCATCACCAACGATCCTCTCATCGGGAGGGGGTCAATCTCCATCAACATCTTCACTAGCACCATCTCATCTCAAAACCCTAGGTCATCTCTTGTATCCAATCTTGTATCAAAACCACAAATTGGTACCTGTGGGTTGCTAGTAGTGTTGATTATTCCTTGTAGTTGATGCTATTTGGTTTACTTGGTGGAAGATCATAAGTTCAGATCCTTTATGCATATTATTACCCCTCTGATTATGAACAGGAATATGCTTTGTGAGTAGTTACGTTTGTTCCTAAGGACATGGGTGATGTCTTGCTATTAGTAGTCATGTGAATTTGGTATTCGTTCGATATTTTGATGAGATGTATGTTGTCTTTCCTCTAGTGGTGTTATGTGAACGTCGACTACATGACACTTCACCATTATTTGGGCCTAGAGGAAGGCATAGGGAAGTAATAAGTAGATGATGGGTTGCTAGAGCGACAGAAGCTTAAACCCTAGTTTATGTGTTGCTTCTTTAGGGGTGGATATTGACCCATATGTTTAATGTTGTGGTTAGGTTTACCTTAATAATCCTTTTTGTAGTTGCGAATGCTTGCAATAGGGGTTAATCATAAGTGGGATGCTTGTCCATGTTAGGGCAGTACCCAAGTGCCGGTCCACCCACATATCAAATTATCAAACTACCGAACACGAATCTTACGAACGTGATGAAAACTAGCTTGACGATAATTCCCAATGTGTCCTCGGGAGCTGCTTCTTCATTATCAGAATTTGTCCAGGCTTTGCTACATAAAGGATTGAGCCACCTTGCTGCACTTTATTTACTTTATTTACTTTTTGCTCGTTACTATTTATCTTATCACAAAACTATCTATCACCTACTATTTCAGTGCTTGCAGAGAAAACCTTACTGAAAACCGCTTATCATTTCCTTCTGCTCCTCGTTGGGTTCGACAGTCTTACTTATCGAAAGGACTATGGTAGATCCCCTATACTTGTGGGTCATCACCGCCGCGTATTCTTCTTTACAAAGAGAACGCTCCGTATTTCCGCTCACCATGATAACGCCACGTGGTCCAGGCATCTCGAGTTTGAGCATAATGTGGGACTGCATTCAAATGGGTGAAGGCCGTTTGTCCGTGTAGTGCATGATAGCCACTTCGGACGGGGCAATGTCGAAGACTAGCTCTTCTTCAGAATTTATCGGGAGAGCCGAAGACAACATCCAATGTTAGAGAGCCCGTGCAGCGGGCTTCTATGCCTGGTATTACTCCTTTAAAGGTAGTGCTGCTTTGCTTGATTCTTGACGGGTCTATCCCCATCTTATGGACAATGTCCTGATATATCAGATTGAGACTACTACCGTCGTCCATGAGGACTCAGGTGAGGTGGTATCTGTCAATTATTGGGTTGAGCACTAAGGCAGCCGAACCCCCGTCACAGATACTAGTCGTATGATCCCTGCGATCGAAGGTGATCGAACAGGCCGACCATGGGGTGAATTTGGGGGCGACAGGCTCTATAGCATATATGTCTCGGAGTGCGCGTTTGCGCTCCCTCTTTGGGATATGAGTGACATAAATCATGTTCACTGTTTTGACCTCCGGTGGAAATTTCTTCTGCCACCCCATATTCGGTTGGCGAGATTCATCCTCGTCTTCGCTTTGCGGTCCTTTCCCTTTGTGTTCGGCGTTGAGCTTGCCAGCCTGCTTGAAGACCCAACATTCTCTATTGTTATGATTAGCTAGTTTGTCGGGGGTGCCATGAATCTAGCAGGACCTGTCTAGAATTTTATCTAGGCTAGATGGACCATCTCTGCTGCCTTTAAGTGACTTTTTCCGTTGAACGGGTCTAGAGCCCCCGAATCCGGCGTTTACCCTGGTATTGTCTGGGCTTTCTCCATTGTTTCGATGTTTGTTTTTATTGCGTCGTGGTTTTCCATTGCCATCCCTAACTTCGGATGTGCCAGGATCGCTGGTGCTGCTACGGGCCAACCAGTTGTCCTCTCCCGCGCAAAAGCGGGTCATGAGTGTAGTTAGGGCTGCCATTGTCTTTGGATTTTCCTGGCCTAGGTGTCTGGCTAGCCATTCGTCCTGGACACTGTGTTTGAAAGCTGCTAAGGCTTCGGCGTCTAGACAGTCGACGATTTGGTTCTTCTTAGTGAGAAATCGGTTCCAAAGCTTACGGGCTGACTCTCCGGGTTGTTGGGTTATGTGACTTAGATCGTCTGCATCCGGAGTTCGGACATAGGTCCCTTGGAAATTGACCCTAAAAGCGTCGTCAATTTCTTCCCAGCTTCCAATGGAATTTTCGGGGAGGCTTTTAAGCTAGTGCGGAGCTGGTCCTTTTAGCTTGAGGTATAAGTATTTAATGGCGTGGAGATCGTTTCCGCGAGCCATGTGGATGTGAAGAATAAAGTCTTCTATCCAGACCGCTGGGTCTGTCGTTCCGTCGCATGCCTCGATATTCACGGGTTTAAACCCTTCTGGAAATTCATGATCCAGCACCTCATTGGTGAACCACGGGGGGTGTGCAGCACCCCTGTATTTGGCTGTGTCGCGACATGGGTCTGATGGTTGTAGTGTTCGGTGTTGGTTCCAAAACTGGTAAGTGACCGGCATATTTGGTTTGATGACCCTGATCCTTTTGCGGGAACGCGTTCCTTGGATCCATAGATGGACCTGGTTCTGCCAGCCTTTTCGTCCAGGTCTTCACGTAAATTGTGTTTCTGGTTCTGGGTTGCGACCTCCTTTCCTTTATGGGGAGGGGGTGCGGGTTTGAGTGCGGCACTGTTAGATGCTATGTCTCGACCACGAGGTGGTCGTCCTGGTTGATCGGCCGTATTGTTATTCGGCGGTATGGGCGCAATAGCATCGTCGTCGAATTTGGGCAGCAGTTTGCGTTTGGGGTAGCTCTTTGTTTGGCAATTACTGCCGTATTTTTCCTCAGTGTCGAGCACTTCGTTCCATTTATCATTGAGCGTATCATGTGTGGCTTTAAGCCGTTGTTCTGCTTCTTCAAGCTCCTCGCGGTGGCGATAAGTCTCTTGTGGAGGTGTTCTTGTTCCAATTGTTTTTTCGGGATGATGAATGCATTATCATCCAGACTGATCTCCTCTTTGGAGACAGGTTGATAATTGGAGTCTTCGGCATTGCTGTGATCGGACAGGAGCCCTGGACTGTGTTCATCATTACCTTGCTCGTCCTGCTCAATTGCTGGGTGGTGGGTGGTGGGTGGGTAACGAAGTTCTTCATCGTCCGCTTCCCACTCGAGCCGGACATAGTTTGGCCAAGAATCTCCTGCCAAGGAGAGGAATTTCAACGAGTTTAATACATCGCTTAAGGGTGAGTATTGGAAGATGTCCGCGGAGCTGAACTCCAAGATCGGCGCCCGGTCAGGTTCGATCGGCGCGGATACACGCAGTTCGGGTCCTATGGCCGGAGACGAGTCCGAGGTTCCGATGACATGGGCCTTGCTAGAGGTTGGACCTGTGTTCGGCTCTAATGCCGTTGAGTCTGCAGTTTCAGTGGTGGGGTTGAGCTTCCTGTCCTAGGATGGCGCGCTTTGCTCTGGATCTAGGGCCAGAGCGGTTACAGGCGCTATCTCCTAAGCAGAGTCCGATGACAGATTTAGGTCATGTTCATCGTGGCGGCAGGGTGCGGCTGCCGTGGGTTCGAATCCGTTGAAGATCAAATTTCCGCAGACGTCGGCGGTGTAGTTCAAGCTTCCAAACCTGACCTGATGGCCTGAGGCGTAGCTCTCGATTTGCTCCAGATGGCCAAACGAGTTGGCCCACAGTGCGAAGCCACCGAATACGAAGATCTGTCTAGGGAGGAAGACCCCACCCTGGACTGCGTTGTTATAGATGATTGAAGGAGCCATCAAGCCTTATGGTGACGACACGGTGGAACTCTCAATGAAAGCACCAATGTCGGTGTCAAAACCGGCGGATCTCGGGTAGGGGGTCCTGAACTGTGCGTCTAAGGCTAATGGTAACAGGAGGTGGGGGACACAATGTTTACCCAGGTTTGTGCCCTCTCGATGGAGGTAATACCCTACTTCCTGCTTGATTGATCTTGATGATATGAGTATCATAAGAGTTGATCTAACACAAGATCGTAGAGGCTAAACCCTAGAAGCTAGCCTGTGATTATGATTGTTCCTCTCCTACGGACTAAACCCTCTAGTTTATACAGACACCGGAGGGGGCGAGGGTTACACAGAGTCGGTTACAGAGAAAGGAATCTTCATATCCAAATCACCTAGCTTGCCTTCCACGCAAAGGAGAGTCCCATCCGAACACGGGATGAAGTCTTCTATCTTGTATCTTCATAGCCCAACAGTCCGGCATATGCATATAGTCCGGCTGTCCGAGGACCCCTTAATCCAGGACTCCCTCAACAACCAAGAAGGTTTTGGGAGAAGGCCAGAATAGCCATGGGACGGTCACAAGCCTATAGTGCGCGCCCTAGGGGGGCGCCCCACAAACTCGTGGGCCTCCCGTGGCACTTCCAACCCTAATTTCACTTCTATAAATACCCACATATTCCCCATAGACCAGCGGGCTAACCAAAAATACTTTTCTGCTGCCACAAGTTTCTGTCCTCGTGAGATCCCATCTGGAGGCCTTTTCCGGTACTCTACCGGAGGGGGATTCGATCATGAAGGTTCTCTACATCAACCTTGCTGTCCTTCCGATGATGCGTGAGTAGTTTACCACAGACCTATGGGTCCATAGCTAGTAGCTAGATGGCTTATTGTCTCTCTTTGATCTTCAGTACAATGTTCTCCTCGATGTTCTTGGACATCTATTCGGTGTAATCTTCTTTTCGAGTGCGTTCGTTGAGATATGATGAATTGTGGGTTTATGATCGGATTATCTATGAATATTATTTGAGTCTTCGTTGAACTCTTTTATGCATGATTAAGATAGCTTTGTATTTCTCTCCAATCTAATGATTTGGTTTGGCTAACTAGATTGGATTTTCTTGCAATGGGAGAGGTGCTTTCTATTGGGTTCAATCTTGCGGTGCTTATTCCCAGTGACAGAAAGGGGCATGACATCTATTGTATGTTTCCATTAAGGATAAAAATATGGGGTTTGTTCATACAGATTGGATCTATCCCTCTACATTATGTCATCTTGCTTAAAGCGTTACTCCCTTCTTGTTAACTAAATACACTAGATGCATGCAGGATAGCGGTTGATGTGTGCAGTAATAGTAGTAGATGCAGGTAGGATTCGGTCTACTTATCATGGATGTGATGCCTATATTCATGATCATTGCATTAGATATCGTCATAACTATGGGGTTTTCTATCAATTGGTCAATAGTGATTTGTTTACCCACCGTATGCATTCTTTCAAGGGAGAAGCCTCTAGTGAAAACTATGGGCCCCGGGTCTATTTTTATCATATTATTTTCATATCTATAAAACAAAAAACCCAAATATACCTGGCTGCAATTTGTTTACCTTTACTTTATTTTTCACTTTTACTTATCTTTTATACATGTCTATATCAGATCTCATCCTAGCAAGTAACCGTGAAGGGATTGACAACCCCTTTATCACCTTTGATGCAAGTATTTATTTGTTTGTGTAGGTACAACCATTGGTGACTTGGGCGTTCCTCCTATTGGATTGATACCTTGGTTCTCAAACTGAGGGAAATACTTATCTCTACTTTGATGCATCACCCTTTCCTATTCTAGTGAAAAACCAATGCAAGCTCAAGAAGTAGCAACATGCAACAACAAACCATCATGGGTTGGAAAACCATATATGTGTCCTTGTGTTCAAGTTTATGGCCCGTGCCGTAAATTGGAAGGAATTTTCAAACATATTGGTTTCATGAAGTTGATACAAACATTGAGAACCATGGCTTTCAAATTCAAAAAATTAAAATATGATCCAAAATACATGAACCCTTGCTTGATGTCATGATATGGTACCAAAATGTCATGGTAAAAAAATGTCTTGTTTGACAAAAGTTTTGATAGATACATGTCACAAATCAAATCATCTCACAAGAAGACTCGTAGTTCCGTTAGGGAAAAATGCATGTTTGATGCGAATCGACAAATAATTAGTCTTATCGCCTTGAATTATTTTTGTATCGTTAACATGCACGAATACAATTGTGATGTTAAAATTTGACAATTTACAGGGTTTATTTGAGATTTGTAAGACATTAAGTGAGTTTTTAGCGATATAATAGTCGTAATTAAAATTTGAACTACCTATACTTACCATGGCAAACCATCATGGGATGAAAAATCATATTTGCGGCATTGTGTGCAAGTTGATGCCATGTGTAGTAAATTTGAAGGAATTTTCAAACATATTGGTGTCACGACTTGGACACAAACATTTAGAACCATGGCTTTTAAATTCCAAAAAATATATAGAATGACTAGAAATACATGAAACCTTGCTTGATGTCATGACAGAGTACCAATATGCCTTGGTAAAAGAAATTGGCTTGTTTGACGAAAGTTTTGACATATACTTATCACAAATCAGAGCATCTCGCGGGAATACGCGTGGTTCCTAGAGGGAACAATGCATGTTTGTTGACGAACTGATGGTCGCTACCTCTTATGGCCTTGAATTGTTTTCTACCATTAACATGCAGGAATAGAACTACCATGTTTAAATTTCAAAATTCTCAGGGTTCATTTGACCTTTTAAAGACATTAAGTCAGTTTTTAGCCATTCAATGGCCGTAATTCAAATGACAGTTTATGCCATGAGCAGTAAATTGGACGGAAATTTCAAACATATTGGTGTCACAGCATGGACACAAACAATGAAACCCATGGTTTTAGATCCCAAAAAATTCAAAAATGATCAGAAATACATGAAACCTTGCTTGATGTCATCACATGGTACCAAGACGCTATTGTAAAAAATGTTCTATTTGATGAAAGTTTTGACATGCACCTCTCACAAATCATACCATCTCGCGAGAAGACTCATGGTTCGAGAGGGATCATTAATTTAATGTTCGATTACGAACTGACAGTCGCTGCCTCTTAGTGCTCAAGTATTGTGTGGAAGCTGAAAAATTGAAGCGAGAAAAAGTATGATTTGATTACCTCAGCTTATCATTGGGGTAGTTCATGATTAATATCTTGTGTTGGGAAAGACCAAGCATGCTTAGTTATATGATTTTGTAGGAATATTGTTGTTTAACATTTTTAAAGGGCTTGATTGTTTGCTAGTATGTCTGAGTATTGAGTTCTTTATTTCTACTTATAGACTATTGCCCTAAGTCATTTGTATCTTAATATTCATACCATAAGAAGATTACAAAGGTAACATGTTAGGTAGCATTCAACATAAAAAAAATTCTATTTTTATCTTTCACCTACACGAGGACTAGAAGGAATTAAGCTTCTGGATGGTCATACGTCTCCAATGTATCTAAATTTTTTGATTGTTTCATGCTATTATATTACCAACCTTATATACTTTACATACCATTTTATATCATTTTTGGGAACTAACCTTTTAACCCAGTGCCAGGTGCCAATTGTTGTTTTCTTCTTGTTTCTGGTTTCTACAAAAAATCCCTACCAAACGGATTCCAAACGCTAAAAACTTTTTGGTTACTTTTTCTAGACCAAGAGGGGCCCTAGAAGCTTCGGGGGAGGACCAGAAGTGAGACAAGGAGACGGTAAGACAAAAGAGCACGCCTGGGTGTTAGGTGCGCCCTGATGTCTTGTGGGCCCCTTGTGGCTCCGTCTGACCTAATTTCAGCGCTATAATTTCCAAATATTCCAAAACCCCGGAGCAAGACCGGAAAACAATATTCCTTTGCTGCAAGCCTATGTTCTTCCGCGATCCCATCTGGAGGCCACCGCCAGTACTCTACCGACGGCAGAATCAATCACGGAGGGTTTCTACATCAACCTTGCCGCACCTCTGATGATGTGTGAGTAGTTCCCATAGAATCTGCGTGTGCATAGTGATTAGCTAGATGGCTTTCTCTCTCGCTTTGATCTTCAATACAATGTTCTCTTCGTAGTTCTTTTCAATGTAATCTTCTTTTGCGATGTGTTTGTTCGGATCTGATGAATTCTGGGTTTATGATCAAATTGTTCATTGAAAGTAATTGAGTTATCTTCTGAACATTGTTATGTATGATTGTTAAAGATATGTAATGCTTTCCGATCTATGAGTTTTCTTTGGTGAAGTTTATGATTAGATCTTCAGTGGAAGTGGTGCATATCAGTAGGTTCAATCTTGTGGTGTCCTCACTCTGTGACAGCAATAGTAATGAGACACGTATTCATAATTATTCTACTAAGGGTAAAACAACAGGGTTTGATCATATTGATTGGCCTTATGTGGTCTACATTATGTCACCATGCTTCAAGCATTACTATGTTTGTTATGAACTTAATACCTTAAAATGCATGTTCGATAGCCGTCGAGGGATGGATTAATAGTAGTAGATACAGAATCATTTCGGTCTACTTTTCACGGACGTAATTCCTATGTACTGATCATGCAATGAATAACATCGTAACTATGCGCTTTTCTATCAATTTCCCAATAGTAATTTTTTACCTACTATATGATATATTCTTGAGAGAGATACCTGTAGTGAAAACTATGGCCCCCGGGTCATTCACCATATTTCTAAAACCCTAATTTACTTGCTGCAATTTATTTCCTTCTGCAATTTATATATTCATCACTATCAGAATTAATGCTTGCAATTAAGTACTACAAGGGGATTGACAACCCTCTTGCCTGTGTCGCGTGCAAGTATTTTGGTTTTGTGTGTGTAGGTACTATTAACATTTGTTTGTGTGAATCTCCTATGGGTTCAATATCCTTTGTTCCCCAGTATATTGCTTCACCTTTCCTCTTCGGGCAAAATCCCAATGCATCTCACATGTTGCAACGACCACTCCATCATTTGACACCACGATCGTAAGCAAGGACGGTAACCTCGACAACACCTTTGTCCACTCGCTTGCCATTGCATTGTTAACCCCGAGCCCATCTTTTGCGTCACTTCCCTATGAGACTAGCCATTTGAGTATTGTCGGGCAATGCTACTTTACAGACGTTAGTGATACATATTCTGCAAACCTTTCATTGTATGCATATATCATCGTATCATCTTTTGTGTCATCAATTGTTCCCGCATTTACATAATTGCTATCTAGGTTCGACCATTTCGCATAAGGGGCCAAAGAAAATATCAAAAAAAGGAAATCACAGAGCTTGTAAGCAATAGCGTCACGCCGCAATGCATACCATAATGCCATCATTGATCATCTTCGATCATCGTGAACCATACATACATATCTTACTTGGGATAGAAGTTGATACGTGCTATGTCTTGAGCTTGCGTTGGTTTTCCTTGAAGAGGAAAGGGTGATGCAGCAATAGTAGCATAAGTATTTCCCTCAGTTTTTGAGAACCAAGGTATCAATCCAGTAGGAGGCTCCTCAAAAGTCCAACGCACCTACACAAACAAACAAAGAACTCGCGACCAACGCAATAAAGGGGTTGTCAATCCTTCACGGCCACTTCATGAAAGTGAGATCGATAGAGATAATATGATAAGATAAATATATTTTTGGTATTTTATAATATAGATGCAAAAATTAAAGATGCAAATAAAAGTAGATTGGAAGCAAATATGATAAGAGATAGACCAGGGTGACATAGGTTTCACTAGTGGCTTCTCTCAAGATAGCATATGTATTACGGTGGGTGAACAAATTACTGTCGAGCAATTGATAGAAAAGCGAATAATTATGAGATTATCTAGGCATGATCATGTATATAGGCATCACGTCCGCAAAAAGTAGACCGACTCCTGCCTGCATCTACTACTATTAAGTTCATAAGAACAGAGTAACACATTAAGCAACATGACATGATGTAGAGGGATAAACTCAAGCAATATGATATAAACCCCATCTTGTTATCCTCGATGGCAACAATACAATACGTGCCTTGCAACCCTTTACATCCTTTGGGTAAGGACACCGCAAGATTGAACCCAAAGCTAAGCACTTCTCCCATGGCAAGAAAGATCAATCTAGTAGGCCAAACCAAACTGATAATTCGAAGAGACTTGCAAGGATAACTCAATCATACATAAAAGAATTCAGAGAAGATTCAAATATTATTCAAAGATAAACTTGATCATAAACCCACAATTCATCGGATCTCGACAAACACACCGCAAAAAGAGTTTACATCGAATAGATCTCCACAAGAGAGGGGAGAACATTGTATTGAGATCCAAAAAGAGAGAAGAAGCCATCTAGCTAATAACTATGGACCCGTAGGTCTGTGGTAAACTACTCACAACTCATCGGAGGGGCAAGGATGTTGATGTAGAAGCCCTCCATGGTCGATTCCCCCTCCGTGAGCGCCGCGAAGGCTCCAAGATGAGATCTCATGGATCTGAAGGTTACTGGCGGTGGAAATTGTGTTTCATTGGCTCCCTGGATATTTTCGGGGTACGTAGGCTTATATAGGAGGAAGAAGTACGTCGGTGGATGCCCGAGGGGCCCACGAGACAGGGGGCGCGCCCTATAGGGGGGGCGCCCTCCTATCTCATGGAGGCCTCCGCTGCTTCTTGACTTGCACTCCAGGTCCTCTGGATCACGTTCGTTCCAAAAATCACACTCCCGAAGGTTTCATTCCGTTTGGACTCTGTTTGATATTCATTTTCTTTGAAATACTGAAATAGGCAAAAAAATAGCAATACGGGCTGGGCCTCCGGTTAGTAGGTTAGTCCCAAAAATTATATAAAGGTGTAAAATAAAGCCCATAAACATCCAAAAGGGGTAATATAATAGCATGGAACAATCAAAAGTTATAGATACCTTGGAGACGTATCAAGCATCCCCAAGCTTAATTCCTACTCGTCCTCGAGTAGGTAAATGATAAAAAGAGAATTTTTGATGTGGAATGCTACCTAGCATAATTCTTAATGTAATTTTCTTTATCCTGGCATGAATGTTCAGATCCAAATGATTCAAAATAAAAGTTCATATTGATAAAAGAAATAGTAACACTTCAAGCATACTAATCAAAGTAATCATGTCTTCTCAAAATAACATGGCAAAAGAAAGTTCATCCCTACAAAATCATATAGTTAGGCTATGCTTCATTTTCGTCACACAAAGATGTTCCCAACTTCTATACCCCCGATGACAAGCCAAGCAATTGTTTCATACTTAAATAATCTCAAACTTTTTCAACCTTCACGCAATACATGAGCGTGAGCCATGGATATAGCACTATGGGCGGAATACAATATGATGATGAGGATTGTGTGGAGAAGACAAAAAAGGAGAAAGTCTCACATTGACGAGGATAATCAACGGGCTATGGAGATGCCCATCAATTGATGTCAACATGAGGAGTAGGTATTGCCATGCAACGGATGCACTAGAGCTTTAAATGAATGCTCAACAAAACAAAACTAGTGGGTGTGCATCCAACTTGCTTGCTCACGAAGACCTAGGGCATTTGAGGAAGCCCATCGTAGGAATATACAAGCCAAGTTCTATAATGAAAAATTGCCACTAGTATGAAAAAGACAACTTATGAGACTCACTATATGAAAAACATGGTGCTACTTTGAAGCACAATATATGAGACTCACTACATGAAGAACAAGGTGCTACTTTGAAGCACAAGTGTGGAAAAAGAGATAGTAACATTGCCCTTTTTATTTATTTTATTTTTTTCTTTTTCTTTTTTTCTTTTGGGCCTTTTTTTTCTTTTGGCCTTTCTTCCTTTTCTTTTTCTTTTTGGGCAATGCTCTAATAATGATGATCATGACACTTCTATTGATTACAACATATGAATTACAACTCGAAACTAGAACAAGTTATGACTCTATATGAATGCCTCCGGTGGTGTACCGGGATGGTGCAATGAATCAAGAGTGACATGTATGAAAAATAATGCATGGTGGCTTTGCGACAAATACGATGTCAACTACATGATCATGCAATGGCAATATGACAAAAGTAAACTATGTCATATGATGATAAACGGAACGGTGGAAAGTTGCATGGCAATATACCTTGGAATGGCTATGGACATGCCATAATAGGTAGGTATGGTGGATGTTTTGAGGAAGATATAAGGAGGTTTATGTGTGATAGAGCGTATCGTATCACGGGGTTTGGATGCACCGGCGAAGTTTGCACCAACTCTCAAGGTGAGAAAGGGAAATGCACGGTACCGAAGAGGCTAGCAATGGTGGAAAGGTAAAAGTGTGTATAATCCATGGACTCAACATTAGTCAAAAGAACTCATATACTTATTGAAAAAATTTAGAAGTCATCAAAAATCAAGTACTACGCGCATGCTCCTAGGGGGATAGATTGGTAGGAAAAGACCATCGCTCGTCCCCGACCACCACTCATAAGGATGCACAAGCCAGGTACACTTCATGTTTCAAATTTGTTACACAACTTTAACCATACAAGCATGCTACGGGATTTGCTAACTTCAACACAAGCATTCTTTAAATTCATAATCACCCAACTTGCATGACTTTAATATCACTACCTCCATATCTCAAAACAATTATCAAGTATCAAATTGATCATAGCATCCAATTCACTTCCAATGATAGTTTTTATTATACCCAACTTGGATGCCTACCATTCTAGGACCAATTTTATAACCATAGCAAATACCATGCTGTTCTAAAAGACTCTCAAAAAGATAAAAGTGAAGAATGAGAGACTAGCAATTTCTTCAAAAATAAGTCACCGCCGTGTTCTAAAAGATATAAGTGAAGCACTAGAGCTAAAACTATCAAGCTCAAAAGATATAAGTGAAGCACATAGAGTATTCTAGCAAATTCTAATCAAGTAGGCTTCTCCCAAAAGGTGTGTACAGCAAGTATGATTGTGGTAAAATAAAAATCAAAGACTAATATAATACACGACGCTCCAAGCAAAACACATATCATGTGGCGAATAAAAATATAGCTCCAAGTAAAGTTACCAATGAACGAAGACGAAAGAGGGGATGCCTTCCCGGGTCATCCCCAATCTTAGGCTTTTGGATATCCTTGAATATCTTGGGGTGCCTTGGGCATCCCCAATCTTAGGCTCTTGCCACTCCTTATTCCATAGTCCATAAAAGCTTTACCCAAAACTTGAAAACTTCACAACACAAAACTCAACAGGAAATCTTATAAGCTCCGTTAGTGAAAGAAAAGAAAACCACCACATAACGTACTGTAATGAACTCATTCTTTATTTATTTTTGTGTTAAACCTACTGTATTCCAAGTTCTCTATGGATAATAAACTAATTTACAAGCCATAGATGCATCGAAATAAGCAAACAACACACGAAAAACAGAATCTGTCAAAAACAGAACAGTCTATGCGCCATATTTAACCCAACATAAAAATTGCGAAGAAGAATTCTAAAGTTCACCTCTAGGGTGCATTTGCGATAAGATTCCATCATCCTATACCAAGCATCTTTTAAATTTTCTCCTTGCCATTGCTTGAAGTGAAGAACTTCAAACTCGAGAGACATAGGAGCGGATAAGGAACTAGACATAACGACGAGCAAACAACGGGCAAGCAAAAGAGAGGAGAAGATTAGGAAAGAGAGGGCGAATAAAATGGCAAGGGCGAAGTGGGGGAGAGGAAACCGAGAGGCAAATGGCAAATATTGTAAATGCGAGGGAGATGGGTTTGTGATGGGTACTTGGTATGTCTTGACTTGAGTGAAGACCTCCCCGGCAACGGCGCCAGATATCCTTCTTGCTACGTCTTGAGCTTGCGTTGGTTTTCCTTGAAGAGGAAAGGATGATGCAGCAATAGTAGCGTAAGTATTTCCCTCGGTTTTTGAGAACCAAGGTATCAATCCAGTAGGAGGTTCCTCAAAACTCCCATCCACCTACACAAACAAACAAAGAACTCGCAACCAACGCAATAAAGGTGTTGTCAATCCCTTCACGGCCACTTGCAAAAGTGAGATCTGATAGAGATAATATGATAAGATAAATATATTTTTGGTATTTTATAATATAGATGCAAAAAGTAAAGATGCAAATAAAAGTAGATTGGAACCAAATATGATAAACGATAGACCCGGGGGCCATAGGATTCACTAATGGCTTCTCTCAAGATAGCATAAGTATTACGATGGGTGAACAAATTACTGTCAAGCAATTGATAGAAAAGCGAATAATTATGAGATTATCTATTCATGATCATGTATATAGGCATCACGTCCGCAACAAGTATACCGATGCCTGCATCTACTACTATTAAGTTCATAAGAACAGAGTAACGCATTAAGCAAGATGACATTATGTACAGGGATAAACTCAAGCAATATGATATAAACCCCATCTTGTTATCCTCGATGGCAACAATACAATACGTGCCTTGCAACCCTTTCTGTCACTGGGTAAGGACACCGCAAGATTGAACCCAAAGCTAAGCACTTCTCCCATGGCAAGAAAGATCAATCTTGTAGGCCAAACCAAACTCATAATTCAAAGAGACTTGCAAAGATAACTCAATCATACATAAAAGAATTCAGAGAAGATTCAAATATTATTCATAGATAAACTTGATCATAAACCCACAATTCATCGGATCTCGACAAACACACCGCAAAAAGAGTTTACATCGAATAGATCTCCACAAGAGAGGGGGAGAACATTGTATTGAGATCCAAAAAGAGAGAAGAAGCCATCTAGCTAATAACTATGGACCCGTAGGTCTGTGGTAAACTACTCACAACTCATCGGAGGGGCAAGGATGTTGATGTAGATGCCCTCCATGGTCAATTCCTCGTCCGGCGGAGCGCCGGCGAAGGCTCCAAGATGAGATCTCGCGGATACAAAAGTTTACGGCGGTGGAAATTGTGTTTCGTTGGCGCCCTGGATGTTTTCGGGGTACGTAGGCTTATACAGGAAGAGGAAGTACGTTGGTGGACACCCGAGGGGCCCACAAGACAGGGGGCGCGCCCTATAGGGGGGCGCCCTCCTATCTCGTGGAGGCCTCGGCTGCTTCTCGACTTGCACACCAAGTCCTCTGGATCACGTTCGTTCCAAAAATCACGCTCCCGAAGGTTTCATTCTGTTTGGACTCTGTTTGATATTCCTTTTCTTCGAAATACTGAAATAGGCAAAAAAAACAGCAATACGGGCTGGGCCTCCGGTTAGTAGGTTAGTCCAAAAAATGATATAAATGTGTAAAATAAAGCCCATAAACATCCAAAAGGGGTAATATAATAGCATGGAACAATAAAAAAAATTATAGATATGTTGGAGACGTATCAATACGTTTTGTCTCTATAGGTTAGGCAAAAGTATCGTATCTCGCTCTTTTGAGCAATCATGCCACGTCTCTCTAGCATTGTGCAACATGAGCGTTTCCCATGGATAACACATTTTGTGCTCATTCCTTGGTTACACAACCCCACTTATCTAGCCGTGTGTGTGTTACTATGTACCATTACTTGCTATTGATCTATTTTCTTCACTTTTTAATTTGTGGACCATTCTCAACATTATTGATATCTTGCTAAAAATTGCATCAATTTTGTGCAACTTAACCTCACCAAGCTATTCACAAAGCATTACTTGTATTGGTATGAGATTGACAAGATCCTGTAGGAATTGTCCTAGTTCCATAATACCATATTGAATGATCATTGGTCCATCTTCAACATTGGAAAGTGTAAAATTGGTCTAGTTATTCTCTTTCCTCCACTCACATTTGCTTTAGCATGATGGATAGGCCGAGCACCTACAACCCACTCTTCAATGAGTAGGACGAACCGAATGACTGCATCACCAACATTCAACTCTTTGGCATGGAATGAGCTTTGATTCAAGAAAATGAAGCTTTGGGTGACCGCATCGAACAAGTTGCAACCGGCTTGAGATAATCCGAAGCAAGAACATGGGACTACCTTGACACCAAGATATCGACACAAATGGAGTTGTTTCATGCCATGATGGTCAACCGCGCTTCTTCCACATATTCCTCATCAATACAGTGCCACTCGAGCCGACACTCTTGGGACACCTCTTCTAATGCAACTCTTCCATGCCCTTGTTCTCATCTTCGAGATGACCATGAAGAACATCAAGCTTCACAAAACCCACTCTATCGGTGTAAATGAAATTAGGTGTGGGCAGCTTGGCGCATTGGGCCTAAACAATTGGGTCGTACAGTTTTCCTGGATAGGAAGTAAACCTTTTCGAAGAGTCCACAATATCTGGAGGGTTTTGGCCTATTGAAATGAGGGCGACTTGAGACAAGACGATGGACAAACTCCGGTGATCATTTTGTGGGATCCACCCAGGAGGATGCTCAACACTTCCAAGAAGAGAAAGCCTCAATTTTAGGAAAGATGGTAGCAACCCATGCCAAAAGGACGACTACCAACACTGGTGGTCGGATGGGGGTGTACGACCGGCCCTCGTGGGTAGGCTCCAGCAGGATCCGTTGTAGACAAAGCCATCCATAGTGGCAACAGTGAGATTCTCGTGATGTCTATGCTGCTACAGTGACAGTACCTCCCTGCCACCCGACATATGCTGAAGAAGGAGGTATGCAAGTATCCTCAGAATGTCATGCTCATCACTCGTACAAGCATGCTATTGGCAACCATGCCAGCATGGTACAACCTAGACTAGATTATTCAAATGTATGTTCAACCAATCGGAGGCTCCAGCAGGTCCTCATAGAAATTATAAATAGGGGAGGCCGAAGCCTCTCCGTTGTTTGATCTTTTCATCTTATAATAGACATATTTTAGCCCTCTACCATTGCAATAAAAAACGAGGCAGGAATTGGCATTAGACCAAGAAGGTGACCCGAACCTAGGTAGTTCTTCGTGTTCATCTGTAGTTCATCCTACCACCATCCTTCCATAACTTAGGGTTGCTAGACATGTTTAGTCCCTCACCGAACTCTCAAAGGGTTGTTGCACACAACTCATATGTAGGTTCTTACAAACCGACATTTGGCGCACCGGGAGGGGACTGAGGTGTTCCTACCAATACTCATTGGCATCCCTCGCCTCTCTGAGTGCTCCCTCTAGTCGGCTCTCTGATAAGGTGTGAAGTGGAGGATCTCGCTGCTCGCCTACCCCCAATGAAAAGCATTGCTGGCCATCGTCATTCGCCCCAAAATAACCTCCATGAAAGCAGCCTCATAGACGTGCTAGGTGATACGTCTCCAACGTATCTATAATTTTTGATTATTCCGTGCTATTACATTACCCCTTTTGGATGTTTATGGGCTTTATTTTACACATTTATATCATTTTGGGGACTAACCTACTAACCGGAGGCCCAGCCCATATTGCTGTTTTTTTTTGTCTATTTCGGTATTTCGAAGAAAAGGAATATCGAACGGAGTCCAAACAGAATGAAACCTTCGGGAGCGTGATTTTTGGAACGAACATGATCCAGGGGACTTGGAGTGCAAGTCAAGAAGAATCCGAGGCTCCCATGATATAGGAGGGCGCCCCACCCCCATAGGGCGTGCCCCCTGTCTCGTGGGCCCCTCGGGCGGCCACCGACGTACTTCTTCCTCCTATATATACCTACGTACCCCGAAAACATCCAGGAGCAAGACGAAACGCAATTTCCACCATTGTAACCTTCTGTATCCGCGAGATCCCATCTTGGAGCCTTCGCCAGCGTTCTGCCGGAGGGGGAATCGACCACGGAGGGCTTCTACATCAACATCCTTGCCCCTCTGATGAGTTGTGAGTAGTTTACCACAGACCTACGGGTTCGTAGTTATTAGCTAGATGGCTTCTTCTCTCTTTTTGGATATCAATACAATGTTCTCCCCCTCTCTTGTGGAGATCTATTCGATGTAAACTCTTTGTGCGGTGTGTTTGTCGAGATCCGATGAATTGTGGGTTTATGATCAAGTTTATCTATGAATAATATTTGAATCTTCTCTGAATTCTTACACGTATGATTGAGTTATCTTTGCAAGTCTCTTCGAATTATCAGTTTGTTTGGCCTACTAGATTGATCTTTCTTGCCATGGGAGAAGTGCTTAGCTTTGGGTTCAATCTTGCGGTGTCCTTACCCAGTGACAAAAAGGGTTGCAAGGCATGTATTGTATAGTTGCCATCTAGGATAACAAGATGTGGTTTATATCATATTGCTTGAGTTTATCCCTCTACATCATTTCATCTGGCTTAATGCGTTACTCTGTTCTTATGAACTTAATACTCTAGATGCAAGGCAGAGTCGGTCGATGTGTGGAGTAATAGTAGTAGATGCAGGCAGGAGTCGGTCTACTTGTTACGGACGTGATGCCTATATACATGATCATGCCTAGATAATCTCATAATTATTCGCTTTTCTATCAATTGCTCGACAGTAATTTGTTCACCCACCATAATACTTATGCTGTCTTGAGAGAAGCCACTAGTGAAACCTATGCCCCGGGGTCTATCTCTTATCATATTTGCATCCAATCTACCTTTATTTGCATCTGCACTTTTTGCATCTATCACATAAAATACCAAAAATATATTTATCTTATCATACTATCTTTATTCGATCTCACTTTTGCAAACTGGCCAATAAGGGATTGACAACCCCTTTATTGCGTTGGTTGCGAGTTCTTTGTTTGTTTGTGTAGGTGCGTGGGACTTTTGCGGAGCCTCCTACTGGATTGATACCTTGGTTCTCAAAAACTGAGGGAAATACTTACGCTACTATTGCTGCATCACCCTCTCCTCTTCGAGGAAAACCAACACAAGCTCAAGACTTAGCAAGAAGGATTTCTGGCGCCTTTGCCGGGGAGGTCTTCGCTCAAGTCAAGACATACCAAGTACCCATCACAAACCCATCTCCCTCGCATTTACATTATTTGCCATTTACCTCTCGTTTTCCTCTCCCCCACTGCACCCTTGCCATTTTATTCGCCCGCTCTTTCCCAATCTCCTCTTCTTTTGTTTGCTTGCCTTTTTTCTGTGTGCTTGTGTGCTTGTTTAACCTTATGGCTTCGCCTAAGGGTCCTGACCACCTTCTCAGGAGGATGGATGAGATTGAATCAAATATTAGAAGCTTTATGAATTTTCAATTTGAGCATAATAATTTCTTTAGAAAAGAGCTTAAGGAACAAAAAGGTTTTCTGGGGTTTATGAACAAAGAGCTTGATGATATGAATAAAGAATTTTATGGTGTTAATGCTCAAATTACCCGTCTTGAAAATGCTATAGCCAAAATTTCTGATAAGCAAGCCACCTTAGTCAATAAGATGGCCGCTAAACCAGAAAAATTAGATGAAAATAATGATGAGGATCTTAAAGTTATTGATGCGTCTCCTATTAGATCTATGTTTTGCAATATGAATTTTGATGATTATGGGACTGATGATGAATCAACTTTGCCTAGAAGGCGTCCCAAGAATTTGGAGTCTTCAGATCTTGATGCTAAATTTGGTAAAAGTGAGATTGGAGAGGTCACAACTTCAAATAACATTGAACCCACTATCTCGGATTTCAAGGAATTTGATTATGATAGTTGTTCTTCAAAAGGTTGTATTTCCTTGTTGCAATCCATTGTTAATTCTCCTCATGCTTATAGTCAAAATAAAGCTTTTACCAAACATATTGTTGATGCCTTGATGCAATCTTATGATGAAAAACTTAATTTGGAAGTTTCTATACCTAGAAAACTTAATGATGAGTGGGAACCTACTATGAAGATTAGAATTAAAGATCATGAGTGTTTTGCTTTCTGTGATTTGGGTGCCAGTGTTTCCATGATTCCAAAAACTTTATGTGATATTCTAGGTTTCCATGATCCTGATGATTGCTTGTCAGGACCCCGACTCAACGCCACATCGATCTAGCATCTAACACCTCATATCACTTTGCGGCCTCGAGCACGGTATCCCCACGGGTGTCGCCTTACCTTTGCCCGGGACCGTTTGCGCCTTTTGGCACACGTATATGATAGTGTCGCTAGCATCCATATGATAAGGAGCCCGGGCTGACATGGCTAGTCGTAAACCCAAAGTGGCACTAACTTACAAAGTGAGTGCATACATGACCCAAAGAACGAACGTGTTCGGCCATCGCGAGTGAATCCAGGCTGTAGCACTGGGCTAACAGACTCGTGAACCGGCTGTAGCGGGCTAACAGGACTCGGTATTCATCGCGTGACATTTCCCAAGGGACAGATACAGAACGAAGAAGGACACATGCCGGCCAACCCACGTGTTCGGAGCAAGTAGCAAGCTACCATGGCTCAGTGGAAGCACTAGGAGACATTTCCCGGTAAGAGAGGCTACTAAGAATAAACAACTAGATAGTCAGATCCCACACATAGCAATACACATTACACGTACGCATAACATGCAAGTATGTGCTGTACAACATGGCATCACAGCATAACTCAACAACTCATATAGATAAAGGCTCAGAAGAGCCATCATAGCATTTATTGCAAACAGGGGTCACAGGACCCATCATACAGAGCATACAAGCAGCAAGCGGAAGCATTACATGTCTGAGTACAGACATCTACAAATGAAAAAGGCTGAAGAGCCTGACTATCTACAACATCCGATCAAGATCGTAGCTGAGGTACAAGCTACTCGTCGAAGTCCACGAGAACACTAGTAAGACCGAAGTCTCCGCTGCAAAAACATAAATAAAGCACCATGAGTACAAAGGTACTCAGCAAGACTTACATCAGATCCTATCATACATGCATTTGTATCAAGAGGGTAATGTGGGGTTTAGTTGCAGCAAGCCAGCTTTGACTCTGTGGCTATCCTGTTCACGACTACAGAACTTCTTTGAGGTGATATGGTGCACACGAGTCCACTAATCACCACACAATACACTACTATGGATTCGCCCCGTCTCCCTCACGAGAAGGCCATCCATAGTACTCACACTTTTCTTGAGCATTTTATTGTATCCACTTCAAGTTATCTATGTACCATGTAAGCATCCAAGAAGTCCATATCCATGACCGGCTATTCAATAGATCATGTTAACCCCGCAGGGTGTACTTCTTCACACACGCCTCGCCACTTACCGCCATGTACACGTCATGTATCTCGGCAACCTTCAAGCGGAAGCTTGGCGAGGGTGTCGGCCACGACCTGACTAACCACACAAGACTCTAGCCCAGGTTTATCGCCTATTCGGGTTCCATCCGCAAGGAGATCCGCCGGGTGTCGCCACGGCCCCAAACGATGTGTGCAGGGTTCCCGAGCCCACCATCCGGTGCCACTCGGTACACCAGGCCACGTGTGCCTAGTCTGTCATAAGCCCACCTGCCGGGTGCCACTTGGTAGAAAAATAGCACTACCTACAAACACCAGAAACTAGTTGCGACTCCTGGACAGAGACCAAGTTGGTTAATAAGTCGAGAGGGGCCGAGTTACCGGAACCCAATGTGTGGTAGTATCGAGTCATTGGACAACATACATAGAACTCGTGCTTAAGGACGGTTCCAAAGGAGACAACCCACCATGTACTCCTACACGCCCTCTCACCGCTACCTTTACCAAATCGTGTTCACACGCTCACTCTCAAAGATCGTAACATATCGTAACACTCCAATTCATTCCCAATGAACCGGACCGACACAACTCTAAGCAATAGCAGGCATAGCATGGTAGGAACACAACATGGCTCAATCAACTCCTACACATGCTAGTGGGTTTCAACTATTTATCGTGGCAATGACAGTCATGCAGAGGAATGGTTCAACTACCGCAAAGACAATGTAGCAGATGAATCGTTGTTGTCCTAATGCAATAACCGAGAGCAGGAGCGAGAGAGTAGGATTTTATCGGAATGAACAAGGGGTTTGCTTGCCCGGTAGATCAACAAGGAGGCCTTGCTTCATAGACAGTACTCTGGAACGGTCTCCGGAGCAAGACCTATCGAGAAGGAACGGTGCCAACAATCAATACACAAGCATATGCAACAATATGATGCATGAACATGGCATGAAGATGTGATGCTGTTTGAGCTAATGCAACTAGTATTTATTTGGTTTGAAGTCCATTTGAACCCTAAGCTCAAATGCAATTCTAATTTAACTCTCTTAATATGCCATAATGTGTTTCCTCATATTCAGCATGTATAAGTTGGTTTGTCATGCATGAAACTAGTACAGATGGAAAGATTGCATTTTTCTGATAATTTTCATATATAAATTATTTCAATCTGAGCTACGGTTGAATTTCTATGAATTTTGAAGTTTAAATCATTTTTCGGAATTTCCTGATTTATTTTAATTCCGAAAATAGTTAATTGCGCCAAGATCGCGTCATGCTTGCGTCAAGAGGTCAACGGTGCTGACCAGGTCAAACCGACGACCGGGTCCCACATGTCATTGGCTTATCGTTAGCGGGAGTTAATCCCGTGTTGACTGAGATTTGACCCGCTGCGGGGCCCGCGTGTCAGTGGCAGTGAGGTGGCTAATTAATGGGGGTTAGTCCTAATGACGCGCCACGTCGGTCCGCCGGAGTTTTGGCCGGCGGCGACCAACAACGTGGCGGCGACTCGCTGGACTTGCGCTACGAGCGGCGGCTGGTCGCGCGGAGACCATCTGCAAGGAGCCCAGGCTCGCGCGCATCCAATGGGACACGCGGGAGACCGTGGGGGTGCCGGAGCTCACCGGAGCGGAGCTCGGGGCGGCGGCCGGAGTTCGGCCGAGGGCGGGCGAAGGCCGCGATGCATGGGGCGGCGGTGAGAGCACCGGGCGTAGCCTCGGCTCGCTCGCATCCAGCGGAGGCGACGGGAGGGCGCTGGGTGGCCTGAGCTCGCCGGAGCAGAGCTCGCGGCGGCGGCCGGTGTTCGGGAGCAAGTGGGGATGCGGCTGCGATGTGCGGGGGCGAGAACGGAGAAGGGGAGGAGGAGCAGCAGCTCACAGCGGTTGCAGCGGCCGTCGAAGCGGGCTCGGGGACGCGCTGACGGCGGCGTATGGTCGCCGGAGATCTTCACGGCCGCGGGTTGAAGAAGGCGGCAGCGACGGCTCCACGGGGCGTCCGGCGTCTTGTGACTTGACGGAGAGGACGAGGGAGTCGTGGCGGAGCTCGTGGACTCCACGGAGGGGCGAGGGGACGGCAGGGAGCGCGTCGGCGGTGAGCTGCGGCGGCGGCAGCGCTTCGGGCACGGGGAAGGGAGAGGTCCAGGGGAGGAGGGAGAGCGAGAGAGAGTGCGAGAGAGGTCGGGGTGGCTGCGTGGCGTCTCCGGGGCATCCAGACGAGGAGGGGAGAGGGCAGGCAGGCAGAGAGGGAGGTGGCGTGGCGCGGCGGAGCCCACGCGCGTCGGGCACGCGCCCATCTCCCTGTCGAGGATGAAGACGACAGAGGAGGGCGCCAGGTGGGCTGGGCCGGGCTGGCTGCTGCTGGGCTGCACAGGGAGGAGGCCCAGGTAAGTCTCCCTTTTTATTTCTTTTCTATTTTTTCGACATTTGTTTGGTTTAAATAAAATACTAAACCATTTTATTTTCTTATGCCAATTTTTGTAGGGGCTAGTGGCATTATTCCAGAGCTCCTCAGCAAGTGGCATAATTTTTGGACAACATTTTATATATATAATAATATATATCCAAAGCAAATAACTATTGCATTAATTCCAAATGCCCAAAATAAATATTTGTGAGCTCCTAAAAATATTGGTTTGATTTTTATCTCTGTCCAATATTTTCAGAGAGCAACATGAGCATTTTCTTGGACCCTTTTGGAGCAATTTTTATCTGGGTCATTTCTAAAAATGATTCTGAGGGTTCTCAAATCCTGATTTCAAATTTAAATGAAATTTAAACATGATGCACACATGACTAGCTAGCCTTGAGCATACCAGAACTAGGGATGTGACATTGCTCTTTAAATTTGCTCCTTGCGGATTCCACCATTAAAAATCCTATGGGAAGGATCATTGATGTTCTTATTGTTGCAAATAGATATTTGGAGCCCGTAGATTTTATTGTTCTTGATATAGATTGCAATCTTTCTTGCCCTATTATTCTTGGTAGACCTTTCCTTTGAACGATTGGCACAATTATTGATATGAAGGAAGGGAATATTAGATTCCAATTTCCATTAAAGAAAGGAATGGAGCACTTTCCAAGAAAGAAAGTCAAGTTACCTTATGAATCTATCATGCAGGCTACATATGAATTTAGTGCCAAAGAGGGCACTCGTTAGATCTATCTTTGATTTTATGCCTAGCTAGGGGCGTTAAACGATAGCGCTAGTTGGGAGGCAACCCAATTTTCTTTATGTTTTTTTGTTTTTGCTCCTGTTTAGTAATAAATCTTGCATCTACCTTCTGTTTAGATATGTTTTTATCTTTTAATTAGTGTTTGTGCCAAGTAGAACCTATAAGATAACCTATGATGATAGTTGATTTGATTCTGCTGAAAAACAGAAACTTAGAGCGCACGAATATAATTTTGTTAAATCACAGGAAAGTTCTTTTGTGCTGATTCCTTTTGATGCTGTTCAATAAACAAATTTGCCAGTACTTCTTATTTTTTCAGGATTTTTAGAGTTCCAGAATTTTGCGTTAGTTACAGATTGCTACAGACTGTTCTGTTTTTGACAGATTTTGTTTTTCGTGTGTTGTTTGCTTATTTTGATACATCTATGGCTAGTGAAATAGTTTATAAACCATAGAGAAGTTCGAATACAGTAGGTTTAACACCAAAATAAATGAAGAATAAGTTTATTACAGTACCTTATGTGGTGGTTTAGTTTTCTTTCACTAACGGAGCTTATAAGATTTCCTGTTGAGTTTTGTGTTGTGAAGTTTTCAAGTTTTGGGTAAAGCTTTTATGGACTATGGAATAAAGGGTGGCAAGAGCCTAAGCTTGGGGATGCCCAAGGCACCCCAAGATATTCAAGAATAGCCAAAAGCCTAAGCTTGGGGATGCCCCGGAAGGCATCCCTCTTTAAATCTTCGCTCATTGGTAACTTTACTTGAGCTATATTTTTATTCGCCACATGATATGTGTTTTGCTTGGAGCGTCGTGTACTATATTAGTCTTTGCTTTTTAGTTTACCACAATCATCCTTGCTGTACACACCTTTTGGGAGAAGCCTATTTGATTAGGATTTGCTAGAATACTCTATGTGCTTCACTTATATCTTTTGAGCTTGATAGTTTTTGCTCTAGTTCTTCACTTATATCTTTTAGAGCACGGTGGTGTCTTAATTTTGAAGAAATTTCTAGTCTCTCATGCTTCACTTATATTATTTTGAGAGTCTTTTAGAATAGCATGGTATTTTCTATGGTCATAAAGTTGGTCCTAGAATGATGAGCATCCAAGTTGGGTATAATAAAAACTATCATAGAAAGTGAATTGGATGCTATGATCAATTTGATGCTTGATAATTGTTTTGAGATATGGAGGTAGTGATATTAAAGTTATGCTAGTTGGGTGATTATGAATTTAAAGAATGCTTGTGTTGAAGTTTGTGATTCCCGTAGCATGCACATATGGTGAACCGCTTTGTGATGAAGTTGGAGCACAATTTTATTTATTGAGTATCTTCCTTATGAGTGGCGGTCGGGGACGAGCGATGGTCTTTTCCTACCAATCTATCACCCTAGGAGCATGCACGTAGTGCTTTGGTTTTTGATGACTTCTAAATTTTTGCAATAAGTGCATGAGTTCTTTTGACTAATGTTGAGCCCATGGATTATACACACCCTTTCACCCTTCCACCATTGCTAGCCTCTCTTGTACCGTGCAACTTTCGCCGGTACCATACACCCACCATATACCTTCCTCAAAACAGCCAGCATACCTACCTATTATGGCATTTCCATAGCCATTCCGAGATATATTGCCATGCAACTTTCCACTGTTCCGTTCATATGACACGCATTACTTTTGTCATATTGCTCTTTGCATGATCATGTAGTTGACATTGTATTTGTGGCAAGGCCACCTTCATAATTTTCATACATGTCACTCTTGATTCATTGCATTTCCCAGTACACCGCCGGAGGCTTTCATATAGAGTCATACCTTGTTCTAGCTTTGAGTTGTAATTCTTGAGTTGTAAATCCATAAAAGTGTGATGATCTTCATTATTAGAGCATTGTCCTAGTGAGGAAAGGATGATGAAGACTATGATTCCCCCACAAGTCGGGATGAGACTTCGGACTTTACAAAAAGAAAAAAAGGAGAAAAAGAAAAAATATAGCAAGGCCAAAAAGAAAAAAAAATGTCGCGGCCGGATGGGTGGCGCGGCACCTATGGGGCCGGGGCCCCTTCGTGTGTTCGGTACGGGGCGGAGGCTGCGCGGAGAGCAGATCGAGGCGATGCACGCGGGATTTTACCCAGCCGGGCCGCGATGGTCGCAGAAACCCTATCTGCTGCATTGTGTTGTATTAGATCTTGCTCAAGAATGCGAGCAAGACGGTGGAGTGGTGTGTGAAAACCTTCGCGAGGGTAGCGGTGGTCGAACCCTTCAAGCGTGAGTAGCCAGTAGTCCAACCCCCTCTACGTTGTGCATGGGCCTCCTTTTATAGGGCAAGGGGTCACCGACAGGTGTCAACGTGAGGTAGAGGGGTAAAAACGTAAAAGAGGTGGTAGTTGGAACAGTGCGGGAACAGTGCAGCTACAGTGCTTTCTACCTACTTTTGACAGAGGGGGACAAGGGCATTAAATGCCCGTCGCCGTCGCCCCAAAAGCTCCCGCCATTGCGTCTTCTTTTCGCCACGGCTGCGGCCACCACCGTGGAGTGCCACCGCATTCCTCATGCAAAGACGCCACCCGCCACGCGTCTCGGAGAAGGCCGGAGGCGACGCGTGGGCAGATGAGCTGGAGGCGGCACGAGATAGCTCTCCCGGCAAGCACCTTGCCGGGCCTTGATCTTGCCGGACCGGGGCTTGTCGGGCTCTGTGACTTGCCGCTCCCGGGTCTCGCTGTGGCGCGTGGCGCCGAGGCGTGTCTTCTGCGACATGATCTTCTAGTCCTCCCGACGAGCTCCTCTCGCCGGGATCTGCAGGAGTAATGTAGCCTTGAGCACGAGGTGGCCTTCCCGCAAGCTCCTCTTGCCGGGTCTTGAGCTTCTATCTTATATACTTTGTTCTTGAACGGCTTGGTGCGGAGCGGAGATGGTCTCCGCAAGCATTTGATGGATCTAGCTGCGGGGAGCTGGGGCTGCCCGTGCACAAGTTGGGGTACTGAGGTACCCCTACCTTAGTACACCGACAGGAGCCCCCGGGCCTGGGCCATACACGGTGCCGAGCGCTGTTGGGCCAGGCCCAAGACAGTGCACGGGCGCTGCTGAAGCCATGGCCCATCGAATCTGCTGCTGATCTGTCGTCTCCCCCTCCAACGGCACGCTGCGTCGATTGCGGCGTCGTGGGAGAAGTGGGCGGCGATGCAGCCTTCAAGGCACCCACCCGTGATCGTGGCGCAGAGCGGGTCGCTTCTCCTGTCGCCGGCCCGCGCCACGCTGCCCTCATGCATGGGGGTCGGGCGGCGAAGGTGGGAGACCGAGCCGCCACGGGCGGAGAGGGCGAGTCGGCCCGCTCCTCCGCCTCCTCGCTTCTGATTGGTTGAGCGGGCGGTTGAGCCCCACCTCGCCTCTTTAAATAGGGCGGAAGGGGTGCACAACGCCACACTCATCCATCTCTCCTTCGCCGCCGTCTTCTGTTCTTCTTGCCGCCATGGAAGGAGGGAATCCCAGTTCTTGACGGTGGCGGCGCTGGTTGCTTTAGGCAGCACGCCGCCTCAGCTCGCCCGCGCCGGTGGAGCCGCCACGAGAGGGAGAGGGAGGGCGTGGCCTGGTCGAGGCCGAGGGCGTGGCCGAGGCGGTCGAGGAGAGGCGGTCGTGGTGAGGAGCCTCCCGTCTCCTCCGGCGCCTCTCGACCACGGCGCGGTCCACACCGGAGATGACCCCGGGAGTTCTTCATCAAGCTTCGCCAGGCGCCTCATCGCCGCCGGTTGCCGGCCCGTCGCGGACGCAATGGGGCCGGATCCGCCCGACGTGATGGAGCTACGCGATGAGGGGCTGTGGGATCAGCGGTACTCGGGTGAGTGTCGTGTCCCAAGCCCCGGCGTGATGTTCTTCGACCGAGGGTGGAAGACGTTCGCCGGATCCATAGCTTGACGGCGGGTTCACCTCCATTTCAAGTTACTGGATGGTGACCTCCTCGCCGTCAAGGTCTTCGGCGACTATGGAACCCGGGTGCGCTGCTGTGTGGACAGCTCCTCGGATAGCGAAGGCTCCTCCTCGAGCGAAAGTGACGAGGAGGAGAGCGACAGCGGCGACGAGGGGGATGGCGGGCCCGACTAGGCGTCGGACACCGCTGCCTCGTGCGCCACCGGCAACCCCATCTTCTGGGTTGCCGGGCTCCTGAACTCCCCGGGGCCGTCTTCTTGGCGGCTGGCGTAGAGAGGCAGCAGAAGAGGAAGAGGGGGAGTGGCGGCAGTGCCGTTACGTCGCAGCACGAGAGCGAGTAGCCCTCGAGAGCGCGGCCGACGCCCCACTACCCCGCCTTCAAGCTCGCCTCCGACGCCTGACTCCGCCAAGCTCTGGATGGCTCCCGGTGTTCTCTTGGGGTCTTCTCGCGCCGTGGCTCTCGGCGGGCTTGAGGGCTTGCGGCTGGCTCTCCGGGCATCGTTCCCCATGCCCGCCACCTTGCGCAGCTCTGCGGCACGGCGGCGCCACCGCCACGCCCCTAGGCGCCTCGCCCTTCCCGACAAGCTCCTCTTGCGGGTCTCCTCTCCCGCAAGCTTATCTTGCCGGGGCTCTTGACCTACCTCCCGAACTCCTGAACAGAGAAACAGGAGAGGGATCACGGCACCTTATCTTTTCAAATTGTAAGCCCTCAGGCAATTAGCTGCATTTAAAAACTTGTAATCCTCTCTATCATGTTTTTCATCCTCTATGGACTTGTACTAAATTGGATGTTTTTAATGAAAAGAAGGAATGCCTGCGGACCGAGCCTTTTACTTGATTGCGTGCCTTGTGTGTTCTTACGCTATCGGGAGCTTGCCGGGCTTAACACGCTTAGCGCATCATGGACAGCCTCGCTGGTGGTGCCACTTCCGCAAGCAACCTTGTCGGGCGATTATGACGCCTATCTTGCTTGAGCAAGCTCGAAGCAAGATAGGTGCAGCGCACACTTGGGTTTGTTGAGCGGACTCGAAACAAACCAAGCACGCGAATCGGGCCACGACTCGGTTCCTCCACGCACGGTTTTTACAAGACACGATCGCTCAAAGACGCAGTCCCGCATCTCCTGGTCCATGAGAGGATGCATGATGAGGATGAAAACTTATCTGAAATCGCAGCCCCCGGCGACACTAGCTTGCCGGAGACGAGTCTCGATGCTCGCAGCCCCCAGCGAGGCCGGCCCGCCGAAGAAGAACCTTGGCATCCGCAGCCCCCGGCGACCCTGACTCGCTGGGCCCCAGGCGCGGGTGCGATCTTTTGGTCCCTTCTTGTTGCTGCAATTTTAGCCATGAAAATAGCTGAGGTAGATATGCAATTGCTCAACGCACATGTATGTGCATGTGTATATAAATCTTGGCTAAGCAACGTGATGCCGGGTTTTGTCCTTCGTATGTTTGTACTTCACGCTCTTGGGGAGCTTGCCGGGCGAACACGCTTGCCGGGACAGCCCGCCGGTGGCGTCGCTTCCGCAAGCAACCTTGTCGGGCGATTATGACGCTTAACTTGTCGAGCGTGGCTCGAAGCAAGATAAGGGTGCTGCAGCACACTTGTGTTTGTTGAGCGGACTCGGAAACAAAACAAGCACGCAATCGGGCCACGACTTGGCTCCTCTTGCGCCCAAGTCTCTCATACGGACGACATTTCACGGCATGACTCGCCACGTTATACCCTCGCCCTACACCCTTTGTGTGCTTTCACCCCACGCTTCTAGGTAACTTGCGGTGCTCAACACGCTTGCCGAAAGCGGAACGCCAAGAGCCCGCTTGGCTGGTGTCGCCCCGCAAGCAACCTTGCCGTGTCCGTCCGCGACGCACTTATCTTGCCGAGCAGGCTCGAACGAACGAGAGCCTTGGTTGGTCGCGGCTTACTCTTAACTCGCTGAGCGTGTTCAAGCGAAGTAAGGGTGCGACCATCCACAAGCAGCTCCTCCGCGACATGTGTTTCGCGCACAAAGGACTAATGCACGAGGGGTATAACATATAAAAGTATGACATTAAAGAGTGCTCGCACGAAGGCTCGAGCGACTTAGCTTTTCTTTTTCTTTGTGCTCGCTGGTGGAGCTCAATGGTGTGTCCACGGCGGCGGCGCTGGCGCCCGGGGGCGCGCTTGCGGGGACGAACACCAAAGCTGTCCTCACTGGCTTATGCGCCCGAGGAGGTACGCTTGTCGGATAGAGCACGAGCCGCCCTTGCCGGACTTAGAGCTCGAGAAGCGCCTTTTCGACGACATCGTAGCGCCTGTGGATAGGCGCTTGCGGGCCGAGGGGAGCGGGGAGCGAAGGTGCGAGGGGCCGGATACACTCGGGTCCCTAACAATGTTAGGGGAGCAGGACCTGCCCGACCTCTTTCGCTTTTTCACGCATGGACAGCAGTCCGGAGCATCCCGCGAACCCCCGCTTGCTCTTGCCCCGGTGGCGGATACCACCTTCTCGTGGTATGGCGCCGCTGGCCGCTATATGCTGGAGTGGGACGCGATCTACGGAGGCCGAGGCGCGTCCTCCGCCCCTGTCCTCGATCTCGTGGCACCGCGAAGCGCCGCCGGTGTCCACCTTCCACCGGCGTCTCCCCGCCCGCCGCTGGCTCCGGTGGCGGCGGGAAGACGGAGATGGGTCTGCGACCAAGCTCTCGTCTCGGGCCATGACGCAGCTTGTCGGCGAAGCTGCCGACGGCCGGAGAAGTTGATGAAGAGCGCGAACGCCGGATCAGGTTCGCACAACCTCGACGCCCCCTACCTGGCGCGCCAGAGATGTCGCGGCCGGATGGGTGGCGCGGCACCTATGGGGCCGGGGCCCCTTCGTGTGTTCGGTACGGGGCGGAGGCTGCGCGGAGAGCAGATCGAGGCGATGCACGCGGGGGATTTTTACCCAGCTTCGGGCCGCGATGGTCGCGTAAAACCCTACTGCTGCATTGTGTTGTATTAGATCTTGCTCAAGAATGCGAGCAAGACGGTGGAGTGGTGTGTGAAAACCTTCGCGAGGGTAGCCAGTGGTCGAACCCTTCGCGTGAGTAGCCAGTAGTCCAACCCCCTCTACGTTGTGCATGGGCCTCCTTTTATAGGGCAAGGGGTCACCGACAGGTGTCAACGTGAGGTAGAGGGGTAAAAACGTAAAAGAGGTGGTAGTTGGAACAGTGCGGGAACAAAGGCAGCTACAAGTGCTTTCTACCTACTTTTGACAGAGGGGGACAAGGGCATTAAATGCCCGTCGCCGCCGCCCAAAAGCTCCCGCCATTGCGTCTTCTTTTCGCCACGGCCATGGTTACCACCGTGGAGTGCCACCATTCCTCATGCAAGACGGCCACCCGCCACGCGTCTCGAGAAGGCTGGAGGCGACGCGTGGGCAGATGAGCTGGAGTGCGGCACGTAGCATAGCTCTCCCGGCAAGCACCTTGTCGGGCCTTGATCTTGCCGGACCCGGGGCTTGTCGGGCTCAGGACTTGCCGCTCCCCGGTCCTCGTGGCGCAGCGTGGCGCCGAGGCGTGTCTTCGCGACATGATCTTCTAGTCCTCCCGACGAGCTCCTCTCGCCGGGATCTGCAGGAGTAATGTAGCCTTGAGCACGAGTGGCCTTCCGGCAAGCTCCTCTTGCCGGGGTCTTGAGCTTCTATCTTATATACTTTGTTCTTGAACGGCTCGGTGCGGAGCGGAGATGGTCTCCGGCAAGCATTTGATGGATCTAGCTGCGGGGAGCTGGGGCTGCCCGTGCACAAGTTGGGGTACTGAGGTACCCCTACCTTAGTACACCGACAAAAAAGGCCAAAGAAAAAAAAAGAAAAAAAGAAACGGGAAAAATAAAATGAGAGAAAAAGAGAGAAGGGACAATGCTACTATCTCTTTTTCCACACTTTTGCTTCAAAGTAGCACCATGATCTTGATGATAGAGAGTCTCATATGTTGTCACTTTCTTATACTAGTGGGAATTTTTCATTATAGAACTTGGCTCGTATATTCCAATGATGGGCTTCCTCAAAAATGCCACAGGTCTTCGTGGGCAAGCGAGTTGGATGCACACCCACTTAGTTTCTTTTGTTGAGCTTTCATATATTTATAGCTCTAGTGCATCCGTTGCATGGCAATCTCTACTCACTCACATTGATATCTATTAATGGGCATCTCCATAGCCCGTTGATACGCCTAGTTGATGTGAGACTATCTTCTCCTTTTTTTTGTCTTCTCCACAACCACCATTCTATTCCACATATAGTGCTATGTCCATTGCTCACGCTCATGTATTGCGTGAAGGTTGAAAGAGTTTGAGATTATTAAAGTATGAAGCAATTGCTTGGCTTGTCATCGGGCTTGTGCATGATTAAATACTTTGTATGATGAAGATAGAGCAACAGCCAGACTATATGATTTTGTAGGGATAACTTTCTTTGGCCATGTTATTTTGAGAAGACATGATTACTTTGATTAGTATGCTTGAAGTGTTACTACTTCTTTTATCAATATGAACTTTTATTTTGTATCATTTGGATCTGAACATTAATGCCACAATAAAGAAAATTACATTATAAATTATGCTAGGTAGCATTCGACATCAAAAATTCTCTTTTTATCATTTACCTACTCGAGGACGAGTAGGAATTAAGCTTGGGGATGCTTGATACGTCTCCAACGTATCTATAATTTTTTATTGTTCCATGCTATTATATTACCCCTTTTGGACGTTTATGGGCTTTATTTTACACATTTATATCATTTTTGGGACTAACCTACTAACCGGAGGCCCAGCCCATATTGCTGTCTTTTTGCCTATTTCAGTATTTCGAAGAAAAGGAATATCAAACGGAGTCCAAACGGAATGAAACCTTCGGGAGCGTGATTTTGGGAACAAATGTGATCCAAAGGACTTGGAGTGCAAGTCAAGAAGCAGCCGAGTCTCCCACGAGATAGGAGGGCGCGCCCCCTGTCTCGTGGGCCCCTCGGGCGGCCACCGACGTACTTCTTCCTCCTATATATACCTATGTACCCCGAAAACATCCAGGAGCAAGACGAAACACAATTTCCACCACCGTAACCTTTTGTATCGTGAGATACAATATTGGAGCCTTCGCCGGCATTCTGCCAGAGGGGGAATCGACCATGGAGGGCTTCTACATCAACATCCTTGCCCCTACGATGAGTTGTGAGTAGTTTACCACAGACCTACGGGTCCATAGTTATTAACTAGATGGCTTCTTCTCTCTTTTTGGATCTCAATACAATGTTCTCCCCCTCTCTTGTGGAGATCTATTTGATGTAAACTCTTTTTGCGGTGTGTTTGTCGAGATCCGATGAATTGTGGGTTTATGATCTAGTTTATCTATGAATAATATTTGAATCTTCTCTGAATTCTTTTATGTATGATTGAGTTATCTTTGCAAGTATCTTCGAAATATCAATTTCGTTTGGCCTACTAGATTGATCTTTCTTGCCATGGGAAAAGTGCTTAGCTTTGGGTTCAATCTTGCGCTGTCCTTACCCAGTGATAGAATGGGTTGCAAGGCACGTATTATATTGTTGCCATCGAGGATAACAAGATGGGGTTTATATCATATTGCTTGAGTTTATCCCTCTACATCATGTCATCTTGCTTAATGCGTTACTCTGTTCTTATGAACTTAATACTCTAGATGCAGGCAGGAGTCGGTCCATGTGTGGAGTAATAGTTGTAGATGCAGGCAGGAGTCGGTCTACTTGTTGCGGACGTTATGCCTATATACATGATCATTCCTAGATAATCTCATAATTATTCGCTTTTCTATCAATTGCTCGACAGTAATTTGTTCACCCACCGTAATACTTATGCTATCTTGAGAGAAGCCACTAGTGAAACCTATGGCCCCCGATTCTATCTCTTATCATATTTGCTTCCAATCTACCATTATTTGCATCTTTACTTTTTGCATCTATATTATAACATACCAAAAATATATTTATCTTATCATACTATCTTTATTAGATCTCACTTCCGCAAGTGGCCGTGAAGGGATTGACAACCCCTTTATTGCGTTGGTTGCGAGTTCTTTGTTTGTTTGTGTAGGTGCGTGGGACTTTTGAGGAGCCACCTACTGGATTGAAACCTTGGTTCTCAAAAACTGAGGGAAATACTTATGCTACTATTGCTGCATCACCGTCTCCTCTTCGAGGAAAACCAACGCAAGATCAAGACGTAGCATTGGGCACCTTGTGACCTGACGGATGAACAAGGCGCAAGCTGTGAAGTGTGCCGCTGGTTCCTAGCTACTTCGGCAAGAGAGCAAACAAGGAAAATGGTGTTCCGCGCCGGGGGTGCGCTTGCTGCATAGGCGGCGGTGACTTTGGTGGTATGGATCACGAACTCGCCCTTGAAAGGCCAGGCCAGTCCCTGCCAGGCGACCAAGGACTGACATGAATTCTTGGTTTGGCCTGCACAGGAGGGAGGCGCGTGCTCATCTCCAAATTGCGAAACCTGTGTTGGCCAGAATACCATGGGCCAATGGTGCCAACATGGCGCGGCGGACCAGTTCGTCTCATGGTCGTGACCCATGCAGGAAGAAGGCACATATCTATGTATCTCCCCAAAGATGATACGAAGGAGGAGGATAGGGCTAATCCTTTCACGCAAGCGGGGAGACGCCCTTCTTGGTGCTGCCATTTTGGGTTGAGCAACGCAGGTGACACCTATGAAAGTGCAACTATCCCTAGGTGGTTTTGGTAATTCATAACAACATATAGCTCATTGAGCTAATGCTATTCCAAGACTATTATTTCAGGAAAGCTCAATGAATGGCATGGTATGGATGATGAAAGTGGATCCCTCAAAATACTAATGACAAAGGATTGGCTCAAGCTCAAAAGATCAAGACTCTTCATTTTATATTTTAGTGATCCAAGATCACATTGAGTCTATAGGAAAAGCCAATACTATCCAAGATCACATTGAGTCTATAGGAAAAGCCAATACTAATAAGCCTCTTGCTTCATGTGCTTGGTGATATGCTCCAAAACCCTCAGCTACTTTTTCACATCCACAAATGACCTAAACCTAAAGCCAAAATCAGTCACACCGGTTCTTTCTATCCGGCGCCACCGAGTTCAAATGTCATAGCCACTGCCACAAACCCTAAGCAAATCGGTCTTACCAATAGGGATCTCGGTCTCACCGAGATGGGATTGTAATCTCTCTGTTTCTCTTCGTAACATTTCGGTCCAACCGAAGTGAGCGATCGGTCCCACTGAGATTGCAATGTAAACTCTCTGTTTCCCTTTTGTAACATTTCGGTCTCACCGAAAAGAGCAAATCGGTCCCACCGAGTTTACCTGACCAACTCTCTGGAAAGCTTATTACCAAAATCAGACTCACCGAGTTTGTGTAATCGGTCTTACCGAGATTACGTTATGCCCTAACCCTAACCTAATCGGTCCTACCGAGTTGCATGTTAGTCCCACCAGAAATCCTAACGGTCACTAGGTTTACTAAATCGGTCCGACCGAGTCTGTTGAATCGGTCCCACCGAGTTTGGTAAATTGTGTGCAACGGTTAGATTTTGTGTGGAGGCTATATATACCCCTCCACCTCCTCTTCATTCATGGAGAGAGCCATCAGAACAAACCTACACTTCCAACTTACCATTTCTGAGAGAAAACGACCTACTCATGTGTTGAGGCCACGATATTCCATTCCTACCATATGAATCTTGATCTCTAGCCTTCCCCAAGTTGCTTTCCACTCAAATCTTCTTTCCACCAGATCCAAATCCTATGAGAGAGAGAGTTGAGTGTTGGGGAGACTATCATTTGAAGCACAAGAGCAAGGAGTTCATCATCAACGCACCATTTGTTACTTCTTGGAGAGTGGTGTCTCCTAGATTGGCTAGGTGTCACTTGGGAGCCTCAGACAGATTGTGGAGTTGAACCAAGGAGTTTGTAAGGGCAAGGAGATCGCCTACTTCATGAAGATCTACCGCTAGTGAGGCAAGTCCTTCGTGGGCGACGGCCATGGTGGGATAGACAAGGTTGCTTCTTCGTGGACCCTTCGTGGGTGGAGCGCTCCGTGGACTCACGCAGCCGTTACCGTTCGTGGGTTGAAGTCTCCATCAACGTGGATGTACGATAGCACCACATTTGAATCCTCCAAACCCTTCCCTTTACTTTCTTGCAAGTTGCATGCTTTAATTTCCGCTGCCTATATACTCTTTGCATGCTTGCTTGAATTGTGTGATGATTGCTTGACTTGTCCTAAGATAGCTAAAATCTGCCAAACTCTAAAACTGGGAAAAGGTTAAGTTTTTAATTGGTCAAGTAGTCTAATCACCCCCCCCCTCTAGACAGACTTCAAGGTCCTACAAGTGGTATTGGAGCTTTGGTCTCCATTTGCTTTGATTTCTATAGCTTTTTGTGGTCATAGCCTTGGTTTCACAACCTAGGAGAGTATGGCGTCTAGCGAGGAAAATTATCACCATAGAGGTCCTTACTTTGATGGTACTAATTTTGCTAGTTGGAAGAATAATATGAAAATGCATATTCTCGGACATAACCCCGCCATTTGGGCAATTATTTGTATTGGCTTGCAAGGTGAATTCTTTGATGGGAGAGAGCCGAACCGTGAAGCAAATGCGGAAGAATTGAATATGCTGCAATACAACGCTCAAGCTTATGATATCATCTTCAACGGATTGTGCCCCAAAGAATTCAACAAAATCAGCCGTCTTGAGAATGCAAAGGAAATTTGGGATACTTTGATTGATATGCATGAAGGTACCGACTCCATCAAGGAATCCAAGTTGGATGTGCTCCAAAGTCAGCTTGACAAGTTCAAAATGAAGGATGGTGAAGGTGTCGCTGAAATGTACTCTAGGCTTGCACTTATCACAAATGACATTGCCGGCTTAGGGAGTGAAGAGATGACCGACAGATTCATCATCAATAAGATCCTAAGAGCATTGGATGGAAAGTATGATACCGTGTGCACATTGATCCAAATGATGCCAAACTACAAAGATCTCAAGCCAACGTAAGTCATTAGAAGAATTGTTGCTCATGAGATGTCGCTTAAGGATAAGGAGGAACTTCACAACAAGTCAAGTGGTGCTTACAAAGCCTCAAGTGAAGCCCCCACATCATCAAGTGAGAAACAAACCTTCAATGAAGAATTGAGCTTAATGGTAAAGAACTTCAACAAATTCTACATGAGTAGAAGCAAAGAAAGAAGCTCCCAGTCAAGGTCTTACAATGACAAAAGATCTTCTAGTCGAGAGCGCAATTGCTACAATTGTGGGAGACCCGGACACTATTCCAATGAGTGTACGGCACCCTACAAAAGAAGAGAAGATTCTCCAAAAAGAAGAAGCAAAAGAGAAGAATCACCACCGAGAGAGAGGAGGAGTAGAGATGATCATTATGAACGAAGACCCTCACGGAGAAGCAAGGATTCGGAAAGGAAGGACAAGTCATCAAGGAGCTACAAAAAATGAAGACATCAAGCTCATGTTGGTGAATGGGTATCTGGCTCCGACTCCGACAATCACTCCGAGAGAAGCTATCAGTCCGACTCCGAATAAACTCAAGATGAAGGTGTTGCCGGTCTAGCACTTGTGTCAACCAACTCCTACGACATATTTGATTCACCAAATGAAGGAATTGGAAGATGCTTCATGGCTAAAGGTCCAAAGGTAACACATCCTGAGTATGTTGATTTCGATAGTGATGAAGATGACTTGCTTGTGGATGATGATTTACTTGTTGACAACTCTAGTGATGAATACTATGATGAGACGTCAATTAATCATGCTAATCAAGATAAAACGAATGACAATGATATGGAGAAGATTGAGCTTCTAACTAAATAACTAAACACTCTTAAGTTAGCTCATGAAACTATCTTCAAAGATCATCGAGAACTTTTAAGGGCTCATGAGAAGTTACGCTTTGAAAAGCTCAATCTTGAGCAAGAGCATGAGTTCTTAAAAGCAATCAATGATGATCTCCGTAAGAAAAGTTCTTCTTACATTGCCAAGCGTTTACTCTTATCTACTTACATGCCTCAAGTCAAGTCTAGTAACAAGTACAAGAAAGATCCTTCCTCTAGTAGTAACAATAATAATGTCAAATCCAATATTGTTGCTTCTAGTAGTTCTCTTGAATCCACTAATGATTCTCTTAGCCAAGTTACACTTGAGCAAGAAAATAGCTTATTGAAGGGAGTTATAGAGAAAGGTGTTTACAAGAGCCTTGCCGGGATTAAGCAAGTCGAGGAAATTGTACGCAAGCAAGGAAGGCACCGGAAGAATCAAGGTGTTGGTTTTGAACTAAAGTTCAATGCCAATGGAGTTGAGTGGGAAGAAGATCAATAGCCCAAGACGAATTTGTTCCTCAACAAGAGAAGAATGATCCTACTTCCTTCAAGGGAACACAAGCACAAGATGATCTTCCACCATAAGACCACAAGAACAAAGGCAAGGAGAAGCTTCAAGAAGAGATTGATGCATTTGAAGAAGCACCTAAGGCCTCGGTCAAGTGGGTTCCCAAGACTACGTCAAGTTCTACTTCATCAAGTACAACTACAACTCCAAGGATTCCCATCAAGATGATGTGGTTCCCGAAGAAGAAGAACTAGAGAGTTCTTGAGGGTGACTCCGCCAACATTGTTCACTCATATCATTATGGCAAGAACAAGTGCAATCAACTTCCACATCTTGCACTAGTTCAAGGAGTCACAAACCCTCATGTTGGTAAGGCAAGAGACAAGGTAACCTAATGATTTCATGGACATTATCTTGTGTGTGCATCACTCTATGTCTATGGATATTCTTGTTTGTTCCTTGTGGGACTAAGCCATGTAGGTAAGTTGAAAGTGCAACTCACTCCAAAGGATTGCTCCAAATGATCTACATCAACATTGAGCATCCACATCTTCAACACCTACATGAAGTCATCATCGACAAAACCCAAGGTTAGTTCATCCCTCTAAAAGGGGATCTCACATCTAGGGGGAGCTTAACTCTAAGAATTGAGTCAAAGCAACTCTAATGGTGTGAACACATCAATGCATTATGTAAAAGTGGTAACCCCACTTGAGCTTAAACGATGAGTATGACCTATGATCAAATGCTTTCATTTGACTCCTAAGTCAATATACTCATATATAGATGACCAGGTCATCTCTAATTGTTTAATAGATGCTAGAATTGGTTGTGCATGCTTTGCCACATATTTCATTTGCCATCTTATTGTGTGAGCATGTTGGTGCATATTTTACTTATTCAAGGACATACACTTGTTGTTTTGATTGATTGGCTTCTTTTTCTTTTTGCCAAGTTGATGGACGAGAATGCCTAAGAACCTTCTCTAGCTATCTATGCTTTTATCGTCTCAAACTCTATTCATGCTACATCACAAAATTTGATCAAGTCAGATTCGAATCACTCTGTTTGAGGAGCACTCGGAGTCCCCGATTCGTCATAGACTTAAACTTCCAAAACTTCTTTCGGATTCTCGGTCTGATCGATTCCTCCATTTCGGTCCTACCGAGATCACTAAGTCGATCTAGGTTTTCAATCTTGGTGCAACCGATTTGAACTTTTCGGTCACACCGAGTTGTCAGAATCGCACACGTTATGCATCTCGGTGCCACCGAGTTGTTCCACTCGGTCACACCGACAGGGTCGGGCTATATATAGTCACGGGCAAAAATTTGGAAATTTCTCCGAACCTCTTCGCCCATGCAATAGCTTGCTCTGCCATCAGGGTCTCCGGATCGTGTCCTCATCGCCAGCCGCCTCCTGTCGCTGGTCTCCGCTGCCGTCAACGGATTTCACCCCCGCCGTTGACGCCGTAGCGAGTTCATCGCCAAGCTAGGGTATGGACTCGATCACAGTGCTATCCTCGTCCGATTCCTAGCACATTGTGTTCTTAATGATTCTTGCCACGATTGAAACACTCCTATCCAGTCAATGCAATCCTTAGATTAGATGATATTCGAAAATTTAGGGTTAGGTTTCCGCCGAAACCATCTCGGACCCACCGATTTGAAAAAATCGGTCCCACCGGTTTGGCTAACGCCATTGCACTAGTAACTCTTGGTCTAACCGAGAATTGCTAATCGGTGAGACCGATTTTAGGACCTTGTGAAACCCTAGCAGTCTCGGTGCCACCGAACTGTGACTCGGTCCAGCCGAGTTCATCAGTTTAGGTTCCAAAACTGCTTCGGTATCACCGAGTTTGAAAATCGGTTGATCCGAAATGCTTTCTGTGGAAAACTAAATCTGAATTTTTGAATCATTCTTTTGCAAAAATCTCTGCATTTTGTGATGCTCATCCACTCTATCTCAACCATAACTCTTCACAGGGTCAGCAGTCAGTGTTTGCAGCATGTCAGACCAAAGTGACAGTCAGAACAGGTTAGAAGAGCAGATTCACATGAGTGAGGGCACTAGCCCCACCAGTTCCTCAGATGATGGCAGCAGGAGCACCCCAAGAAATCTGCCTAAAGCTGCCACCAGGACATGGAAGAAGAGAACCTCAGATTTTGAGGATGAGGATTAGAGAGCTGAAGAGGATGAGGCTACCTCCAAGAAGGTAGTGCTCAAAAAGGAGTATGCCTCAGCACAGAACACTAAACCTGGACTCAATAGCAAGGTTCCTGCCAAGAGGACACCTATGCTGAAGGTCAGAGGATCTACTCAAGTGCCTGAAAAGTCTGAACCCAAAGAGGCACCTGCAAAGAGAGTCACAACTTCCAAACCCAAGAAAGTTCCCACTGGAGAAACTATGAAGTTTACCATTGAATCAGAAGATGAAGCTGCTCAGTATAAGAAGAAGAAGAGAGCCGAACCAAGATCGCCTGTGTTCTTGGAAATCCCTCAATGAGGAGAGACTCTGAAAAGGAAGAAGAGGTTGCTGCACCAGCACCCAAGGCACAAAAGCTGATGGGTGATGCTATTAGATCAGGGGCTGCAACATCAAAGCCCAAGGAAGCACCCAAAGCTGCCCCCAAGCCCAAGCTTGCACCAAAGAGGAATACCAGGAGTATTCTAGCTGCTGAGAAGAACAAGGCCCCAGTGCCTGATGTTGCTGATGAGGAAGATGAAGAAGGACAAGTTCTAAGGAAGCTCAAGCCCAAGATACCAGACCACAATGATGCCCATCCTGTGGCTGAGGACATGAACATCAGAATAGACTCAGGGTTGAGGCTGTGGAGGATGATAGATCCATATTCCACAAGGAGAAGAACTGCTGTTGATTACAGGTTCCATACAAAGGAACAGCAGGACTTCTATGAGACAATCTTGTTGGACAAGAAGCCCGTAGTGTGTGACATGAGGTGGGTCGACTAGACCTACATGAAAGACAATGAAGAACACTATCTTGGAGTGCAAGACCGTTTTGTTGCTTGTGGAGTTGCAGATTTTGTTGGGCAAAAGCTCACCAACTGGAATGATGAACTCATTATGAAATTCTACTCCACAGCACACTTCTATCTAGATGGGAGGATAGTTTGGATGTCTGAAGGTACAAGGTACCAGTAACCTGTTGAGGAATGGGCAAAACTGATCAATGCCCCAAAGGAGAATGAAGATGACTTGGATGTCTATGCCAAGAAGAAGATGGACCACAATTCCATGGCACACATGTACAAGGAGACCCAGACAAAGCTATAGAGACACATAAGTTTGGGTCAGTCCACTTTCTTCTGTCAGGGCTGCCAACGATCAACTGGATCCTAAGGCACACTCTGTTGCCTAAGTATGGTGACCACAACATGATTAGAGGGCATGCAATCAACATGTTGCATTTGTTTGATGTGACACAGAAATTTAAGGCCATGAGCCTTATGGTTGAAACCATTAAGAGGACTGCAACAGACCAGAAAAGAAGTTGTGGATATGCCCCTCAGATTCAGGAGTTGATTAACTCAAAGATGGGCACAGGCAAATATCTATTGGATAAGGAACATTTTCCCCTCTATCCAGACTTTGAGGACAATCAGGTTGTCATGAATGAGAATGAACCATCATCAGTACAAGCTCAAGAGAAGAAGGAGAAGGCAAGGAAAGAGAAGGCTGCCAAGATGCCAACTAAAGAGGAGGCATCTGAGTACTTTTTGAAGAACAAACAGGAGAAGCTTGGTTACTTGATAGCATCAACTCTGAGGATTGAGAAGGGATTGGCCACCCTCACTCGAATTCAGGAGAGCTTGGAAAGAATCATGGAACTAAAATTCCATGATCTAGATGTCAAAGTAACTGAGATTCAGTCAGTTGTGGAGCAGCTACAGGATGACATGCAGGAGAGGCAGGGCAAGACTACCACTAATGTATTTTCCAGAGTGCCTAGAGCTCAGAGGTCAACTGCAGTGCCTATGACAGACACCAGAGCCACATCATCTGCACTAGCGACAGCTCAGTGCAACCAGCTCCAGCACCAACTCCTCCAGCTCCATCCACTTCAACTGAAGCCTTTGTTCTTGGAGTTATCCGGACACCAGCACCTGAAGATCAAGCCTAAGAGTCGATCTAGCACTATGCATTTTCTATGAAATTTTTGGTAACTTGTTGCCAAAGGGGGAGAAAAATGTATAGTTCATAGGCTTCGAGAGAGAGTGTGTTGCTTTTGTTCTCTCTTGCTTTTGGTGGTTAAACTTGTTTGCTTTTGATTGCTTGAGATACTATGCTGTTTTGTGAGACATTGATGATCATGTGTTTGATCATAAGCTACACTTATGCATGTTTGATGATATTATCTTACCAATCCATATGTGATCATTCACTTTGCTTGGTGATGAGTGCATGTATTCAATCTTTATCATTTTGAGCGCTCCACCAAGATGTATGTGACATGGAAGAGTAACCCATGAGCGTAATTCCTTGTGCATTTGCAGTCCAAAGCAAATCTTAAACTATGCACAGATTTAGGGGGAGCTCTTGCTTATCACATACTTCTCAAAGCGACGATGTTGTTCAATCTTATTATCATTTGTCGAAGCTTTGATCTATATGTTGTCATCAATTACCAAAAAGGGGGAGATTGAAAGTGCAACTATCCCTAGGTGGTTTTGATAATTCATAACAACATATAACTCATTGAGCTAATGCTATTCCAAGACTATTATTTCAGGAAAGCTCAATGAATGGAATGGCATGGATGATGAAAGTGGATCCCTCAAAATACTAATGACAAAGGATTGGCTCAAGCTCAAAAGCTCAAGACTCTTCATTTTATATTTTAGTGATCCAAGATCACATTGAGTCTATAGGAAAAGCCAATACTATCAAGGAGGGATGAGGTGTTGCTTAATCAACCTCTTGCTTCATGTGCTTGGTGATATGCTCCAAAACCCTCAACTACTTTTTCACATCCACAAATGACCTAAACCTAAAGCCAAAATCGGTCACACCGATTCTTTCTATGCGGCGCCACCGAGTTCAAATGTCATAGCCACTGCCACAAACGCTAAGCAAATCGGTCTTACCGATAGGGATCTCGGTCTCACCGAGATGGGATTGTAATCTCTCTGTTTCCCTTCGTAACATTTCGGTCCAACCGAAGTGAGCGATCGGTCCCACTGAGATTGCAATGTAAACTCTCTGTTTCCCTTTTGTAACATTTCGGTCTCACCGAAAAGAGCAAATCAGTCCCATTGAGTTTACCTGACCAACTCTCTGGAAAGCTTATTACCAAAATCAGACTCACCGAGTTTGTGTAATCGGTCTTACCGAGATTACGTTATGCCCTAACCCTAACAGAATCGGTCCTACCGAGTTGCATGTTAGTCCCACCAAAAATCCTAACGGTCACTAGGTTTACTAAATCGGTCCGACCGAGTCTGTTGAATCGGTCCCACCGAGTTTGGTAAATTGTGTGTAACGGTTAGATTTTGTGTGGAGGCTATATATACCCCTCCACCTCCTCTTCATTCGTGGAGAGAGCCATCAGAACAAACCTACACTTCCAACTTACCATTTCTGAGAGTGAACCACCTACTCATGTGTTAAGGCCAAGATATTCCATTCCTACCATACGAATCTTGATCTCTAGCCTTCCCCAAGTTGCTTTCTACTCAAATCTTCTTTCCACCAGATCCAAATCCTATGAGAGAGAGTTGAGTGTTGGGGAGACTATCATTTGAAGCACAAGAGCAAGGAGTTCATCATCAATGCACCATTTGATAATTCTTGGAGAGTGGTGTCTCCTAGATTAGCTAGGTGTCACTTGGGAGCCTCCAACAAGATTGTGGAGTTGAACCAAGGAGTTTGTAAGGGCAAGGAGATCGCCTACTTCGTGAAGATCTACCACTAGTGAGGCAAGTCCTTCGTGGAAGACGGCCATGGTGGGATAGATAAGGTTGCTTCTTCGTGGACCCTTCATGGGTGGAGCCCTCCGTGGACTCGCGCAACCGTTACCCTTCGTGGGTTGAAGTCTCCATCAACGTGGATGTACGATAGCACCACCTATAGGAACCACGCCAAAAACATCTGTGTCTCCAATTGCGTTTGAATCCTCCAAACCCTTCCCTTTACTTTCTTGCAAGTTGCATGCTTTAATTTCCGCTGCCTATATACTCTTTGCATGCTTGCTTGAATTGTGTGATGATTGCTTGACTTGTCCTAAGATAGCTAAAATCTGCCAAACTCTAAAACTGGCAAAAGGTTAAGTTTTTGATTGGTCAAGTAGTCTAATCACCCCCCCTCTAGACATACTTCAAGGTCCTAGAACCTACCAATTGCTTGCATTGCTTGCCCAGGTTTCGCGAACGAAAGAAGAAGGCCCTAGCATTTGGTCCCCCCATCCATTCATCCTTCCGGGCCACAGCGAGCCGCCCTAGGGCAAAAGGTGTTCCGGCTATGATAAAGGCGCCTACCTCTCGTACACCCCTCTTAGAGCTGTAATGACAAACTCAAGGCGAAAGGCGCCTCGCCACCAATGCCTGTCTGGGTGCCCGCTCACTGGCCGAAGACACACACCCCATATCAATAAAAGGGCATGGGCAGGTTCCCCTTTACAAGAAGAAACCTCGACGATACCTCCATTCTCTACCTACCGAATAACCATGGTCAAGACTAGTTGACCAGGGTGTGTCATACCAGACACGATGTAAAAAGTTCCCGGACCTCTCTCGTGCAAACCAGTTTCCTCAGGATGCTAGGCCCCTGCTTCTCTTCCCTCATGGAAGAGTCGCAGCAATGTACCCCGCTTGCACAATGGGAACATTTTCTGGTCCTGTCTCGATGAACCTCTTCTCTCTAACTGCAAGCCCACTGCTACTCACCCATGCGGTGGAGCCATAGCAGAGCACCGTGTCCCAGTGACGGAAAAACTCCCAGGATCCATCCGTATGAGTCACTTTCCATACGCTACGGCCCTGGTGTTAACCCTGTACAACAGAGTCTAACATGTGTTCCCCACCTGCTGCAAGGGGAAAGCTCTTGAGTCCTATCCCGTTCGAGAAAATTTTCCCTAGGCCACCAAAGCATCTACTCCATCCCCTACATGGCGAAGTTGCTATAGGGGCTTCACCTATCGCTAAGGAAAACTTCGCATGACCTCTCTCATGCAGACTGCTTTCCCTGGTTACTGGGTTTCGTTGCCTTTTCCTTGACAAGTTTAGCCAGTACCATGAATCTCCGCCTACTCTATCCATGTGGTATGATGAGAACAACTTAGAAAATAATATACTCTCAGAACATCAGTTGAATTATAGTCCAGTGTGTACATCTGCTTACGTCGCACTACCTACCCAACGGCGCGATGGCCTAGTTCGCTTACAAATAAAACACAAGCAGGAAAATAAAATGGGCGCCTGAGGCCACGAGGATGAGGGAACTTAAGGCCCCGACGGACTTGGCGTCCTTCTCCTGCTACACCTTCGCCGCAACAATGACCTCTACCGCGTGTTGGGCCATCCTCCGATCCTCAACTGTCTACTCCCCCAACAAAACCGTTAGCTGGAGGTGGGGGGTGGGCTGGATGCCGACAAGGAGACACGTGGTCACTGCCCACATGGACTCCTCTATGGCCGCCTCCTATGGCACGTCCCTCAGTTAGCGGAGCTCCCCGAACTTGGCGGCAAGGTGCTGGAAGAAGACCTTCAAGTGGTTCATCTTTCCATCACCGAATGCGGCATATGGGATAAACAGCTGAAGGTCGAGGACATGCATGTCCTTGTTCATCCGCCAGTACACGTCACTAAGTGCTCCCACGCTCCCGTAGTGGTCTACGTGGAGGTGACAGAAGATCTGCTCTGCCTCACGGCAACAAATCTTCTCCATTCCCAATTCTCCGGGCAACTCATCGGCATCGTTCTACAAGTGAAGGGCAGTCCTCCTGAGGGCTTCACGAAGCTCCGAAACTTTGATATCCTTCACAACATGACTTGCCAGCATCTGCTCTCTCTCATAGTTGTTGTACCCATGCGCCATCACCAGAGAAGAAGGGGAAAGAATGAGGAAGAGGATGGCAAAGGCGACGGAGAGGCTCAGGGGCTGTGGAGACGGGTGATAATAGGCAGCCGACCCCCGATGTTTTATAGGCAGATGGGGTAGGCGTCTAACACTCTCGCTTCCACGATGCACAACCGGGCGGGGAAAAGGCATGACGAGGAGGATACATTTTCCCAATACCTTGTAACCCATCCAAGGCATATGGCCTTCGAGTGTCTGGGTGCCATCCTTGATACATCTCCAGCGTATCTACAATTTTTTATTGTTCTATGCTATTATATTATCGGTTTTGGATGTTTTATATGCATTAATATGCTATTTTCTATTATTTTTGGGACTAATCTATTAACCTTGTTTTTGAGCTTCGCAGAAAAGGAATACTAAACGGAGTCCAAACGGAATAAAACTTCACAATGATTTTTCTTGGACCAGAACACACCCAGGAGACTTGGAGTGCAATTCAGAAGAGCCACGAGGTGGCGACAACGGTGGAGGGCGCGCCCAAGTGGTATGGCACACCCCCTACCTTATGGGTCCCTCGTTTACCCCCTGACCTAGATCTTCCTCCTATATATTTGCAAATATTCCCAAACCACCAGAAGTATCAACAAAAACACTTCTCCAACACCGCAACCTTCTGTTCCCATGAGATCCCATCTTGGGTCCTTTTTCGGCATCTTGCCAGAGGGGGATTCAATCATGGAGGGTATCTACATCAACTGTATTGCCCATCCGATGAAGCGTGAGTACTCCACCTCAGACCTACGGGTCCATAGCTCGTAGCTAGATGGATTCCTCTCTCTCTTTGATTCTCAATACCATGTTCTCCTTGATGTTCTTGGAGATTGTCGGTGCAACATACCCTGGGTATGTTTCCCTGACTGTGCACAGGCACGGGAACAAGATTATGGCACCAGGCCATGCCAGAGTACAAGAGACCAAGATCTTCGATGGACCAGCATGCAGAACAAGAGGACCAAGATCAAGCCAGAGAAGTAAGATACCACCAGCAGAAAAGCCTCCCCTGTCGGGCAAACGAGATTGGCGAGGGCGAGCCACCCCCGAAAGACAACATCCAAGACATCCCGGCAGGGCCTGCTGGGACTCGCGGAGGCAAGAAACACCTCACCAACCACTCCACAACGACCCATGTTGTCAATCAGTGCGATGTCAAGCCGCAAAGTGATTAAGTGGCAGCCATTTGCCACATGGCAGCATCTCTCTACAGGAAAACCTACAGGCGACACTCGTGCTATGATGCGTCAAGCAAGTAGGCATGGAGCTGACAAAATAGCCCAGCAAGGTTTGCCGGGCGAGCAACGATGTGACGTTGAGCGGCGCATTTAATGCACTCTGTCAGCCTACAGAGTTAGGTATGATAGCACTGTTTAATATCTTATCAGTGCGTAATGACTGATTTGCCATTGTGGTGACCCCTTAACGTATGAAAGGAGGCCCGTGGCATCCATAGAAAGGGTTATAAGGTTGGACACCGACAAACTCACATGCGCGTAGCCACTGCCGCCCTTGCCGGGAAAGTGTACTGCGCTTCACCACCATTCTTCCACCATCAATCCACCAAAGTGGGTTTAGGGTTTTACGCCTCGCGACGGCCTGAACCTAGGTAAAATTGCTCCTTTGCTCTTTGTGCCGTGTTACCCCACGCTCCTTTGCTCTTTGTGCAACATGGCATCCCCCCTGCCGAACCAGCAAGGGACCCTCGGTCCCATAGGTGGCCGTGGTTTCCCACAACATCTTCAGCGCACCAGGTAGGGGGATTACTTGCGCGAACCTGAAAGCGTGTGTAGCTTGTATTCATTACCATCTTCATCTTCGACAGCGCCATCAACCATAGCGCCCAAGAAGAAAACCGGTGTCTCGGCTCACCCATCCACCTCAATGGCTGCGACGCCCGCAGCCACCAATGCTACGGGAGGTGCGGAGGCGCGCGAGGATGTGGACACTGCTGGGGATGTGGTCGGAGCACGAGGCACCGTCACCACTTCCCCCGTGGCCGAACCAGGAGCGGGAGACACCGGAGGAGAGCGACATCAGCAACCACCGGACAGCCACGCTCCATGATATGGTGGTGAAGGGATTACTCCGTCCACACTCCTTCCTCTCACCGACAGGCACAACTGTAGCGGTGGCGCTCGGTCCGGGGAGAATCGCCGCCCCCAGCCGCCCCCATCACGGGAGCAACCGCAGCGCGTGCGCCTCCCTCGGGGCGAGTCAACCAAGTTGCTGCGCCTGACGGAGCCGCTGGCCCTCAAGCACCTTCGCCACGCCACCATGCTATCTAGGTGGCCGCCCCGCAACAGCAGCGCGTGGTACTGTCGCTGTTGGCATAGTCAGGAGCCGAGCGATGGTACGATCTACGTCGTCATCACGCATGCCAAGAACGGCTATGGAGGCCATGGCACGGGCTCAGTTGCTACTCAAGTTCCCGCCAGCAGCTGAGCAGGTGGATGAGTGGCATGCCTTCATCTAGAGCCTACTCAGTTTCACCAAGGCTGGGGGCTCACAGCGAGCTAGCCTGCCACGGCCTCCCCAGGCGACGAGAACGACTCGTGTTGCTAGTCATACGGAAGGGGCCACCCCCACAGTATAGGCCCCGCCACGGCAGCCGGCACGAGCGCAGCAGAATCAAGAACTTGATGACATCTCGATGGCCTCTTCTGAACCTCGAGCCCGTCCCGATCAGCGGCAAGCCCTAGAGGATAGGCGGAGGGGAGATACGCGTGCTGTCATTGAGCAACACCGCAATGACCATCGCTGGACCAATGGGTGTGATGGTCCAGACATCGACGAGCCTCCACTCGATATTGGCAGGGCCTACCTTTTGAGGTTTGGTGCCATACATTTACTCGTGAGCTGCGGCAAGTCTGTTTGTGGTTCGTCCACATGTTCGAGCCAGTGATACCTGAGAAGTATGATGGGAGGCTAAACGCGATAGAGTTTCTGAGCATCTACACCATTGCCATCCAAGAAGCCGGGGGAAGAGATGAGAAGGTACTCGCCAACTACTTCCCTTTGGCTCTCAAGTCCGATGTGAGGTCTTAGCTGATGCACCTACCGGATAACTCCATTTCGTCATAGGCTGAACTTTGCCATGAGTTCATTGGCGCCTTCACACGCGGCCATCAAGAACCAGGTTGGCCCAGCGATTTGCAGCTTCTCCAGCCGAAAGAAGGAGAGACTCTCTGAAAGTATTTGCAGAGATTCAGCAGGGTCCACAGGAACATCCCGAACATCCATCTGGCAACTGTGATAGCCGCCTTCCTATCCAATGTGCGCAACCACAGGATACGTTACAAGATGAATGTACGATTGCCCAAGACTATGATGGAGCTTTACACCTTGGTGGATAAGTGTGCCCGAATGGAGGAGGGAAGGAAGTTACCCAGAGAGGAGGACTGCATCAATGTTGATTCAGAGGATGATGACGAATCCACGAGTCGAAAGAAGAGCAAGAAGCGCAATAAGAGGTGCAAGGATAAGGCAGTGATGAATGTTGAAGGATTTGTTATACCTAGTACCAACAAGACGGCCAAGGCTGAAACCCCTGGCAATGAAGCTGCTGTGTGCGCTGACTGCTGGGAAGCTGCAGATGCCGAGAAGGCCGGAAAAGGAGATGGGCCGTATTGAAAGATTCATCGAACCAACGACAATGACTGTCAAGAGTGTTATTATTGAGCATCTTGTCAAGAGGCAAAGAGCAGAGTACAAGAAGCGTGACAAGGAAAAGGGTCAGAATGCCGCTAGCGGTAAGGGTCGAGGTGGTGAAGTAAACCTCCCGGGCAAACCCTTTTAGAACAAAGGAAAGCCCGCCAGAGGTCAAGAGAAGGAAGGATGTGATGGTGAGAGTGATGAAGGGGATGAAGAGGAACCAGTGAGCAAGAGTTTTAGAAGGCCACTGACTCCCTGTGCATTGACAAGGGTGCGTCCTTGCACACCTCTCACCACCAACTCAAACAGTGGGCGTGTGAGGTCAATGCCGTGGAATCAGCACCAGAGGCACGGAAACCACTCAAATGGTCGCCCATGCCCATCATCTTTGACGAAGAGGATAATCCTGACCGTTCCACTGTGGTAGGATGTTTGCCATTGTTGGTCTCTCCAACAATTAGCAACCTCAAGGTCACTAAGATATTGTTGGGTGGCGCGGCTGGGTTGAATCTAATTTCCCCAAAGGTTATCAGCAGGATTCAGATAGGATAAGAGGAGTTAGAGGTCACCGGCACGTTTCAAGGAATTACTCCTAGCAGGAGCCATCCTAAGGGAAAGATCACGTTGACTGTGACATATGGAGGGGAATTGAACTATTAGACTGAAAAGATTGTGTTCGATGTGGTTGACCTCCCCTTGCCGTACAATGGGATCCTTATACAACCAGCCCTGGCTAAATTCATTGCGGCATCCCACTATGCCTAAAATATCTTGAAGATTGCTGGGCCAGTTGGAGTCATCTCCATCCCATCAGATGAGAATGACGCAATCATTTATGTGGACAAGATGTGCTGGGATGCGGTCACGGCAAAGGCAGTGGCAACAGAAATTGCCGCCAAGGAAATCAGAAGAAAGAAGAAGGATAACAAGGATGCTAGCTGTCAAAGTGACGAGCACCCGGCGGTGGTGGCACACGCCAGTCGAGAGGAGCGAAGCCGAGCACCCGGCGGCGGTGGCATGTGCCAGTCGAGAGGAGCGAAGCCGAGCACCTCGTCAGCGTGGCCTGCGCCCCGTGCGAGCACCCAGAGCGCGCGCTTGGTGGGGATGTGCGCCACATGCCAGACCCAAGGCCAGCAGGCAAAGGTTTTAGTGTGGTCGCTCTCCAGGGTGCGGGTGTCGAGGGACCAGAACTGCATCTAGAGGTCTTTGATGACGATGCGAACGTGTAGCGGGAACTTGACGGCGGCAACATGATCATATTCATGACACGCCTTGATGAAGAACTTGCCACCGTCCACCTTGAGCATGCCCCAGTGCATGGACGTGTCCCGGTGGGCGGGGAGCTCGAAGTGGACTAGGAACACCTCCGGGTGGTGAGCCGTGACGCTGAGTAGGTGGGGAGGGGTGCAGAGCTGCTCATGGATGGCCTTTCCCACTTCCATCGGGTTGATAGAGAGAGCACGATCAGCTTCGACGAGTATTATGGCGTGCTGGCAGAGGAAGAATTCGTTTTGCTCCAGCACCGGTGTTGAGATCACCACCTTGTTGCTGAAGCAGGGGCGCCTAGATGGGTCAGTGTGGAAGGAGCCGTCCATCATGGTCGGGGGGAGGGGGCTGGCTGGCCGCGCGCCGGCGAGGTGGAAGACGGCGGCCCAAGCCGAGCCCAGACCAGACCCCCCAGCCCCTTGGCGCGAGGATTTTGGGGGCACTCTTTGCTGAAGTGGACGAGGCGCTTGCAGATGATGCAACGGAGTGGCTCGCGGCAGTCGACGCAGTGGTGGAACTTGCTGAGGCAAAGGAAGCATTTTCCCTTGAACCTTTTGAAGAAGGCCTATCGTCCACTCCCATCATTGAAGGCAGGATGGTGTTTCGAGCGAGGGGCGCGGCGGCACCGAGGATGGACTGATGGGCGAGAGGTAGGCCTCCTGTTTTTCCGAGAATGGACCTCCGTCCATCCGTCCCCGTCCACCCATGTTTTCCCTGAAGAGTAAAGTTGACCGGGCGGAGGAGGGAGAACCACAATGGACCAAAAGTTGTGGGGAGGGGTGACGGCAAGATCTGGCAGGACAAGAGGGGCGCCTCCACGAAGGATGCCACCCATGGCAGAAAACACGGCATGGAAGCTGGATTTGACGCTGCCAGGGTGGCAGCAGCTGACCCCAGGGAGGATGGCATTGATGGACCCCTGGATCTGGAGCAGCCGCAGGAGGGCGGGGAGGTGCGCCAGGATGGGGGAGCCGGGCCCCAGCGAGGGGACCGCGGTGCAGAAGGTGGCATTGAAAGTAGGATCTGGTGGCCGCCGCAACCGGAGTGGCCAGCGGCGGGGGGCGGGAGCATGGCTAGCCTAGGAGTGGGGCGGGCCGGAAGGTGTACCGCGTCTGTAGATGCTGTCGCTCCTCCCATAGCCTTGTAGTTATTGTGGCCGTCGGAGGCTACCATATCTAGCTTCATATTCTGGAAGTTCTTGTCCCCTAATGTCCCCTTCTTCCAGCCAGAACTTTCTCCTTCAGCCTGTGTGGCAAGGCAACCATAGCTCTTCTTCCGTTACTAATATATGTCTCATCACAAACTTGCGATGTTGCTTCCCTGGGGGGTCATAGTCGTCCGACCGTACATGGCAAGAGATGCAGACCGGGATGCCGTGAAGAGTGGATCAATAGGGAAGTGAGACGGGAATCTTTGACGGGAGCATGGCGTCCAATCGAGGATGAAGGGCCAACACTGAGCCAAACCTAGGAGATGCCACAAAGCACGATATAAATGATCCAAAGGAGGTCATGGGAGGTAGGCGTACGGTAGATCTTTTTGTAATTAATCTGGTTCTTGTTAGACAGGAGTAGAGATGACGATTGGATGGGTTTTTCTTTTCTTTTCCAGGAAGAAAGGTGTCATGCTGGTAGGACATCGGAAGTTTACATCCGATGACTGTAAATTAATTAGATTTTGATTCGATGGATAAAAAACTACAATTTTGAAGATTAACATGGAAGCTCGGATGGTGCATCCAAGTAGTAAATATAAGAGTGTCCAATAATTTGTTTACCCGTCGTATGCTATTTTCAAGAGAGAAGCCTCGAGTGAAAACAATGGCCCCATGGTCTATCTTTTATCATATATGAAAACCAAAAATAACGTGCTACAATTCTCTTTTATTAATTTTATTTTGTATTTTTGTCCAGTAAATCTATCAAAAACTATACGAGCTAAGCTTGCTCGTGGCTGTCAAGCACTACTAGGGAAAAGCCTATACACAGAATCTTATCTGCAGCGCGCTTCAAAATACCACGCTACTGCTACTTAGCAGCAGCGTGTGCTCCAAACGCTCATCGACTTGGAAGTAGCAGATGGCTGCTTGAGGAATACAGCGCCATCTGCTATAGTTGCCATGACCTTGGCCTCCGCTAGCTATAGCGAGAGCGGGTTACACCAGAGAGCGCCATCGCTACTTGCGTTAGCTGTAGCGCTTTTGCCAAACGCGCTACAACTATCCCTACCTTACCCCCCTGCCCGCCTGCCTGATTCCTCTCTCTGCTTCCTCCCCAATTCCCGACCCGCCTCGCCACCGCCGTCTCCCCGACCCGCCTCGCTTGCCGTCTCCACCGACCCGCCTCGCCCGATGCCTCATTGCCGTCTCCCCGACCCGCCTCGCCGCCGTCTCCCCGACCCGCCTTGTCGCCGTCTCCCCGACCCGGCCGCCTCGCCGCCGTCTCCCCCTACCCGGCCGCCTCGCCGCGCCTCGGTGCCGCCGGCTCCCCGACCCCATCTCTCTCCCGCCCTCTGTAGCACTCTCCCTTCCGATCCCTCTCTCCCTTCCGATCCTCTTCTCGCTTAGTATGAACCCTAGGTATTTAGTGCTAGTTAGTATGAACCCTAGGCTATTTTTAGTGCTAGTTAGTTAATTACTTAGATGGTAATTAGGGCAGTAGTTCTTAGGTACTAATTAGTTAGTAAGAATTAGGTACTAATTAGGTACTAGAATATTTTTATTTATAGTATTATTTTTAGTAAGAACTAGTTGAATTAATAGAACTAGTTAGTAAGAACTTGTTTCTATTTTTTAGTTAAAAGCAATTTTTCCCGCCTCGACGTGGACGATGCCTATCCCGCATCCTCGCTGCCGAGTCGGCGGAGGACGACACCTGCTTGACCAGATCGGCCATGTTGGGACCTGGCTCCGCCGGGTGGTACTGGAGGCGCTACTCACCGGGGCGCAGGTTGGTGAGGAGCCACTGTCGTTGACCAACCTTGCTTGGTGGCGGTCGCGTGGGCGATGGCGATCCAGAGGCTCGAGGACTCGCGGAGGTGGTGCGCCACCGTGTCAATGAGGAGGACGCGCACGTCCGTCGCTACTTGTTTGCGTTGGAGCACGTGCCGTTCTCCAATACTGGCGGAGTTCTCCGGGATCTCACCGAGCTATGATCCCGTGATGGTGCCTTCTGTGGGTGTCCACCGCCCGCGCCGATACCCATCGTGTGCTAGAGTTTTAGTTGTATTAGTGATGTTATATGTATGACACTATTCGTGATGTATTAGTGACAATATTTTGAAATGCATGAGATGATCTACTTTTGCTTATTGAATGCATGCTAATTTGAGTCCTATAAGATATGTCCTATTTTAGCAAAGGTCATGTTTGCAGGTTACACCTCCGAGTGGCCTATGTTTTGCCGGAGTGTTGATTCATTTCCGTTCCGGCAAATTTCAGGCGCTCGATATGTCCTATTTTAGCAAAGGTCATGCCGGATTTTTCCATGAATTTTGGCATGACTTGTGCTAGAATATATATGTAGGAAATATCGAGTGCCCCGGATTTGTGTGTTCAGTATCTTGGTAGTTGTCTTCGATCGATTTTCAATTAATGTTTTAACTATGAACATAGGAAATGTCTGACGACGAGAAGGATTTCGGTATTTGCAAAATCTGCGAAGACGAGCGCTGCTGCTGTGCGACGGAATCTTCCTAGATGATGATAGGCGCTCAAAGATCTAGCTGGATGTGAACTTCAAGTGGATACGAGAAGTCACAACGACAAGTCTTTTTTCGTAATTAAGCATGACATCCGCTTTCATTTGCTTCAACTTATATTTTTTTACTATTCTACTAGCGTATCCCTGCCATGCAAGAGTTTTTGTATTGGATAAGATAGGTTTCAGTCATAGTATGGAGGAAAAGAAAGTTTACTTGAAGACCGAGCATGGTTATATTTTCCATGCGGTTATACAATTCAGACGACTACACCTATTTTGGATGCAAAACATGGCGAGCACTATGCAAGACTTATGCATTTGAGCCTGGTATGGTTATCACCTTTGATATTCGTCAGGAAGATGATATTGAAGGTAATACCGACATCCGGGTCAATGTGCAAATGCCTCCATTATACCATTATGTAAGTTTCTCAACCATATTTATGTCTTTGATATTGTTTATTCAAAATTAATTGACAACTAATTTGTATTGTCACTTATTTCCGTGCAAGCAAACATGTCCAAGACTTGGTAGACAGGACCGTATATCGTGTCCGGGCTGAACTCAATCGCGAGGAGCTCACCATTATGTTTCATGGCTTGAGGATCTTGATATTGTCAAGACAAATTTTCTTCGTGCATTTAGAAATCTTAGTATCGAAAATGTGCGACCCATAGTGTTCATATGAACTACGGTCACATCCATTTAGGAAGGATGGTAAGATTTTTACTTTTTATCCTCATTGCATCTTTTCCATACATTATTTTTGAAGCTAAACTTCATTGCTAAGTATGTTACCATACGATGTTCTTCAACAGGACTCCCGATGAATGTTGTGCCTTATGGGATCGAGACTAAAGGTGTCATGAGTATTGTCAACTTACGCCAAGATATCCTACAGCTTACTTTAGTGCATTCAAGATTAGCGACGGATGCTTAATAGTGCAAGACTGGACCAAATATGTGTTGGGGAGCGCAGAGAAGTACTAGGGAGCAGCAACAGAGACGCCTTCCACGATTAGGAGACAGGTTCATCTGCATGCTTCAACTTGATCAAGGAGGAGAGCTATACATGTTTTATGTTCTTTTACCTAAGAGAGAGCAGCAGGAGTGAGTAGCAGGAGTGAGTAGTGGCTAGAACTGAGTTTCGAGGATGATGATGTGCTACACTATTACTATGATGATAAAATAGCTAGTGTTCGTGGTAATGACTATGATGTTTATTATTAGCTAGTGTTAGTGGTGATTAAATAAATAATGTTGATGGTAATGACCATGATGATGATTACATATCTTGTCTTTGGCGGATTAGATTCAAGTGGAGGCAACATGTGGTGCACATCGAAAGTACTACTAATCCAAAGTAGATCAAGTTTGGATTAGTAGTATACTTTTGACATGCACCACATATTGCCTCCACTTGAACCTAATCCACCTTCATTTAATACACTGTTATGGACATAATGATGTAAACCTCATAACATCCGGTATTGTACCAATATTTGTATGATGGCGCATAAATACACTAAAAATAAAAAATTATAAAAAAATACTAGTAGCGATGGGTGGGAAACACGCGCAAGTAGGTAACTTAGCGAGAGCGCTGTACCAAACAAGCGCTGCAGCTATTTGTACTAGCAGTAGCGCGTGATGGCACGCGTTACTGCTAAGCATTAGCTGTAGCGCCTTATTAGTAGCGCGGCATACCGCGCTACTAGTAGGCACAAAACACGCGCTACTGCTAGGGTTTTCCCTAGTAGTGAAGGGATTGACAACCCCTCGTTCGTGTTGGGTTGCAAGTATTAGTTGTTCGTGTGCAGGTGTTGTTAACGAGTAATAGCTTGATTCTCCTACTAGATTGATAACCTTGGTTTCATAATCAATGAAAAATACTTATCTCTATTGTACTGCATCATCCTCTTCAGGGAAATCCCAACACAGCTCACAAGCAGCATCGCTTTCACGTCTGGGGGAGCCCCGAGGACCCATGAGCTCACCCGGCATGCCCCCGGGGGGGCACCGCCGTTGGGCTCGTGGCTCCCCTGGACTTCATCTGGTCCAGTTCAAAGGATCCGTGGGTCTCTCCTTATCCATAAAAAATAACCATAGAGTTTCGTTGCAATTGGACTTTGTATGGCGCAGATGTTCTGTGAAACAAAAAAAACCAAAAAATAGGAACTTGCACTGGGCACTAGGTCAATAGGTTAGTCCATGAAAATCATATAAAAGTGCACCAAAACCATGTAGAACTTAGGTAAATATGGCATGGATACTTCATAAATATAGATACATTTCAGACGTATCAATACACAACTCGTGCATTTGCTCTTTATTTCATACGGTGTCTTGTTACAATGTGTGTCTTAAGTTGTGTGTCGGTCTGACCCCTATCCGAGGCCATGGCATTTCCTATTTATACTGACTCTCGGGGCCCTGATGAAGGCTCCCATTGGCCGAATATTTTAGCGGGTAGGCTGACCCTAGCTCGTACCGCTGCTTTATGGCCACCAGGGCATCCTTGTACACGGGGTGATGATGGCTTCCCGGGGCAATGTGTTGCCCCGCCGATATTTCTCTGTTTCCACCTTCATCCAACATGATCAATGCAAGGTACCTGCCTTATAGCAATGTGCGGAGGAGGGGGTCGCTTGTGGCCACTATGGATAACTGGGGTTTGGAAAAAGCTCTGCATATGCCCATCATTGCGTGTTCCGAAAGAGAAGTAAGTGGGACCACAAGAATTGTCCCTGGGATTTTTGGTTCCTGAGAAGGCGCCATTGAAGTAGTAGAGATTCCTATCAGGACCTTGGGGATGGACTTTTCCTAAACCCTTTTTAGGACTAATCTTCTTGGAGGTCTCATCCACCAGACCCGATCGTGTATTAGGAGACATAGTCAAACCCAAGGCCGCCGTACCATGGCACCCTTGTTTCCACCATTCCAATAGTAGCCCCCGGGTCCATTTTTCTCTGCACAAGGCAGTGATGGCAGAGAGAAATGGGCCTCACAAATCCAATGGTGCGACATGTGGTAGTCTGTGTGGTTTCATGGGGACTACCAATCTTTGTCCCGTCTTGCAGTATTAACCATGGGTAATCGAGTACTCGGCATGCAGCAGACGGGCTCCTCGATTCCTGCGCCACATCCACTATACACCTGTCATAGCCCTAGGACAATTGCCTGCGAATTGTTGCATCTGCATCCATGCATCATGCTTAAAATTTGTTAAACTTTAAATGGGGATTTATCAAACCTTAGCACCCCTCTGAAATACTAGGATCAACTAAAATCATTTTCAATGAACCCAAAATGCCCTTCAGAAAAGTTCATCATTTTTTATTGGTTGAAAACATCTGCCTAAAATGGTGCACATATTTTTAGGACATTTCTAGATTTTTGAGTTAACTCATATTGGGCAATTAAATTCTATAAATAATTTAAATGCTCCAACAATTTTGAAAACCATTGAGGGCTACTGAAAAAAATTCTAAAAGTTCCCACAATTTTTTGCAGGAGTTTCAAAACTGATTTAGTATTTTTTCTAAATCAAAAATAGCAAAACAAAATAGAAAACAAAAAGAAATTAGAGAGAATGAACAGTACATGGACCAACTTACCAGGTGGCCCAGTGGGACCGGCCCAGCCTAGCAGCCTTCTCCCCTGTCGTCTTCCTTGTGCCAGTGGACAAGGGCGCATGGTCGCCACACGCCGGCCATCTCCTGCTTACCTACTCACCACTGGAGGCAACTGAAGGCGCCATGCACTACCCCTTGACCACTTGCTCGTCCTCTTCCTCTCTCTGCCTCTCTCTCCCGGAACCATCCGCGAGCGCCCGAGTACCCCGACGAGCACCACCACAGCCATCGCCTACCTCGTGCTCCCTTGACTTGTCTACGAGCTCTGCCTCCATTGCCGACATCATCTCCGCCAACCTCGCGACTGGAACAGCAACAAAGCACCGTCCCCGACAACTTCTTCTTCCTCGGGTCGCCGAGATCGCCATCATCGCCTGATATGTCGCCAACATATCTATAATTTTTGATTGTTCCATGCTGTTATATTATCATTCTTGGATGTTTTATATACATTTTATGGCAACTTTATATCATTTTCTTGGACTAACTTATTCACATAGTGCCCAGTTCCAGTTGTTGTTTTTTGCTTCTTTTTTACTTCACAGAATATCCATAGCAAATAGAGTCCAAATGCAGCAGAACTTTTTGGAGATTTTTCGGGACCAGAAGACACCGTATGGGCCAAGAAAGCACCAGAGGGGAGGCCCGTGGGGAGCACCACCCACCAGGGCGCGCCCAGGAGGTTGTGCCCCCCACATAGCCCCCCTGACTGCCTCTTCGCCCTATAAATTCCCAAATATGCCAGAAACCCTAAGGGAGTCAATGAAACACAATTCTAAGCATCGCAAGTTCCAGAACCACGAGATCTAATCTAACACCATCATGAAGTGGTTCATCATCCTCATTGCTGCCTCTCCAATGATGCGTGAGTAGTCCACCATACACCTAAGGGTCCATCGGCAGTAGCTAGATGGCTTCCTCTCTCTCTCTCTCTCTCCCTCTCTCTCTTTTGATTCTCAATACCATGGTCTCTTGGAGATCTATTCGATGTAAGTCTTATTGCGGTGTGTTTGTTGGGATCCGATGAAATTTGAGTTTATGATCAGATCTATATCCATCAATATTATTTGAGTCTTCCTTGATCTCTTATATGCATGATTACTTATAGCCTCGTATTTTCTTCTTCCAATTTTGGTTTGTTAGGCCAACTAGATTGTTTCCTGATGCGTTCGATCTTGCGGTGTTCTTTCCCATTGACAAAAGGGGTAGCAAGACATGCATGTATCGTTGCTATCAAGGATAACAAGATGGGGGCCACTCCTACATGAATAGATCTCGTCTACATCATGTCATCGTCCTTTTTGCATTACTCCATTTCTCCATGAACTTGATACACTAGATGCATGCTGGATAGCGGTCGATGTGTGGCGTAATAGTAATAGATGCAGGTAGGAGTCGATCTACTAATCTTGGACATGATGCCTATATATTGATCATTACCTTCGATATCGTCATCATTATTCAATCTTCTATCAATTTCCCAATAGTAATTTGTTTACCCACCTTGTGCTATTTCTCCAGAGAAGCCACTAGTGAAATATACGGCCTCCGGGTCTATTCTTTATCATATTTCCTTTGAGATCTATTTTTATTCGCTTTTATTTTCAGATATATTATTCCAAGAACCCAAAAATACCTTGCTGCACTTTTTTATTACTGATTTTATTTTGCGTTTTATCGAGAGCTATTTATCCAATCTACCACAAATCAATCTATCTTTTTACCGTGGAGGGATTGACAACTCCTCTTATGCGTCGGGTTGCAAGTATTTGTTCTTTGCGTGCTGGTACCATTTAATAGTGTTTCTTGGTTCTCCTACTGGATTGATATCTTGGTTTCACGGAAAATACCTACCGTAGTTGTACTGCATCATCCGTTCCTCTTTGGGGAAATACCAACACAGTTTTAAGTGACATCAAAACGAATTTCTGGCGCTGTTGCCGGGGAGGATCAAGTCAAGATAGTCTCCAGTCAACTTGCCAATTTCTGGCGCCATTGCCGGTGAGACATCATCAACATCTATTAGGTCCCTAAATACAAATCTCATCTCCTTGCAATTTAATTATTTGCCATTTGCCTCTCATTTTTATCTCCCCTACTTCACAAAAATTTACCTTTTTATTGACGCTCTTTTTCATTCGTTGTTTTCTCGTTAGATCTATCTTTTTATTTGCGTTCTTGTTTGCGTAGTTATGATGTCTCAAGAAAATACCAAATTATGTGATTTATCCAATACCTATAACAATGATTTTATTTGCACTCTAATTGCTCCTCGCACAACTAGTGTGGAATCTTGTGATATTACTTTGTTAAATCTTGTGATCAAAGAACAATTTTCTGTTACTCCTAATGAGGATGTTACGTCCCATCTAAACACATTTGTAGAATTGTGTGATATGCAAAAGAAAAAGGATGTGGACAATGATATTGTGAAGTTTAAATTATTTCCTTTCTCTTTGAGGGATCATGCAAAAATTTGGTTTTCTTCCTTGCCTCGCAATAGTATCGATTCTTGGCATAAGTGTAAAGATGCTTTTATTACTAAGTATTTTCCACCAATGAAAATTATTTCCCTTAGGACTCAAATCATGAATTTTAAGCAACCTGAGCATGAACATGTTGCACAATCTTGGGAAAGAATGAAATTAATGCTAAGAAATTGTCCTACGCATGGTTTAAATCTTTGGATGATCATACAAAAAATTTATGCCGGATTGAATTTGGTTTCTAGATACCTTTTAGATTCCTCCACGGGTGGTACTTTTATGGAAATTACTTTGGGTGAATCTACTAGATTAATTGATAATATTATGGCAAATTATTCACAATCGGATACAGAAAGAACCCCTACTATTAAAAAATATTTTGGTTGAAGAAATTTCTACTTTGAGTGAAAAACATGATTCTCTTATGAAATTTGTTGCAAGTAAAAGTGCTCCTATTGATTGAACAAAATAGTGATCCCGTAGATGTGAATTTTGTCTCGTGAAACAATTTTAATAAAAATGCTTATAGAGGTAATTTTAGTCCTAGGCCTTTCCATGGAAATTCCTCTAATAATTATGGTAATTCCACTTACAATAATAATAGGAACCCCTCTGATCTTGAGAATAATACTAAATAATTTATCAATGCTCAAAAGGTTTTCAATGCTATGATAGAAGAAAAATTGAGTAACTTGATGATATGTCTAGAAGCATTGATAGAATTTTGCATGATGTAGAAAATCTCAAGATTAAAAAAATTTCCACCTAAGGTTGATATCAATGAATCAATTAAAGCTTTATATGTTTCTATGGATGAAAGTAAGAAAAGAACAACTATTCTTAGAGCTAAAAGACAAATTTTAGGAAGAGCATTTTCTACCGATTGCTTTCTTAAAAATGATGAAGATCTTAAAATGAGTGGTGTATCTTCTATTGATTCCATGTTTAGTAAAATTAAAATTGATGATAAAGGACTGAAGAAGAGTCAACTTTAGTTAGAAGGCGTCCCGATAAATCGGAGGGTGAAAATCTTGATGAAAAAATTACTAAAAGTGGGTTTGGAGAGGTGTCACACCCTGTTTTTCATGGCACAACACTTAAGTCAATAAATCATGCTAAAATGTGGTTTGACAAAAACTTTTGAGTGTTTTGGACTTTGCTTGATTTGATTTTTGTCTGCTGTTTGACAGTGCTCTAAAAATCAAATAAATCCTCCAACTCCTATACTTCATCTCCTTGCTCCAAACTCTTGAACCAATGATCATGCCATGTGTATAGGACAAAAAAATATTTTCTTACAAAAATATTTGGCCAAATAGTATTTTCAAAAAGTAGTTTTCCAAAAACCCCTGAATAGAGGTTTGCCCTGCAAGTACTTAATTAAGGGCAGTAAAAATCTTTCCAAAAATATATTTGAATCCTATTAGATATAGGATACCGATAAACCACAAAAATATAATTTTAAAGGTTATTTTACTATTTTATTTAAAAGCTTTTTCTTAAGGCCAGAAATGGTCTTTAATAGGGAAAAATTATTTTATTGCTTTAAAAATATTTGACAAAAACCTAGGGAAACTCAGTGGACATATATTGTCCATATATAAGAGTTTCAACACATGGTCATGTTCAAAATATTGGTCAAGTCCCTCAAAAATTCTCTCTGGATATTTCAAGCTTTTGAAATATTTACAAAGGAAATGTTCTCCAAAAATTCCAAGGAAATTCTAGCATGTCACATATGACATATTAGATGATGTTGCCAAGTCTCATGACTTGGAGAACAAGATAACATCATCCAATACCGTCAAAACCATTTCTGTCCATTTTGAAGTTTGAGCAACTTTACATTGCCAAACATTTACAAATATTCTCAAACCTTGTGAACATTCTCAAATGGTCTAATTATACATCTAGACCAAGTGGCACAAGTTGGAGAACAAGTTATATTTATCAAAGTGCCCCAAAACCCTCTCTGACCAGAATCAAATTTGAACAACTCTACATTACCAACTTTCCCTCCTTGATTCCAACTTTTGTGAGAATGATCACATGACCAAATGAGGCCACTACACCAAGTGGTGCATCAAGGAGAATTGATTTGCATGACTAAATCTTGGTAAAGCCATTTCTGCTAATTTCTAGGGTTTACCAAAGTTGCATTGGCAACTTTGCCCAAATGAGCTCAATCTTGGTGGAACATCTTATTTCCTTATGCCATTTGACCCTGTCAAGCCTCATGACAAGGGAGGTCCATTTTCTTGGCCAAACCAACAACAAACACCTTCTGGCAGAAACTTGAAATGCCTGTTTCGACCACTTCCACTAATCTCCATGACCCTAACTTTTTACCACAGCCCCTCCTAGACCTCCAGTAACAATGGCTGCATTTCAGCTCAATTATTTGCTGGTGAAACCCTCACTTTCTCTCTCTGGACAGCCTCTTTCTCTCTCTCCATCAACCTCTCTCTCCCTCCTTGGCATTCCAGAGCATCCAAGGCTCTCCCCAGGCTTTTGCCCATCACACAGCACACTCCAGACGCAAGTGGACATGGCAGAGCGCGCAAAACGCGCTCATGCCGGCCAAAAGCCTGCTCTAGAGCGCGCTACAGTAGCGGCCGAGCCCTGCCGCCGCACTCCCGTCCACCTCGGGCCGCCCAAGCATGCCAGTCGACGCCCCTAGACGTCCGCAACACGCCACCACTCTGTCCCCTTCCTCTCTCTCCCTCCTGCAGCCGCCAAGACGCTGCTGCGCGCCACCGAGAGCTCCAATGGGCATGCTCACACGCGCTGCCTCGACGCTCCCCGCTCCTTCTCTCCCTTCCTTGACTGGACCACGCCCACGAGCACCTCAGACACGCCCAAAGCGCCTGCTTGGCCCCGGCAATGCCCCGGGCCGTGGCTGTGTGCCCCGCCTACGGCACCTCTCGGCCGCGCCCGTATAGGGCCACCCCTGAGCCTTATCATGTCTCAAGCTGCTCTCTCTCCCCTCTCGCATCCTCGACCGACCCACGGCTCTTCCGTGCTCTCCTTGCACCTCCATGGCCGGAGCAGTGCAGCGGCCGCCGCTTAAATTCGTGGGCCTCGACCCTCTCTCTTCCAGGGAACACTCCGCACCCTCTCATCACCACCACCAACTCACCCGTGCTCCATCCCTCCTCCTCGTGCCTTCCTTGCTGGGCCGAACCCCGCCACCGCCTATCCTCGCTGCGGCCGAGGCCTCGCTCGCTCTGGCGCCTCGGCAAAACAGGTCCCAGTGGATGCGGCCCGTCCTCCCGAGCTCTCCGAGTCCAGGCGGTCGCCGGAGGTGGCCGGAGCCACCGAACAGGCGCGGCAAGCGCTCGGCCCGCCTCCTCTGCCTCCTCTGTCATGGGCGGGAGGAGGCGACGACCTGCGGATGGACCCCCAGGTCGGCCGACCGCCAGCGGGCCCCTCCCGTTTAAGTGAAGGCGTGCCAGCCTCTTCCCGCTTCCCATGAAGAAGGCGCCTGAAGGAATACGCCGACGTCGCCGACACCAGCAGCCGAGCAGCTGGGCGCCCATCGCTATCCTTCGCTGGTGCGCAGGATAAGGGTAATGCCTATAATTTTTTTATTCTTTTCCTTTGGGGTTGTAAAATCCATAGATTATTTATTCTAAGTCCAAATCTGATGATTCTAATTTCTATAAGTTCATAAATTCCTGATCTATCACATGGTGCAATTTGCACATTTTTCCATAAAGGTTTTCTTCACAGACAATTATCAAATCCCAATTTTCTTAATTCTGTGATAAACTTTAGAAAATCACAGAGGGCTCAATATTGATCCAAATGCCATGATTCAAATTCCTAGATGCATCTCAGTTCAAAACTTAGTTTTTGAATATTTTTACTAATACTTTCTATGTCACCTCAACTAATGGTCTATTTCTTTGTATATAGCCAACTTTGCAAATTCATAGGAAAATCATCTCAACTCCAAATCCAGTTAGACCAATTCCTAGATGCTTCTAAAATCATCCTTTGTTAAATGGGTGCCTTTGCTCATTTTTCAAAAATATATTTCTGTACACTTCTTGCAAATCCATAAACCCCTTGATTCCACCATATCGAAATGTTCAGAGATATCCATTCATCGAATCCCAATGAAACCACTTTGGTCATCCCTCATATGACCAGAAGTATCCTAGAAAAGTCCAACTCATATTTTTAGAGCACTTTTATTTCCAGCCTTGTTGTGTTGCTTATTATGGTTGCTTTGAACGATAGTTGACGAAGTAGACGCAATGCTCGGAGTTGGACCAGAGATATTTGAAGACCTCGAAGACTTTGTTAAACAGGCAAGCAGCCCTTTGACCATGTCTATGAAACCCTTTTTATGCATGTCATATCCCTCGTTATTATTGTTGCATCGGAATCATGATGAGACGGTAGACCACGTTGGTTGGTGGCCTTTGTTACTTCCTCGTTGATACTTGCATTGTGCATGGCCCTACCTCCTTATGAGGATTATGCCGGTGGGAGTAGATAGGATGCTAAAGTAGATGCTACGCAAAAAAGGATGGGTATATGCATGGTGAAGGAGGCAAAGTGATTTCAAAAGACTTTTCGAAAACCCCGTCGGGTGCCACTTATGCCCGAGGGAGATGATGAGATGGGTAACCACTTGATGACGAAGTGGTGTACCGAGGCAAGTGTGTGTTGTTTTTGAAAACAGATTATATTTAAGATTTGTCGACTGACCCAACCTTACATGCGCAACCACTCTACCCTTATATGGGAAAGGGCATTATTGAGTACCTAGACCGATACTAGCTTGGGGCCCGCATTACTAGTGACGGGAGAGTTGTTGGTGCGCTCTCTCGGGACGGGGTCGTGCCAGGTAGGGCGGCCATGACCATTTTATGGGGCACGGACACACCGTTGGTACCCGTGCAGTGGTATGTGATAAGAATGGGAGCAAGGCTCATGAAAATGTTATGTGAAATGTTGGGCACGGGGTTATCGCTAATCGAGTGGACTCCATGTTAGTGTCGTCTAGGGAAAGGTAGTGATCGGTGCTTACCCGGTACTTGAGGTACCGCTGGTCGTGGATGACACGGAAGTTCCCCGGATCTAGTGGGTAAAGTGTGCAACCTCTGCAGAGTGTAAAACTATTCGAATAGCCGTGTCCACGGTCAAGGACGGTTGGGCGGTGCTGCTTAAACTATGTCCAGAGTTTTCAACCGTGTGTGTGTGAGCTGATAAGACTACCTGGGTCAAGTCAAAGGACTTGAAGTGATTGAGCTGGGTTGGTGCCCACTCTGTTCATGTTAGATGGGTTGGTGCCCACTCTATTTATGTTGATATTTGTGACCAGTCCTCATGGTTACTTGGACTCTCTTGATGCATGCCTTATATAGCTGTTGAACATGACATTGCACTCAAAACTAGCTTTCTGCAGAAATTTACCTATATCATGCATTGTTGTATCTTGAACCAAAACATGGGTTGCTTGCGAGTACATTCAAAGTACTCATTGGCTTGCCACTGGTTATTTTATTGACCAGGCATGGAAGAACAGGATGTGATGAAGAATACTTCGATGACAAACATGCGAGCTAGGACGCTTCCCAATCAGAATGCCTATAGGGTTATGGCAGATGGCATGGGTCCAAGTTACCGACGAAGATTTCCGCTGTGATGTTACACTCAAGACTCGACCATAATGGTCCTACTTGTGTAATACGGTATGTATGGATGTAAGACTCTTGTTATTCAGCTTCTGTGTGTTCAGTGAGCATTGATCTCTGGGATCACTGTACACATGCATTCGGTGATCACAACTTATGAGTCGGGGTCCCCACAGAGCTGGTATCAGAGCCATCCTGACTGTAGGAAGCCTTAGTTAGCATGGTCGTTAGTTAGGGTAAAACTATTTCCAAAACTACTACTAGTTTTCAAAACTATCTATACTTCTCTTCCCCTTCAGAGTTTTTCGAAAACTAGGGTATACTTTCCTTATTAACCTCTTCCCCTTCAAATCCTTTGGTCGCTAGAACCCTTATGCCCCTGACCACTGGATTCCTTGTAATCCTCGTGGATGATCTATAAGGAAGATGCCTTGCCCGACATTCACCCACATCTCCTGAACACAAGATTGGCGACATCACAACGAGACGATACCAATAGAAGATACATCCTCAAGGAATGAGGACCTGAAGACCCAGGAGATGGTGACATCCTTGACACTGCCCCAAGATGATGCAACTTTAGCCTACGATGATCAGGGCATAGGATAGGCAAGATCATGAAATACATCGCTAATAGAGTAACCCTGTCACTTCCGTTGTTGTATCGGCAACCACCGATGGATGAGAACCTAGCCATTTGGTCCGCCTCATCATACTGAGCAGGAAAACGGTTCTCCTCATCCCCCGCTCTTGGTGTCGATGTTGTCATCAACGTAACCGACATGATGGATCTCTATTATGCCTTGATAATGTCATTGCATAAAGGATTACCTACCTGGTACCATCGACGGCTTAGAAGACAAAAAGGAATCGTCGTGATTAAGAAGACAATAGAAGACCAAGTCAATGCCAGTTATGCGGAGCCACCTTCACCCCATCACTTCAACAGGCGAGAAGTTGTTAAAGATTCTTCAGGCTCAACCCAGACCGTTTCATCGAACAACTACATGAGACGTAGCAACACCTGAGGGAAACTCAGAAGATTGCATGAGGCACAAGGCACGACTACTGAGTCCGAGAACCCCTAGGGTAGGATGAGTCGTGTACCCCCTATCTTGTGATCAGTCCGTATGATAGATCGAATAGAACCATGATTGTGTGTTGCTTGTTTTTATTTGCCTGTGTTTTTGATGTCAGTCGCCCTTTTTGCCCTAGGCAACAAGTATGCAACTATATCACCTGCCTTATTTTGTTGTTTGTGTTTGGCCTTTTTGGCACCTGTTTGTTTGCACTTGCACTATAGAACCCCCTTTAGGCATTCCCCTCCTCTATGCTACTTTTCCCTCTCATCTCTTTCCTCAATTGAAGACAAGCAAGACAATATGCACCAAGGATTCCACCGCAGCGACCAGCGAGCACTGAAGACTTTTGCTACGACCTCCTGGAACAAGTGCAACCCCTTAGAGTTATGGTTTCCCCTCAAGATTAGAGACCCATTCCTAGGCCCTTCGAGGCTTCACGAGATACCCCAGCCCGAAACCTTAACCATGTGCTTAACCCACAGAATTGCAAGAGAACCAGTTAAGCCTCTGTAAACCTTGCACATCACTGGGTTCATTATGGAACTAGTGGACATTGTGAACACGCACATTATCATCCTAATATAGCACAAGAACTGACGATGCCATAGGGAAGACCAGTTTGAGGATATAGGAATTAAGGACAAATGACTTGATGAGTTTATATCAATGACTTGAGGAATTATATGAGACTATTTGGTGGGTTATAAGGCTACCATGTTGGTAGATGAACTTGGTGGGATCACGAGTATAGATTAGCCTAGCTTTCGTTACCCCTGAGTAAATTGGATTTATAGGACAATTATGGTCGCAAGATGAAACTCCTGGAAGTACAAGGATTTGACTTGATCAGATGATATTGATGGGAGATAGTTGGTATTACGTAAATAACTTGAGGGAAGCGTGTAGGAATTCTTGTTGGGCATGAGATTTGTGATCCTAGTTGAGTATAGATGCTGGGTATGTTTACATGGTTCGGAGTAAGTTGGATTTAGACTAATGATCTTGATCATGATACCATGTTTCTTGGTGGACGATAAACTAGGAGATTGGACTAATTGTCGGAGTTTATTTAGGAGTCCTTGTGAGCTTGACCTTGGAGTATTACTAGATCACAATAATGGAAATTGGTGGACTGACTATAGTAGAGATAGCCTTTTCAAGTATTCGGGGATTATAAAGACTTTAGAAGATCATGTGGAACACCAGCATAGGAGTTGGATTTGTAGAATTAATGGATTATGCAGTGATTGCTGGAAGTTAATGGGCTGTTGGAGTTGATTCATAGGAAGGAAACAAGATCTTGGAGTGGCTTACGACGTGTTTCCCTAGGATAGAGGTGCTTTATCTTAGACCTTGGATTGTCCTGTTCAAGCTTAGCAGCTTGTATGTTCTACCCATGGATTTTTAGGGGTAGACATACATATGAGTTTGGGGATTGTAGACATATATGATTTTTGTTAGACCTCCCCCTGGGAGTCATGAGGATAATAATAGCATGAGTAATGATTGAAGCTGACCTACAAGAGTTGATGCTTTCGGTGGTATAAGGTTATCTGTTTAAAGGACTAGATAGAACAATTGGCATCTCAGGAACCGTGCTTAAGGATAAAGATGATAAATGCTCACTCGCACACTAGAATCCTTGAAACCCTTAAGCCTTACCAAGCCATAACATGGTCAGATCATGACCACAGGCTTGGGTTCTAGATCACAAGACCTTGGCCGATACTCAACCATGACCACCACCAATGCCTCAGCCCACTTTGCGTACCCCATAGATTTCATGGAGTGCTTGGATAAGTTGGTTGTCATCTTTCTTTGGTGACCTACTTGTCCTCCCGAAGACGGAAAAAGAATCACTGAGCTGGTCAAGGGAACATCTGAAGATCGCCATGTCCAGGAAGAAGAACTATCCCAACCACCATCATCAAGAAGTAGACATCCGCGTCGAAGACCAGGTGTATCTGCAAGTCACCCCTCTCAAAGGAACCCAGCACTTCCATGTCAAAGGAAAGCTCGCGCCAAGATTCATCGGCCTTCTTCGAGATCACTCCAAGATCTAATAACCCCCTCCGAGATCGCCACAAGACGAAGAGAAGACATATACCAACTAGAATTACCACCTGGCACACCCACTGTGCACAACGTTTTTCCACACGACACCACTCCATAAACATTTCCAACTTCCTAGCTTGCCCGATATCTACAAGGATATTGACCATCGAGCCATCGACCCCTAGCCCAATCTAACCTACCGCAAGCTACCCATTGGCAACCTGGATCAAGAAGAGCGTCATACATGAAGCCACAACACCAGGTCCTTCAAGATTCAATGGAGCACCACTCAGAAGCAGAAGCAGTATGAGGACGTGAAGACTAACCCAAATCCAAGTTTCCATACTCCTTTCTACGCCTAGTCTGGGAATCTCGGGGACGAGATTCTTGTAAGGGGGGTAGGTCTGTCACACCCTGTTTTTCATGGCACAACACTTAAGTCAATAAATCATGCTAAAATGTGGTTTGACAAAAACTTTTGAGTGTTTTGGACTTTGCTTGATTTGATTTTTGTCTGCTGTTTGCAAGTGCTCTAAAAATCAAATAAAACCTCCAACTCCTATACTTCATCTCCTTGCTCCAAACTCTTGAACCAATGATCATGCCATGTGTATAGGACAAAAAAATAATTTCTTACAAAAATATTTGGCCAAATAGTATTTTCAAAAAGTAGTTTTTCCAAAAACCCCTGAATTGAGGTTTGCCCTGCAAGTACTTAATTAAGGGCAGTAAAAATCTTTCCAAAAATATATTTGAATCCTATTAGATATTGGATACCCATAAACCACAAAAATATAATTTTAAAGGTTACTTTACTATTTTATTTAAAAGCTTTTTCTTAAGGCCAGAAATGGTCTTTAATAGGGAAAAATTATTTTATTGCTTTAAAAATATTTGACAAAAACCTATGGAAACTCAGTGGACATATATTGTCCATATATAAGAGTTTCAACACATGGTCATGTTCAAAATATTGGTCAAATCCCTCAAAAATCCTTTCTGGATATTTCAAGCTTTTGAAATATTTACAAAGGAAATGTTCTCCAAAAATTCCAAGGAAATTCTAGCATGTCACATATGACATATTAGATGATCTTGCCAAGTCTCATGACTTGGAGAACAATATAACATCATCAAATACCCTCAAAACCTTTTCTGTCCATTTTGAAGTTTGAGCAACTTTACATTGCCAAACATTTCCAAATATTCTCAAACCTTGTGAACATTCTCAAATGGTCTAATTATACATCTAGACCAAGTGGCACAAGTTGGAGAACAAGTTATATTTATCAAAGTGCCCCAAAACCCTCTCTGACCAGAATCAAATTTGAACAACTCTACATTACCAACTTTCCCTCCTTGATTCTAACTTTTGTGAGAATGATCACATGACCAAATGAGGCCACTACACCAAGTGGTGCATCAAGGAGAATTTATTTGCATGACTAAATCTTGGTAAAGCCATTTCTGCTAATTTCTAGGGTTTACCAAAGTTGCATTGGCAACTTTGCCCAAATGAGCTCAATCTTGGTGGAACATCTTATTTCCTTATGCCATTTGACCCTGTCAAGCCTCATGACAAGGGAGGTCCATTTTCTTGCCCAAACCAACAACAAACACCTTCTGGCAGAAACTTGAAATGCCTGTTTTGACCACTTCCACTAATCTCCATGACCCTAACTTTTTACCACAGCCCCTCCTAGACCTCCTCTACCTCCAGTAACAATGGCTGCATTTCAGCTCAATTATTTGGTGGTGAAACCCTCACTTTCTCTCTCTGGACAGCCTCTTTCTCTCTCTCCATCAACCTCTCTCTCCCTCCTTGGCATTCCAGAGCATCCGAGGCTCTCCCCAGGCTTTTGCCCATCACACAGCACACTCCAGACGCAAGTGGACACGGCAGAGCGCGCAAAATGCGCTCATGCCGGCCAAAAGCCTGCTCTGGAGCGTGCTACAGCAGCGGCCGAGCCCTGCCGCCGCACTCCCGTCCACCTCGGGCCGCCCAAGCGCGCCAGTCGACGCCCCTTGACATCCGCAACACGCCACCACTCTGTCCCCTTCCTCTCTCTCCCTCCTGCTGCCTCCTTTCAAGACGCTTGGCCGCCGAGAGCTCCAATGGGCATGCTCACACGCGCGCTGCCCTGACGCTCCCCCGCTCCTTCTCTCCCTTCCCTTGACCTGGACCACGCCCACGAGCACCTCAGACACGCCCCAAAGCGCCCGTTTGGCCCCTGGCAATGCCCCGGGCCGTGGCTGTGCGCCCCGCCTACGGCACCTCTCGGCCGCGCCCGTATAGGGCCACCCCCGAGCCTTATCATGTCTCAAACTGCTCTCTCTCCCCCTCTCGCATCCTCTGACCGACCCACGGCTCTTCCCGTGCTCTCCTTGCACCTCCATGGCCGGAGCAGTGCCGTCGGCCGCCGCTTAAATTCGTAGGCCTCGACCCCTCTCTCTTACCCAGGGACACTCCTGCACCCTCTCATCACCACCACCAACTCACCCCATGCTCCATCCCCTCCTCCTCGTTCCTTCCTTGCTGGGCCGAACCCCGCCACCGCCTGTCCCTGCCGCGGCCGAGGCCTCGCTCGCTCTGGCGCTCCTCGGCAGAAACAGGGTCCCCATGTGGATGCGGCCCGTCCTCCCGAGCTCTCCGAGTCAGGCGGTCGCCGGAGGTGGCCGGCCACCGGAACAGGCGCCGCAAGCAGCCAGCCCGCCTCCTCTGCCTCCTCTGTCATGGGCGGGAGGAGGCGACGACCTGCGGATGGACCCCTTGGTCGGCCGACCGCCAGGGGCCCCTCCCGTTTAAGTGAAGGCGCACCAGCCTCTTCCCGCTTCCCATGGCGGCGGCGCCTGAAGGAATAAGCCTTCGACGTCGCCCTGACACCCGCGCAGCCGAGCCGCTGGGCCGGCCCACTGCTATCCTTCGCCTGGTGCGCAGGATAAGGGTAATGCCTATAATTCTTTTTATTCTTTTCTAGTGGGGTTGTAAAATCCATAGATTATTTATTCTAAGTCCAAATCTGATGATTCTAATTTCTATAAGTTCATAAATTCCTGATCTATCACATGGTGCAATTTGCACATTTTTCCATAAAGGTTTTCTTCACAGACAATTATCAAATCCCAATTTTCTTAATTCTGTGATAAACTTTAGAAAATCACAGAGGGCTCAATATTGATCCAAATGCCATGATTCAAATTCCTAGATGCATCTAAGTTCAAAACTTAGTTTTTGAACATTTTTACTAATACTTTCTGTGTCACCTCAACTAATGGTCTATTTCTTTGTATATAGCCAACTTTGCAAATTCATAGGAAAATCATCTCAACTCCAAATCCAGTGAGACCAATTCCTAGATGCTTCTATAATCATCCTTTGTTAAATGGGTGCCTTTGCTCATTTTTCAAAAATATATTTCTGTACACTTCTTGCAAATCAATAAACCCCTTGATTCCACCATATCGAAATGTTCAGAGATATCCATTCATCGAATCCCAATGAAACCACTTTGGTCATCCCTCATATGACCAGAAGTATCCTAGAAAAGTCCAACTCATATTTTTAGAGCACTTTTATTTCCTGCCTTGTTGTGTTGCTTATTATGGTTGCTTTCAATGATAGTTGACGAAGTAGACGCAATGCTCGGAGTTGGACCAGAGATATTTGAAGACCTCGAAGACTTTGTTAAATAGGCAAGCAGCCCTTTGACCATGTCTATGAAACCCTTTTTATGCATGTCATATCCCTCGTTATTATTGTTGCATCGGAATCATGATGAGACGGTAGACCACGTTGGTTGGTGGCCTTTGTTACTTCCTCGTTGATACTTGCATTGTGCATGGCCCTACCTCCTTATGCGGGTTATGCCGGTGGGAGTAGATAGGATGCTAAAGTAGATGCTATGCAAAAAAGGATGGGTATATGCATGGTGAAGGAGGCAAAGTGATTTCAAAAGACTTTTCGAAAACCCCGTCGGGTGCCACTTATGCCCGAGGGAGATGATGAGATGGGTAACCACTTGATGACGAAGTGGTGTACCGAGGCAAGTGTGTGTTGTTTTCGAAAACGGATTAGATTTAAGATTTGTCGACTGACCCAATCTTACATGCGCAACCACTCTACCCTTATATGGGAAAGGGCATTATTGAGTACCTAGACCGATACTAGCTTGGGGCCCGCATTACTAGTGACGGGAGAGTTGTTGGTGCGCTCTCTCGGGACGGGGTCGTGCCAGGTAGGGCGGCCATGACCATTTTTATGGGGCACCGGACACACCGTTGGTACCCCGTGCGGTGGTATGTGATAAGAATGGGAGCAAGGCTCATGAAAATGTTATGTGAGATGTTGGGCACGGGGTTATGCTAATCGAGTGGACTCCATGTTAGTGTCGTCTAGGAAAGGTAGTGATCGGTGCTTACCAGGTACTTGAGGTACCGCTGGTCGTGGATGACATGGAAGTTCCCCGGATCTAGTGGGTAAAGTGTGCAACCTCTGCAGGGTGTAAAACTATTCGAATAGCCGTGTCCACGGCCAAGGACGGTTGGGCGGTGCTGCTTAAACTATGTCCAGAGTTTTCAACCGTGTGTGTGTGAGCTGATAAGACTACCTGGGTCAAGTCAAAGGACTTGAAGTGATTGAGCTGGGTTGGTGCCCACTCTGTTCATGTTAGATGGGTTGGTGCCCACTCTATTTATGTTGATATCTGTGACCAGTCCTCATGGTTACTTGGACTCTCTTGATGCATGCCTTATATAGCTGTTGAACATGACATTGCACTCAAAACTAGCTTTCCGCAAAAATTTACCTATATCATGCATTGTTGTATCTTGAACCAAAACATGGGTTGCTTAAGTAGTACATTCAAAGTACTCATTGGCTTGCCTTGGTTATTTTATTGACCAGGCATGGAAGAATAGGATGTGATGGAGAATACTTCGATGACGAACATGCGAGCTAGGACGCTTCCCAGTCAGAATGCCTGTAGGGTTAAGGCAGATGGCATGGGTCCAAGTTACCGACGAAGATTTCCGCTGCGATGTTACACTCAAGACTCGACCATAATGGTCCTACTTGTGTAATACGGTATGTATGGATGTAAGACTCTTGTTATTCAGCTTCTGTGTGTTCAGTGAGCATTGATCTCTGGGATCACTGTACACGTGCATTCGGTGATCACGACTTATGAGTCGGGGTCCCCACAAGAGGCCAAAACTTTAACTAGTGATGTGCCCACTCTTTTGGATTACAAACACTTTAATTATGATAGTTTCTCTTTGATTGAATGTATTTCTTTGTTGCAATCCATGATAAATTCACCACATTCCTATGAACAAAATAAAGCTTTTACTAAACATATCATAGATGCCATGATGAAAGCTTTGGAAGAAAAGTTGGAATTAGAGATTTCAATTCCTAGGAAATTACATGATGAATGGGAACCTACCATTAAATTAAATATTAAAAATTATGAGTGCTTTGCTTTACGTGATTTGGGTGCTAGTGTATTTCCAATTCCGAATTTTTATGTGATGTACTTGGTTTTACCGATCTTGAAGAATGTTCTCTTAATTAGCACTTGGCGAATTATACTATTAAAAAGCCTTTGGGAAGAATTAATGAGTTTCTTATTCCAGCAAATAGGAACTATGTGCTCATATATTTTATTGGTCTTGATATTGATTGCAATCCGTCTTGTCCAATTATACTTGGTAGACCGTTTTTACATATGATTGATATGAAAGAAGGCAATATTAAATTTTAATTTCCTCTAAGAAAGTGTATGGAACTTCCCTAGAACAAGAATTAAGCCACCATATGAATCAATCATGAGGGCATCCTATGGATCAAACACCAGTGATGACAATACTTGAATCTATGCATTGGGCCTAGCTAGGGCATAAAATGATAGGCTTGTTGGGAGGCAACCCAATGAACAAAATTTGTTATTACCTGTCTTGAGTGGTTTCACAATTATGATACTGTTATGATTGTGTTTTTATGTGCTAATTAGTTTTTGTGCCAAGTAAAACCTTTGGGACTATGTTTGGTGATAGTTGATTTGTTGTTGTTGGAAAACAGAAACTTTTACGTCCAGTAAAATAATTTTCAGAAATCACTAATGAGATGAAAAATTCAGAAGTTTCTACACAAAATTGATATATTAATTTCCAATGTTTTCCTAATTTTTCAGATTTTTTTGAGTAAAATGTGTATGGATAAAGTTCAGATTACTACAGACTGTCCTGTTTTGGACGGATTCTGTTTTCGTTGCGTTGTGTGCTTCTTTTGATGAATCCATGGATTTTATCACTCGGGTACAAGCCATGGTGAAGTTTGCATATAGTAGACATAATGTAATAATAAAATATGAATGGGTTTGCAATAGTACTTAGAGTACTAATTTGCTTTATTATACTAACGAATCTCACAAAGGTTTTGTTAAGTTTTGTCTGATTGAAGTTTTCAAGTTTTGGGTGAGATCAGATATGGATAACAGAATAAGGATTGAAAAGATCCTAAGCTTAGGGATTCCCCATGGCACCACAAGATAATATTCAAGGAGAACCAAGCAACTAAGCTTGGGGATGCCCCAGAAGGCATCCCCTCTTTTTTCTAACGACCGACGGTATTTTACTTGGAGCTATATTTTTATTCATCACATATCCTGAGTTTTGCTTGGAGCATCTTGTATTATATGTGTCGCGGCCGGATGGGTGGCGCGGCACCTATGGGGCCGGGGCCCCTTCGTGTGTTGATGCAGGCGGAGGCCGCGCGGAGAGCAGATCGAGGCGATCTTGTGAGGATTTTACCCAGCCGGGCGCGATGGTCGCAGAAACCCTCTGCTGCATTGTGTTGTATATAATCTTGCTCAAGAATGCGAGCAGAACGGTGGAGTGTTGTGTGAAACCCTCGTGAGAGTAGCTAGTCGCAGAACCCTCTCGCGAGAAGCGCCAATGGTTGGAACCTCCCCTACGTTGTGCATGGGCCTCCTTTTATAGGGCAAGGGGTCACCGACAGGTGTCAACGTGAGGTAGAGGGGTAAAAACGTAAAAGGGGTGGTAGTTGGAGCAGTCTTGAGGAGCAGTGCAGCTACGGTGCTTTCTACCTACTTTTGACAGAGGGGACAAGGGCATTAAATGCCCGTCGCCGTCGCCCAAAAGCTCCCGCCATTCGTCTTCTTTCGCCACGGCGGCGAAGCCACCACCATGAGTGCCACCGCATCCTTCATGCAAGACAACCACTCGCCACGCGTCTCTGGAGAAGGTGGGGGCGACGCGTGGGCAAATGAGCTGGAGTGCGGCACGAGCACAGCTCTCCCGGCAAGCTCCTTGCCGGGCCTTGATCTTTGGGGCAGGGGCTTGCAGGCTCTGTGACTTGCCGCCCCGGGTCCTCGCCAGGCGCGCGCCCGCGCCGAGGCGTGACTTCGTGATGTGGTCTTGGTCCTCCCGACGCAGCTCCTCTCGCCGGGATCTGAGGAGTAACGTAGCCTTGAGCACAGGAATGGGCTTCGGCAAGCTCCTCTTGCCGGGTCTTGAGTTTCTATCTTATATACTTTGTTCTGAATGGCTTGGTGTGGAGCGGAGATGATCTCGGCAAGCATTTGATGGATCTGGTTGCGAGGAGCTGGGGCTGCCCGTGCACAAGTTAAGTCTTGAGGTACCCCTACCTTAGTACACCGACAGAGCCCGGGCCTGGGCCATACAGTGCCGAAGCGCTGTTGGGCCAGGCCCAAAGGCAGTCTGGGCGCCTGAAGCCCACGGCGCGTCGAATCCTTCTTTGCATCTGCCGTCTCCCCTCCCATAGCAGCACGCGTTGATTGCGGTGTCGTGGGAGGAGTGGGCGGCGCATGCAGCCTTTTAAAGCATCCACCCGTGATCGTGGCGCAGAGCGGGTCGCTTCACTGTCGCTCTGGCTCCGCGCCGCCACGCTGCCCTCATGCACGGGGTCGGGCGGCGAAGGTGGGAGACCGAGCCGTCACGGGCGGAGAGGGCGAGTCGGCCCGCTCCTCCGCCTCCTTGCTTCTGATTGGTCGAGAGGCGGTTGAGTCCCCACCTCGCCCCTTTAAATAGGGCGGAAGGGGTGCATAACGGCCACACTCACCCACTTCTCCCTTCGTCTTCATCTTCTGTTCTTCTTGCCGCCATGGAAGGAGGGAATCCTGGTTCCTCGACGGTGGCGGCGCGGGTTGCCTCCAGGCAGCGCACCGCTCCCCAACCAGCTTCCGTGGTGGTGGAGCCGTCCACGAGAGGGAGAGGAAGGGGGCGTGGCCGCGGACGAGGTCGAGGGCGTGGCCGAGGCGGTCGGGGGAGAGGCGGCCGTGGCGACGTGCCTCCCCTGTCTCCCCCGGCGTCTCCTGACCACGGCGCGGTCCACACTGGAGATGACCCCTGGGAGTTCTTCGTCAAGCTTCGCCGGGCGCCTCGCCGCCGCCTCCGGCTGCCGGTCCCGTTTGCGGACGCGATGGGACCGGACCCACCCGACGTGATGGAGCTACGCATGAGGGGCTGCGGGATCAGCGGCACTCGGGTGAGTGTCGTGTCCCCAGCCCCCGGCGTGATGTTCTTCGACCGAGGGTGGAAGACCTTCGCCCGGATCCATAGCTTGACGGCGGGGTTCACCCTCCATTTCAAGTTATTGGATGGTGATCTCCTCGCCGTCAAGGTCTTGGCGACTATGGAACCCGGGTGCGCTGCTGTGTGGACAGCTCCTCGGATAGCGAGCCCCTCCTCGGCGAGAGTGGCGAGGAGGGGAGCGGCAGCGACGGCGGGGATGGCGGGCCCGACTAGGCGTCGGACACCGCTGCCTCAGCGCCACCGCAACCCTTCTTCGGGTTGCGGGCTCCTGAACTCCCCGGGCCGTCTTCTTGCGGCGGGCGTGGGGAGGCTGCGGAAGAGGAAGAGGGGAGTGGCGGCAAGGCCGTTCACGCCGCAGCACGAGGGCGAGTAGCCTTCGATAGCGTCTTGGACGTCCCACTACCCGTCTTCAAGCTCGCCTCCTCGCCTCCGACTCCGCCAAGCTCTGGCGGGCCCCCGGTGTTCTCTTGGGGTCTTCTGGCGCCCGTGGCTCTTGGCGGGCTTGAGGGCTTGCGGCTGGCTCTCCGGGCATCGTTCCCCATGCCCGTCACCTTGCGCAGCTCTGGGCGCAGTGGCGCCACCGCCACGCCCCTTGTCGCTCCTTCGCCCTTCTCCGACAAGCTCTTCTTGCGGGGTATTCTCTCCCGGCAAGCCTATCTTGCCGGGGCTCCTTGACCTACCTCCTGAACTCTGAGCAGAGAAACAGGAGAGGATCACGGCACCTTATCTTTTCAGATTGTAAGCCCTCGGGCATTAGCTGCATTTAAGAACTCGTAATCCTCTCTATCATGTTTTCATCCTCCATGGACTTGTACTAAATTGGATGTTTTTAATGAAAAGAGGAAAGCTTGCGGACTGAGTCTTTTACTTGACTGCTGCGCCTTGTATGTGCTTACGCTATCGGGGAGCTTGCCGGGCGAACACGCTTAGCGATCATGGGACAGCCGCTGGTGGTGTCACTCGGCAAGCAACCTTGTCGGGCGATTCATGACGTCTATCTTCTGAGCAGGCTCGGAAGCAAGGTAGAGGTGCAGCGGCACACTTGGGTTTGTTGAGCGGACTCGAAACAAACCAAGCACGAATCGGGCCACGACTCGGTTCCTCCACGTCACGGGTTTTACAAGACACGATCGTTCAAAGACGATCCGCATCTCCTGTCCATGAGAGGATGCATGACGAGGATGAAAAACTTATCTGAAATAGCAGCCCCAGCAACTCTAGCTTGCGGAGGCGAATCTTGGCGCTCGCAGCCCAGTGGGCTGGCTTGCCGAGGAGAGCCTTTATAATCGCAGCCCGGCGACCGGGCTTGCGGATCTTAGGCGCTGGTGTGGTCTTTTGGTTCTCCTTGTTGCTGCAATTTTAGCCATGAAAACAGCTGAGGTAGATATGCGATTGCTCAATGCACATGTATGTGTATATAAATCTTGGCTAAGCAAAGGCGATGTCGGGCTTTGTCCTTCGTATGTTTGTGCTCTCGCTCTTGGGGAGCTTGCCGGGGAACACGCTTAGCGATCATGGACAGCCCGCTGGTGGCGTCGCCTCCGGCAAGCAACCTCGTCGGGCCGATTCTGACGCTTAACTTGCTGGCGTGGCTCGGAAGCAAGATAAGGTGCTGCAGCACACTTGTGTTTGTTGAGCGGACTCGGAAACAAAACAAGCACGTAATCGGGCCACGACTTGGCTCCTCTTGCGCCCAAGCCTCCCATACCAAGGGCATCTCACGGCAAGGCTTGCAGCGTTACACCCTCTAACCAGCATCCTTTGTGCGCCGCTTTACGCCGAGGAACTTGCGGCGCTTAACGCGCTTGCTGAGTCTGGGACATCAGCAGCCCGCTGGTGGCGTCGCTTCCGGCAAGCAACCTTGCCGTGTCTAGTTCGCGACGCGCTTAACTTGCTGGCGCAGACTCGAGCGAAGCGAGGTGCGAAGCTGGTCGCCTTCGCTCTTTTACTCGTTGAGTGTGTTGAAGCGAAGTAAGGGTGCGGCTATCCTGGCGAGCTCCTCGGCGTGCAGGTTTGGGCACAAGCGACAAATGCGAGAGGGATATAACGAATAAAAGCATGATATTAAGGAGTGCTCTGCGCGAAAGCGCGGCGACTTAGCTTTTTCTTTCTCTTGTTTCTTCGCACCGCTGGAGGTGCCCAATAGTGCGTTCTCGACGGTGGCGCAGCACTCCGGGAGGCGCGTTTGCGGAGCGAACGCTAGAGCTGTCTTCGCCGGGCTTAGGCGTCCGAGGAGCTGCGCGCGTCGGAGTAAGCACGAGCCGCCCTTGCGGACTTAGAGCTCGATGGCGCGTCCTCGGCGACTGCGTAAGCGCTCAAGGAGACACGCTTGCGGGCGTAGGGGGCGGAGCGAGTGGCGCGAGCGGGCGTGCTCGGACTCCTAATAGCGACAGGAGGAGGAGAGGTCTTGTCCGGCACTTCGCTTTGCTCATGCTCGGACGGCAGTCCGGAGCATCCCGCGAGCCCCGGCATGTTCTAGCCCCAACATGCGGGCACCATCTTCGTGGCACGGCGCGCGCTGAGATGGGCGTGGGTCTCACGGAGGCGGCGTGGTCCTCCGCCACATCCTCGATCTGGTGGCACCGCGGCGCCCTCGCCGGTGTCCACCCTTCCACCGGCGTCTCCTCCGCTGCCGTCGGCTCCGGTGGCGGCGGGGAAGACGGAGATGGGTCTGCGACCCTCAAGCTCTCGTCTTGAGGCCATGATGCGATTGTCGATGAAGCTGCCGACGGCTGGGGATGTTGATGAAGAGGGCTGGCGCGAACGCCGGATCAGGTTCGCATAACCTCGGCGCCCCTACCGCGCGCCCGAGAGATGTCGCGGCGGATGGGTGGCGCGGCACCTATGGGGCCGGGCCCTTCGTGTGTTGATGCGGGCGGAGGCCGCGGAGAGCAGATCGAGGCGATGCGAGGATTTTACCCAGCCGGGCGCGATGGTCGCAGAAACCCTCTTGCTGCATTGTGTTGTATTTAATCTTGCTCAAGAATGCGAGCGAGCGGTGGAGTGTTGTGTGAAACCCTCGTGAGAGTAGCTAGTCGCAGAACCTCTCGCGAGAAGCGCCAATGGTTGGAACCTCCCCACGTTGTGCATGGGCCTCCTTTTATAGGGCAAGGGTCACCGACAGTGTCAGCGTGAGGTAGAGGGGTAAAAGCGTAAAAGGGGTGGTAGTTGGAGCAGTCGGGAACAGTGCAGCTCGGTGCTTTCTACCTACTTTTGTGAGAGGGGACAAGGGCATTAAATGCCCGTCGCCGTCGCCCAAAAGCTCCGCCATTCGTCTTCTTTCGCCACGGCGGCGAAGCCACCACCATGAGTGCCACCGCATCCTTCATGCAAGTACAACCACTCGCCACGCGTCTCGGAGAAGGCTGGGGGCGACGCGTGGGCAAATGAGCTGGAGTCGGACACGTAGCACAGCTCTCCCGGCAAGCTCCTTGCCGGGGCCTTGATCTTGCCGGCCCAGGGGCTTGCTGGCTCTGTGACTTGCCGCCCCGGGTCCTCGCCAGGCGCGCCCGCGCCGAGGCGTGACTTCGTGATGTGGTCTTGGTCCTCCCGACGAGCTCCTCTCGCCGGGATCTGTAGGATGTAACGAGCCTTGAGCTGGAATGGGCTTCCGGCAAGCTCCTCTTGCCGGGTCTTGAGTTTCTATCTTATATACTTTGTTCCTGAATGGCTTGGTGTGGAGCGGAGATGATCTCCGGCAAGCATTTGATGGATCTGGTTGCAGGGAGCTGGGGCTGCCCGTGCACAAGTTGGGGTACTGAGGTACCCCTACCTTAGTACACCGACAATATGAGTCTTTGCTTGTCTTGCTTTTTAGTTTGTCATAAGTATCCTTGCTGGACACACCTATTTGAGTGAGCCAAAATTATGATACGATTTGTTAGAACTGCTCTTTATGCTTCACTTATATCTTTTTGAGCAAGGTGTGCTTTAATATTTTTGAAGAAATTCTCTCATGCTTCACTTACATTTATTTGAGAGGTAGTAAATTTTTGAAGAAATTCTCTCATGCTTCACTTATATTATTTTGAGAGACAAAAATTTTTATGCTCATATTCTTCACTCAAATTTGTTTGAGCTATTCAAAGAAATTGCAACATATGAAATTAGTCCCAAAGTGATAGATATTCAAGAGGGATATAATAAAAACTTTCATGAAGATCATTGGACAAATTAAAATTTATTCCTTGTAATTGTTTTGAGATATGATGATAGTGATATGTGAGTCATATTGGTGAGTAATTATTGTAAGTGCATCTAGTGCCCCTTATCGATTTTGGTGTATTGAAGACTTATAGGCTAAGGGACTAATATGTTTGTGAGTGTACACAGCCTCTATAACTCGATGAGGAGTTTGATATTTATGATGAAAGTTGACCGCTAAAAATGTATGTCTTCAGCTGAAGACTTTGCTTCTCCTGAAGATTTTGAAATTGAAGAAATTGGTGTGACCTTGAATACTTGGATATTCATGCGAGGATTCTGAAGCGTGAAGACTTTTGTTTTTGTAGTTTCATTTTCTCTTTCTTGAGTCATAGGAAACACCGTACTACTAAAGGGGGTCGAGGTAATACTAAGGAAACTGATTTCCAAGTGATGATCATCTCAATATCCTACACCTACCCAATCATTTTGAGTGAAGCCATTGGAAATCACATATTAGTTCAGTCAATTTCTTCAGTGACAGAGACGAAGATCTTATGGTCTCTGAGGAATTTGTCCTGACTGAGGAGTTAGGAATTCGCCAGTGTGGATTGCCTACACAATGAGGAACATGATAGCCCTGAGGAATTTGAACCTCAAATATCCGACCGTTGCTGTGCTATGCGCCAGCTGTCCAAAATATCTACCCACCTAACGATCATATCATCGAAGGGCATTTATGTCTTATCATGTCAGGATACTCCCTAGGCTATAAATAGCCACCCCCTGCAACCACTAGCTGGTTGGCTGCTCCGCGAGAAACAGACACTTGTCATTGAGAGCATCCCATCCTCCGAGGACTTTGAGCGAAAATCATCAAGTGAGGAAAAACCAGAACCCAAACCCAAACACCTACAAACCCAAAGTGATTGAGCATCACTGAAGAGATTGTTCCTGTGTGGAACCGATATTTGTTACCTTTGAGGATTGTGTATCCTCCAGACGGTTAGGCGTGATGGTCTGAGCATCCAAGAGGAATTGTGGATCGCCGAGTGGCCTAGTCTGTGAAGGTTAGGAAGTCACCTGAAGACTTACCACGAGTGCTGGGCGAGGTCTGTGTGACTTTATCTCAAGGAGAATACAATGAGGACTGTGTGTCCTCGAGTTTAAATACTCAGCCGCTCCAACCAGACGTACAACTGTCACAACAATTGGAACTGGTCTACCAAATCATTGTCTTCACCAAGCCAACTGGTTCTATTTCCTCGACCGTTCCATTTCCTCATTCATGTGTTGATGAATCTGATCATTACTATTTGAAGACTTTGACTGAAGACTTTCTCAATTTCCTCAATCCAACTTCTTCAGTCACATAGTCTTTAGCTTCCTTATCCTGCTTTCACGCTATCTATACTCTGTGCCTATATTCATTTCATCATGATGTCTGTGATGTTGCTCTGTTATGCTTATACCTGAGTACTTATTCCGCTGCTAGTGTGTCGTTGCTTAGGAATTTCTTCACCTAGACATTCCTTAGTGACTAATTTGTAAAAATCGCCTATTCACCCCAGCTCTAGTCGATATAACGCACTTTCAACTGGTATCAAAGCAAGGTACTCCCTTGTTCTGTGTGATTTTGGTTTAACCACCTAGAGTTTTAGTTATGTCAACTATAGGAATGATCAAAGTCTCAGCTGGGTGTCCTTCCTTCGATGGGACGAACTACCCCTACTAGAAGAACAAGATGCGCATGCATCTTGAGGCAATTTATAACGATCTCTGGTATGTTGTGGAAAATGGTGTTCCCTCAGTCACTTCGTCTATGAATGCTGCTGATGTGAAGAGATTCAAGGAACTCGATTCTCAAGCGAAGAATATCATATGTGGCCATCTGAGCAAAGGACAGTACGACACAGTGAGTGCTTTGGAAACCGCTAAGCTGATTTGGGACAGGCTATCCAAGTTCAATGAAGGAGTCTCCACTCAACATGACTCCTGAGTTGATGTTCTTCGCAATCTCTTCAACCACTTTAAAAGACTCAACAATGAAAATGTTCAGCAAACTTTCGATCGCCTCACTTACATCTCAAATGAGATTCAAGCACTTGGTGCCACTGACATCACCGACCATGAGGTGGTGAATAAATTGCTGAGATCACTTGATTCCTCATTCATACTCTGGCACTGATGTTCAAGAGCAACCTGATTACAAGTCTCTAGATCTCGCTGATATCCTCGAGAGGCTAAACACTCATGAGTTCCAGCTTGCTAAGAAGAGAGACCTCTATGGACCGAGCTTTGGAAGATCACGTGTGCTGAAGGCCAAGGCAGTTTGTGAATCTGAAGGTGATGATTCTGGTAGCAACCTTGGTGACCCTAAAGAACCGAGCCAGGAGCTAGCAATGGTCGTGAACAAATTCCAGAAGTTCTCTCGTCGTGGTCACTTTGGAAAGTCTTCAAGAAGTGGTGTTTCCTCATCCCGTGACTACAAAAAGAGGACTTGTCACAAATGGAAGAAACTTGGTCACTACATGTCTGATTGTCCTTTGTGGAAAAATTAATCGGAGAAGAAGAAGTACAAAGATGATGATTCTAATGACTCAAATAAGAAGAAAAAATCTTCAAAGTCCTCATCATCAAAATCTTCAAAATCTTCATCTCACAAGAAGAGCAGTTCCAAGAGGCACGTGCATTTATTGGCACGAAAATGGACTCTGAAGCTGAATCTGAGGAAAAGGTGGAAGAGGAGGAATCTGAGGAGTCAGACTCTGGTGTGGTGAGCGTAGCCCTCGCTACTGCTTACGTCAGCAAGTCCATCTTCAACACTGAAGAAAATGACCTCCCCAACTTTGTTGACAAGAGCGTCGATGACTATGCTCCCACGTATTGCTTCATGGCAAAAGGTGCCAAGGTACTCAATCATTCGCCCTCTGAATCTAGTGAGGATGAATGTAATGATAATCTCAAACCTAGCTATTCAAAACTTGCAAAAATTGCTGTTAAACAACAAAAGGCTTCGGAAAAGATTCAAAATCTGCTAGACAAAAGCGATGATATGTTGGGCGAGGAATTGAATCGAACTAAGACTTTGTATGGCAATCTTCAGAGACTTCAGTCTAAGTTTGACAATCTTCAAGGTCATCATAACACTCTCTTATCTGATTATGAGAAGCTTTCGTATGAATTTCTTTAGAGAAAGCAAGATCTTGAGAAGTTAAAAGTGAGTTATGAAGATCTTCGGAAGGAAAACGATTCATTGCTAGCTCAACAGATCGGTTCCGCTCAGGAAGAATTTCTTCCACCATGTCTGAAATGCAATGAGCATGCATCTGCTAATTCTTCACCTGAATGTTCAAATGCTTCTATTGCTGCAAATTCTTCAACTGTGTCTATGGTCACAAATTCCTCCTCCAAGCATACTGAAAGCACAAGTGCTCCCTGGGTGATTTTGGTAATTAATGTCAACATATATCTTGTTGGACTAATACTTTTACCTAGTATGTTTCAGATAAGTTCAACAATGGAGTGGCATAGACTAGAGGATGTGGAACCCCTTCAATATGCTAAGGACAACGGATTGGCTCAAGCTCAAATCACAAGACTCTACATTTTACTTTCAGTGATCCAAGATCACATTGAATCCATAGGAAAGCCAATACTATTAAGAGGGGATGAGGTGTTGCTTAATGGCTTGCTTGCTCAAAGTGCTTAGTGATATGCTCCAAAGCCCTCAGCCACTTTCTCACATCCACATATGTTCCAAACCAAAAGTTAAACTCGGCCCTACCGAATCTTTCTATCCGACGCCATCGAGTTCTGTTGACATAGCCACTTCAAGAAACCCTAGTCTTTTTGGTCTCACCGATAGGGATCTCGATGTCACCGAGATGGGATTGTAATCTCTCTGTTTCCCTTTGTAACGTTTCGGTCCAACCGAGCTTAGCGATCGGTCTCACCGAGATTGCAATGCAAACTCTCTGTTTCCCTTTCGTACCGTTTCGGTCCAACCGAGATGAGCGAATCGGTCCCACCGAGTTTGCCTGACCAACTCTATGGTTGCCTATTACCAAAATCGGTCTCACCGAGTTTGTGTAATTGGTCTCACCGAGATTACGTTATTCCCTTACCCTAACGATATCGGTCCTACCGAGTTGACATGTCAGTCCCACCGAAATTCGTAACGGTCACATTATTTACTAAATCGGTCCGACCGAGTTTCATGATTCGATCCCACCGAGTTTGGTAAGTTGTGTGTAAAGGTTAAATTTTGTGTGGAGGCTATATATACTCCCTCCACCCACTCTTCATTCATGGAGAGAGCCATCAGAACATGCCTACACTTACAACATACATTTTCTGTGAGAGAACCACCTACACTTGTGTTGAGGTCAAGATATTACATTCCTAACACATAAATCTTCATCTCTAGCCTTCCTCAAGTTGCATTCCACTCAAATCTTCTTTCCACCAAATCCAAATCATGTGAGAGAGAGAGTTGAGTGTTGGGGAGGCTATCATTTGAAGCACAAGAGCAAGGAGTTCATCAACACACCATTTGTTACTTCTTGGAGAGTGGTGTCTCCTAGATTGGCTAGGTGTTACTTGGGAGCCTCTGTCAAGATTGTGGTGTTGAACCAAGGAGTTTGTAAGGGCAAGGAGATCGCCTACTTCGTGAAGATCTACCCTAGTGAGGCAAGTCCTTCGTGGGCGACGACCATGGTGGGATAGACAAGGTTGCCTCTCCATGGACCCTTCCGTGGACCCTTCGTAGGTGGAGCCCTCCGTGGACTCACGCAACTGTTACCCTTCGTCGGTTGAAGTCTCCATCAACATGGATGTACGATAGCACCACCTATCGGAACCACGGATAAAAAATCTCCATTTCTCCAAATTGCATTTGCACACTCCAATCCCATCCCTTTACATTCTTGGAATTTGCATGCTTTACTTTCCGCTGCCCATATACTCTTGTCATGCTTGCTTGATATGTATTATGAATGTTAGAAATTGTGCCAAACTCCACTTCAACTTAAAGAAATTAAAAACAGCAACTTTTCTCACTTAGTGTCTATTCGCCCCCTCTAGACACCTCTTCTCGATCCTTTCAATTGGTATCAGAGCTTTGGTCTTAATTGCTTTGGTTTAATCCCCATTGGAGGAAGATGGATGAGTCTAATTTGGGGAGTCTTAGATGTAGAGTGCCTATACTTGATGGAGAGTATTTTCATGAGTGTAAAAATGAGATGCTTGTAATTTTCAATGAATATCATTTGAACAAGTACATTACTAGCCCTTGTGCACCTCATGTTGATCCTATGCATCCCACCCTTGATGAGTCAATTGACAAGATTTGCAATCTTAGAACTATTGATCTTATCACTAGAGGTTTGCCTAGAAACTTGATAGCTTGCTTGCCTACTCTTAAGTGTGCCTACACCATATGGAAATTTCTTGAGGAACGTTTTCCAAACTATTCCTTGCAAAATAGATGAAATTCTCCATAAGTCTATTGCCGTGAGTAAGATGAATTACAATGATCCTAAGTTTGGTGATTGACTATTTGAGCTTACAAATCTTATGCGTGCCAAAGGAGATGTTGCAATTATTAGCGATATTATTTCCCAAGCTATTAGAATTCATAAAGAAGATCATTGTCAAACTCATTCTAATGAATCACCCTCTCTAGGAATTGATCCATCACATGACGATGTTGAACATGGATACTATGATGAGGATGATGATAGTGACTTTGATCTTGATGATGCAATGAGACACTTTGGTCTTATGGCAAATCTTCGGGGATACATGGCAGGAGGACAGGAATGGGTTCTTGATAGTGGATGTACCGATCACATGACGGGAGATAAAGATATGTTTCGTGAGCTTGCTGAAAACGATGGCCCTCGAAAGTATGTCAATTTTGGTGAAACTCAAAGGGTAAGGTGGTTGGCCTCGGTAAGGTCACCATATCGCATGATAGCTCCATACAAAATGTCATGCTCGTTGAATCTCTTGGGTACAATTTACTTTTAGTATCTAGACTTGTTGATTTCGATTTCAATGTCCGATTTACTGAAGTAGATTGCCAAGTGTTTCGAAGAGACAATCATAAAATGGTCTTTACCGGTATACGTAGAGGTGATCTTTACATTGTTGATTTCACTAAAGAGGCTGGTCATGTGGGCACGCGAAACCTTGACAAGATTATTAAAGGTAATCATATCCTTGGCGTTAATGATGTCATATTTGATAACGATAGACATTGCAGCTCTTGTCAAGCAGGTAAACAGGTTGGAGGAAGGCATCCCGTGAAGAACATCATGACCACAAGGAGGCCGCTCTAGCTACTTCATATGGATCTTTTCGGTCCCAACGCCTACAAAAGTCTCGATGGAAATTCTTTTGGTCTAGTTATATTCGATGCTTTTTCAGGATTTACATGGGTGTTCTTTCTCGATGATAAATCACAGGTCCAAAAGATCTTCAAAAACTTCGCTATGAAGGCCCAAAATCAATTTGAAGTGAAGATCAAGAAGGTTCGCAGCGACAACGGAACGGAGTTCAAGAACGCAAATGTGGACACCTTTCTTCATGAAGAGGGGAATTCACATGAGTTCCCGGCTACATACACACCTCAACAAAATGGAGATGTTGAGAGGAAGAACCGGATGTTCATCGAAATGGCGAGAACGATACTTGATGAGTACAAGACGCCAAAGCACTTTTGGGCGGAAGCGGTTGAGACAGCTTGTCGTGCAACAAATCGCTTGTATCTTCACAAGCTACTCGGCATACCGGCATACGAGCTCCTCATCGGTAACAAACCCCAAGTTGGATACTTTCGAGTATTTGGCTCAAAGTGCTACATTCTTGATAAGCATCGTCGTTCTAAATTTGCTCCTAAATCTCATGAAGGTTTCTTACTTGGTTATGGCTCAAACTCTCACACTTACCATGTCTACAATAATTTCACCCGAAAGGTTGAAGAGACGGTAGATGTGAAGTTTGATGAATCTAACGGCTCACAAGTAGGAGACAAAGACCCTTCAAAAGAAATCCAAGACTTGTCTATTGGCAAGATTTGTCCAACGGAGGTGAAGGAGAGTACCTTGTCCGTCCAAGTGGAAGCTTTACCTCACGACAAGGTGAAGCAAGAGTTGATACGGAAGCATCCACAAGTGGGACACACCAAGACAAAGAAAACGAGGAAGTACACCAAGATGAACATAAACAACCTCCTTCTCCACCACGACAAGAGAACGACAACGTCAACAATGAGGAAGGCCAAGAAGAAGAACAAGATGTAGAAGATGTTCCACCAAGATCCAATCAGAAGCTTTCACGAGTTCGAGCAAGAGTTGGTAAAGACCATCCCGTCGAGCAAATCTACAATGATATCCAAACCGGAAGAATCACTCGCTCAAAAACTCGTTTGGCTCACTTTTGTGAACATTATTCATTCATCTCTAGCATTGAACCTATGAAGGTTGAATAAGCTTTGGGAGATCCAGATTGGATAAACGCCATGCATGAAGAGCTACACAACTTTGAGAGAAATAAAGTTTGGACATTGGTTGAGAATCCCGACAACAAGCACAACCATTGGTACCAAATGGGTGTTTCGCAACAAGCAAGATGAAGATGGACAAGTAGTTCGCAACAAAGCACGTCTCGTCGCCCAAGGCTACACTCAAGACGAAGGTATGGACTATGGTGAGACATATGCCCCAGTCCATTCGCATCTTACTTGCATATGCTAATCACCATGATATCACCTTGTACCAAATGGACATTATAAGATTTTTCTAAATGGTGAAATGGAGGAGGAGGTTTATGTTAAGCAACCACCCGGCTTGTCAATCCTAAGAAACCTAATCATGTTTACAAACTTCACAAAGCTCTTTATGTTCTTAAACAAGCTCCTAGAGCGTGGTATAAATGCTTGACCAAGTTCCTCATTTAAAAAGGCTTTGAAATTGGAAAAAATGATTTCACTCTTTTTACTAAAAGGGTTAATGGACAACTATTTGTGTGCCAAATCTATGTTGATGATATTATGTTTGGTTCGACTAACGCTCACTTTAGTGAGAAGTTTGGAAAGCTAATGTCGGAGAAGTTTGAGATGTCGATGATGAGTGAACTCATTCTTTGTTGGTTTGCAAATCAGGCAAACTAAGGAAGGTACCTTTGTATCTCAAACAAAGTACACCAAGGACTTATTCAAGAAGTTCTGTATGCAAGAATGCAAAGGTATGACTACACCCATGCCTTCCAGTGGACATCTTGATTTTACCGAAGATGGTGAACCGGTTGATCAAAAGGTTTACCGCTCCATGATTTGTTCATTGTTATATCTACGTGCCTCTCGTCCCAATGTTATGCTATGTGTGTCCATGTGCGCACGATATCAAGCGGCCCCTAAAGAATGTCATCTTAAGGCTGTGAAAAGGATAGTGAGATACTTAATACACACACCAAATTTTGGCATTTGGTATTCTAAGAGGTCTTCTTTCGATCTTGTTGGTTACTCCGATTCAGACTATGCCGGAGACAAGGTCGATAGAAAGTCCACTTCGGGTACTTGTCAATTTCTTGGTAGATCTCTTATGTCTTGGTCCTCCAACAAAGAAAAATCGGTATCCTTATCCACCGCCAAAACGGAATACATTGCTGCTGGTTCATGTTGTGCTCAACTACTTTGGATGTCCCAAACTCTTAAGGATTATAGGATATATGTGCAACATGTTCCATTGCTTTGTGACAATGAAAGTGATATCAAGATTGCTCACAATCCCGTGCAACACTCTCGAACTAAGCATATTGAAGTTCGTCATCATTTCATTTGAGATCACGTTGCCAAAGGGGACATTAATCTTAAGCATGTTCGCACCGATAAGCAATTGGCGAATATATTCACTAAACCACTTGATGAGAAAGTATTTTGCAGGTTAAGAGGTTAATTGAACATCATTCATGCTTCAAACATGGAGTAGGAACTCCATTTGGATAAATGCAAGACATGAGCCTATGACTAATCCTTGATATTTCTCTTATGATGAAAATCTTATGTCTTGGATATATTTGCACCTTGCATGTTATCCAACACATGTAGGTACTTGGTTGAATCTAAATCTATGAGATTGCAACTCACTCACATCTTGAGCAATCTCTACACCACCAAGTCTATCCACAATGGTGGTTGAAGACAAGGAAACATGAAACCCTTCAAACATATCCTTTGACAAATTCTATATTGAGTTTCATGATTGTCATTTTGGATACACAAGTGCTCTTCCTTGCAAGACTAACCCATGTAGGTAGATTAACTCAAATTCCAAGTGGAGTTCCCAACTCTTGATGAGCTACATCAACCTTGAGCAACCCACACAAGTTCAACTGCATGATCACGATCAACACCACCACCCAAGGTATGTTATTCCATCTTAGAGAAGCTTTACTCCAGGTCATGAGTCAAAGCAACTCAACAAGATGTGAATACATCAAGATGCTTAAATGAAAAATGGTAACCCCATTTTGAGCTTAAACAATGAGTATGACCTATGATCAAGTGATCTCACTTGACTCCTAAGTCAATATACTCTAACATAGGTCACTTTGTTGCCGACCAATTCTAGATGAAGTTCTCTTGTGTTCTTTTCTACGCTCTTGCATTTTTCTCATGCCTATTTGTTTCCCCTTTCAAAAAAAAACTTCATTTAGTTTTCCTTTCTGTTTCTTTTTGTTCTGCATTCCCTGCATCCAATTCCTTGCAAATCTTTCAGTTAATTCCTTGCAAATCCTTGTGAGATCTTACTTGTCTAGTGAGCTGAGGTGACAAGTGTTTTCTCTGTGATGAACTTGGTCACACCGGTCTGTTGTCTTCGGTCCAACTGAAACCTTTCGGTGCAACCGAAGCACACAACTCGGCGCTACCAATTTTACTATAGGAAAGACAACTTGCCATTTATTCCTGCATTCTTTTTTATCCAGCTCCACTCAATAATTCTTGTCCTCAACCAGCATCACATTCGACTTGCTGCTTTGTTCTGTGACTCAAGGACCAAACCCATTTGTGACAAAAATCCAGAAGAACCCTTCTTGGAAATTGATGTCAAAGGGGGAGAGAGAGATCACATCAAAGCTTAATCATTTCTATAGGGGGAGAAAATACTCATGGGGAGGGAGACCCCAGATGCTTGGTGTTCAAGAGGAGAGAAGTCACATGTCTTTAAGAGGGGAAAGACATCTTCATATTTGATTGATTGCTTTAGCTCTGTTTCTTTTCTTCACTCCGGTTTTCTGTTCCCTATCTTCTCCCAGTATCCCATGCTAGATTCAGGGGCAGCAAGACTTCTAAGGGAAGGAAATCCTTGAATTCATTGCACATCTTTACATTTGGGGACATGTCTATATTCAATTGAGTACTAAGTACTCACTCTGTACATGTCATCCCAGTCTTGGTACTCTTTTGGTTTCTTTTGTTTCCCCTGTCTAGTAGGTGTATCTGTGTTATCTAACCTTGTTTACGCAGGTTCATTCCTTCCTAAGCGAACTGAAGACCACAAGGTAAGTATATGCGTCACATTCATGTATATGAGGATTTCTTGCTGATGTACATACTGTTTGCAAGAAGGACTCATGAGCATGAAGGTACATTTCCCATATTCACATCATTTTCTCTGATGCATATAGCCAAGATACATGTAAAAAATTGCCCACTCTGTCATGCTTATGCATTCACATGCTCCTATATTCCATATTTACATGATTGCATACATGTAGGGGGAGCCTATGCATGTTACATGTCTTTCCAAAGCTTTACTTGTTATTCTCTATATCTTTATCTAAAGCTTTGATGTATGTTGTCATCAATTACCAAAAAGGGGGAGATTGAAAGCACAAGTGCTCCCTGGGTGATTTTGGTAATTAATGTCAACATATCTCTTATTGGACTAATACTTTTACCTAGTATGTTTCAGATAAGTTCAACAATGGAGTGGCATGGACTAGAGGATGTGGAACCCCTTCAAGATGCTAAGGACAAAGGATTGGCTCAAGCTCAAAGCACAAGACTCTACATTTTACTTTTAGTGATCCAAGATTACATTGAGTCCATAGGAAAGCCAATACTATTAAGAGGGGATGAGGTGTTGCTTAATGGCTTGCTTGCTCAAAGTGCTTAGCGATATGCTCCCAAGCCCTCAACCACTTTCTCACATCCACATATGTCCCCAACCAAAAGACAAACACGGCCCTACCGAATCTTTCTATCCGGCGCCACCGAGTTCTGTTGACATAGGCACTACCAAAAACCCTAGTCTTCTCGATCACACCGATAGGGATCTCGGTCTTACCGAGATGGGATTGTAATCTCTCTATTTCCCTTCGTAACGTTTTGGTCCAACCGAGCTTAGCGATCGGTCTCACCGATATTGCGATGCAAACTCTCTGTTTCCCTTTCGTACCGTTTCAGTCCAACCGAGATGAGTGAATCGGTCCCACCGAGTTTGCCTGACCAACTCTCTAGTTGCCTATTACCAAAATCGGTCTCACTGAGTTTGTGTAATCGGTCTCACCAAGATTACGTTATGCCCTAACCCTAACCATATTGGTCCCACCGAGTTGTTATGTCGGTCCCACCGAAATTCCTAACGGTCACATTATTTACTAAATCGGTCCGACCGAGTTTCATGATTCGGTCCCACCGAGTTTGGTAAGTTGTGTGTAACGGTTAGATTTCGTGTGGAGGCTATATATACTCCCTCCACCCACTCTTCATTCGTTCAAAGATCCATCGGAACATGCCTACACTTCCAACATACATTTTCTGAGAGAGAACCACCTACACATGTGTTGAGGTCAAGATATTCCATTCCTACCACATAAATCTTGATCTCTAGCCTTCCCCAAGTTGCTTTCCACTCAAATCTTCTTTCCACCAAATCCAAATCCTGTGAGAGAGAGTTGAGTGTTGGGGAGACTTTCATCTAAAGCACAAGAGCAACGAGTTCATCATCAACACACCATTTGTTACCTCTTGGAGAGTGGTGTCTCCTAGATTAGCTAGGTGTTACTTGGGAGCCTCCGTCAAGATTGTGGAGTTGAACCAAGGAGTTTGTAAGGGCAAGGTGATCGCCTACTTTGTGAAGATCTACCTAGTGAGGCAAGTCCTTCATGGGTGATGGCCATGGTGGGATAGATGTCGGCGTTCTGGGAACGGGGGTCCCCAGACTTGCCTGCCTGTGGCCTGCGGCGTGGCTCAAGTAGTGGCCCTGTAAGGCCCATCTTCATCAGCACAAAACCCAAGACCCATGCGAGGAGCCAAGCCTCACGGGGCGAACGATGCAAGGCTTCCTCAGGGATGGCCTCGCCAGGCAGGCTCGCGAGAAGGCGGAGAGATCAAGGCAGGGTACCTCGCGAGGTGCTCGTGACGCAAGCCATGACGATCGAGACCAGGCGGGCGCCAGCATGCGCAATGTCCTTGTTCCCTCTTTGGTGCAAAGGGGGCAAGCATAGACGTGGAGTACCGAGGCCTCAAGCAAAGGTTGCCATTTCAGTGCAACGAGACGAATACCAGCGGAGTGGCAGGATGGAGGTCACCGTGGAGCCCAAGACGGCGTCATCACCAGTGCTTTCGGCAGCCGAAGACCAACTTTAGTCAGGATAACTTGTACTATATGTTCCCCTTCAAAATGGCCATTGTTGGCACCCTTCCCGCTCAATATTTGGGAAGAGGCCCAGGGCCTCTATAAGTAGAGCTAGCCACCACAGTAGAGAGGCAGCGGATCCAGACCTTGGAAAGCCTAGAGAGAAAGAGGCGATCGAACTCACCCATGTTGTTCATCGCACCAGCTCAAGAACACCTCTAGCGAGGTTGTTCTCCCTTTGTATTGTTCATCATCAGCCCCTGAGGCAATCCACCACACCACACACTGGAGTGAGGTATTACACCACAATAGTGGCCCGAACCAGTATAAATCTCGTGTCCCTTGCACTGTTCATCGTTTCTAGCCTAGATCTCACGAGGCGATCGAGCGTAGATCGGTAGGGGAGATATCTTCGTGTGCACCCCAGTGTTCGAACCTCAACGGTCTGCCGGAACCCAACATCCTACATTTGGTGCGCCAGGTAGGGGTGCGCCAGAATCTTCTTTCGTCCGTCCCACGTTCCGCCGCGTCACCGCCTCCATTTCCGGCGACCCGACGGCCAACTCCGACCGCTGGGCGGCATGGCGTGCCCATGCCGTGCCGCCTGCCTAGGGTGAACTCAACGCTGCACCTCAGGCAGCCCGCGCCCCGCAGAACACTACGGGACGCGGGCGACGCGGTTAGGCGTCCCCTGCCATCACTGGCAAGTACGATCGGCAGCAAGGGCCTCAAGCCACACTGCGGCCACGGCGCCGCACACCCGGCATGGGCAGGCAAACATGAAGGCCGCACTCACGGTAGCGCGGGAGCTGCTGCGGTGCAGACTGCAAGAAAGCGGCCGCGACGTGCTGCTGGAGCGTGTCGGCGAGCTCCTAGACGCCGCTGCGTCAGGGGCTCCCCATTTCTGCGTCCAACTTCCACCCCAGGCCCTGGGAGGATCACGAGGGGGGCCGATCCGCGCCCACGCGCCTTCGAGCGCGCTTCAAGGCTTTGTCAACACCGGCTTGGCCATCAGCGCCGAGCAGCAGACCTCGCCGGCACCGCCCCTAGTGAGCGAGGGCATGCGGGGCGCTGCCTTTGGCCCCAACGGGCCTCCACCTTACCGTCCCCAAGATGGAGCTTCAAGTCGAGCTGCATGGCGTGCAGAGCACCACGGCGAGGCCTTTGGGGTGGCGGCCCGGGAAGCCTATGTGCCCCGCAAGGTGGATCGAGGGTACACGTTGGAGGAAGACCATGGCACGTTCCTTGGGTCAGGCTGGGAGGAAGAAGCGCCAGAAGCCGAGCTCTTTCAGGAGCCTCGCGGGAGCCTCTACAACTACCGGGTACCGCTAATTCCTCAGGAGCAGGCTTATGCTAACCATGGGGCGCAGGAGGTTCAGGTCACCGCAGGGGATGGCTGCCCCAGTGCGGCGATCTCCTTCCCCTCAGGAGGAGGGCACTGGGGGTAGTAGGAGAGGGATCGGGAGCCAGGTTCCTCCCCGCGGCATGCGGAGCAAGGTGTTCTTCGGAGGTAGGCCCTCTGCTGGGGAGGTTCCCCAGGGCCTGCGCCAGGCAGAGGACCCGTGGTCGTCGGGGGAACTGCTGGCATCCTCTTTTCCCCATTGGCGTCGTCCTGGTTTCCGGTCGCCGTCGGTGGGGTCAAGGGTGGCACAAGGCGGGGCCCTCGTCTGGCGATATGAAGCAAGGCCGGTACCTGTGAAGAAGGCCCAGTGCTTGTGAAGCTCGCCGCCCGTGACACTCTCATGTAATAATGAGTTGGGGCTGTACACGCCCCGGAGTCTCCGGAGAGCCGCCCTCTGGCCTCGGGGGCTCCCTCCCACGTCCTGTGGCAGCACTTAGCTCCGCGCTGGTGAGAAAATGTTGAATACTAGACTAGGTGCCGGACGTGGCCATTTGCCTTGTTTTCTCCTTTCGTGCGAACAAGCTTTCTTTCCTCGGATCTAAGTTGAAGTTGAATTTGTGTTTGCGTATGCGGGAAGGGGTGTTCTGTCTTATTCGCGTGCTTTCTCGTGCTCCTATTTCTCCTCAAGCTGGAATTCACACTAGCTGCCTCCCGCTCGCGGGTCCCTCGCGAGTGGTGCAGGGCCTAGCACGTGCATCTGTCGTCCGACGGTCGGTGTTTGCTCCGGCCAGGCTCTCGCCGCATGGTCGAGTGGGACCCCATGGGCCCTCGAATGCACACCACAAGCCCACTTGAGGCACGCCAAGACAAAGGTAAAACCACAACGACCTATTCATCACAACAATCACGGCATCATGCAAGCACTCATCAGGGGCCAATCTTGACAACACATAGGCAACAATTTTCTTACATGAGGGGCTTCCCCTCTCAAAATGCTCTCACAACCTTCATGGCCACGCCCAAGTCACTTCCTGCACAGGGCAAGTAGCGGGAGGAAGCATGGGGTCAATCAGAAAAATCGCTCGCCGCATCTCCCAGGGCATCCCCGGAGGCGTCGCTGGCACCACCGTCATCGTCGGCAACCTCTTCATCACCATTGTTGGTGCCGTTTCCACCCTCGTTCACCATGACGCCTTCATTGGCGGCGACGATCACCCCGTCGTTGTCAGAAGTGAAGGCCTGGACGAGCGCATCAACGTTGTCCTCCACCCACCGCGCTAGGTCGCCTCGCACGGCCTCAGGCACTAGAGCCATGGCGGCGTCAAAGTCGAAGAGGGGATCGAGGTACTGAAGATGGCTAAAGACGCGGGAAAATGCCCGCACAAGCAGGCCGCGGCTCTGTTCCTCCACCAGCTAGTGAGACCTCTCAGAGCGGTTCTCCAGATGCGTCACCACTTCAGTGAAGAACTGGAGGTTGATGGCGTAGTTGGTCACATGCGGCACCTCGGCGGCAGCCTCGCAGATGTTGCCTAAGGCCGTGTTGGCCCTTTCCCTACGCGTTCGGAGCATGGGGACGTGCATGTGCTCAACGTCTGCCGCTGGCAGATCTCGTCCGCATTCCGCTCCGCGACGGCCTCAGCATCATCAACCCGCCGTTGAAGAAGAAGTGGCTCAGCGCGGAAGGATGCCAGCTCGTCCTGCGCCGAGCTTAGCGCGGCAGCGGTGGCCTCAGCTCGCTGTGTGGCTTCAGTCAACCTTGTCCTAAGGGCAGCAGTCCTTCCCATGGCCTCAGCCCTGATCAACTCCAGCCATTCTGCATACTCGCGCTCAAGACCGGCGCGAGCCTCCGCCATGCGATGGTCAATCTCCTCCTGGATCCGGGCATCCCGCGCGCCGACGTCATCCTCCGCCTGGGCAACCTGGCGCTCCGGCGTCTCCAGCCGCTCCAGATCGAGGTTGTGCTTGGTAGTCTCCAGCGTCAGCATTTCCTCATGCCTCCGGAGTTCTTCATCTTCAGCGGGCCCACCCTTCAGCAGTGCGAGGGCGGATCGGCGCAGCTCCACCTGCTGCTCCAGGGAGTTGCACCAGTCCTGGACCTCCCACGCGCGCTCCTCCGCAGCTTCGGTCGCTTGTCAGCCTCCTGAGCTTCTTCGAGGGACCGGGAACAGGCCTCCCGGGAGGCCGCCAAGGAAACTTCGGCCTTGGCATTCTCGAGGTCACGCTGGTGGCACGCGAGACCCATAGCCGCCTTCAGCTTGCGTCGCTCCTCGACCAACCTCAAGCCTTCAGCTTCGAGACGCGCGTCTTCTGCCGCCAGCTCTCCATCGAGCTGACCCACTACATCCACTGCCCTTCGGAGGAACTCTTGGCGGAGAACTCTGCGCTCCCGCGCACGCCCAAGCACGTCGTCAACACCATTCTCCGTCGTCGATGCCGATGGAGGGCCTCGGGGCGATTCGCTCCTTCTCGGCAGGGGGCTGGGCGCTGGTGCCCCTGCGATCACCGGGCGGGCACCGCGAGAGACCCAGCCTGGCGTCGACCCACCTCCTGCTGGGGGCCCGAAGATCGACATCAGCCACTCGCCGCCGATGATCAATGAAGGAGCTCTGGGCAAGCTAGATATGCCCAGGGAGGGCTCGCGAGCGAAGAGCAACGCGACGACAGGATCAAGACGCGCCACAGGACGACCTACCTCTCCAGCCGAACGTGCACCCAAGGCGGCGCGCGTACCCGAGGCAATTGAGGTTGGTGACGGAGGAGGAGCCTGAGGGAGTGGCTCTTCAGCTGGCTCTGCTGGCTCGTCAGAAGGAATCCTGAAAGGCCACGGTCAGCAAAAAGAAGGGCAGACAAGGAACCATGAAAAGCAGAGACTTACTCGTCCATGGCGAAGTACTTCCTGTGCTTCAATGGGCGGTGCGGATGCTCATCACCACCGAAAGCCTCTTTCCTCTCGCGAAGGTCCTCGAAATCTATGTGGAACCATCCCAAGCTCGCGACATGAGGGCCGGCGCGCGGCATAGGAGCCGAAGCGTCAAGCCGGCCTGCACCAGGAGCACCAGCTAGAGGGGAGCAATCGGACACCACCTCTTGGTGGCCTGACGGGGTCTCGGAGGCTTTAGCCTCGGGAGCGGCAGGCCGCGTTTCCTCGTCAGCCACCACCTCGCGAGGGGTACCATCAGCTCCGGAGGATGACGCCTCGGGAGCACCACGTGACATCAACACCTCAACGTCAGGCCCCTCTGCTGCTACCAATCCTTGCCTCCCTGCAATGACTCCTGAGGTGAGGTCGACGCGGACAGCCGGGGGAAGGACCACGGCAACCGGATTCTCACGAGGTCCCACAAGGTTGGCTGGGCACAGCCCCCATTCGTTGAAACGAGGCATCTGCCTCATGAAGTCGGCCCTATTTATGCAAAGATAGAGCAGGGCACCGCATGGCCAGCGCTGCCAGGAGAGGGGTCGCCTGTCAGGACCAACAACACCTTCTTCAACGTCTCCGGTGCAAGATCCCCTTCTTGGAGCCACATACGGTCCTGGCGACCGATGTAAGTCCACATTGGGCGGGAATGGCGCTGGAGAGGAGCGATGCGGTGCCGGAGGAACTCCTTCACCACCTTGGGCACCGTCACCTTGAGGTCCCTCAACCTCTCGAAGAGATTCCAGACGAAGGCAAGTTGGGGGCTCGTGAGTTCTTTGTGATCCCAACCAGGGCTGGGAATAGCAGGCAGCGTCGGGTGCTCGAGCAGGGGGCTGGGCACCCCAACATCCATGTAAAGCCATCGCTCCCGGAACACGCTCACAGAAGGTGGGAGGCTGAAATCGATCCCCGAGGCGGCCGTCTCCGGCACGGCCTGGAAGCTCACTCACCCCAAACACTGGGAAGGATCGGTCAACCGCAGTGAGAAGAAGTGGCGTTGAAGGGCAAGAGAAGGAGGAATCCCCACCATGGCCTCGTAGACGAAGGCGAAGACAGCAAGCAGAGCAATGGATTGGGGACCAAGATGCATCATGTGGATCTGATAATGGGAAATCACCGCATTGAAGAAGGCGGAAAAGGGGGGAACAAGGCCTGCCCACAAGGCGTCAACGAAGAATCGGACCTTCGTGACGACCCTGTCGAAGGAAGCCTGAGACGCGGGCCAAATCGTCATCTTCCCACACTCATTGAAGCTGGAGGCAAGCGCGGAGTAGACCTTCTCCAGGGCCTCCAGGTTGAGTATGAGCGATTTGTCGACGGCGGGAGCAACCACCGGGGGCGTGCTAGTCGAGGGCGCGGGCTTGTTCCCCTTATCCTTTTTTATTGGCGCCATGGCAATGGGACGGGGGAAGAGCTCGAGTAGATTGGAGGCGAAAGTAGAGGCTTGAGGGGGAAAGAGGAGCAAGAAGTGCGCAGGCTGCGAAGGGAAGATAACTGTGTGCAAATCTCGTGGCCGCCTAGCCAGGCGCATAATGAGGCAGTGTGGGGAAGCAGAGACGCCCACGTCCAATCAACCGCCACGCGGCGCCCAAGGCCGCAGGCTGATGGGGCCCGCGGCGCTCCGCACTTGCCCCTTAACTTCTCCACTAAGCCAAGTCCAAGCGCACCTTGGGCCCGGGGGAAACTGTCGGCATTCTAGGAACGGGGGTCCCCAGACTTGCCTGCCTGCGGCCTGCGGCGTGGCTCAAGTAGTGGCCCAGTATGGCCCGTTTTCATCAGACCAAAACCCAAGACCCATGCGAGGGGCCAAGCCTCGCGGGGCGAATGACGCAAGGCTTCCTCAGGGGCAGCCTCGCTAGTCAGGCTCGCGAGGAGGCGAAGAGATCAAGGCAGGGTACCTCGCGAGGTGCTCGTGACGCAAGCCGTGACAATCGAGACCAGGCGGGTGTCGGCCTGCGCAGTGTCCTTGTTCCCTCTTTGGTGCAAAGTGTCGGATTTCGGGTTCCGGCAGACCCTTGAGGTTCGAACACTGGGGTGCGCGCGGAGATTCAACCCTCTACCGGCTCATTCCTTACCGAATCGCCAGGACCTAAACTACCAAACTAAACTGCACAAGAGACACGAGATTTATACTGGTTCAGGCCACCATTGTGGTGTAATACCCTACTCCAGTGTGTGGTGTGGTGGATAGCCTCTTGGGCTTGATGATGAATAATACAAGGCAGAACAGCCTCGCGAGGGTCTGTTCTGGGCTGGTGCGATGAACTGCTGGGACGAGTTCAATCGCTATATCTACTGGTTTCTTGGTGAGGATCCCGATTGCTAGGTCAGGTCCAAATGCCTCTACCCTGGGGGTGGCTAGTGCTATTTATAAGCTAAGGCCCTGGGCCTCTCCCCAAGTATTGAGCGGGAAGGGCGCCAACAATTGGCCATTTTGAAGGGGAACAGCGGGTACACTTATCCTGACTAAAGTTGGTCCTCGCCTATCAAAGGCTTTGGTGGTGACGCCGGCTTGGGCTCCTGATGACTTCCTTCGGCCGTTAGGCTGGTCTTGGTCTTCTTACCTTTGAAATGGGCGCCTTTGCTTGATACTCTTGCTGCGCTTGCTCCTTTGCACCAAATAGGAAAGGAGGACCTGCGTCTTGTTGGTGCCCGATGGCGCCCTTAGTGCGTCATGGCTTGCGTCATCGGCACCTCGTGAGGTACCCCCTTGAACTCTCCGCCTCCTCATGAGCCAGCCTGACGAGGCCGTGCCTGAGGAAGCTCCTTGTCGTCAGCCCCATGAGGCTTGGCCCCTCGCGAGGGTCTTGAGCCTTTGTTGATGAAGATGGGCTGTGCTGGGCCTCCTTTGAGCCACGCCGCAGGCATGAGCGAGCAAGTCTGGGGACCCCCATTCCCGAGCAGACATGAGCCCCGAGCTCACGGCGCGCATGAACTTGACTGAGCAGAGAGGCGAAAGGGCAAGTGCGAAGCGTCGCGGGCCCTAACAGCCTGCGGCCTTGGGCGTCGCGTGGTGGCTCATTGGACATGGGCGGCACCGCTTCCCCATGACACCTTGGTAACCGCTCGGATTCGACAAGTCCCTTCATGCAAAGCGGGTCAGGATTACTTGTGATCGTGGAGGCCGACGGTTGGCCTTCGCCGGCTATAAGTACGCGGCGTGCGCCCTTCCAGTCTATCCTTCTGCTTCTCCTCCTTCCTGGGCCTTGCTCCGTCTTGCTGCAATGGCTCCGATCCGCCGGTTCTCCGCAGAAGAGAAGGGAAAGGCTCCCCAAGAGGATCCTGACCCGCTTCCCCCGAAGAAGTGGCTTGCCCTCTGGTGTCAGGGCGAGGGCGCTCGCCAGGAGGCGTCAAGACCCTGGTGCGAGCGGCTGCCACCAGGGTTCCCTCTTCCCTTGTACGCGCATATTGGCGGCTCTGAAGGAGTCGGCGCTTGAGCGCCACCTGGCGGCGCCGCCGGCAACGCCGGCCAGTCACAGTGTCGTCTCCCCCGGAGTCCACGCCGAGGGCTCCTACCGAGATCTCGTGCTTCACACCGCCACGCCTCCTAAGTCTTGGATTCGTCTCCCTTCTTTCTTCGCCTCCGTCGTCCGTGAAGGAACCCCAGGGCTTTAGCTGCAGCACGCCGGCTGCGGCACCCTCATGACAGGCGAGAGGTCGTGGTCGTTGCCCGGCGAGGTCTTCATATTTGGAGGCTGGGGGAAGTCGCCGGGTCTGCGGGACGGCGCCCTCACGATCCATCTGGAGTACGACGGTGCTTCGGTGATGTCCTTCAAGGTCTTCGATGCGGAGGGTCGTCGGGTGGAGTGCTACCCCGGGAAGGGCGGTTGGGACCCTGCTGTGGCGAGACAGAGGTCGGCTGTCCGCTCCCTTGGCCGCTCCTCAGGATCCAGTGACTCCTCCGAGCTCTTCATGACGTCGGAGATGAGAGACGACAGCTACGAGCCCCCGAGCCCGCGCCGTTCCCGGGGCAGGGCGGGCTCGTCAGGTCGTCGCCGCCCCTGATCTGGATGGGGTTGGTGTCGGTCTTTGGTGACCTTGTTGATGATGGCGTCTGCGCGATGCCCCTGTAGTTAGGACTCCTTAGGATTCGCGCCTTTTGTCCCTGTGAGGGGCCAAGAATATACCCCACGGGGGCTTGTAAGATGTTTGTAGCTCCGTCTGCCAATATAATCCCTATTGTGGCGCGGTGCGAGATGCTTATTCCGTTTTAGCTTAGTTTCTTCCTTTCAGACCTCACGAGGGCTTGATGCTCCTGTTGTGGTCCAGTCCCAAAGCGGCTTCAGCCGTCGCTGGTATCTGGTCGCGATGCCGTGGTCAAGGCGGAGGTGAGTGGCCGAGGTCGGTAGAGCCCTGAGTCGCGATACTCGGAGGTCCCCTTGGCACTCAAGCAGCCATCATTGGTAGAAAGGAGGCGGCGTTGTTAACACGGGATTGCCTTTGAGTCGGGGATGGTGCTGCGGTAACTAGTGTGTCCGGAGGTGACTTATCTCGAGGTCAAATGCGCTTCATGGGCGGCGCTAGGTCCGTGCCTTGGCGGCGAGGATTGCTTGGCGAGGTCATGCGTGCTCCTCCCTCTCGCCTCCGCTCCCTTTCTACTCTCGTCCTCGGGTCCCGTCCCTCGGCGTGTCTCGGCCGTCGCTGGTATGCCGGTCGCGATGCCGTGGTCAAGGCGGAGGGTGAGGGCTGGAGGGCGATGGGGGCCTGAGTCGCGATGCTCGGCGCCCCCTTTAGCGTGCTGGCGGTCAGCGCGGACAAAGCGAAGAAGGCACCGTGAGTGCCGCTGGCGGTGCTCCTTGGAGGGACCCTGCAGGCTCATCACAAAGGCGCGAGCTCGCCGTGGCGATCGGCGATTAGCCGTTAGTTGCTTGGGAGAGGTGTGAGAGGCTGGCGAGGTGCATCTGGGCACCCATGAGCCATGGGACTCACGAGGCCCTACCTCAAAGGCGGGTTGCGCTGGCTCTGGGCCTTATCTTGGAGTGTGTTCACTGCAAATTTGGCGGATCTCGGTGCTCTCGTCTTGGTTCCGGCTCTCGGGCTGGTCTCGGCCGTCGTTGGCATGCCAGGTTGTGATGCCATGGACAAGACCAGAGAGTGAGGGCCGGAGAGCCGGTAGGAGCCCTGAGTCGCGATGCTCAGGCACCCCCCCTTTAATGTGTAAGTTGGGTTAGATGTTGAAACTCTACGTCCTCGGGTCCCGGCTCTCAGGCTAGTCTCAGCCGTCGCTGGCATGCCAGGTCGCGATGCCATGGACAAGACCAGAGGGTGAGGGCCGGAGAGCCGGTAGGAGCCCTGAGTCACGATGCTCAGGCACCCCCCCTTTAACGCTCAAGATTCCGACACCCAGGAGAAAAAGGCACCAATTAACAAGCATGGTGGATCGAAAGCATAGCCCTAAGATAAATGCAAGAGGGATACATGCCGCTGGGACAGGCCAGAGCGGCTCGGGAATAATGCGGCCCTGAAGGCGCTCCCAGTCAGAAATGCAACTTAAAAGATGTCACCTGATGATGTTGGGGATGAAGGGGTGTTGGTGTAGCAGACTCGGTGGCCTGCGGGAGCCGATCCTCACGAGCCCCCAGGCCGAGGGGCCTCGGGAGGCTCCGGAGGCGCTGGCGGCTCCTCATGAGCCATCTCCATCTCCGCCCGGGGCTGCGGCACGCTGACCTCTGAGCCTCAAGATGGCTCTCATGAGACGCTAGTGCGCAGCAGCCGCGTTCGACAAGCCGTAAGGCATGCGCACGTAGCTGTGAGACGGACCTTCGCAACGTCCCACTCGTGAGGGCCAGAGGCACTCTTGAGACGCGGCTCGGTTGAGCCCCGGTATGTCGATGCAGACGCGCAGCCCACCATCCTCGCCTGGATGGGGGGGCACAGCGGGTAGGCAGCGGCTACCTCTCATGACCCTTGACTCCTGTAACTCTGAATGGCCTTGGCAGCGAACTCCACGAGGGTTTGGCCCTCCTTGCCTTGCTCCTTCTTGAGAAGCGTGCTTGAAGCACGCCTCCACATGGTGCCCAAGCGCCTCCCTCATGACCTTGGCGAGGTCGGCGGCCCTCCAGGGGAGAGCCCCCGAGCCCTGCCTGAGGAGGGCGCCGGGCGCGCTCCCCTATGCGATGGAAGGAGGATCCTCCTGGCCAGGCACGGGCCCTGAGGGGCCGGGCCGGTTGATGTCTTCTTCTTCTTGGGGGCGGCCTCGGGAAGCCTCCTGCCTCCACGGTCTGGGTCTTCCAGTGATGCGGCCTGAAAGGCTTGCTCCAGGGAGCACACTGCGTCTCTCTCTTCGCAGGGCACCGTGATGACCTCGCCGCTTCCTGGCATCTTGAGGATGTTGTAGCCGTGGTGGAGTTCTGACCATGAACTTGGCGGCCTTGAGTACCCGAGGATGGCGTTGTATGGCAGGCGAATGTGGGCGACGTCGAAGTCAATGAGCTCAGTGCGGTAGTTGTCGCGTGCCCCGAAGGTGATAGGAAGGCGGACCTGCCCGATCAGGACCGTGGAGCCGTGGGTGACTCCGGAGAAGGGCTTGGTTGGCTGAAGCTGATTTTAGGGCACTTGGAGGTTGTTGAATGTTTCAACGGACAGGACATTGAGCCCTGCCCCGCCGTCGATGAGGGTCCTGGTGACCAGTGCGTTGCTGATGATTGGGGAACAAAGCATCGGGAGGACTCCGGCTATGGCTGCGCACTTGAGTTGATCCGCTGAGCTGAATGTGATGGCGCATGCCGACCACCTGAGAGGGCGCGTGGCCTCGAGCTTGGGGAGGACTGCATTCACTTTGCGGGCGAACTGCTTGAAGATGCGCTGAGAGGCTAGGGCTTGAGCTCCGCCCAGGATGCAGGCGATTGCGCATGGTTCCTGGAAGCCCCCAGCCCCCTCGTCCTAATGACGGTCTTCATTTCTCCTTGGCTGCGGCGGCAGCGGAGGGAGGCCTGCGTTCCCTTGCGGGCGGTCCTCGCGAGGCTGATCCTCCGGCCTCCCTCATGGCCGGGTCTGCCAGCGATCCTCGCGAGGTTGGTTGCGCCACCCTTGGCGCGGGCCGCGGTCTTCCCAGCATCCTGCATTCCTTCCTCCTCCTCGGTCGTAGCCCGATCGCTGCGGTCGGGACGTCTGCTGACCCTTCCCTCACACACGGCCTGGAGCTCTTGGCATTCATTGGTGTTGTGAGTGTGGAGGTCGTGGTACCGCGATCTTGTTGCCCTTGGAGGATTCGGGCTGATCTCTGCCCGCTTGGTGTGCAGCTCGCCGCAAGCACGACAGCCCCTTGCGCTTCACGTCCTTGGCCTTGGGCTTCTTCTCTTGGGGTCATGGCGGGTAGCTCGAGGAGGAGGCGCCCTCCTCAGCCCTGGCGCGCTTGGTCGCCAAGTTGAACAGCTCAAGGAGGTGCACAGTCTTCATGCATCGCCAGCTCCTCCTTCATCTTGGCGTCGCGCTGCCGTCGGAGAAAGCGGAGATGATGGCCTCCTCCGTTACCCTGGGGATCTTGAGGCGCGCATTGTTGAAGCGCTGGATGTACTTCTGCAGGGTTTCCCCTGGCTGCTTCTTGATGCGGGGCATGTCGCTCACGGCGGGTGGCCGGTCGCGAGTACCTTTGAAGTTGGCGATGAAGCGGGTGCGCATCTCGTCCCAGGAGGAGATCATGCCTGGGGCCAGATTCAGGAGCTAGGTGCGGGCTCTGTCCTTGAGCGCCATGGGAAACCAGTTCGCCATGACCTTTTCGTCTCCTTTGGCAGCCTCGATGCCCTTTCGTGAAGTTGGGCCGAATTCGCAGGTCGGCCGTGCCATCGTAGCGAGGCAGGTCGGCTTGAACTTGCCGGGCCATGCGGCCTGCGCCTTCCGGAGGTGGCGCGGCAGCCCGCCCCAGCCCACAGGGGCCTTAGGCGGTGAGAGCTTGGTTGGCGGGTCCCCATGCGCCCTGGTGGGGCAGCGCAGGTCTTAACGTCTTTGGAGCGAGGCGCTCGGGCGGCTTCTCAAGGGTGAGGACTTCTTGGCAGCTCTGCTCTTGCCGCCTTGGCGCTGACGGGCGGGTTCCGCCCGAGGCCGCCGCGCCTTTGGGGCAGGCGCCTTCTTGAGGGCAAGCGGTGGCGCCCTAGGAGCTTCATTGCCCGCGCGGTGGATGCGGTGCAGCGAGAAGGGCGGTGCGGGCGCCTCCGGCGGCGTGGACGAGCTCGGCGACTCGGTCGAGCCATTCTTCGTAGACGTCATCGATGGGGCGGTAGCGCAGGAGCTCTTTTGCCGCGATGAGCGCAGCTCGGGCCTCCATGGCTGCGCGGGGCGTGCGTGACGAAGAAACAGCGGGGGTGAGCGAGGACGTGGCGGTGCGGCCATCCCGCCTCAGGGACGGATGCCGTGACGACGCTTGCTGCTCGTTCCCCGCTGGGCCGGTGGCGGCGTTGACGGCAGGTGACGAGAACAGCGAGGCCCCGCCGGCAGGAGCCGTCTCGGGCGACATGGGGGCGAGGGAGGCTCAGCGCTCGGCGCGACCCCGACGAGCGTCAGACATGGTTGCGGTGGTCGGGGAAGAACGAGATGACGGAAGGCAGATTCCGGCGCACCCCTACCTGGCGCACCAAATGTTAGATTTCGGGTTCCGGTAGACCCTTGAGGTTCGAACACTGGGGTGTGCGCGGAGATTCAACCCTCTACCGGCTCATTCCTTACCGAATCGCTAGGACCTAAACTACCAAACTGCACTGCACAAGAAACACGAGATTTATACTGGTTCAGGCCACCATTGTGGTGTAATACCCTACTCCAGTGTGTGGTGTGGTGGATTGCCTCTTGGGCTTGATGATGAACAATCCAAGGCGGAACAACCTCGTGAGGTGCATTGCAGGCTGGTCTGACGAACTCTTTGGGGCGAGTTCAATCGCTCTATCTCTTGGTTTCTTGGTGAGGATCCCGATTGCTAGGTCAGGTCGAGATGCCTCTACCCTGGGGGTGGCTAGTCCTATTTATAGGCAAAGGCCCTGGGCCTCTCCCCAAATATTGAGCGGGAAGGGCACCAACAACTGGCCATTTTGAAGGGGAACAGCGGGTACACTTATCTTGACTAAAGTTGGTCCTCGCCTTGTCAAAGGCTCTGGTGGTGGCCCTGGCTTGGGCTCCACAATGACTTCCTTTGGGCCGTTGGGCGGTCTTGGTCTTGTTGCACCGAAATGAACGCCTTTGCTTGATACTCTTACTGCGCTTGCTCCTTTGCACCAAAGAGGAAAGGAGGACAACTGCGTGAAATTTGGCGCCCGACTGGCGTGTCACACCTAGCTAGTTCTTGCATTAGAGTGTTGCATCATGTCTATTTTTTCAATGAAACCTGAAATGGGATTGCGAACTCCGGCCCCTCTGAAACAACTAGGGTTTACTAAAAATATTTTCGATGAACCTGAAATGCCCTTCTAAAATGTCCATCATTTTTGTCTTGGTCCAGAAGCTTTGCCAAAAGTGGTGCACAATTTCCTAGGTCATCCCAGGGACTTTGAATTAAATCATAGCTATTTTAATTTGGGCATTTTAAATTTATAAAATATTTCAAATGTCCAAATATCTCCAAACTAAAATGTTTCATGTTGGAAATATTCCAACAATGGACCAGGAGTAGTTTGGTGAATTTTAGAACCTTTCTGGTATTTTTAATAATTCAACAAAGTTCTGAAAAATAAAAAAAAGCGAAGCGAGAAAAGCTCACTGGCGCCTCGGCCCTTGGCCAGCCCACTGGCGGCCCAGCCCAACACTGCGCGCTTGAGCTGCTTGCTTACCCGGCGAGTAGCGGCAGCAGTGCTCGGCAGCGAGCACCGCATGGGTGCCACGCACTGCTTTCGCCGTCTCGCCGCTTCCCTCGCCTTGCCACGTCGGGATCGATCCCCTCGCTCTCGCACCCCCAGACGCCTCCGTTCCTCTCGATTCGTCTCCCTCGCTCCCCACGCCATGGCCGGCGCTACCGCCGCCGACCACCGTCGTAGCCGCGCTCCCGTCGACCCCACGCCACGCCACCGTGTTCAGAGCTCCGCCGCCGTCCGCTTACCGAGCTAGCCGAGCCCCGGCGCTTCGCGTGCCAGCCGCCGCACTAAGCTTCGCCCGGCGCCACCGGAGATCCCCTTCGCCGTCACCGCCGCTGCAGCTCGTCCCCGACCACGCCGTCGCACCGACGCGTCCGGCTGTGAGCTTAGCTACCTCCCGACCCTCTCTCTCGCTCCGTGCACCACAGCGACCGCACGAAGCTCCGTGCACTCGCCGTCGCGAACCTCGTCGCCGACATGCTCCGGCCACCTCCGGCCTTCTCCCGTGTCCAGCGCGTTCACCACATCGCGCTGGAGCTAACCACGCCTCCACGCACCTCACCGCACACCACAGACGAGTTCACTTTCACCCGAGCTCGGTGGCCGCCAAAGTCGCCGCGGCGTAACTCCGCCACCCCGAGCCCAGCGGACTCCGCCAGAGGCTGCGGCTCGTCCTCGGCTCCACTCCGGTGGTCGCCGCACCTTTGGTGGCGAAGCGGCCAAAAACACTATCGCCCCGGCGTCGCTCGCCGGGCTAAGCGCCGTGGTTTGACCCTGGTTTGACCACGGGTGGGCCAGGTTGACCCCACAGGTCTATGACATGTGGGCCCGCCACGCTAATTAACCTAGTTTAGTTTTAATTAAATCCTAACTAAACTAACCCCATCGACATCACGGGACCCACTGGTCGGTTTGACTGACCAGCCCGTTGACCCTGACGTCATCATGGCCTAATCTTGTGTGATATTTAAATTCTTGGAATTATTTTTACACGGAAATTCGAGAAATTGTTTCAAACTTCAAAATTCATATAAAATCAACCATAGCTCCAAATGAGACAAATTATATATGAAAAATGATCAGAAAAATCCAATCTTTCCATCTGTACTGGTTTCATGCATGTTTACAGAAGCTAACCCACTGTTTATGGCAGAACAAGTTTAAGCACTTTAAATGATCATAATGGGTTTGGAAATTGCATCCATAGTTCAAAATGCTTCAAACTCATTTGGTCCTAGTTGCATTAGCCCAAAGCACTCATTTTGCCATGTCTCATTGCATGCATCATATTGTTGCATCTTGTTTGGTAATGCTTGTGTATCGGTGTTCTGCGGCGGAGTTACGCCCCGAGGAGTACCGTGATAACCCGACGAAGAACAATACCGTGTAACGACCGTCGAACAAGCAACCAACCATTTGATCATATCGATAAAATCCCATGTTCTTGCTCCTGCTCTCGTTCTTGCATTAAGACAACGCGATTCAAGCTGCTGTGTCTTGCGGTAGTTGAACCCATTTCCTCTGCATGACTGTCATTGCCACGATAACTAGATGAAACCCACTAGCATGTGTAGGAGTTGATTGAGCCATATGATTGTGTTGTTCCTACCTTGCTATGCCTGCTATGCTTAGAGTCGTGTCAGTGCGGTTCATCGGGTGATGGCTAGAGTGAAATGATCGAGTCGGTATGAGAGTAAGGTGTTGAACACGATTTGGTAAAGGTATCGATGAGAGGCCATGTAGGAGTACATGGTGGGTTGTTTCATTGAGGCCGTCCTTAAGCCTTGAGATCTGTATGTGTGATTTAAGAATCAGCTACTACCATACATTGGGCCTGAAATATGACCCGCTCGACTTCTTATTCACGCTAGTCCTCTGTCCGGGAGTTGCAAGTAGTTTACGGTGTTTGTAGCCCTCTTGGAGGCCGTGGACAGCGTGACCGTAGGGGTGGGCTGTGATGCGGTAGAGTGCGTGGCGGGTGTACCGGATGCCCGTTTGGTATCCGGGAACCTTGTTCACATCGTTTGGGGCTGTGGCGAGACTTGGCGGAACTCCTCATAGATGGAACCCAAATAGGCGATAAACTGGACTAGAGACTTGAGTGTCTAGGTAGGTCGTGGTCTACACCCGTCGGCTTTAAGCTTGAAGTCTGCCGAGCACATGGCGTGTCTGGGCGCTAAGTGGTGGAAACATGTATGAAGAAGTACACCCTGCGGGGTTAACATCATCTATTGAATAGCGCGTCATGATAAAGGACTACTTGGTTGCCTATACGGTTCATAGACAAGTAAATGGATACTACTAAAAGCCTCAAGATAAGCGTGAGTGCGAGGATGGCTTCTCCGTAGGAAGGCGGGGTTGGATCCTCGGTGGTGTATTGAAATGATGAGTAGTGGACTCGAGTCATAAAACTATTTCAAGTTGGTGTCTCGTAGGATAGCTTAGCCATGAGTCAAAGCTGGCTTGCTGCAATAACCCCACCAACCCTTCTTGATAATATGCATGTATGTAGGGTCGATGTAAGTCTTCTTTGAGTACCTTTGTACTCATGTTGCTTTAATTTACATTTTTAGAAGATGCCTCAAACCCTTAAGCGGGTTCTTCGTGAGCGTTGACATCGATGAGTAGACTAAGGCCCGGTGGTGATCTGAGCAAGAGAAGGACCATGTAGTGTAGCTAGGCTTACCCTAGCCTCTTTTATTTTACTAGTTATGCGTACTCGGACAAGACACTTCCGCTATTGGCTTGTATGCTTGTATGACTTGTATGTGGGTCGTGTGACCCGTACTTGTGTGTATGATATGAATGGCTCTCTGAGCCTTTAAATAAAATACTTGTGTCGAGAGTCATGTTGTGATGCCTTGTTGTATTTGCACATATCGAGCATATTGTGTGTATGATTGAAATGCTTGGTATGTGTGGGATCGACTATCTAGTTGTTTATCTTTAGTAGCCTCTCTTACGGAAATGTCTCCTAGTGTCTCCACCGAGCCATGGTAGCTTGCTCTTGCTCCGGAACACTTAGGCTGGCGGCATGTGTCCTTCTTCGTTCTGTGTACGTCCCTTCGGGAAATGTCACGCATTAGTCCGGAGTCTGTTAGCCGCTTCTGCCCGGTTTACGAGTCTGCTAGCCCAGCGCTACAGCCGGAACTTACTTGCTGTTGACCGACACGTTCGATCTTTGGGTCATGGATGCTGTCCTGTAAGTCTGTGCCACTTTGGGTTTACGACTAGCCATGTCAGCCGGGCTCCTTTTCATATGGATGCTAGCGACACTATCATATCGTGTGCCAAAAGCATAAGCGGTCCCGGGCCAAGGTAAGGTGGCACCCGTTGGGATACCGCGCGTGAGGCCGCAAAGTGATATGATGTGTTACTGAGCTAGATCGATGTGACATTGAGTCGGGTCTGACAGCGTTGGTATCGAGCGGACTGCTGTAGGTTCTCCAAGCCAAACTGGTCGATGTTGAGTCTAGAAATGCTTTAGTTATATGTAGGGAATTGATTGTGGGATGGTACGTAAGGCTCTTTTTACTCCTTTATCTCATGATATTCGATCCGAGTCAGTCCATTCTTCCATCGGGGTTAAGGATTAGGATCTCTTCTCTCTATTAGGCTCACGTGTTACTATTCGGTAGTACCTTGTAGGTTTGGTGGTTACAAGCTTGGTTCAGTTTTACTATCTGTTATGTTACTAATTGGACCCGAATCTTGATATGTAATTGTTGAGTGGTTATGCAATTCCTTGTGAAATGTCTCAAACCCTTTTGAGCATTCTGATCGTTATCTGTCCAAATTCGCTAGAAATACTAATGTCTTTGCATTGTGGTTGTGCTTCAGATGGCCACTCGTGATCACAATCAAGTGGTTCGTCGACCAGATGCATTGGTGTGACCGGTCATACAACCATGCTAGTTAGGGTTATGATCGAGCGGGATACCGTTGGTACCCGAATACACATTGAAGAAGCGATGTCGAGACTTTAATCAAAGTCGATATCTTTACCTTTGTCCGGTGTTTCCCTCTTATCCTGGTTCCACCGAGGCCCTTCACAGCTCCTATGGGCTTGGTGTTACCATTGATATGGCGGTGCAAGATGCTGCATATTCTATGATGACCATTATCGAGCCAGATGGGCTGCTCCGCAACACCGACTTCCGGTATATGCGAGTTCACTTCTGGGCGTTTGGTTATCTTGAGCCATCTATCTGATTCGATCGGAGGACTCACTAACCCGTACTACCCTGAGTTGCTCGAGGACAAGGACCGAGAGAGTCGGGCCTTGAGGATGGAGCTCTTCAATGCCCGTCTTGATCACGGGCTACCTTGACTCGCTTTGCACCGGCTGTTCAAGCTGGTTACATGGATATGAGAGACTTGTATCCTGTCAGGGCTGCTCTGCCGGACATGATGGACTGGCGTGATGTGGGGGGCATCACCCCACCCCGTGGTCCACGCTTGCCACCGTTCGTAGGTCCAAGACCTCACCCATGCCCTTATGGTCCACAGGCTCCTCAGGACCGCCTATTCCCGGACGATCACGTTGAACTCCTGTGTTACGGAGGAGACTTCTATGAGAACTACTACGGAGGCGTCGAGTTAGTAGTAGTCCCACTAGTATTATAACAGTTGTATTTCCACCGTCTGCGTGACTCGTGGAATATGACTTAGTGTGTACTAATCCGGAGGTGTAACAAAAATAATGTATAGGAGCTTGGTGTGCCTTCGATGAGATGTAATCTTCCTTTCACCGTAGTAGTACTTTGTTTGGTCTTGTACTAAACCTTGTATGGTGTGTATGACGATGGAATAAAAAGCGGTTTCAGTATCTACCATGTCATACGGATGATCATCTCGCATTCGAGTTATCCATTACATTCTACACTTCTATGTGAGAATCTTGCCATCTGGACTAAATCTTGTCTTGTTTTCCTAGGATGGTTAACACCATAACAACCCTGCTCCGCCAGAGCAGGCGAAAGCGATGGAGTTGGAGAAGCAAACCTGCCTCACCCTCCTTCTCGGCGAAGTTATCTTTGGAGGCGAGAGAAACAAGCGGAGACCAACCGTTTCTTTGGGCGTATCGAGCAGAACACAGCCCATCATCGGAGAAACAACTTGGTGTCGCTCGGTGACTTCATCAAGTTACACCCTCCTACCTTCCACCACTCCGTCGAGCCTCTCGGCGCCGATGGCAACCCAGCGGCATCACTCACAAGCTGCGTTTCTGCCTTTGGTAGCTGAGGCGGACAAGGTCACCTTTGCTGCATATCATCTCGAAGGTCCCGCTAGTCTCGGTGGGAGAATTATATGGCTATCGCCCGATTGGCCATGTCACTACTTGGGCAGAATTCAGCGAGGCTTTCCGTGAACATCACATTCGGAGGTCTCATGGATCGTAAGCGTGAGGAGTTCTGCAGTTTCACCCAAGGCCGTCTCTCCGTGGGCGCCTATAGTAGAGAGTTCGGTAATCTCGCACGCTATGCAAGCGAAGAGGTCTCCGCGGCGCCAAAAAGCGAGCAAGGTTCCGCAAGGGACTTAGCCCGAACCGCCGAGATCTCCGTCGCATGAGTGCACCTCTTTCCGAAGCTTGTTAACAAAGCCATCAAGCGCTGAAACTGGTCGTGATATGGGTTCCTCATCCGGTCTTTGGACCACGAAGCGCCGTGTGTGGGTGCCTAATCTTGCTCGCCACCCAGATTCACACCGAGGCCATCCTACCAGCGCCTCGCCCGATTCAGAAGTATGCACCAGCTAGACCCTATGGTGGGCCAACCAACAACGCTCCTCTCGCGCCAGCCCCGTGGCGTGCTTCAAATGTGGGGAATCAGGCCACTACATGCGCGATTGTCCCAGACCAACCCCAACCAGCACTGCAAAAGCTGTTGGCCGTGGCAAGCCAGCGGGAAAGGTGTTCTATGCCAACCCGGCCACCTTTGCGTGGCCATGTTAATTGTGTCTCGGTGAAGAGGCCCAAGAGGATCCCAACGTCGTGCTCGATGCGCTTCTTGTTAATTGCCACCCGGCATCCGTTCTTTTGATCTTGGAGCATCTCATTCATTCATATCCAAAACTATGCTCGTTTGCATAACACGCATTTCGTGACATGCCTTCCACCATGGAAATTTCTACCCGGGTTCTAGATGGCAAACCTCTAAAGTAAGCCATGGAAATGAAATTCAGGTCGACAGACTTGTTTTCCTTGCATCGTTGATAGCTCTCAAATCTTGGGATATAAATATCATCTTGGGTATGGGTGGATGTCAGCCCATCATGCCAAGATTGATTGTTTCTCTAGGACTGTTCAACTTACGCACCCTCGGGAAAGATAGTCAATGTCTTGACCCGAATATCAGCGTCAACTATATTCTCTTAATGCGGACCATTGCGGACCTCGAAGGCGTTCCGGTAGTCCGTGACTTTCCGGATGTCTTTCGGAAGAATTGCGGTGTTCCACAGCGGAGATGTTGAATTCGTGATAGACCTCATTCGAGGCTGTCCCAATTTCTAGAAGACCCTATAAGATGGCACCCCTAGAACTAGCGAACTTAAGAAACAACTCGATGAGGCCTTGCAAAAGGGTTTCATCCGTCCTAGTTCATCTCCTTGGGCTTGCCCGTTCTCTTCGTCAAGAAGAAGGATGGTGCGGACGGATGGTTGTAGATTATCGACCGTCAACTTGGTCACAATTAAGAACAAGTATCCGCTCCCGGGATCAACGATCGTATGATCAGCTCGCAGGATCCTCGGTCTTCTCTAAGATGGATTTGAGGTTAGGCTACCATCAAATCAAAATCCAAGCGGGACATTCCCAAAAGCGGCCTTTGTTACTCGTTACGCCAATCTGAGTACACCGTCATGTCCTTGCTTAACCAACGCCTGACCACTTTCTCGGTTAATGAACTCAATCTTCATGGAATATTTGGATAAATTCGTCGTGGTTTACCTCGATGATATACTCATCTACTCTAAGAACGAGGAAGAACATGCCGAACATCTACGGCTAGTGTTGATGAAACTTAGAGAGCATCGCCTTTATGCCAAGTTTTCTAAATGCGAATTTTGGCTGCCAGAAGTGACCTATCTAGGACATGTAATTTCCGGTAAAGGTATTGTTGTAAACCCCGAGCGAGTTCAAGCCGTCCTTAATTGGACTCCACCTGAATCGGTCAAGCAAGTTCGGAGTTTCCTTGGCTTAGCGAGCTATTGCCGCCGCTTCGTCGAGAACTTCTCCAAAGTTGCTAAACCTCTAACTGAACTCCTCAAGAAAGATAAAAAGTTCGAGTGGACTCCACAATGTGAGCACAGTTTCGAGGCGAAAAGGCGTTTAACTTCGCTCCGTCTTTGGTACCACCAGATTTCTCTAAGGACTTTGTTATCTATTGCGGCGCCTCGCGACAAGGGCTAGGCTGTATTCTCATGCAAGATCGACACGTAATTGCTTATGGCTCACGGCAATTACACCCACATGAGGAAAACTACCCTACTCATGATCTAGAGCTTGCGGTGTAGTCTATGCACTCAAAACCTGGCGACATTACCTTCTTGGTAATCGTTGCGAAATCTACACCGATCACCAAAGTCTGAAATATATATTCACCCAACCAGATTTGAATCTCGAGGCAAAGGCGTTGGGTTGAGTTGATCTCAGATTTCGACTTAGGGATAACTTACACCCGGGAAAAGCCAACGTCATGGCTGATGCGCTAAGTCGTAAATCTTATTGCAACAATCTGATGTTGCAACAAAGTCAACCACTTCTCCACGAGGAATTTCGGAAGCTCAACCTTCACCTTGTTCCTCAAGGGTTCCTTTCCACCTTGGTGGCGAAACCTACTCTTATGGATCAAGTCATCGCTGCCCAAAAAGCGAGATAAGGGAATATTCGGATTAAGGAGAACATTGCTAGCGGAGATGCTAAATGTTTCTCTACAAGCGATCATGGTGTTGTATATTTTGAGAACCGTCTAGTGGTTCCCAAGAATCACACATCTGACAGTTGATCCTTAAGGAGGCTCATGACTCTCCTCTCACCATTCATCCGGTAGCACTAAAATGTATCGGGACCTCGCCGGAGGTTCGGTGGACTAGGATGAAGAGATATTGCTCAATATGTTGCTAAGCTGCGGCGCGTAAATGCGTGTAAAAGCGAGCATCAACGGCCTCTTGGCACCCTTCAACCCTTAGCTATTCACGAATGGAAATGGGATAAAATTAGTATGGATTTCATCACTGGTTTTCCCAGGACCAAGAGAGGGAATAATGCTATCTTTGTTGTTATCGACCGCCTCTCCAAAGTAGCCCATTTCTTACCTGTTCGCGAGAGTATAACCGCTAGTCAGCTAGCCGACTTGTACATCTCCCGAATAGTGTCTCTTCATGGTGTTCCTTTGGAAATTAACTCGGATCGAGGAAGTCTCTTCACCTCTCGATTTTGGGAAAGTTTCCAAAACGCTATGGGAACCCATCTTTCCTTTAGCACTGCCTTTCACCCTCAATCAAGTGGTCAAGTAGAACGTGTCAACCAAATCTTAGAAGACATGCTTGAGCTTACATTATCTCATTGGAATGGATTGGAAGAAATGCCTTCCATTTGCGAATTTGCTTATAACAACAGCTATCAATCTAGCTTGGGCAAAGCACCTTTTGAAGTTCTCTATGGGCGAAGGTGTGAACACCTCTTAACTGGTCGAAACCGGGAAAGACAATTCTTTGGCGGATATGATTCGAGAAGCGAAGAGCAAGTTCGCATCGTTCGTGAAAAGTTGAAAACAGCCCAATCTCGTCAAAAGAGTCAATATGACCGAAAACATAAGGCTATGACTTACGAGGTTGCGAGAAGGCTTACCTTGGGTTACTCCTCTGAAGGAACCCATCGTTTGGTATCAAAGGCAAATTGGCTCCTCGCTACATTGGACCCTTTCGCATTCTTGCCAAGCGAGGAGAAGTTGCCTACCAATTGGAACTACCTCCGCATCTCTCCAAAGTCCACGACGTCTTCCACGTTTCTCAACTCAGGCGTTGCTTCTCGGATCCTATCCGTGGAGTGGACCACGAAACACTTGATCTTCAAGATAATCTCACTTATCGAGAATACCCCGTTCGTATCCTCGATCAAGCTGAGCGTACCACTCGACGGCATAATATCAAGTTTCTCAAGGTTCAATGGTCGCACCATTCCGAGAAGGAAGCTACTTGGGAAAGGGAGGATCGTCTTCGACTTGAGTACCCGCCTTCTTTCGGAGGAACCTAAATCTCGGGGCGAGATTCTTTTGAGTGGGGTGAGTTGTCACACCTAGCTAGTTCTTGCATTAGAGTGTTGCATCATGTCTATTTTTTCAGCGAAACCTGAAATGGGATTGCGAACTCCCGGCCCCTCTGAAACAACTAGGGTTTACTAAAAATATTTTCGATGAACCTGAAATGCCCTTCTAAAATGTCCATCATTTTTGTCTTGGTCCAGAAGCTTTGCCAAAAGTGGTGCACAATTTCCTAGGTCATCCCAGGGACCTTGAATTAAATCATAGCTATTTTAATTTGGGCATTTTAAATTTATAAAATATTTCAAATGTCCAAATATCTCCAAACTAAAATGTTTCATGTTGGAAATATTCCAACAATGGACCAGGAGTAGTTTGGTGAATTTTAGAACCTTTCGGTATTTTAATAATTCAACAAAGTTGAGAAAAATAGAAAAAGAAAAGCGAAGCGAAAAAAGCTCACTGGCGCCTCGGCCTTGGCCAGCCCACTGGCCGCCCAGCCAAGACAGCGCGCCAATGAAGCTGCTTGCCGCCAGCAGCAGGCAGTGCTCGGCGGCGAGCACCGCATGGGTGCCACGCACTGCTTTCGCCGTCTCGCCGCTTCCCTCGCCTTGCCACGTCGGGATCGATCCCTCGCTCTCCCGCACCCCAGACGCCTCCGTTCCTCTCGATTCGTCTCCCTCGCTCCCCACGCCATGGCCGGCGCCACGCCGCCGCCCGACCACCGTCGTAGCGCGCTCCCGTCGACCCCACGCCACGCCACCGTGTCAGAGCTCCGCCGCTGTCCGCTTCACCGAGCTAGCCGAGCCCGAAGCGCTTCGCGTGCCAGCCGCCGCACCAAGCTTCGCCCAAGCGCCACCGCCGGAGATCCCCTTCGCGCCGTCACCGCCGCTGCAGCTCGTCCCCGACCACGCCGTCGCACCGACGCGCGTCGGCTGTGAGCTTAGCTACCTCCCGACCTCTCTCTCTCGCTCCGTGCACCACAGCGACCGCACGAAGCTCACGTGCACTCGCGTCGCCGACCTCGTCGCCGACATGCTCCCGCCACCACCGGCCTTCTCACCGTGTCCAACGCGTTCACCACATCGCTGGAGCTAACCACGCACTCCACGCACCTCACCGCACACCACAGACGAGTTCACTTTCACCCGAGCTCGGTGGCCGCCAAAATCGCCGGCGTAACTCCGCCACCCGAGCCCGCGGACTCCGCCAGAGCTGCGGCTCGTCCTCGGCTCCACTCGGTGGTCGCCGCACCTTTTGGTGGCGAAGCGGCTAAAACACTATCGCCGCCCGCGTCGCTTCGGCGGCTAAGCGCCGATGGGTTTGACCCGGGTTTGATCACAGGTGGGCCCAGGTTGACCCCACAGGTCTATGACATGTGGGCCCAGCCACGCTAATTAACCTAGTTTAGTTTTAATTAAATGCTAACTAAACTAACCCCATCGACATGCGGGACCCACTGGTCGGTTTGACTGACCAGCCCGTTGACCCCGACGTCATCATGGCCTTAATCTTGTGTGATATTTAAATTATGGAATTATTTTTACGGAAATTCCAGAAATTGTTTCAAACTTCAAAAATTCATATAAAATCAACCATAGCTCCAAATGAGACAAATTATATATGAAAAATGATCAGAAAAATCCAATCTTTCCATCTGTACTGGTTTCATGCATGTTTACAGAAGCTAACCCACTGTTTATGGCAGAACAAGTTTAAGCACTTTAAATGATCATAATGGGTTTGGAAATTGCATCCATAGTTCAAAATGCTTCAAACTCATTTGGTCCTAGTTGCATTAGCCCAAAGCACTCATTTTGCCATGTCTCATTGCATGCATCATATTGTTGCATCTTGTTTGGTAATGCCTGTGTATCGGTGTTCCTGCGGCAGGTTCTGGCCCCGAGGAGTACCGTGATAACCCGACGAAGAACAATACCGTGTAACGACCGTCGAACAAGCAACCAACCATTTGATCATATCGATAAAATCCCATGTTCTTGCTCCTGCTCTCGCATTGCATTAAGACAACGCGATTCAAGCTGCTGTGTGCTACGGTAGTTGAACCCATTTCCTCTGCATGACTGTCATTGCCACAATAACTAGATGAAACCCACTAGCATGTGTAGGAGTTGATTGAGCCATATGATTGTGTTGTTCCTACCTTGCTATGCCTGCTATGCTTAGAGTCGTGTCAGTCGGTTCATCGGGTGATGGCTAGAGTGAAATGATCGAGTCGGTATGAGAGTAAGGTGTTGAACACGATTTGGTAAAGGTATCGATGAGAGGCCATGTAGGAGTACATGGTGGGTTGTTTCATTGAGGCCGTCCTTAAGCCTTGAGATCTGTATGTGTGATTTAAGAATCAGCTACTACCATACATTGGGCCTGAAATATGACCCGCTCGACTTCTTATTCACGCTAGTCCTCGTCCGGGAGTTGCAAGTAGTTTACGGTGTTTGTAGCCTCATTGGAGGCCGTGGACAGCGCTGACCGTAGGGGTGGGCTGTGATGCGGTAGGTGCGTGGCGGGTGTACGGATGCCCGTTTGGTATCCGGGAACCTTGTTCACATCGTTTGGGGCTGTGGCGAGACTTGGCGGAACTCCTCATAGATGGAACCCAAATAGGCGATAAACCTGGACTAGAGACTTGAGTGTCTAGGTAGGTCGTGGTCTACACCCACGTCGGCTTTCGCTGAAGTCTGCCGAGCACATGGCGTGTGGGCGCTAAGTGGTGGAAACATGTATGAAGAAGTACACCCTGCGGGGTTAACATCATCTATTGAATAGCGCGTCTGTAAAGGACTACTTGGTTGCCTATACGGTTCATAGACAAGTAAATGGATACTACTAAAAGCCTCAAGATAAGCGTGAGTGCGAGGATGGCTTCTCCGTAGGAGGCGGGGTTGGATCCTCGGTGGTGTATTGAAATGATGAGTAGTGGACTCGAGTCATAAAACTATTTCAAGTTGGTGTCTCGTGGGATAGCTTAGCCATGAGTCAAAGCTGGCTTGCTGCAATAACCCCACCAACCCTTCTTGATAATATGCATGTATGTAGGGTCGATGTAAGTCTTCTTTGAGTACCTTTGTACTCATGTTGCTTTAATTTACATTTTTGAGAAGATGCCTCAAACCCTTAAGCGGGTTCTTCGTGAGCGTTGACATCGATGAGTAGACTAAGGCCGGTGGTGATCTGAGCAAGAGAAGGACCATGTAGTGTAGCTAGGCTTACCCTAGCCTCTTTTATTTTACTAGTTATGCGTACTCGGACAAGACACTTCATTGTTGGCTTGTATGCTTGTATGACTTGTATGTGGGTCGTGTGACCCGTACTTGTGTGTATGATATGAATGGCTCTCGAGCCTTTAAATAAAATACTTGTGTCGTAGAGTCATGTTGTGATGCCTTGTTGTATTTGCACATATCGAGCATATTGTGTGTATGATTGAAATGCTTGGTATGTGTGGGATCGACTATCTAGTTGTTTATCTTTAGTAGCCTCTCTTACGGAAATGTCTCCTAGTGTCTCCACCGAGCCATGGTAGCTTGCTCTTGCTCCGAACACTTAGGCTGGCGGCATGTGTCCTTCTTCGTTCTGTGTACATCCCTTGAAATGTCACGCATTGAGTACCGGAGTCTGTTAGCCGCTTCTGCCCGGTTTATCGAGTCTGCTAGCCCAGCGCTACAGCCCGGAACTTACTTGCTGTTGACCGACACGTTCGATCTGGGTCATGGATGCTGTCCTGTAAGTCTGTGCCACTTTGGGTTTACGACTAGCCATGTCAGCCGGGCTCCTTTTCATATGGATGCTAGCGACACTATCATATCGTGTGCCAAAAGGCATAAGCGGTCCGGGCCAAGGTAAGGTGGCACCGTTGGGATACCGTGCGTGAGGCCGCAAAGTGATATGATGTGTTACAGGCTAGATCGATGTGACATTGAGTCGGGGTCCTGACATGGCGCCCTTGGTCGTCATGGCTTGCTTCATCGGCACCTCGTGAGGTACCCCGCCTTGAACTCTCCGCCTCCTCATGAGCCAGCCTGACGAGGCCGTGCCTGAGGAAGCTCCTTGTCGTCAGCCCCATGAGGCTTGGCCCCTTGCGAGGGTCTTGAGCCTGCGTTGATGAAGATGGGCTGTGCTGGGCCTCCTTTGAGCCACGCCGCAGACCGCAGGCAGGCAAGTCTGGGGACCCCCATTCCCAGAACGCCGAGACAAAGGGGGCAAGCACAGACGTGGAGTACCGAGGCATCAAGAAATGGTTGCCATTTCAGTGCAACGAGACCAAGACCAGCGGAACGGAAGGATGGAGGTCACCGTGGAGCCCAAGACGGCGTCATCACCAGTGCTTTTGGTAGCCGAAGAACAACTTTAGTCAGGATAACTTTTACTATATGTTCCCCTTCAAAATGGCCGTTGTTGGCACCCTTCCCGCTCAATATTTGGGAAGTGGCCCAGGGCCTCTATAAATAGAGCTAGCCTCCACAGTAGATAGGCGGCGGATCCAGACCTTGGTAAGCCTAGAGAGAGAGAGAGGCGATCGAACTCACCCAAGAAGTTCATCGCACCAGCTCAAGAACACCTCTCGCGAGGCTGTTCTCCCTTTGTACTGTTCATCATCAGCCCCTGAGGCAATCCACCACACCACACACTGGAGTAGGGTATTACACCAGAACGGTGGCCTGAACCAGTATAAATCTCGTGTCCCTTGTGCTGTTCATCGTTTCTAGCCTAGATCTCACGAGGCAACCGAGCGTAGATCGGTAGGGGAGAGATCTTCGTGCGCACCCCAGTGTTCGAACCTCAAGGGTCTGCCGGAACCCAACATCCGACAATAGACAAGGTTGCTTCTTCGTGGACCCTTCGTGGGTGGAGCCCTCCGTGGACTCGCGCAACCGTTACCCTTCATGGGTCGAAGCCTCCATCAATGTGGATGTACGATAGCACCACCTATCGGAACCACAGATAAAAAATCTCCGTGTCTCCAAATTGCGTTTGCACACTCCAATCCCATCCCTTTACATTCTTGCAATTTGCATGCTTTACTTTCCGCTGCCCATATACTCTTGTCATGCTTGATTGATATGTACTGTGAATGTTCGAACTTGTGCCAAACTCCACTACAACTTTAATAAATTAAAAACAACAACTTTTCTCACTTAGTGTCTATTCACCCCCACTATAGACACCTCTTCTCGATCCTTTCAAATACCACAAGTATCACTGACGATAATGCAGGGTTGAAGGAATTGTATGTGACATGCATATACAAAAGCATCAAAGGGCATCAAACTCTTTGTGATGTGCTCAAAAAGCATATCTTGAATAGGAACCCTAGGAAAGAGGGTATTGCCTTTGAGAGGAAACTCAATGCTGATGGGACCTACTGGAAACGTGAGCAGTACCCCAAAACCTCATGGGTTGCTCCAAAAGGACCTTCTATAGATCCATGCTCTTTATCTGGCTTTACTTGTGAATCTTCATATTGCTCTGATGAGTCATTTAACCCCAACTATAAACTGTTCAAGAATAAGAATGGTGAAGTATTTGCTAGATATGTTGGAACTAACTGCAGGAATGGTCCCCGTATGAAGAAAATCTGAGTTCTCAAAACATGCCTTGAAAATCTTCAGGTGAATGTCATCATGACACCACCTATGAAGAATAGGAACCCAGATCAAATTCTTTATATGGACCAAATTCTTCATCTGGATCAAAATCCTCATATGAACATCATCATGCTAAAACTTCTATTTCGCAGGGAAGGTCTAAAGGCTAGGAATATGTGCATTATTCTTCAAATCATTATGTTCATAAGTCCTCGAAGAATTTCTCTGCTTATTCATATGCTTATCCTAACCCCTGTTCTGTGAAACGAAGTGCAGTGGCTTCAATGCCATCTTTTTCTGATGGAGCTTGTAGAATGATGAAATCTTTGCCACCCCTCCATATGTGGATGGTGAAGAAGAAGGACTAATCTCCTATGCAAGGTTAGGTCTCCAGACGAACCTATTTGTTTGAAGAATTTGCTGGAGACCTGAATGTGCTTGAATGGATGCTAGCTAATCATGAAGAAATGAATTACTCATTTCTCTCGTCCTCATATTGCTATATCTGTTACTGTTGATGAAATTGATATCATATTCTTCACTGGTGAAGTATATGGGTTTGTAAGTTGCACTAATTCATCTGCAGGATGAACAACCCAAAGCTACTAAGTGGGTCCTCAGCAGTGGATGTACAAATCACATGACCGGTGACAGGAACTTATTGATGGAGACTGTTTTATCTCCATCTCATCTAAAGTATATCACCTACGCTGACAAAGGCAAAAGCAAGGTATTGGGTCTAGGTAGGGTTGCGATCTCAAAGGATAGACACATGGACAAAGTCATGCTTGTCGAGTCCTTGATATGGTTGTCGTTTTTGGCTAATGGAATATAACAATTCCAAAGTATTCGAAGGCTTTAGGAGAGGAGACTTGTACATTGCTAATTTCTCTGCAAGACCACAGCCCGCCAGATGTCTACTTGCAAAAGCTTCAGAAGGATGGCTATGGCATTGACGACTTGGTCATGCTGGGATGAGGAACTTGCATACAGTCGCGAAGAAGAAGCATGTCATTGGCATCGATGGTGTTAAATTCCTCAAAGATCATCTTTGTGGGGCTTGTGAGGCTGGAAAGGTAACCAGAGCCAAGCATCCCTCGAAGACCATCATGACCACTTCTCATCCCTTTGAATTACTTCACATGGATCTCTTTGGCCCTACTCATTATGCCACACTCACTAATTCTGCATAATTATATGGCTTTTTCATTGTTGATGATTATTCTTGTTATACCTGGGTACATATCATCACTTACAAAAATGAAATGCAGGATGTCTTGAAACGATTTTCCTCAAGAGCATCTACGAACTTCGGTGTGAAGATCAAGCATATCAGGAGTGATAATGGAACCGAGTTTAAGAATACTAGTCTCAATGGATATCTTTATATACTTGGTATTACTCACGAGTTATCTGCTCCCTATACTCCTCAACAAAACGGTGTCGTGGAGCGCAAGAACAGAGCTCTTGTTGAGATGGCTCGCACTATGCTTGATGAATACAAGACTCCACAACGTTTCTGTCCAGATGCTATTGATACTGCATGCCACATCATCAACAGGGTATATGTTCACAAATTCTTCAAAAAGACCTTGTATGAACTCCTCACTAACAAGAAACCCAATGTAAGTTATTTCAAAGTCTTCGGTGCTAAATGCTGGATTAGAGATCGTCACCACCACTTTAAATTTGCACCGAAAGCACATGAGGGTTTTATGCTTGGTTACGGAAAGGACTCGCACACCTACGAGTCTTCAACACCTATCATCACAAGGTTGTTGAAACTGTAGATGTGCGGTTCGATGAGACTAATGGCTCGCAAAGAGAGCACCTACCTCCTGTGCTAGATGAAATGTCACCTGAGGAATCCATCAAGTTCAAGGCTACTGAGGATGTCATCCCTACCGAAGAATCTGTAGAAGAAGTCATTCCGGATCATGAAGAAAATCACACTGGTGCTACTAAAGGAAATGGCCCCGAAGAAATTGTTGGGCCAAATCAAAATCGTCAACCTGCTCATCCTCGCGTTGCAAACGAAGTGCAGATTGAGAGAATCATCAAGGACATCAGTGCACCAGGTCCTCTCACGCGCTCAAAAGCTTCACATTTGTCTAACCTTTGTGGGCATTTTGCGCTTGTCTCTATCACAGAGCCCACCAAAGTTGATGAAGCATTCATGGAGTCTAAGCGGATTCAAGCTATGCAAGATGAATTGCATCAATCCGAGCTCAACAATGTGTGGGCTCTTGTCAAGTGACCAGACCCACGCAAGCACAATATCATCGGCACCAAATGGATCTACCGCAACAACAAGATGAAAATGGCCTTGTGGTGAGGAATAAGGCTCGTCTTGTAGCTCAAGGCTACACACACGTTGAAGGAATTGGTTTCGATGAAACTTTTGCACCTGTTGCTAGACTTGAGGCTATTCGCATATTGCTTTCTTATGCTAACCATCATAATATCATCTTACATCAAATGGGTGTGACAATTGCATTCCTTAATGGTAAGCTTGAGGAAGAAGTATATGTTTCTCAACCACCAGGTTTTGAGGATCCAAAACTTCCAGATCACGTCTACAGAGTCAACAAGGCCCTCTATGGCCTCAAGTAAGCACTTTTGGCATGGTATGACACATTGAAGGAATTCCTCGTGAAGAAAGGTTTCAGACCCGGTTAACTTGACCCAAATCTTTTCACCAAAGCATATGATGATGAATTATTCGTGTGCCAAATTTTTGTTGATGATATTATCTTTGGCTGTACTAACCAACGTTATAGTGATGAATTTGCCTCTATGACGAGTGAGGAATATCAAATGTCCAGGACGGGAGAGTTGAAATTCATTTAGGTCTTCAAATTAGTCAACAACACAATGGCATATTCATATTCCAGGAGAAATACATCAAAGATGTGTTGAGGAAATTCGGCATGCAAGATTGCAAAGGCGTCAAAATCCCTATGCCCACAAATGGCCATCTATGCACCGATGAAAATTGTAAAGACTTCGACCAAAAGGTATACTGCTCCATGATTGGCTCTTTATTGTATCTGTGTGCATCTAGGCCAGATATTATGCTTAGTGTTTGCATGCGTGCCTGATTTCAAGCTACACCAAAGGAATCACACCATAAGGATGTGAAGCATATTCTTCGATATCTAGCTCACACTCCAACACTCAGATTATGTTATCCCAAGGGCTCTTCTTTTGATCTCATTGGATATTCTGACTCTGACTATGCTGGTGATCGGGTGGATCACAAGACAACAACAGACACATGTCATTTCCTCAGACGATCCTTGGTATGTTGGTCCTCCAAGAAGCAGAACTATGTATCACTCTCTACTGCTGAAGCTGAGTACATTGTTGCTGGATCTTGCTATGCTCAATTGCTATGGATGAAGCAAACCCTCAAGGACTATGGCATCAATGTGAAGAACGTGCCACTCTACTACGACAATGAGAGTGTTATCAAGATTGCTCACAACCCAGTTCAACACTCGAAGACAAAGCACATCGAGATTTGTCATCATTTTCTTCGTGACCATGTGTTGAATGGCGACATCACCATCGAGAACGCAAATACAGAAGATGAACTGGCTGATATCTTCACAAATCCCCTGGATGAGAAGAGATATAGAAAGTTGCGGTGTGAGCTAAATATCTTAGATTCTTCGAATGTTCTTTGAAAAGGTCACACATCCTAACACTTATGAAAATTTCATGACTTAGATGTGTAACACACGAAGTAACGTTTTTCTTCAATCAATGAAGACTAACCATCTAAGTGTGAAGAAATTAATGAAGAATTTGATTCTCAGAACCCTACGACAATTGTACGCGGTGTCTGAAATCATCATTCTTATACGGTGGGTTACACCACCAACGAAAGTTAAAAATTTTCAATTTGAATTTTCTTCAGTTTTTGAAATTCTTCAACTTTGCAATTTCCTCAGTCTTTTTGTCGTTGTTCTTCATTGCTATATATATTTGAGTTTTTCAAGTCCTCTATAGCATTCACTTATAGGTAATTCTTCAAGTTGCTTTTTCATCTAAGTGAATGTGATCGGAACCGTTCCCCCTCTATGCTAAACTCAACCTAGTCTATTCACAAATTCTTCATGTGCATTCTATTTGAATCCCGTTCAAAATCTTCACTGTTTCCTTGACAGCTGAAGAATTTGCGAACGAAACATTTAAATTTTCATATCTAATTTTCTGGCTTTTGCCGCCCAAATCCTTCCGCATCCCTCGACAGGATTAAACAACTCACCCATGATCTCGCATGATCTTCACCTCTCTGTCCATGGCTGACACTTGTCGCTAGGATAGCAAGAGTCAGGGGCACGTTCGTCCAAATTCTTTGGACGAACAATTTTTTACTTCTTATAAATACCCCTCCCCTTGTACCTCAGCTCATTTACTCTGCTCGACCTCTCTCTCTCCCGCTCGAGCTCTCTGACCTAGTGCTGCTGCTAATCTCAATCGTTGCCTGTGAGGAAGAGCTTAGCTGCCTCAACCTCGTAGCCATCGTACTCATGCCGGCCGCGGAAATCTTCCCCTCCGCCGCCGCCGTAGCTGTCTTCCTCCGGCAAGTTAGGGCGTGGAAGATCTGAACGGACGAGCTTCCATAGTTCTCACTGTTCGTCACGTTCTTCGTCAAGGGTAAATAAAACTCGCTTTTACCGCCCTCGTTGATTCTGATGATTTACACAAAATATTCAAAAGGTGTTTTTCACATTATTAAACACCAAAGTTGCAACTAATTGATCTTTCTCTAAGATGCACTTTTCTTCAAGATTCCTCAATTGTGTGGATTTCCAATCTATACAACTCTGGAACCTAAGACAAGAACTCTTAGTGAAATTCCTCAAGACTCCATTGGTCAAATCCGTGAACCTGATTATTTTCAAAAACAAATTCTAAGAACGCATATGACCTCTTGAAATTCTTCGCACCTATACTCTGTTCACATGTACACATGTCTGCTGCTGAATCGCTAGGTTCTCATCAACTTAACTCATTTGCAGCATTCCTCGAAGAAAAACTGCATACTTCCCCAGAGACATCTATTGTTCAGAATCCTCAACTGAAGAAAATGGCTGCAGAAAAGCGTCCTCAGAAGGGAGGCAAGAGGCCTGAGACTAACATTGCGTTTGAAATCCATGAAGATATCTGTGCAGATTACTGCATGCCTGATGAGGCCACTCATGGTAGAGAAAACAAAAATCAGCGCCAAGGTGCGCATTCAGCGGATTGAACGCGGATGGGCATGAGAATCGAGGGAGTACCGCTATGTCACTCCTAAGTACTGAAGAAATTCACAGTAAATCCTCCATGCCCAAGACCTCCATTGGCACCAGGCCAAGTAGCTAATTCCTCTAGCATCAAAAGAGGTGAGGAATTTCCAAAGGAATGGGCCAAGCGCCAAACTAAACTGGCTAAGGTAGCAAAGGAGGCAGTGAAGAAACTCAATGAAGATTCTGCTGCTGCTGTTGCTGCCTCTTGCTGGATCCGAAGAAGATCCTTGATTACATCGATCTTTGGAAAAAAGATCACAACACACCTCTTCCAGATCTGAACCTCACACCAGGCCAAAGTCACGTGTTGACTACTTTCATTGCTGAAGAAAAATGGAAGTTTGAGAAGGCCAGATCAGTGAAGAAAGCTCAGTACAAGAAGGAGCATTATCTGAAGAAAAATGTTCTAAAAATGACGACTGAATAACTCATAACTATTCATCTGAAATCAAAGCTCCCAATGATGAATTTGACGCATACAAAGCTGATTGGCTAGGAGCCAAAGTCTGATTCGTCAAGCTGGCTAAAGGCCTCAATCCCAATGTTGCTGCTGAAGCGCAACGCGAAGTTCAACAGGGTGAAGCATCTGCTCAGCCCATTGAAGAACATGCCAGCACCGCTGATGACACTCGGGCTACTGAAGAAACTAAGAGTGCTAGGGCTAATGATGCTATTCCAGCTCCTGATGAAACTGCCAGGGCAACCACCAACGTTACACCTAAAGATCAATCCAGGCCAACTGAAGAATCTATCACTATGCCTGAACAATCTAAACTTGCCAGGCCAACTGACACAGTTGTGCCTGAAAAAACTGTGCCTCTTTCATCTGCCTCCCTGCAAAATCTTCACAGATGAAAAGCACCCTCCTTCCTTCTGCATCAGAAGCGAAGAGAACAAAGGCTGCCGAAAGGGCCACTGCTAAGAAGAGGAAAGCATCAGACGCCTCACAGTCTTCAGCTCCAAAGAAAGTGAAGATTTTGACGAGCTCTTTCGAGAATCCCATTGATGCTATTCCACTGACTGTCATGCCATCAAAGGAAATTGTTCCTTTTGGTGAAGAATATGTCATCGATGATGACACTGATGAAGAAGATCCATCTGCTGCTACGTCAGAGCAGTTGGATGAAGAAATTGAAGTGGATGCTATCCCTTCAGCGCTACAGGTATCATCGATGTTGTCTCAGTTCACTGCTGAAGAGGCCGGTGTTGAAAAAGTAGAAGCTGAAGAAGAGGATGTGGACATCGGGTCTACGACTCCAGTGACGAATGACGATTATTGGGAAAGTCATCATCCCAATTCTCCTCTGTTCACTCCTCTGTAGAAAATTCCTCAGTCCCCCGTGCACACTGAAGTAATTCACTCTGGTTCTGATCAAGGCCCAACTTCACTTCATTCCATGCCCGAAGAAATTCCATCCACTAGTGTTGATGAAATTGAAAAGAAGATAGTAGAAGAAACTGCTCCTGAGATTCCTCAGCCAGAGGCTCCAGAGGCTGTGCTTGAAGCGGCTGTGAAGACTTCAACTAAGAATCTTAAGCCCAAGCCACAACATCCTCACTCCAATAAGCAGAAGTTTAAGGCTCATGACTTCTTTGCTGAACGACATTTCTTCTCTGACTTGAATCCCTATGACATTGCTCGCCTTCACCGCAAGCGCTTCTGGACTGCTTCCTAGGTGAACTTCTATTCAACACAGCTATTTGACAAGGACAACGTGTTTGACTGCAGGCAAATTCCTCATGTGGATATGGAGTCAGTTCCATGCGTTACTCCAGTCCTCAGTGTTCTTCAAGATGCAGGGCTACTCAACTTTTGCACATACATCTATGACTGGAATTAACAACTAATTCTTCAGTTCTATGCCACTCTACATCAGATAGGCAACGTTGACGATGTGAACTCATGGATCTTGGACAGGATGATTGAAAATACTCCTCACAAAGCTTCGGCCTCTGAATTGCTTCATGTCGTCCCAATCAGTCCGCCCACTGAAGGAGCACTGAAGCTATATGAGTAACCTAAATTGTCAAATCATCATATGCAAGTGCTAATGAAGCCTTCGAAGGCTGGCCAAGCGCCAAGGACAAAGTTCCTCGTCAAAGATCTGTTGTATGTGCCAAGGACTGTCTATCGCATTATGGCCCAAACCCTCAGTCCCATTAAGGGCCACAACTCTGAAGAAGAAGATGTTGTTGGCATCATGAAGAACTTGCTTTCCATTATCATGCATGGTATTCCAATCAACTATCATGATTTCTTCATGAGGACTTTGGCCAATGCTGCTTCGTCAACCTTTGAGTTGAAGCCTTACGCTCACTGGATCATGAAATTCATCAGATCAAGGAATTCATTACAAGGCTGATTTTCAAAATCATCTCAGCTATTTGCCCCCAATTGAAGTCCTCAAATGGACTATTTCCTCAGCTGATGAGAAGGGAAAGGCTGCAGTTATTGATGAAAGCACTCGTCCTCTGGATGGAAAATTTCGAAAGGCGGCATCCTACTCCACTAATGATGACTCTGCCACACATGATACTACTGCAAATGCTTCAAAGCAAAATCCTTAGGCAATAGGTCCGCGTGTGATGACTGATCATGAGCTGCTCCTAAGTCTTCATCAGAAGGTGCATAGAAATAACAAGTGGGTCAAGCGTCAATTTGGTGCAATTCTTCACAACATGACAGTCACTCAAAATACTGCAAAGAAGAATCACTATTATCTGCATCAAGTCTTCGAATGCACCTGGGCTATTCTCTCACATGTCTACATCGATGATGAACTCAAGAAGATGGACTTCCAACAGGACTTTGAATGGTCTCGGCCACATTCGAAGAAATTCAAGAAGGTCAAAGTTCCCCCGCTGGTCGTCAGCTCATATCCTTCTCCTCGAGAAGGAAGAAGCTGAAGATTTGGACGACACCCTAGCAGGCCCTACTACAGCGGATGACCCCAACAACGCTGGCGCTCCTCCATCGACATCATGATGATATTCTTCAGGGCCGCCAGTCCTCACTTTTCGTCCCTTTTGGTCATTTGATGAAAATGGGGGAGAAATTTGAGTTAGTCTTCAAGTGGGTCTATATATGGGCTTCTTTTTGCTAAGTTACAACTCTTGTTCTTCTAAAGTATTTGTTGGATCGAGTTGTAAACTTAAGTCCTATTGTGACGTGATACTTTTGCTCTGTTTTTATGCATGCTATTTCCTCATATATGTTAATGCACGCATGATGAATTACATTAGTCACCATATTTTGTCAGGCATTTCAAATTCTTCATTCGATATGTTAAATGCGTGTATGAATTACAAGATATAGGGGAGATCTCCATGATATTACTCTACAATGTGCATTGCCTTTTAAAGAAAATTCCTCACATATGAACATCTTCAGGGGGAATTCTTCTATAACTTGCAATCAAATTCCTCAATACTTAGCACTTACAATTGATATGTTTATCCCAGTTGAAAACTTAACCTATTTGTCATTAATCACCATAAAGGGGGAGGTTGTAAGTATTGAAGACTTATAGGTTAAGGGACTAATATGTTTGTGAGTGTACACAACCTCTATAACTTGATGAGGAGTTTGATATTTACAATGAAAGTTGACCCCTAAAAATGTATGTCTTCAGATGAAGACTTTGGTTCTCCCCAAGATTTTGAAATTGAAGAAATTTATGTGACCTTGAAGACTTGGATATTCATGCGAGGATTATGAAGCGTGAAGAATGAAATTAAAATTTCCAAATTCCGAAAATGATATATTTTTCAAACTAATTACGTGTTTGGTGCATAGTAATTGCCCAGTTATTATAATTACATCCCATTTATTATTTCTTAAAGTCCATTTTCTTGTTAAGCCTAATGCATACCTCAGAAACTTTGCAGCCAGTAGGCGGATAACAAGTTGACCGGATATTGTGTACAACTGTCGGCCCAGTTTTATTGCTGATGTTGAAAAAAAGGCCTGTGTAGTACAGTACAACCTAACATGGTTGCTCAGCTCACATTCAGCGACGCCAGAAAGTCCCAAACAAGGCTTCTGTACAAATTTTTGAAGTCACTGAGCTCAATTAATAACTTAAGAAAAAAGTTAGATTACAGTGGAACCTAATTAAAAGCTATCACGAGCAAATAAATAATTCAACGGGTCCCACTTGTGTGTGTGTGTGTGTGTGCATGAGAGAGAGAGAGAGAGAGAGAGACCCATCGGTCGATGCTCGTAAATACATCGTTCAGCCATATGCATTGCTGATGCTCAGTAAAAACTTATATAGTTGACACAATCATATAGAACATCATAGCACACTGAACTTGCATACAAAAATTTCACGCAGGCGGCACAATCAGGATGGAAGCAGTGGATCCCTATGGGAAGGGCTATGTTGAAACCAACGAAGTTGTACATAATGGTTCATCGTCTTTATCAATGACGGGGAAATATCTTGAATGTTGTGCAAAGAAAACAGACAGACAACACAATAAGTTCTACTAGCACATTAAGTTGACGTACAGCCCTTTCTAAAAAAGTTTAGGTACAAAATTAGAAGAGGTCACTATCAAATGTACTGGCATATCAGTGCTTTAGACCCATAGCTTGGATTTAACTAGTACTATCTGACAAGATTCAGTTGTTACATCAAATTAGAGCACATCGAGACATCCAGCCAGCCCTCCAAGATGGAGTAGGCCCTGTGCCATCCATCGTTCCGAGCAACACGGGGAAAGTCTGACGTTGACTCCTGTAATGGACGTCGTCGACGGACCCTGACACCAGCAGCGGCGACAGGGCTTCGATTGATGGATTGACCACTTCTTCGACATGCACGAACACTCGATACAGGTACATCCCTAACATGGTCCACGACGGCCTTGGTGGCGACAAATAGTACAACCCCGGTTCCTGCACCGGTATCTCAACACCAATCACCTTCGGTATGGTGGACGGCTTCTTCATCCATTCCATAATAGTCAGAGCCGAGCTCACCTCCAAATGTCGTTGATAAGCTCGTTCATGGACTTGTTGTTCCAAGCACGTCGAGGCATGCCGTGGAAGGTAAGATTTGTTAAAAACTCAAGCTCAGAGGGCACCGAGCTCCATCCTGGGAACCACCGATCAAAGCTCACCAGCGCACCATCGCAGAACAAACGCCGGGAAGATTTGAACACACGACTGTGGTTGAAAGTTGTCCGGAACCTGACGAAGAAATCAGTCGGTGGCGGACAGGCTTCGATGATCAAGTCACTTATTTGGATGCCATGCGCAATGCCAAGAGTTTTGACAAGGTCGTCCGGCGAGACGGGAGGCCGGTCGCTGTTGATGGTTACCATCAGCACTTTGCCGGCAAACTGGTCATCAAGCACCGCCATGCCACTGTCGAGCGACAGCACGCAGCGACCGAAGGCAGGACGGACCTCAGGATCTGCGGCTCGGAGATCCGCGTTGACCGGCGACATTATAGTGCGCTTGAGTACAGGGAGTACAGGAGGGGGATTTGGGGGAACTGGAATAGGAATCAAGATTCCAGAGGTGGCGGAGGGGTGGGAGACTGGGGATGAAAAGGTAGCATGAATTTCGAGCACGCGCCGATATGCTCTCAGCGGGCAAGCACACGAAAACACCGGTAGCACCCACATGTCGGCCTAAGAGTCCTTATTCTTCCTTTTCTGGAGAGCCCGACCTTTTTTCCAGGATCTTTTGAGAGCCCGGCCCGAGAGTCATAATTGACCTGTTTGGCATTGCGTTACTACTCGGCCCATATTCAACGACACCTCACTGGTCCAAACAAGTGTACATCATTGAAAAGACAGTGAGCTTATATTATATAACTTGAAAAAGGAGATATACTCTAAACACTGGAGAATGGTGATGCCCTCATTTAGCCCACCAGTAGTTCGAGACAATAAACAGTTCAAAACAATGTTATATACAACATTCAAACACTGACTAGTGACTACTACTGACATAAACAGCAAGACATGATAGTTCATAAGAAGTCTTGCTACACCACCAAAACGTACCCATCTGCAGCGCTGAGACTCTCGTGATCTAGACGAGAATGACATTCTAAACAGAAGCAACTATAACATAGAAAGAGTGACATTGACGAGGATGACCAAATGACAAGGAATATGCATAACAAAAGAAAGAACTACCCATCCAGAACCAGTAGCAAAGACAACAAAGTCATTCGAAGAGATGATCCAACACCATCATAATATGCAGCCCCGCTTCAGCGACCAGTGATCCGGAGACACCAGTACTCCACGCTTTCGATGCAACAGCCCAGTTACCTATCAACCTGAAGGCTTGAACCACATCACTGCCTGTCGTAATTGAGACATCCAAGGATCAAAGTTAATCCGGATGCCTTTTTCATTCTCACCTTCTTTTGGCTGCAGGCTGTATCATTGACAATCAAGGGAGTTTGCTCCCGAACTCCTAGGGCTCGCCGTGTAGACACAGTTTTCCATAGCAAACAGAGTCTCTCTACCATCAAGGTCCTTGCCAACGGTGATCTCCTGGTTAATCGGATAATTGAGTCCGACAAACAGAGAGTGTGAACCAAGGTTGTTTACCCGCCTCCAACTAAAAAATCCTAAAGGCCCCAACAAGTTGGTATCCTGCTCATAGACGTAACGGCCACTGTCCGGATACTCACGTATTACATGGTGCTTGTATACAGTGGGGTTTTTGCAATATAACTTTTCCAGCTCATGTGTCCGAATGATAATCAGTCTTTTGTCGTCGTCTGATCGAGCGAGGAACCAGTTGTGCTTCCCTGTTTTTGGCAAAGGTAGTGTAATTACAAAGGGCAGTAACTGTAGGGACACTGCATCATATCAAAAAGGACAGGCGTTGTTAATGTCAGATCAGCATTGTTCAGAGTATGAGTAGGATAATGCAAGAAACAACATTGATATGTCCCTGTTGGAACTGGGAGGAAAATACAGGGAAATGTGTACTGGGTTCGAAAATATAGAAGTGCCATGCATGGTTATAGTCATGTTATCTCACAACCGATTTTTCACAGGAAACTACCATGTCATGCATGTTATGTAATCATGTTCTGTCCTCACAAAAAAATTCTTCAAGGTAACTAACAGAACATACATTGTTATATACTCGTGTTCTGTGGGCAAAATTTTTGTGAGGATACTATTCTAGCCATTGATTGCTGAAGGGCGAATATAGGTATGTACACATGGTAAGCATTGGAGGATTTCACTACTTCCAAATATAGAGTTCTCCATATGCACATTTACTTCCCTAATGTATGGTTAGATGAAACCAACTGTGTGGTGCATGTTCTACATCATGAAAATGAGGAAACTAACATGGCCATTGATACACACTCATATTTAGTAGTAGTATATAGATTACTGTAAAATAAGGATAATATCCATATATTCCTAACCGTTTGATTATTCAGGGTACAAATTGGCTGTAATGACATGGTCACAATCGCATGAATTAACTCATTCCAAATATAGCCAATTTACGGCGTCTCTAATATATTGCCATAGTTCTACTCAAATTCTGCTCCAACAGGGATGTGCCAATCATCACAAAAAGTTCAAACAGTGTCATGGCGTCATCACTAACATGAGACGGAAACAACTTACATGCGCCGTCCCAGCAATACATGGTGCCATCTGCTTTGTCGATCGCGTAGATGATGCCATTGTGTTCAATAGCATCACAGAAGTGTGTATCAGCTTTGACGATGATCCATTGCGAGCCGAGTTGTCTCCAGCTAAAAAAGGCACCGGCGTAAAGATAGGCGAGTCCGAGGTCGAACAAGGCAATTAGCTTGAAGTCTGCGTAATTCGCATGTCGTGTGGGTACTTGGCAGATTACAATCTTCCGCAAAACAAGGTCCATCCAACAGACATAGTAATCTAGGTGAGTTGGACCGCGATGGTAATACACTATATAATCCAACGGAGGAAGGATAATCTCATGGGAGGTCTGGAAGTTCACGAACACCAACTTTTTACCGTCTTCTCAGAAGGCAGCCATCCAGTGGCAGTTAATGCCGACCCAGTACATACCTGCCAAGAAGTTTCGGGCGATGGTGATTGGATTGATGTTGAGGGAAATGATGTACGGCGACACACTACATACCTGCAAAGAAGTTGTAACGCCCCGACACCGACGCTCCAGAAGACTTCCAGCTACTCCGAGTTTCGTCGTGTGCTTTGTTTTGTTTGTTGCATCATTTGCATTGCATCATGCCATCATGTCATTTAATTTTTAAAAACTCAACTAAATAAATTGTATGGATCTTTGATCCTTTTAAATCGAGGGAAGGGTGACTTCTCTTTATAACATATCCTCCCAATATTAGGGAGCTATTATAAAATATTCCATTGATGTGGAATTACCTTTGACACACTTGCAAAATAATTGCCCATGCCTTTGTTATCTCACTTCTTGACCTCAAACGTTGTCCAATAAATTATTTTGTCATTTTCCGGACCCCACCGAAATCCTCAACATTTTTGGACACTTCAAAAACCTAGTCCCAATTCAAACCCATTTGAATGATATTCAATTGAGTTTGAATTTAAATCTTGCATTCGTGCCTCTTTTCTATCTTTCTTGGATCAAGCTCATTTTTATGAGTCCAGGAAAAATACCCTCCTGCTCAAGCTCCACCTCTAACATCTTTTTCTTTTCTTTCTCATCTATGTTTTTTTAGAGTGAGAGAGAGCCCATCAGGCCATCTAGGCCCATCCGCAGCCCAGCTCCTCCATGGCCCGAGGCCCAGCTCGCCCCAACTCTTAACCTTAGCGAGCATCTCCCCTCGCTCTCCCCTCTCTCTCGTTCCTCTGCTCGCGCCGCCAGAGAGGAGCAGAGCCCCGCTCCTCCCGATCCACCTCGCCCATGCTTCCCCGCCAATCTCCCGTGGGCCGCCACCCACAGGAGAACCACCTCGCGCGCGACCCCACCGCCAGCGTCCCTCGCGCCGCCACCTACTCGCTCGGCCCTCTCCATCCTCGTCCCGATCGGGAGAGGCTCCCGAGCCGCCGCCGCCACTCGGATCCATCGTCCCTGACCCCATGACTACCTCCCCATCATCATCTCCGGCAAGAGGCATCTCCAAGGTTGACATCGCCCCCTGCTTCTCCTCCTCGCTCGGCTCCTATAGCCCAAGCGCCACCGCCAGAGTTACTCCGTCCGCCGCGCGCTACCCCGAGCTCCAAGCGCTGTCCTGACCTCTGCGACCAGTGCCTCCACTGCCTCACCGTTGTTGCGCCTCAAGCCCATCCGCGCGTTGTCCACGCACCGGCGTCGCGCCAACTATCTCCCTGGTGGCCGACCGTCTTGACCTCCTCTTCAAGGACAAGTCGCTGCTGCGCTCACCTCCTCAAACCTACCTCGTCGGACCCCTATCCCGGCCCATCTCCATGCCATGACCATCCGCCTCTGCTCGTGGCGAAGCTCCTCTTGCAGCTCCACTTCGCTTGCGCCTCCCCTTCCCTATCTCGACCTCGAGCAGTTGCTCTTTTTATGCCCCGTGGTTAGTTTGGCAGTCCACCTTCACATCCATGCTCAGTAACCTCCAAGACCACCGTTGCAACGTTGAGACATCTGCCCCGGAGTACCTCAAGTCCGTCTACGACTAGGCCGACTCGCCAAGTACCACAACCATCGCGTTTTGTTTCATCACCGTCAAGGCCGAGTGGACGCCAAGTAACTGGACGTCAAGTTCCTCGCCGGACCCGAACATCTACGGAACATGTACCACTACTTCCACTACTGTCGCCCCAAAGACGTTGGATTCGTCAAGTACCTCTCCGAAACGAACATGTACAACTACTTCCACTACCGTCGCGAGAACGACTACTTCCACTACGGCCCGTGTACCACTACTTCCTTCGTTGAACTCGACCCGCTCCGAAATGCACGCTTCGAAGGTATAAACCCAAGACGACTCTCGCGAACAAATGAATGTGTGTTGTATGAGATGCCCGTGTTGCACCGTGTCCGAATTGTCATTTGCTTGTTCCTCCTCGTTGCTATGCCGTCGTCTTAGGGGAACCCGGTAACCGGGAGCACCCCACCATCTATTCATGAGACGCTCACGCCACTTTCTTTTGCACCGACATCTCAATGAGTTGTTGGATCACCGGAATGTTGCCGTGGCACCATTTCCGTTGTAGTTGCCATGGCACCCCTTTCATTCCGCCACGGTGGCAAATGCTTCATAACATGCTCTTGTCAACATTTTCATAAAAACTGCATAAAACTTGAATATGTCATCTGCATCATGATAACAACAATTTAAAATGTTTATATTTGTTGTTTCCATTAATTTGCTAAATGACATATAGGGATTTTCCGGAATTGTTGTTTGTTGTTCCGGCCTCTTTTGAACTTGCCTAAATAGCTAGCTTAATTATGCTTCACCTCTTGCCATGTTAACCAACATTTAATCTTGTCTTGTTCTTAACCGAGAGTAAACTAAATAATTCGATGTGGTGTTTCGTGAATATGCAACTCGTTGCATACTGAGCTCCACTTAGTTTGTAGTATTGTTTGTTGCACTTTGCCATGCCATGCCTTATTAAACCGGACATGCATCATACTTGATTGTGCATCATGCCATGATTATGCTTGTGTGTTTACCATGTTGTTTACTTCTTTCCGGGTTGCTTCTCTCATTAGCTTCGGTTTCATTCCGGAGTTGTGAGGATTCGTTCTACTACGTCCGCTTGTCTTCTTCATGGACTCGTTCTTCTTCCTTGCGGGATCTCAGACAAGATGACCATTACCCTCGATATCACTTCTATCTTTGCTTGCTAGTAGCTTCGTTCAATCGCTATGCTGTGCTAACTATCACTTGTTTACCAAGCCTCCCAAATTGCCATGAACCTCTAACCTTTGTCACCCTTCCTAGCAAACCGTTGTTTGTCTATGTTACTGCTTTGCTTAGCCCCTCTTATAGCGTTGTTAGTTGCATGTGAAGTTGAAGATTGCTCCATGGTGGATAGGATTATGTTGGGATATCACAATATCTCTTATTTAATTAATGCATCTATATACTTGGTAAAGCGTGGAAGGCTCGGCCTTATGCCTGGTGTTTTGTTCCACTCTTGCCGCCCTAGTTTCCGTCATACCGGTGTTATGTTCCCGGATTTTGCGTTCCTTACGCGGTCGGGTGATTTATGGGACCCCCTTGACAGTTCGCTTTGTATAAAACTCCTCCAGCAAGGCCCAACCTTGGTTTTACCATTTGCCTACCTAAGCCTTTTTCCCTTGGGTTCTGCAGACTCAAGGGTCATCTTTATTTACCCCCTCGGGCCAGTGCTCGTGGTGAGTGTTGGTCCAACCTGTCAGTCGCCGGTGGCCACCAGGGGCAACTCTGGGATGGCCTACCGGAAGTTTGGACAATCCGGTGTGCCCTCAGAACGAGATATGTGCAGCTCTTATTAGGATTTGTCGGCACATTTGGGCGGTTTTGCTGGTCTTGTTTTACCATTGTCGAAATGTCTTGTAAATCGGGATTCCGAGACTAATCGGGTCTTCCTGGGAGAATGAATATCCTTTGTTGATCGCGAGAGCTTATCATGGGCTAAGTTGGGACACCCCTGCAGGGTTATAAACTTTCGAGCGCCGTGCCCGCGGTTATGTGGTAGATGGGAATTTGTTAATGTTCGGTTGTAGATAACTTGACACTAGATCCGAATTAAAACGCATCAACCGCGTGTGTATCCGTGATGGTCTCTTCTCGGCGGAGTCCGGGAAGTGAACACGGTTTTGGGTTATGTTTGACATAAGTAGGAGTTCAGGATCACCTCTTGATCATTTCTAGTTGACGACCGTTCCTTTGCTGCTCTTCTCGCTCTCATTTGCGTATGTTAGCCACCATATCATGCTTAGTCGCTGCTGCAACCTCACCACTTTACCCCTTCCTTTCCCATTATGCTTTGCTAGTCTTGATACCCATGGTAATGGGATTCTTTGAGTCCTCGTGGCTCACTGATTACTACAACAACGATTGCAGTGCCGATGATACGGTGCGGTGATGCAACCGAGCTCGAGATGGGAGCTCAGCGAAGATCTTAGTTGTTGCTATGTTTCGTTTCATGTTGATCATAGTGGAGCCAGTTGGGACGATCGGGATCTAGCAGTTGGGTTATCTTCTTTTCTTTTGGCTTCGTCCGTAGTCGAACTATGTGTGTACTCTGAATGATGTATGATTTATTTAAGTACTTGTGTGAAGTGGCGATTGTAAGCCAACTCTTTATCCCATTCTTGTTCATTACATGGGATTGTGTGAAGATGACCCTTCTTGCGACAAAACCACCATGCAGTTATGCCTCTAAGTCGTGCTTCGACACGTGGGAGATATAGCCGCATCGTTGGTGTTACAAGTTGGTAATCAGAGCCATCCCCGACTTAGGAGCCCCCTGCTTGATCGAATCGTTGGCGTTGTTGAGTCTTGAACAAAAATGTTTTGAGTCTTAGGATTATATATATCGGAGAGTAGGATTCTTTTTACTCCTCAGTCCCTTCGTCGCTCTGGTGAGGTCTCCTAACGTAGATGTTTTGACTTTCCTCTCCTCAAATTTCACTAAAAAAAATTTAGGATCACGCGGGTATCTTGGAATCATTCCGATATTCTTATGACGAGCATATTGTTCTTGGTGCCTCCTGAAATTTAGGGGTTGTGGAAGTGTCCCGGGGAGATGAGCTCTGAGGTGTTGTCGTCATAATTTTATCGTTGCAGTTCTGGAATACCTGAGTTTTGCCGACATCGAAAATCTCTTTTATGCAGTTGTTGGTGAGATAACCTCGACGTCACCTAGTACTGGGGAGTTCGGGAGTATTGCCATAACTCATATAACGGATGCTTTTCGAAGGTTGAGGTACACGATTTTCGAAGGTTTCTTGGTTATGTGTTCACGGATGGATACAGCTTGGATGTAGGGATTGTTAGTTTTGGGTGAGATATATATATTGCTTCCCCTGTATCCCCAACACCAGATTGTATAACCAGAAAGTTTCGGGAGTTTTATAGGTGGTAATTCAAGTAGCTCTAGCTTTTTTTTTCTTTCCGGCAGATGCATGATATGAGATTGGGGTTCGACGTCTAGTGGTCCGCCTATCCACGGTCATTTTTTACAGTGGTCTCGTTGTGTCTTAAAGAACCCTTGGCTATGCTGGTTCGGGGACACTTCGTATGTCATGTGCACTGCCTTGTACATGATGGTGCTATACGATCGAGCCCGTGTGGGACCCACCACGAAAACTTCGGACGAAATCTCTATCATATGTTTGTTCCGGCTTATTCTGCAAGCCAAATCCTTTGTTTTGTTTTATTTGTGGTATTCGAGTTGCTTCGAAGTCAAGTGTTGATTCCATACCTTTCCTAAACGGTGTTCTCATATTCCTATGTGAATACTAATCCTTCTTGATCTCCGAGTTTGTCATCTCAATTTCTTCTCAACCAGTGTGCTTCTTTTCAAGTGGATCTGATCATTTCAACATCCGCAAGATCAATTTTAAGTTTTCTCAACAGTGTTTGTTCCATCTTCCGCAAGTTGCCTTTGTTTTCCCGCCCTCCCACCCTTTTCTTCAAGGACTCAGATTTCTTAATCAAGTATCCTTTTATTGATGCGAAGTCTCTACATTCTTTTCCATCAATGTTCTCATCCGGTGATTCTCAGGAAGATACTAACGGAGCATCAAGTTTATTATTCTTTGTCTCTTTTCTTCTCCGGTGGATTCAATTCAAGCTTTCGGTTTTCATCATATTCCTTTCCTTGTTTCTAATGCTTTCTCATGCCGATGTACCTCTTAATCATTCACTTCTGGCTATTCATTTGTTCTGGAGTGCTTAAGATTTTCTCAGGAAGATTTGTGTTTCCATTCTCAATCCGTTCAAGTTACTTTGAGGTTGTTATCTCATTTAAGCCACTTATTTCAACCAGTGCAATCTCTCTTGTCAAGCAATCTTTTCAACGGTGTTTTATTTTTAGTGGGCCATAACCCACATGTCTTTTCCAGGATCTTACCTGACTCTTCTAATTCTTTCTGGAGTTATTCTCAAATGCATTGCAAAGTTTGACGTAAGAATGAATTATCATCAGTCAAATATCTTTCTCCAAGATCTTTCAAATTCTTTTAATTGTTGGTTCAACCTTTCGAATTGTCATTCTGGAGTGCCTCAACAATTCATGGTGGTGTTTCTCGTCGTCATTCTCGAATTTTGAAGACTGAAGAAGAGTTCCTCTTAAATCCTTACCCGTTCTTCCAGAGATTCATGGTTCTAGCTTGATGCCATCCTCTCATAATTGTTTTTGATTGTGACAATTCTTTTCACCCATCCAGAGCATTTCATGAGTTGTTTCCATTTCTTTCCTCTGAAGGCCATCATGTCATAATTCTTCATTCTCAGCGTGTAGCTATCGTTCTCCAAATCTTACCGGTGCACCATTCAAATACCCTCTAATTAGTTCATGATCTCTTCGTTCTCATGTATCTAAATCCCCTCAAGTATCTTCATTCATTTTTCAATTCTTCCCGGTGAATTGTGCCTTTGCTACTTTCATTTTCAATTCTTACCGTGGTTCTTTCAACATTCCTCTTCTGTTGTTATCGTATCAATTAATTCATTCTTTCCGAATCCTACCTGTGGATCGTTGAAGACTTTTCTGAAGTTTACGCTATATCTCTCTTAATCCTTTATACAAGAATAAGTAGTATGCCAAATCCGTTGCTTGTCATCAATTTAAATTGGTGAATGATACGCATAACATAATTCTTATTCTGGTTTCATCCAAGTGATTAATCCCTTCTTCAGAGTTTGTTCAGGAGGAATAAATTCTTGGTTTCTTGTTGTTCATCTTTCTTCCGGTGTTCCAAGTTTTCCGCATTATCTCGTCGCGAAGCTCCATCTAAATCATTGCAAGGCTTCTTCTCATTCTTTTCAACTTTCCTTTTGTTGGATCTTTCTTTTATTAACAGAGTTCTTCATGGAGGCTCTACATGGTGGTTCGTCAAGGATTCTTTTCATTCTTCAATTGTTCGTCAAGTTTTCTCTCGAAGTTAAGATCTTCCAAGCTATACTCTAAGATAAACATGGTGCTCAACACATGTTTTGTTTTGAAGAGTTCAAGCATTCTTCATCTTGCATTCCAAAGTGCAATTCTTTCTACCTTATCATTTGAGGTGGTGTTATGTCATTCTTGACAATTTGAGTTCGTGTTTCACGATTCACATGTTGTCAAGAACGAGGTATTTTAAATCCATCAATCTCTTCGTTGGAGTTATCTTGGTATAGATTTCACCTAAAGCCTTCCCTAAGGAATGTTGCTATTTTGGTGCTTATTAATGACCCAAGTTATCTCTTTTCCATCTTGATGGAACATGCTTTCATCTCTTTGTTAATCTCAAGGAAGCAATTGTTTCCGTTAGTGGCCGGTTGTCACCTCATAATGTTGAGATGTTTCCATAAGCCCACTACAAACTTATTATTTTCGTTATTGGTCTTCCAACAACTCTATTCTAACCTTCTTGCAAGGATGCCTTCCAAATTCAATTGTGGTAGAAGTTGTCATTTTCTTCTCTGTCCCTTTATTCCAATGATCTATCTTCTATTCTTTCTTCCGGAGACATTGTGATGTTGCTCCTTTCACTCATCATCTCGATTGTGAGGATCGTGTTCTTTTCGTGCTTATACATTTAACCGAAGTGTTGTGTCATCTCTTCAAGTTCTTTCATCTTATCAAGTTTTGCCTCTCTTTTCAACCTTAGTGCTGTCTGAAATCCTTCTTACCCATTGTGCCATTCTTTCAATAGTTCCAGAGGCAGTGTGTTGTTGATTTCATCAACTATCATCCCATCTTCTCAAGTTCATGTTCTATTCCTTCCATGTTCAACCGAAGTGCTGCCGGAATTTTTCCTCTCTCATCTTGTTTTAACCGGAGTGGTTTCGAATTCTATCTTGTCCATTAAACTCTTGATTCATGTCTTTGCAACCTTCAAGTCCTCGTAATGTTCCTTGTTCCTCTTTTCTAATGGATTGTTTGCAATCTCGTTCATCTCTATTGTACTCTTTCTTTTAAATTGCTCAACCTCTCAAGGTTCATGGTTTCACTCGTTTGTCAAAGAAGCAACTTAGTTTTACCTCTTCTCTTCCTCATTTGTTTCTCTCCGGTGCCATCCTAGATCTCGGGACGAGATCCTCTTGTAGTGGTGGAGTGTTGTAACGCCCCAAGACCGACGCTCCAGAAGACTTCCAGCTACTCCGAGTTTCGTCGTGTGATTTATTTTGTTTGTTGCATCATTTGCATTGCATCATGCCATCATGTCATTTAATTTTTAAAAACTCAACTAAATAAATTGTATGGATCTTTGATCCATTTAAATCGAGGGAAGGGTGACTTCTCTTTATAACATATCCTCCCAATATTAGGGAGCTATTATAAAATATTCCATTGATGTGGAATTACCTTTGCCACACTTGCAAAATAATTCCCCATGCCTTTGTTATCTCACTTCTTAACCTCAAAGTTTGTCCAATAAATTATTTCGTCATTTTCCGGAGCCCCACCGAAATCCTCAACATTATTGGACACTTCAAAAACCTAGTCCCAATTCAAACCCATTTGAATGATATTCAAATGAGTTTGAATTTAAATCTTGCATTTGTGCCTCTTCTCTATTTTTCTTGGATCAAGCTCATTTTTATGAGTCCGTGAAAAATACCCTCCTGCTCAAGCTCCACCTCTAACATCTTTTTCTTTTCTTTCTCATCTCTGTTTTTTAGAGTGAGAGAGAGCCCATCAGGCCATCTTGGCCCATCCGCAGCCCAGCTCCTCCATGGGCCAAGGCAAAGCTCGCCCCAACTCTTAACCCTAGCGAGCATCTCCCCTCGCTCTCCCCTCTCTCTCGTTCCCCTGCTCGCGCCGCCAAAGAGGAGCAGATCCCCGCTCCTCCCGATCCACCTCGCCCATGCTTCCCCACCAATCTCCCGTGCGCCACCACCCACAGGAGAACCACCTCGCGCGCGACCCCACTGCCAGCGTCCCTCGTGCTGCCACCTACTCGCTCGGCCCTCTCCATCCTCGTCCCGATCGGGAGAGGCTCCCGAGCCACCGCCGCCGCCCGGATCCATCGTCCCTGACCCCATGACCGCCTCCCCATCATCATGTCCGGCAAGAGGCATCTCCAAGCTCGACGTCGCCCCCCTGCTTCTCCTCCTCGCTCGCCTCCTGCAGCCCGAGCGCCACCACCGGAGTTGCTCCGTCCGCCGCGTGCTACCCCGAGCTCCAAGCGCTGTCCTGACCTCTGCGACCAGTGGCTCCACTGCCTCACCGTTGCTGCGCCTCAAGCCCATCCGCGCGTTGTCCACGCACCGGCGTCGCGCCAACTATCTCCCTGGTGGCCGACCGTCTTGACCTCCTCTTCAAGGACAAGTCGCTGCTGCGCGCACCTCCTCAAACTTACCTCGTCGGACCCCTATCCCGGACCATCTCCACGCCATGACCATCCGCCTCTGCTCGTGGCGAAGCTCCTCTTGCAGCTCTGCTTCGCTTGCGCCTCCCCTTCCCGATCTCGACCTCGAGTAGTTGCTCTTTTTATGCCCCGTGGTTAGTTTGGCAGTCCACCTTCACATCCATGCTCAGTAACCTCCAAGACCACCGTTGCAACGTTGAGACATCTGCCCCGGAGTACCTCAAGTCCGTCTACGACTAGGCGGACTCGCCAAGTACCACAACCATCGCGTTTTGTTTCATCACCGTCAAGGCCGAGTGGACGCCAAGTACCAGGACGTCAAGTTCCTCGCCGAACCCGAACATCTACGAAACATGTACCACTACTTCCACTACCGTCGCCCTGAAGATGTTGGATTCGTCAAGTACCTCTCCTAAACGAACGTGTACAACTACTTCCACTACCGTCGCGAGAACGACTACTTCCACTACGGCCCGTGTACCACTACTTCCTTCGTCGAACTCGACCCGCTCCGAAATGCATGCTTCGAAGGTATAAACCCGAGACGACGCTCGCGAACGAATGAATGTGTGTTGTATGAGATGCCCGTGTTGCACCGTGTCCGAATTGTCATTTGCTTGTTCCTCCTCGTTGCTATGCCGTCGTCTTAGGGGAACCCGGTAACCGGGAGCACCCCACCATCTTTTCATGAGACGCTCACGCCACTTTCTTTTGCACCGACATCTCAATGAGTTGTTGGATCACCGGAATGTTGCCGTGGCACCATTTCTGTTGTAGTTGCCGTGGCACCCCTTCCGTTCCGCCACGGTGACAAATGCTTCATAACATGCTCTTGTTAACATTTTCATAAAAACTGCATAAAACTTGAATATGTCATCTGCATCATGATAACAACAATTTAAAATGTTTATATTTGTTGTTTCCATTAATTTGCTAAATGACATATGGGGATTTTCCGGAATTGTTGTTTGTTGTTCCGGCCTCTTTTGAACTTGCCTAAATAGCTAGCTTAATTATGCTTCACCTCTTGCCATGTTAACCAACATTTAATCTTGTCTTGTTCTTAACCGAGAGTAAACCAAATAATTCGATGTGGTGTTTCGTGAATATGCAACTCGTTGCATATTGAGCTCCACTTAATTTGTTGTATTGTTTGTTGCACTTTGCCATGCCATGCCTTATTAAACCGGACATGCATCATACTTGATTGTGCATAATGCCATGATTATGCTTGTGTGTTTAAGATGTTGTTTGCTTCTTTCTGGGTTGCTTCTCTCATTAGCTTCGGTTTCGTTCCGGAGTTGTGAGGATTTGTTCGACTATGTCCGTTTGTCTTCTTCATGGACTCGTTCTTCTTCCTTGCGGGATCTCAGGCAAAATGACCATTACCCTCGATATCACTTCTATCTTTGCTTGCTAGTAGCTTCGTTCTATCGCTATGTTGTGCTAACTATCACTTGTTTACCAAGCCTCCCAAATTGCCATGAACCTCTAACCTTTGTCACCCTTCCTAGCAAACCGTTGTTTGGCTATGTTACTACTTTGCTCAGCCCCTCTTATAGCATTTTTAGTTGCAGGTGAAGTTGAAGATTGCTCCATGGTGGACAGGATTATGTTGGGATATCACAATATCTCTTATTTAATTAATGCATCTATATACTTGGTAAAGGGTGGAAGGCTCGGCCTTATGCCTGGTGTTTTGTTCCACTCTTGCTGCCCTAGTTTCCGTCATACCGGTGTTATGTTCCCGGATTTTGCGTTCCTTACACGGTCGGGTGATTTATGGGACCCCCTTGACAGTTCACTTTGAATAAAACTCTTCCAGCAAGGCCCAACCTTGGTTTTACCATTTGCCTACCTAAGCCTTTTTCCCTTGGGTTCTGCAGACTCAAGGGTCATCTTTATTTACCCCCTCGGGCCAGTGCTCGTCGGGAGTGTTGGTCCAACTTTGTCACCGCCGGTGTACCAGGGCAACTCGGGATGGCCTCACCGGAGTTTGGACAATCCGGTGTGCCCTGAGAACGAGATATGTGCAGCTCCTATCAGGATTTGTCGGCACATTCGGGCGGTTTTGCTGGTCTGGTTTTACCATTGTTGAAATGTCTTGTAAACCGGGATTCCAAGACTGATCGGGTCTTCCTAGGAGAAGGAATATCCTTCGTTGATCGCGAGAGCTTATCATGGGCTAAGTTGGGACACCCCTACAGGGTTATAAACTTTCGAGAGCCGTGCCCGTGGTTAAGTGGCAGATGGGAATTTGTTAATGTCCGGTTGTAGATAACTTGACACCAGATCCGAATTAAAACGCATCAACCACGTGTGTAGCCATGATGGTCTCTTCTCGGCGGAGTCCGGGAAGTGAACACGGTTTTGGGTTATGTTTGACGTAAGTAGGAGTTCAGGATCACCTCTTGATCACCGTTCCTTTGCTCCTCTTCTCGCTCTCATTTGCGTATGTTAGCCACCATATCATGCTTAGTCGCTGCTGCAACCTCGCCACTTTACCCCTTCCTTTCCCATTAAGCTTTGCTAGTCTTGATACCCATGGTAATGGGATTGCTGAGTCCTCGTGGCTCACAGATTACTACAACAACGATTGCAGTGCCGATGATACCGGTGCGGTGATGCAACCGGGCTCAGATGGGAGCTCAACGAAGATCTTGGTCGTTGCTATGTTTCGTTTCATGTTGATCAGTAGTGGAGCCCAGTTGGGACGATCGGGGATCTAGGAGTTGGGTTATCTTCTTTTCTTTTGGCTTCATCCGTAGTGGGACTATGTGTGTACTCTGAATGATGTGTGATTTATTTAAGTACTTGTGTGAAGTGGCGATTGTAAGCCAACTCTTTATCCCATTCTTGTTCATTACATGGGATTGTGTGAAGATGACCCTTCTTGCGACAAAACCACCATGCGGTTATGCCTCTAAGTCGTGCTTCGACACGTGAGAGATATAGCCGCATCGTGGGTGTTACAGAAGTTTTGGCTAATGGAGATCGCATTGAAGCCAAGGGGCATCATGCGCACCTGCGTATCATGGTGAGCCAATCTCGCAAGACCAGATAGCAGCAAGCAGGGTGTCTTGAAAAGCTTAGGCCTCAGTTTGACGATGGCCGTGTGCATGTCCCTCGAGCATGCAGCCAGCCGCAGGGTGGTCAACATATCCATACACAAACAACAGAGGTCGAGGATGTCACTGGGGAGATTGCTCCAATCGCGGCTCATATGGATGCTGCGCGGTTCGCGTTCGGCCATGGTGTAGTTTGGAAGGGGGCTTGATTTACGGGGGAGAAGGATGTCAGTGCTGGAGCGGCTAGCGAGGGACTAGTGGTACTGGGGGAGGCGAGTGAGGTGACGGTACACGGGGGCACAGTGAGATGGAGACGGAGAAGGAGATGGAGATGGAGTGGTGCTATGGGAGCGGAGAGGGAGACGAGGCGAGGTGCCAATGTGCTATCTGGCGGTGACAGGTGCCTGATGAATGTGGTGAGGCTGACTTTGGTAACCCGAACACGCCGCCTCGCCTAGACTAGTGTCAGGCGCAGGGTGTTGTCACTTCACTGTGACGACCGGATGAATAGTATTTTGACCATCAAATGTACCACAGTTGTACTACTACTACTACTAGTTGGAACATGATTACTCTAGTATTGTATAGCGGAAACAGGTCTCCTGTGCTAGCATGCCTGTTCACTTCATCGTTCAGGTATCATCCATATTGCGAGCAGAACCAAATTCTCGTGCATGCCCAATCAACGCCCTGCCGCGATGCATGCAGTGGTCATTCTGGTGCATCAAGAACGGCATGCAGATCGTTCCACACTTGAGAAGAGGAAAAATGGAAAGGTAGAACGCGGCAGGAGAGGAAGAGAACGCTTGCTAACAAGGCTGGGAGGGGATCGAGCAGGAAGTTAATGCTCCATGCCTAAAGGTTTTGGGAAAACCTAATTTTCATAAGATGACTTATACTCACCTAAACGGAGGGAGTATTCCTTAACCAGAGAATGTTGTGTCTCCCACTCACACGCTCAAAAAAAAGCTACAATACATTTTTTTATATGTTTGCATAGGTCCCACCTATCAGGAAGGAGGGGCACGTACAAGAACAGGTACGACTCCTCAGTCTACCCGCATAGCCTTTTCGTTTAGTCTACCTAGCCGTCTAATCAACTGCCATCGGGAACCGATTCACCTCGGCTTCTTCACCTCCTCTTCGTCTTCATTTGCATCCAAACCCCACTGCATTCACATTGTTTTAACCTCTTCAAATAATCATCTACTACTTCAGTTAGACTAGCCATCAAATCCTAATTCTCCAGACCATAGCCCTTCGTTCCAGCGGTTCCAAATGGCGAAAGAGATCGAGATGCAGGTTTTTAGCGTCCATCATGTCCTCATCGAAGGCTCGATGCGCATACTTGCCACCATCACCGTCAACCCAAGGGTTGTTCGGCAGTGGATCAAAAATGTATCCAACTCCCTCAAAAAGGTAGAGGCGAGGGTCATCGATCTCGACGCGGAGTACACGGAGCGTGCCCCAAGGAAGATCCAGCACGCCGCCGTCCTTCAGTTGTGCCTCGAAGATGATGTTTTGGTGTACCACATCATACACTCGCCCTCCATACCAAGTGAGCTTCACGATTTCTTGTCTCGGGAGGACGTATACTTTTGTGGGGCAGCCATCCACGGGGACAAATAGAAGCTGGAGCCGTACAACCTTGATTTGAAAAGCATCACTGACCTACAAACCAGAATCAAAATTCCTGTAGAAGATTGTGCTAAACAGACACCATCCCTATTCGACATAGCAAATTTTGTGCTCGATACAAATCTTTAGAAGGGTGAAGAGACGGTGGCATTAAGGTCATCTGGATGGAAGAATTATCCCTTGATGTACGAGCGGATAAAATATGCCGCCCTCGATGCCCGCGTGAGTTTCAAGATAGCTGCAAGGTCCAAAGAGCTTGTTGCGAAGCCATCTCCCACAGAGAATGAGAAGAAGAAGAAGAAGAAGAAGAAGAAGAAAACGCTGCACCAGCAGGAGGGCATTATGGATGGATGAACTATTTCCTCTCTTGTAAAAAAATTTATTCCCTCTTGGTGTATATTGATATAGATGGACTATTTCGATGGTGTGCATGTCTTTGGAACAGAGTAGTAGCGTGGGTCCGCTTGACTATAAGGAACTATTTATCCCCATATATAGCTTTCTCTGCTACTCCTTCCAATGATCGGTATGCAGTGCATGTGTCCGTAGACATGACAGCTTGTCCATGGAAGTTCAACTACGGCGACCATCACGTTTCATCTCGCGATCCCCACGACGCCTCTCCAACCCACGGCACCACGCCCCTCGATGTGCGCCTCACCCCTCTCGGCCACACCGCCCCTCTGCCTTTGTGTGCATGACATGTGGGCCACCTAAAATGTGACAAGCATCAAGTTTCTACCACAGCCACCTGCGATTCCCACGACGCCGCTCGAACCCATGAAACCACACGTCCCCCGACCTGCGGCTCACCCCCCTTGGCCCCATTGCCCCTCTGCCTTCGGGAGCATTACATGTTGACCAGTCACCTATCGGGTCGACATGTTATTGACTCAAAGGTAGGTGTAGTAAAACAAGCGAAGCGCAGTCCGACGGCCCCGAGAGGAAATGCAACTCTGCGCCAGGCTTGTGGTGCTCCATAACACGAACTTGTGCCAAACTCGAGATTTGTTTCTTTACTATACATGCACGCAACGATTTAATGGACATTGTAATCTCAACATGTGATGGGGAGCTCTAAATTTGAATTTGAAACTTATAAAACGAAAAGATTCAAAACAAATAAACTGGGAGAGAGAAAGTATATCATAGGATGTGTTCCATACAAAATAAGTCCCCTGGTTTGTCACCGCGAAGATGCGGTTAGAAAGGAGCACAGCTTCTTCCTACTCGTACGGAAACAAATCGGCCGCAGACAGCATGGTCCGCCTTTGACCGCCATGTGCAAGGTTCGTGCTATCTTTTATTCAATCTCACCATGGTTCCATCGTACCAATTCATGCGGTGGTCCATTGCATGGCTGATCCCAATGTTGGACAAAGGTTCTACGGGAACGGTGTCACCATTGTAAATGTTGTGCAAATTGATGTTGGTACCCTCCCGTACATATGCAAGCCAATCTCCACTCGCACCGAGCCTAGCCTGTGAAATAGTGGGCAGGGGGAGGATTAGGAAATGGACACGGAAGTAGTCTTTAGCATGCATTTACTACGTGATCAAACTCATCTTACCTGCTCATTGGAGGAAATCCGAGTGCCCCTCAACGTCGGGATCTCAAGGGGCGTCAACTTGCAACTACGGTCACGCCGCGCTGGAGAGACGCCCAAGGAAACATCCTCGTGTGTTCCACAGAACATCAAGATGCATTTGTATGAGTAGTTTATCTTGTGAGATAAAAGGATGAACGAGGGAAGGCCTCTAGAGATAGAGATGGACACTACTACTACCAATGTGCTGGCCCGTGCGTTGCAATGGATCCAAACTAGTAGAATAATACTTGTTCATGTGCTTGAAATATAAACACTCTAGTTTTGATATACATGTGTCAGCAGACATGACAGCTTGTCCATGAAAGTTGAACCACGGCGACCATCACGTTTCTTGTTTCCACCACTGCCACACCCACACGCGATTCCCACAACGCCGCTCCAACCCACGGCACGACGTCCCCCGACGTGGACATGGATCCTCTGACCTAGCTATCACTGCCTTGCCCTGCCTTTCCTTCGCTGACAGGTGGGACCCACGCTTATGGGTCCCACATGTCAGTGATAGAATGGTAGGATTGTTCGTGCCCCTCATCCCTCTCGGCCCCACCGCTCCTCTGCCTTTGTGTGCATGACATGCGGGCCAGCTGAACTGCGGCGACCATCAACTTTCTACCATAGACACACCCGATTGGACGCGGTTTGCTGCTCGCATTCTTGTGCTCGATCCGTACTCCCGCACCATCGAATTTTCATCCAGCGGCTGTGACACATTTCGTCCCGGGCATCAATCCTCAGCTGGAGTGCTTATGTACTACAGGTAGTACCCGCCGGTGTGGCCATCTACGCCTCTTGACCCCCCGACGCCCAGCTGTGGTACCCTCGCCATGGCCACGCCACCACCGGTCGGTTCATCTCTAACGAGTGAGTCGCGAACCACACCACGACCATGAGAATGACATGTGGGCCAGCCGCATTTAAGGTCTGCATGTCATTGACTCATAGGCCAGGCACTAAGCCACTGAAGTTCTGTCCCGTGGGCGCTGAGAGGGAAATGTAACTCCTGTGGCATGCCTTGTGGTGCTCCCACAGTACAAGCTCGTGCCAAAACTGGAATTTGTTTCTTACTACTACCAACTAGTACTAGTAAGGTATGCGTGCATTGCACGCATGAGATTCTGGTGGTTTGTGCATTATGCTTCTACATGTGGAGTTTTCTGGATTCTAACATGTGGCAAAATCTGGTGGAATGTAAGGTTAGGCAAGTTTGATTAACTTAGGTGAGTGTTTGGTTCAAGGCACAACTTAGGCAAGCCACACTAAGGCCCCACATGACATACACACAAAAGATGTGGCAAGATTCCCTTAGGCTTGCCAACTTGTGGCTCTCATTTTGAACTTAATAACTTTGCCTGAGCTTAGTTGTGGCAAAGTTAGTCATGAATTAAGTTCAACCATGGAGTCTTCTAGATTATACGTGTGGCAGAATCTGGTGGATGATATGCAATGGCCAGTAGTGCTCAGATTTGCCATCTTTGTACCGTCGGATTGGCTTCATCCAACGACCAACTTTCAATGTTTTTCACACACTATATAGGGGGTATAGATATAGATGGACCGGTCCGTTGCAATGGATCCAAAGTATATCTATTTAGTGGAGTGCACTCTAAACACATTATCTATTTATTTTTCTCTAACCTTCCGTAGCCATGCAACCAAGCCACATAAGCTTCATGGGTGCCCCCCACATCATATTATTCATACTACGTTGATTGAGAAAAAGATAAATCACCCAAAACAAGATCTTCCCGTTTCTTGTTCCAACGATGTTGTGCCATGCACGTACCTACTAGTTGTATAGTGGTAGTACTAGTAATATAGTATTCGGAGTACAAACTTGGTAGTACTAGTAGGAGTAGTACTAGTATGGAATGCTCCTACTCTATCAACGAGCCCTGTCTGACACAAAATTTCTTGTTTTCCGTGCTACAGCTAGATCTTCTCCTTGTTTCTGTTTTCCAACCCGGTGGCGGGTGGGGTGTCGGTTTTCTCAAAGGCGGTCCCACATGAAAGTGAAAATGCTAGGCAGGAAACACGCCTTCCCTAAGCTATGTGTCGTGTCGGACAGGCCGTGTAGTACTCCCGATTCCCGGGCGTGTGGGGGTGCAACGCGAATGCGGCAGGCCTTCTCCTTTTACTAGCAATGTGCCCGTGCATTGCGACTGATCCAAAGTAGTAGAATAGTAGTATTTGCTCACAAACTTGAAAGAAATCACTATTGTTTTGATATACTCCTAATATATTACTCCCTCCGTACCTAAATATTTGTCTTTTTTGAGATTTCAAATGGACTATCACATACGGATTATATAGACATATTCTAGTGTTTCTAGCAAGATGCCCACGCGTTGCGCGAAGTTGATGGAAAAGGTAAGCACAACTTATAAATTGACGGATGGAGTACTAGTTACAGTGATGCATATAATTAAGCAAAGGGATCACACATGTCGGTATTGACTGGAACGAGAATGCAACAGCACAATAAGAATTAAGGCCACGATGATGTGATCGCAGTGGTGGTTACAAAAGGCAAGAAGAAAGATGGATCCACGAACGTACGACCTCCTCCTCAACTTAGTGCGACGGGCCACCGACCGGCGGCTGAGGAGCAACGGCTTTTGTGGCGAGGTCAAGGTGCTTCTCAACAAAGGCGTCCAAGGGTTCCAGCCGGTTGTGGAAGGCCAACATCGTAGTGTCCTCACTGGCCTTGTAGATACCTATGTGCACGATTTGCTCGTACGCGTGGATGTGTAGGTCGACGAATTCTTGCAGGGCGAGGCGCCTCGCAGCGAGCGCGACCTCCAGGTGGACATTCTTCATGGCGCCGGTGGGCAGTCGCAGGGCCACCAGTGCTTGAAAGAGGTTCCGGCCATGGAGGCCGATTAGGGTGGTAGGCAATGAGGAGCCAGGGCACGCAGGCTGGAGGAGTACGGTGATGTCATCCGCGAGCTTCTTGAGGATGGTGAACTTGTTGCTGGTGGCAAACATCATCTGGTCCAACTGAGAGTCGTAGTTGGCGTCGATGGAGGCCATCCACCAGCCGGTCTCCAACACCGTCTGGAGACAATCCTCGGCGCCATGCCGCAGGCCGGCGTCATGGACCATCTGGCGCAGCCGCTGGCCGCTCACATGCATCACCGCCATGGGTCTGGAGCGAGCTCTTTTGCGCTTAGCGTAGGTGCTTAGGCAAATGCTTAGGTGCGTACGATGTGGTAGATGCACTGGAATGGAGGGGCGCCTTTATATGAGGGCAATGAGGGCAAACTGCTTTGCATTCACATCGTGCAGGCTCTTTTCCCGGACCTCCTCCCATTACTTCCCTCATGCATTAATTGAAGGAGAATGCATTGGCCGTTCAACATATCGGGAACCGCTACTCCCTCCCTCGTCTGCATTAAAGCCGTATCGGGAACAGCGCCGCCCGTTGTCAAATCGAATACTCCCTCCGTCTAGGTGAGTATTAAGTCATCTTACGAAAATCAAATACTAGTAAACACATAGGCGTGGTGCATTAACTCTCACGTTGTTTCTTATTTTTTGACATAAATAGAGGAATCAACCAAGAAGAGATGTGGGGCTTGTATGCTTTTAATGACTTGAGACTATCAAACATGACATGCAGTGGTCAGTTTGTTGCACAAGAACAAATACAACCCACGTCAGCACACACGTATCTTATAGCATCACATCCAATGGCTATAAAAGATTAATGAGACCAAATCATATCTTATCTAGATGAGTTCTAGCAAAACTATATTAATAATACTTAGTACTCCTGCGCCATGTATCATATATTAGGCTGGTTGTAATGGGGAGTATCATATACTAGTATCATGCATATGATACTAGTGTATGATACTACATCCGTAATGCATGGTATCATATGTTGGTATCATATAGGAATACATTTATTGCCATGCATGACACAAAGTAGTATATGATACTCAAGCTCCTCTTTCCTCATTTAATTCAATGACACTTCATCAAAATTGCTTAGTTTGCATGCATGATACTACCTATGATCATCCCATTACGACCAGCCTTAGTATCATGTAGTACTTTATTTATTGCCATATATGACACATAGTTCACGAGCGCTCTCTATATGTACCACCTTTTTTTAATTTCAAGTTTTGCTCCATTGCGCAATCCATCGATACTACTACCTCAGTCCTGGTTTATTGGTCCCCATTATATTTTGTGCCAAATTTTGACCATAGATTTAACTAATAAAATGTTCATGCATGTCATAAAAAATTATATCCTTGAAAACTACGTTCAAATACGAATCCAACTGCCTAATTTTTATTGACATGCATTAACATTTTATTAGTTAAATCTTTGGTCAAACTTTGGCACAAAATACAAAGGGGCCAATAAACCAGGACGGAGGTAGTACTACTGTACAAAAGTGGAGTATATACATTTTTTAAAAGGCTAGAGGGCGGGGTAGTCTAGCTCGGTCGGTTTCACGAGAGGCGAGGGCCTTTATGATTTGACGGCTCATTAATGGTGTCAAATCAAATGGTACTGTGCTGCCCGCTGCACGCCCGACGCCTCCATTAAATCCATCCATTAAGCCCGCATGCAAACCAAGAATCCTACTCCGGCCACACGTCCGTTCATGAGCGGGCTGGAATTAAACGCAACACCGGCCGAGCTCCTCCCGTCCGCACTCAGTTTAAACGAGACCACACGCCGGCCAAGCTCGTACCGTCTGCCCTCTATTTACACGAGGCCAGACAGACAGCGGGCAAGAATTGCACCCCTCCGCCGCTCCCCCATCTCCTCCATCACCATTTTCTCCACCCTTGTGATGGCTTCCGATGAGCCGTTCTCCAGCATATTACCCGGCTGGGGGCCCCGCCGCGTCCTCCGGATACGGGCGAGGCCGCTCGGTGCTTCACCAACCTCGCTTGGCCCGATGGAGCCAGTTGCCGCCCCAAGCAGGCGTGTGGTTTAGCAACTCGTCGCTCCAGTTCAGCTCGATGAGGACTGGCGAGTTGCTCCACGCCGGCACGGCGGCGAGCACGCCGGTACGGGCGCCATCGCTGCCGCGTCGTACCGCGCCTCCAGTGTCTGCGGTGGCCGTGCCTCCCGTGTCTGTGGGCGCGCCTCCCGTGCCTGCGGCAGCGCCATGCAGGTAGAGACAGAAGCCGGGTGCATGGAGAGCGGCCAGTCGGTGGCCAGCTTGTCCGTGTCCGCCGCCATCATTGAGGAGAAGTAGAACACGGGAGGCCGCCACCACTTGGGACCCATCAAGGCCACCGCCGAGGCGACGACTGCGGATTCAGGTGGTTTCTTTGCTGCTTCATCTCTTTCGAGGACCTTCGTCGACCCCGCAAGTGTTTGACGGACATGAGGAAGACAAAGGGATCCGCAGGCGGCCATTTAGAACTAAAATAAGTCTAGATATATCCATTTTTAGGACAAGTATTTCCGGACGGAGGGAGTATTAATTATACAAGAGAGCTGGATTGCCACCTCTTAGTTCATGGAAATGTAATGAAATCCATCCTGTTTATATGAAGATCCGGTTTTTTTATACGAAATCTTTCATGCTTATATGAAATTAGTCCGTGTTTGAACGAATTTCATCTGGTTGGTTAGAGTTGTAAAAATGTATGCCGCTGGCGTTTGATGTCGTCCTCCGCGGAAGGAAGCGGGAGGAAATTTACCGGCTGCCGTTGGAGATGCTCTTTATGCTAGAAATAATAGAGTGACATCCAATCCATTTGAGTTAATTGCCTGTATGATTGTCCCTCTATAAAAAGTTAATTGCATGTACAGTGTACATGTGACTTGCAGGGTGGCTACAGCTTCGTACAGAAAGTTAAAAAGAAACAAGTCCATCCTTAATATTCTAAGTACTCTGTGGGTTCCACTGGCAGTAGAGTAGCGAAAGAATTATATATTAAATAAGTAGAGTAATTTATAATATAAAAATCTAGAGTTAAAATAAAGACAGAATTCGAACTCATGTGACCGCGTTGCGAGCATCTAGCGCTAACCAGCCCAGCACATTTTTGTTGTAGACCATGCTGGAGATATATCTCCATGTCTACTATTATATATACTCCATTCGTTCCTAAATATTTGTCTTTTTCAGATTTCAAATGGACTACCACATGCGGATGTGTATGTAGACATATTTTAGAGTGTAGATTCACTCATTTTGCTACGTATGTCTTTTCAGGAAGTGGTCAGATTTGCCCTTGATTTATTTATGAGGTATCCAGATGGCACCGCACCGCCAAGAAAAGAGGGTAACATCAAAATTATGGACTACTTTTCTGAGTATGTTGGTAAGGTCCGGTCATAGTCACTTGTTGAAATCTCTAAAAAGACAAATACTCCCTCCGTCCGGAAATACTTGTCATCAAAATGGATAAAAGGAAATGTATCTAGGCGTATTTTAGTTTTAGATACATCTATTTTTATCCATTTTGATGACAAGTATTTTCGGACGGAGGGAGTAGAAAACAGAGTTGGTGATGATGGTGTGCGTGCCATCGTGCAATATAGGCCGTCGGATTTATATCTAACGTATAGGAAAGAAACTATGGTAATTTTGCAAAAATATACCCACACGTCTCTCCACGTTCGCAAATAAGGCCTTCCCTCGTTCAACCTTTTCTCTCACAAGATAAACTACTCATACAAATGCATCTTGATGTTCCGTGCAAACACGGGCAGCTAGCTAATTTCTTTTAAAATAGTTGTTGCGATAATTGGGTTGAAGTGATATATTTTATGTCTGCCCCGAATGATTTCAGATTCACTAGTAGTAACAAAGAAAAGGTTGCCTTGTTAATTAACAGAAAACATGGTGAAAACTATCACATTAGGCGAGTAAAAACAAGGCACGCTGGGTTCAGCATCATCGTCACTACGCCTGTGCGCGCGCGAGAAGTCTACATATCGAGGGGGCTACCGAGCGAGGCACCGAGACACAATGTTTGAGAGAGAAACCAATTGACAGATTATAATCAGATGAAGTTTTCACCCTTCTGCTGTCATTGTTGGGGGGGAGGGAGAGAAAGATGTATCGAGAGTGTGCGCGGTAGGCACAGAGGCACAACTAGCGAGTGTGTGTGTGTGTGTTTGAAAGAGGAGTCGATAGATTATTATCAAGATCGATGTGCCACCCTACTCCTTCGGTGCCGGGTAGTGTGTGTGTGTGTGTGTGTGTGTGTGTGTGTGTGTTTGAGAGAGAATCCAGTCGATAGATTAGTATCAAGATCGAGGTGTCACCCTACTCCTTTGGTGCCTGGTAGTGTGTGTGTATGTTTGAGAGAGAAGCCAGTCGATAGATTAGTATCAAGATCGAGGTGTCACCCTACACCTTCGGTGTTGGGAAGTGTGGGTGTGTGTGGGGGGGGCAGTGATACTCACATATCTCTACTCTTATAAAAAAACAGAGTTGGTGATGATGGTGTTCCTGCCGTCCTGCAATATAGGCCATCCGATTTATATCCGACGGATAGGATGGAAAATATGGCAATTTTGCAAAAAGATACCCACACCCCTCTCTGCATTTGCAAATAAGGCATTCCCTTGTTCATCCATTTCGCCCACAAGATAAACTTCTCATACAAATGCATCTTGATATTCCGTGCAACGCATGGGCATCTTGCTAGTAGGGAGAAGGAGTTTGTGTGACACATATCTAGCTATATTAAGGGATAGGTAGATAGCATATGTGTGAGAGACATTATTATACTTTGAGACATTAGTGGCTGCGGGTGGGCGGAACTAAAGGGGTGGGCGTGTTAGACATAGAGAGTGTGTGTGTTTCTGTGTGAGAGACTTGTAGGATGGGGTCGAAGGACGAATTTAACCCTGACGGAGGGAGAGAAATACACGAAGTGCGCGTGTGTGATTCCGATGCCCACAGGGAAATGAGATATGTATGCGTGTGAGAGAGATTGCACATTTCATCCATGTTTCACGATCTAGCGATCGTGGACGTGCATCGCATGAACATAAGTCAATATCTACTTCGTATCGTGGCCAAAGGTACAATATCGACTCAATGCTGTAAAGATTGGGCACTCACATATCACATTTCTTTCTATTTAAATAAACCTTTTCAGTTGTGCATGCCAAAGTTACAGTGATGTTTCTTCAAACAACCAATGTAGCTATCATGCACATGCACCATTGTTACTCTTGCATTCAAATTCATTAGTCTTGGATGATTTAAGTTTCTATTTTGAAGTAATATATGTAATATTCATATATGAATTCAACGGGTGATTTATGAAATGGAGGCTATGTAATCATATGAGGTAACACTTTTAAGTAGATAACTACAATATCCATTTCTTTTTGTGTGCCTCTACACTAACACGCCAATGCATTATGTTTAAAGCAAATAACCAATGCCACTAAATTATCTATTTACACGAGAAATACATAGGTTGAGCGTTTGATCCCTTTTTGTGAGCAGCGCCACGACACCGTCACGATTAGCGGCGCCGTGTGAGCGTCCAAGTTATCGGTGCATCATCCCGAGTTATTGTCTTTTTTACGGGTGGACTTCACACGGTTATTAATCGCCGACGCTGCGTGCCCGTGTACACAGTCTAGTGTGACCTTCCCGCTAGCACGGTCCAAAATTAGTTGAAACTGGATACGAACGATCCCGCGGGCGGCAAAATCTCCTGCCTCCTTCTAAAATTTCTGCCACCTTAGTCTTTAGCATGCGAAATCCGCCTTTTGTCCTTGGTGCACGGAGACCAGCAGTTACAATACCGCCCTCATCTACATGATAGGTCGGGGCTGCTTTGGTAACTTCCGGTTCCCCCCACTACACGACACCCCCATTTCCTCTCCCCCTCCCGGAAAAATGACTAACTCCACAGTACCAGAGCATCTTACATCACGCCATCCGTACTTCATCGCCCTTTCTCCCCTCACCTCTCGAAACCCTAGACTGCTCATCCACCAGCGTACCATAGCCCATTCACTGCCAGTGGCGTCCACCTCACCGGATCTGCTTCTGTGGCCACATCTACCCCTCCCACCTCCCCTAGAAATAAGTAGACTGCTCATCCACCACTGTACTACAATCCATTCAGTGTTGGCCTTGTCCACGGTGCCGGATCTGCTTCGCCGGTACTCTCGTCAACCGTTGCACATCTGCAGCTGCTCATTCGTACTCCCCACCGGAGACGCTCCATCCACACCCCCCGGAGCCGCCCCACCGACGCCCCCGTCGACGGCCTCTGATCCTCTTCGCCGACACCTTCCTCAACCCTACCGGAGCCGCTTCGCCGACACCTTCCTCAACCCTACCGGAGCCGCTTCGCCGACACCATCGTCAACCCTACCGGAGTAGCTTCGCCAATACCATTCTCAACCCTACCGGGGCCGCTTTGCCAACTCACAAGTCCACGGCCTCAGATCCGCTTCCTCGCACCCTCATCCAACCAACCGGAGCAGCTTCTGACGCCCCGTCCATAGCCGCAGATCCGCATCGTCGACACCACCCTTAAACCAACCACTAGAGCAGCTTCTGACGCCCCGTCCACGGCCGCGGATCCGCATCGTCGACACCATCCTTAACCCAACCACCGGAGCAGCTTCTGACGCCCCGTCCATGGCCGCAGATCTGCGTTGTCGACACCATCCTTAACCCAACCACCGGAGCAGCTTCACCTACACCCTCGTCCACGGCCACAGATCCGCTTCGCCCACACCGTAGTCCACCCTACCGGAGCCGCTCCACAAACACCCTACTCAACGGTTCTAGATCTCCTTACCGGACCCCAACAGCAAGCGTAGTGTCATCACCCTCGACGTTTCTAACCTGATTCCCACCGTCTAGAGAGATGCCAAGCACCCGCCACGGCCTAGGTACTTGTCACCTTTAAACCCGTCCAGCATCACCTGCCCGATGTACTTCAAATATACTAACCGGTTGCTGTTACCTGTTATGCAGCTGGAAAAACTACAAGGATGATGTTTCTTCTGGATCTAACAGCTTGGCCAACCAAGATCCTGGACTGAGGCATTGCTATGATCTTGTAAGCGCGTCTCTCTCTCTTGTATTGTTCTATGCCTGCCAGCGTGCTTTGCTAGGATTTTCGACCAGTAATCCCTTTGTGCAGACAATGATTTCTACTACTGGCTGCTAAATTAGATATGTAGATGTCATACATGATACTACCTCGGACCTCCATTCCTAAATATAATTCTTTTAGAGATTCCACTATAGGCTACATACGGAGCAAAATGAGTGAATCTACACTCGAAAATGCATGTATATACATCTGTATGTGGTCCATAGTGGAATCCATACAAAGACATATATTTAGGAACAGGGGCAGTACATTACACAAAATCGTAGGTGGCATGTAGGAATTCCAGTGCACTACATTAGGCTCCCTTAGAGTGCCTGCTAGTCCAAACATCTGAGTCATGGCTAGTTTATGGTACGCACACAATCGTTAATTGGTGGTTTAAATATGCGCAAGGGATATGCAATGTAGTATCATGTAGAGATGTCTGAAATTAGTCGTGTCAACTTGCAGATAAGGTTACACAATGAAAAAGTACAAGATGTATGTGGCAATTTCATGGAACATCGCAAAAAAAGGAGAGGCAGCAGTGAGCCTATACAGTGTGCTATGGTACGTCACTCCTCCATTGCAATCATCGTGACATGTTATTTGTATGCCAGTTCTATTAGCAAAGTTTCTTAGGGACAGTTATTACGAGTTATCCTGAGAAAATAAGCACCTATGAATATAAGCTCCATGTAATACACCAACCAGTTCTTTTCATTGCGTTTTCAGCTTATCTTTGGTATGATCAGTGGAAAGTCTAGATTACATTATATATTTTTCATTTTGCTGCCCATATGGAAATTAATTTGACTTGCAAACATCACAAATTGAACCCGGTGCAGTAATTAATATGATAGGAAAACAGACCATCACTATTTGCTCAAAATGCAAATACAAAGATACCATCTACTTGGCACAATCTACTTTGGTCAATGTTTTCCATAGAGATCCCATTTCCTAATTTAAACAAAGAACACATGACCCACATTTAAATGAAGAAAAATTATTTATTGAAATTTGATGGTCCAAGTGGCTGGTTATTATCATATAACAGCACCACTTGAAAGCATCATATAGTAGGAGCAGCAGCTCATAGCAACTCATCATACATCAGCAGCAGTCTGCAATTCATCATATACCAGCAGCAACTCATAGCAATTCATCATATAGCAGCAGGAACAGCTCATAGCAATTCATCATATAGCAGCAGCAGGAGCAGCTTGTAGCAACTCATCATATAGCAGCAGCAGCAGCTCATAGCAATTCATCATATAGCAGCAGCAGCAGTAGCTCATAGCAACTCATCATATAGCAGCAGCAGCTCATAGGAATTCATCATATCGCAGCAGCAGGAGCAGCTCATAGCAATGCATCATATAGCAGCAACAGAAGCAGCTCATAGCAATTCATCGTATAGTGGATCAGAATGAAAATTTGGCAAAAAATCAGAGGAGATCCTCACCTTGTTGGATGAGCTCATCCTTCAAGAACACCTCAAGGCCATGGCCTGGGAGGAGGGCAGGGGAACAAGGTGCCTTACGCATGATGTGGCATCACCGTAGTTGTGCTGGCGCCGATTGGAGTAGTGTGTTGGATGAACCACAGTGGAGCAGCTGCTGTAGACCATGAGAATGAGGGGCGGCGCCAGAGGGAGGAGCAGCAAGGGAGATTTATCCCTACCCGCCGGCCATGTAGCCTAGCTGGGCATAGCATTGTACCAGGCCAGATGGGACCACTGGCGATGGCTCGCTGGAGGAACCCTAGTGCTACAGGCAGGGGATCGAGGTAGAGGGAAAGGGGAGAGGAGATGCAAGCGGGCAGGGCACTGAATTCTTGCGTGTTTGTTTTTACTTGAGGGTCAGGTGTGACACGGGCGTTAGAAGTTGCATTTTGAGTGTAATATAGGCAGACAATAGAGTCATTTCACTATTCCCCTTCCCTTCAATTTTTAGTGAGGTTCTACCCGAAACACCCCCTCCAAAGCGAAATTAGTTAAGCCCAAGCCCATATCTCAAAAATGACTTCTTTACATCCTTTATGGCTTATTTTGACAATATGCCCTGAAAATGCAGAATCAAACTGGCCCTTAACCTGTAATTCAATTGTGCGTGCAATGATGAATCACTCCTGCCTGCTATCTGTACATTTAGGCATCATCATACATGGCATAACCTAATACATGTGCATTCCCTTGTAGAATCTGGAATATGCAATGTTTATGTTAGTTCATACGTTGCACATGATGTTTAAGTGCCCCTTAAATCTGGTCAGTCAAGTGATGGTCTTTAAGCCTCCTTCTTTGCTTCTTTTCTTGATATGTAAGATTTGCTCACACATCTGTTCAATTGCTTGTTTGCATCAGTCAGCCATACTAGGACTGTTTGCTTTGATTACTTGCTGTTCTTGACCTAACACTCTAACAAAGCTTGTCAATGATTTAAACACGAAGGGATGCTGTAGTGAGGTCTTGTCTAACTCATAGGTGACATAAAGGTTTGGCTGTACACTACATTAGGCTCTCAAGGAGTACCTAGAGATCCAGTTCGAAGGTATGCCTAGTTTTTACATAGTGCAGACATAGTAAATGCTCATTTCATTGTGTGCAAGTGCAGGAGATGCGGCATGTTTCATTATGTGGTGTGTTTTGTTATAATCTCATCCTTTTGTGTTCATAGACTGGAAAGTATGCATATTTATCTTCCAGGGAGACGAGTAACTAGTTTGTGTCACCTTGCAGAGGGGGTGCAATGAAGATAAGATTCAGGATTTCCAAGTACAAGATGTTAGGAAGGAGCCTTGCAAGAGAAGTATGAGCTGCGCTGAGCCTCTTCAACATGCTAAGGTAAGTCGCTGTATGCAACTCAACAGTTCAATTCCTTGTTTGTTTCAGGCATAGTTAATTTTCTCTTTTCAATTGCTCTATTTGTCCTCACTTAATGAGATGCCCAAATAATTATGCCTGATGTTCAGTACTTGTATCACTAATAGTTGACATAATTAAAGGCGTTACCATTTAATTACTCTGCCGAAGTGTGCCTGAAGCTTTGAAGTCTATTAACCAACTATTATTGCATGAGGCTCACAATCTAGTTTATACTACGCTAATGATTGCATAGTTTTGCCTGCTGTAGTATGTTTGTATGAAACCCTCTGCTGTTCATTATGCTCCCTAAGACTTTAATTGAGGTACGGAATGGCAAACTGCTTACTTACTTATACGCAACATGTTGTCTAAATTTGTAACTTGTCTGTGTTTTTGATTGGGCCCCAACATCATGCTCCTCTGGTGAGCTAAGAGGGATTTCTATATGCAGGCTGCACATACTATCTTTTTTATAATTTTTAAAATACCACCTGCTTATGCTTCATGATGTGTAACATTTTTTTGTGAAAGTGACGTGTAACATTATTGTTAGTCCTGTTTTGCCATGTAGTACAACATAGTGTCTTGTTCGCTTCACTGTTGTAACTATATTTTTGCCTGAGTCATGTGTACTTACAGAAACATTTCAGGATGAAGTGACATCAACACAAAATCTGCGAGCAGTGCGGCATGGCCGTTACCGAATGATTATGGATTGGAATTGGAATGTGCTGATGTTCTCAAGCATCAACTAGAGGTGGCAAGACAACGTGTACATAATTGTTAACGTATAATCAACAAGTTGAGACTGGACATGCAGGTATTAGATGCAGGAGTCAAAAAAAGGAAACAAGACACCGAGGTAACCATGAAGGAATTGGAGATTTTGCAGACTGAAATTTGTGCTATCTGAATCCAGCCAATCCTATTTTCTGAAGAGATTATAGTTCAAATGGAGTTAAGTTGATGCGCGTCCATGATGTATGAGCTGTATTTGCCCAGTGTATGTAATTTGCTGTTTGTGTATGCTTTATTATCACCTGTGCCAAACCATAATGCCCAGTGGGTATAGTCGGCTGTAATTTCTTTATTGTATAGTGTAGAATTATTCTACCTTTCTATGCCTTGATCTCTTTGTTGTATAGTGTATGCTTTTTAGAGGTGATAGTATTGAGTAGGATAATTCTTTGAATATGCTATATCATTCAAATGGGGGCCAACTCGCCCGACCATGGCCCTTCACGGGCCGTCGTATCCATGGGCATTCCACGTCTCGCAGGATCCATGGGCCTTCTACGTCTCGCAGGATCCATGGGCCTTCTACGTCACGTAGGATCCATGGGCCGTCGACTCATTTATGGGTCTTGCATGGGCCTTTAATGGGCCGTATACGGGCCTATAATGGAAATCGTATATTTTATGGGCTGACCATAACGGGCCGTTAATAGGACGTATTTGGTGATGCTACGAAAATGGCCCAACAGACTAACGGACCACAAACGGGCCGACTGTAACGACGGGCTGAATTTGGCCCACAAGTAGAAAATGACAGTAAAAGGCCATAAGTAACCGAATGCTGCAAATGAGCCCAAGAATAAATGGGCCCTCAGAAGGCCAAAACTTAACTTGGGCTGGAAACGGCCCAGCGGAATAACGGCCCTTTAATGGGTATAAAGTGTTACACTGTTCATTACGGTCCAGTTTCACCGCGGGCCGTTAATGGGTGTAAAGTAATGCACTGTTCATTACGGGCCAGTTTCAGCACGGGACGCTAATGGGCCAAGAGTTACAAAGGGCCTCATATGGGCCGAAAGACGTCATGGGCCATACATGGGCCAGAAGTGAAAACGGGCTGGAATCATATTGGATGGCCCAGATGACGCTACTGGGCCTAATTCGCATAGGGCGTAACGGGCCTTGGGTTAGCGGGCTGTAAATGGGCTATATGCTAACAGGCTGTTAACAGGCTTTCCATGGGCCGGCCCGCCAGCTTTTAACCAAGTCAAACGGGCCAGCCTTTTCACAGGAATGGGCCACTATTGGGCCGCGCCACGTGTCGACATATCATAGGAGCCTTCTGTCCAGTGAGTGGATGACATCTATCCCAATGATGAGCTGACACGTGTTTCCTCCAGCCAATGATTATTTCACACGTGGAAAATCCCCATTGGTCGGGGCTGTTAACGGGTTATCGGATCCAAAACCCGACTCGATAGCTTAACGGGGTTCCGTTACCGTGGATGCCACGTGTCGGTCACCCTTGACGAAAGCACTTCTGTGACACGCGATCTATCATCATGGAAATGGACACTTCCGTGATGATACTTTTGGTAATGTCATGGAACACTTCTACGATAGCACAAGTATGACTATCTTGATTCTGTCATAAAATCGTCATGGATGTTAATGCATGACAAAAAACGCGACCTACTGTGACAAACACGTATCATCACGGAAGTGTAATTTTTTTGTAGTGGCGGCCCGGCGCTCGGTGTGAGCCCTGTGTGCGTCGGCCATGGAGGAGCAGAGGTGGATCGAACGCCGAAAGAGAGGATCCGACGCACTGCTACTTGCCACGCCAAATGTCGGATTTTTGTGTCCGGCAACCCGTGAGAGCTTCGAACATTGGGGTGCGCGTGGAGATCTCAACCTGCCCAGCCTGCCTACTCGCGATTCTCCCTAGTGTAGCGTGCAAAGCTCATAGAAACACAAATACACAGAGATTTATACTAGTTCGGGCCACCATTGTGGTGTAATACCCTACTATCGTGTGCTGTGGTGGATTGCCTCGAGGGGCTTGATACGTCTTCGACGTATCTACTTTTCCAAACACTTTTGCCCTTGTTTTGGACCCTAACTTGCATGATTTGAATGAAACTAACCCGGACTGACGCTGTTTTCAGCAGAACTGCCATGATGTTGTTTTATGTGTAGAAAAGAAAAGTTCTCGGAATGTCCTGAAAATCCACGGAGGCACTTTTTGGAATTATTAAGAATTATTGGGTGAAAGAAATACACCAGGGGGCCCACACCCTGTCCATGAGATAGGGGGGCGCGCCCCCTCCTCCTAGGCGCGCCCCCCTATCTTGTGGGCCCCCTGGACCTCCACCGACCTCAACTCCAACCTTATATATTCACGTTCGGGGAGAAAAAATCAGAGAGAAAGTTTCATCGCGTTTTACCACACGGAGCCGCCGCCAAGCCCTAATCTATCTCGGGAGGGCTGATCTGGAGTCCGTTCGGGGCTCCGGAGACGGGGATTTGTCGCTGTCGTCATCATCGACCATCCTCCATCACCAATTTCATGATGCTCACCGCCGTGCATGAGTAATTCCATCATAGGCTTGCCGGACGGTGATGGGTTGGATGACATTTACCATGTAATCAAGTTAGTTTTGTTAGGATTTGATGACTAGTATCCACTATGTTCTGAGATTGATGTTGCTATGACTTTGCTATGCTTAATGCTTGTCACTAGGGCCTGAGTGCCATGATTTGAGATCTGAACCTATTATGTTTTCATGAATATATGTGTGTTCTTGATCCTATCTTGCAAGTCTATAGTCACCTATTATGTGTTATGATCCGACAACCCCGAAGTGACAATAATCGGGATACTTCTCGGTGATGACCATAGTTTGAGGAGTTCATGTATTCACTATGTGCTAATGCTTTGTTCCGGTTCTCTATTAAAAGGAGGCCTTAATATCCCTTAGTTTCCACTAGGACCCTGCTGCCACGGGAGGGTAGGACAAAAGATGTCATGCAAGTTCTTTTCCATAAGCACGTATGACTATTTACGGAATACATGCCTACATTACATTGATGAACTGGAGCTAGTTCTGTGTCACCCTATTTATGGAATACATGCCTACATTACATGAGGAATCGCATCCGACATAATTATCCATCACTGATCCATTGCCTACGAGCTTTTCACATATTGTTCTTCGCTTATTTACTTTTCCGTTGCTACTGTTACAACTACTACAAAAACCCAAAAACTATTATCTTTACTTTTGCTACTGTTACCCTTATTATCATACTACTTTGCTACTAAATACTTTGCTGCAGATATTAAGTTATCCAGGTGTGGTTGAATTGACAACTCAACTGCTAATACTCAAGAATATTCTTTGGCTCCCCTTGTGTCGAATCAATAAATTTGGGTTGAATACTTTACCCTCGAAAGCTGTTGCGATCCCCTACACTTGTGGGTTATTATGACTAATTTATGGCGCTGTTGCCGGAGAGCATAGCTCTATTCTCTGAGTCACTTGGGATTTATATCTGTTGATCACTATGAAGTACTTGAAAGACGACAGAACTACGATTTTGCCCTCAACTATGAGGGGAGGTAAGGAACTGTCATCTAGCTCTGCACTAGATTCTCCGTCCGTTATTAGTAAGCTTGCGACACCTAAACCTGCTACTGCTATGAATTCTGATATGTCGCATGTTATTGATGAGGCCACTTCTGCTCTACATGATGAAACTACTTCTGTGCGTGATACTACTTTGCCATTAGGTGAATTTCTTGATGAACAACTTGCTAGAGTTAGGGGGATGAAATTATTGAAGATGCTATTATTGATGATAGTGATGATGAAAATTCTCCCAATGATTATGAATTTCCTGTTGTTCCTGAGGGTTATGTTATGAATGAAGAAGCTGCTAGAGCTATCTTTGCTTGCAATGATAGATATGATCTTAAGAAATTATTAGCTAAATGGAAGCAGCAATCTCTTAATGCTAGAATGAAACCTGACCCTACTTTTGCTACTTCACCTATCTGTGTTACTCATAAGGATTATGAATTCTCTGTTGATCCTGAGATTATTACTTTAGTTGAATCTGATCCTTTTTATGGCCTTGAATCTGAAACTGTTGTGGCACATCTTACCAAGTTGAATGATATAGCTACCATTTTTACTCATGATGAGAAGTATCACTATTATTATATCCTTAAGATATTTCCGTTCTCATTAAAGGGTGATGCTAAGACTTGGTATAATTCTCTTGCTCCTGGTTGTGTGTGTAGTCCTCAGGATATGATTTATTACTTCTCTGCTAAACATTTCCCTGCTCATAAGAAACAAGCTGCCTTGCGGGAAACATATAATTTTGTGTAAATCAAAGAAGAGAGTCTCCCACAAGCTTGGGGGAGGCTTCTCCGATTACTTCATGCTTTGCCCGATCATCCTCTTAAGAAAAATGAAATACTTTATATCTTTTATAATGGACTAACCGATGCTTCCAAGGACTACTTGGATAGTTGTGCTGGTTGTGTTTTCAGGGAAAGAACAGTCGACAAAGCTGAATTACTATTGAATAATATGTTGACTAATGATTTTTGGACTCTTCCTGAGCCAATTCCTAAGGAAATTCCTAAACCAATTGAGACAACTCCTTAGCCTATTCCTAAACCCACTCCAAAGAAGAGAGGTGTTTTATTTCTTAGTCCTGAAGATATGCAAAAGGCAGAGAAATCAATGAAAGAAAAAGGTATTAAATCTGAAGATGTGAAGAATTTACCTCCTATTGAAGAAATACATGGTCTTAATATACCGCCTGTTGAAGAACCACATTATCTTGATAACCCGACACAGGTAGTAAAGGTAAATTCTCTCTATAGATATGATAATGTTGAAATCCCCTCTACTAAATTTCATAGCCCATGCTTAGATGAATTTGATGACCTTATGGCTAGACAAGAAAGTTTTAATGCTTATGTTGGTAGAGAGTTAAAGAATAATGCTTTCGAGATAGGACGTGTGAGAGATAACATGGCTAGAGTTAAAGGTGAACTCAAACTCATTAGCAAATATATTTCTATGGTTGCTACTCAAGCTGAGCAAGTACTCAGAGCTCAAAATGATTTGCTTGATGAATTAAATAATAAAAATGACTTTGCTGTTAGAGTGGCTACTAGAACTGGTAGAATTACTCAGGAACCTTTGTATCCTGAAGGCCACCCTAAGAGAATCAAGGAAGATTCTCAGAGAAACAATTTAGAGGCACCTAGTTCTTCTAAAAAGAAGAAAAAGAAAAATGATAGAACTTTGCATGCTTCTAGTGAACCTATTGTAGACACACCTGAGAATCCCAATGATATTTCTATTTCTGATGCTGAAACACAATCAAGTGATGAACATGAACCTAGTGATAATGTTAATGATAATGTTCATGTTGATGCTCAACCTAGCAAAAACAATGATAGAGATTGAACCTGCTGTTGATCTTTATAACCCACAATCGAAGAATTAACGGTATGATAAGAGAGATTTCGTTGCTAGGAAGCACGGTAGAGAAAGAGAACCATGGGTTCAGAAACCATTGCCCTTTCCTCCTAAGCCATCCAAAACAAAGGATGATGAGGATTTTGAGCGCTTTGCTGAAATGATTAGACCTATCTTCTTATGTATGCGCTTAACTGATATGCTTAAAGTAAATCCTTATGCTAAGTATATGAAGGATATCATCACAAACAAAAGAAAGATATCGGAAGCTGAAATTTCCACCATGCTTGCTAATTACACTTTTAAAGGTGGAATACCAAAGAAACTTGGAGATCCGGGTTTACCAACTATACCATGCTCCATTGAAAGAAATTATGTTAGAACTGCTTTATGTGATCTTGGAGCCGGTGTTAGTGTTATGCCTCTCTATTTATATCGTAGGCTTGAATTGAATAAGTTGACACCTACTGCAATATCTTCGCAAATGGCTGATAAATCTACTGCTATACCTACTGGTATTTGTGAGGATGTGCCTGTTGTGGTTGCAAATGTCACTATATTAACGGACTTTGTTAATCTTGGTATTCCCAAGGACGATAGTATGTCTATTATCCTTGGTAGACCTTTTCTTAATACTGCAGGGGCTGTTATTGATTACAACAAAGGCAATGTCACTTTTCATGTTAATGGTAATGAGCATACGGTACACTTTCTGAGGAAACAATCTCAAGTTCATAGCATCAGTTCTATTGGAAAAGTTCCAACTATTATTATTGGAGGTTTTGAATTTCCTCTCCCTACTGTTAAGAAAAAGTATGATATTCTTATTGTTGGGGATTTTCATATCCCCGTTGAGGTAACTTAGTGTTATTCGAAATTTGTCCGGTTCCGTGTTATTCGGAATGAGTTTGTTAACAAGACTTGATCAACGTTGTTAGTGGATTCATTTTGATGATCATGATATGGATGAAACTAGAAGGCACAACCTTCTTTATCCACTTTTTACTTTCTGTTATTTAGAATAAATGAAGCAAAAGTAGTATTATCCGTCTATTTTTAGAATTATCCGTGCATTAAAAAAATATCCCGAAAATAAAAGTGCTCCAAATGCCCTGCAAATTTAGTATGATTTTTTATGGAATATTTGAGGATTTTAGGCACTGAAAACACTGCAGGAGGGGCAAGCACCAAGCCACGAGAGTGGAGGGCGCGCCCACCCCACCTGGGCACCCCCTGTCTTGTGGGCCCCTGGTGGCCCCCCTCCACTTATGCCAACACCCACACACTTCATCTTCTACCCAAAAAAATCCCCATCCAGCTCAAACACGAGTTCTAGCTCATTTCGCTACGATTTTCGATATCCTTGCTCAAAGCTCCATTCACAAAACTACTTTGGGAGATTGTTGCTTGGTATGTGACTACTCCATTGGTCCAATTAGTTTTTGTTCTAGTGCTTTATTCATTGCAAATTTTTGCTGCATAGGTGACCATGTTCTTGAGCTTGCATGTTGAATTTATGAAGTCCCAAGCAATTCCAATGCATGATATAGGCTCTAGGCACTTGTAGGAGTAGTTGCTACCAGTCTTGTTTAGTTTTAGAATTATGTCTAGGAGAATGTACCAAGGTGGTTCCTTGGTGAAGAAAGGGCCCAGGATTGCTATACATGAGTAAGATGTTGAATTGCCGAGGGACGCGGATGTACGAGCTTGTGAGTGGCCATCCGATGATTTTATGGTCTAAGCATGCTTCAAGGAGGAATTTGACGCGTATGTGCGTAATGCTGAGCTGGAGGACTTCTTACAAGATAAGTGTCCATGATACTATCAATTGGTGATTCTTTTGTGCGGAGGTTCAAATATAACTGTATGCGTAATTCTCCTAGTGTCATATTTGATATTTATGATACATCTTATACCATGGATTTAGAGGATTTCACAACTGCTTGCAAACTCCCGCAGTAGGGTAATATTAATGATCCTCACAAATCTGAATTTAGAGATTTTCTTGCTAGTATTACTTTGGGAGAATCTAGGGACATAGCACAAGCTACCATAGGGAGCATTCATTTTCCTACTATACATTATTTTACGCTCTTTATTGTTAGATGCATTAATAGTAAAGACGAAGCATGTCACATGTGTGTTCCTGATCTGTGTGTCCTCAAGAGTGTTGTGTTAGGTTATAAAGGTTATAACTTGGGGGCAATAGTTGCACGTAGGTTGCAGAATAATAGTAGAAAGGGAAATTTATTTGGAGGAATTTATGCAACCCGTGTGGCTAATTTTCTTGGTATAGCCCCACAAGAGAGAGATATGATAATACCTCCTATTTATTTGGATTTTGAAGCTATGGTCAATCATCAATTTCTTGGGAGGAATGAACAATTCCTCCAATATCAACTAATCTATGACAGACGCAACGTCGTCCATGGTACTCTTCTTGCTCCCTACCTTTTTGATTATCAGGCAAAAGGAAGATATGTTGTCACCAGGGAGGAAGCAGCTGAACATGAGAGGAGAGCGGAGGCAGCAGTTTCACTTACGGATATTAGCCAGGCGGTCCTAGTTTCACTTACGGATATCAGCCAGGAGGTCCTTGGTACTAGACCAACTTAGACCAAAAGCCTAAGCTTGGGGGAGTACGTACTTCTCACCGACTTTACATTCATGTTCACACACTAGTCTCGGTGCTCATACTCTTTCATTGTATTATCCATGTTAGTTTAATTTTCTTTTTCACTTTCTTCTTGTGTGTTTAATAAACCTTAAGAAAAACCAAAAAAATTAGTTAGTTTAATTTCCATGCTTGTAGTAGAAATTAAAATGAAAACCCAAAAAGATTTTTAGTTCTTCTTTTTACTTGTTGGGAGCTTTCCCATGTAAATAGTTTTATTTTCTTTTCTTTCCTTTGGGGGTCGAGAAGACCATATTGAAAATGTTTAGTGGCACTCATATGCATGATTGTTTATTTAACTTAGAGCCCATATTACTTGTCTTCTCTCTTGAGTTGAATGCTTGCAGATTCTAGCTTAGTCCAATGCACGTGCACTCTTATTATTATACACATCGTTCGGTCGTGCAAGTGAAAGGCAATAATGACGATATATGATGGACTTATTGAGATGAGAAAAGCTGGTATGAACTCGACCTCTCTTGTTTTTGTAAATATGATGAGTTCATCGTTTCTGAGTCAGCTTATTATGAAATAAACATATTTGCAATGACATTTAGAGATTATAGTTGCTTGTGCCATGCTTGATTAGCTATGAGTTATAATGGTTTACCTTGCGTGCCAACATGCTATTAAAATGATTATGATGTGGTATGATGGGATGGTATCCTCCTTTGAATGAAATGAGTGACTCGACTTGGCACATGTTCACGCATGTAGTTGAATCAAATCACCATAGCCTTCATGATATTTATGTTCATGGTGGATTATATCCTACTCATGCTTGTATTCGGTGTGAATTAATTTTGATGCATGTTTATGACTGTTGTCGCTCTCTCAGTTGGTCGCTTCCCAGTCTTTTGCTAGCCTACACCTGTACTAAGCGGGAATACTGCTTGTGCATCCAAACTCCTTAAACCCCAAAGTTGTTCCATATGAGTCCACCATACCTACCTATATGCCGTTCCATGTAAATTTGTATGTGCCAAACTCCAAACCTTCAAATGAAATTCTGTTTTGTATGCTCGAGCAGCTCATGTTACAACTAGGGCTGCCTATATCTTCCATGCTAGGTGGGTTATTCTCAAGAGGAGTGGACTCCGCTCCTCATTCACGAGAAAGGGCCGGTAACCGGGATGCCCAGTCCCATGATCCAAAAAGATCAAAGCAAATCAAAGTAATTAAACAAAACTCCCCCAGGGCTGTTATTAGTTGGAGGCACTCATTGTTTCGAGCAAGCCATGGATTGATGTTTGTTGGTGGTTGGGGGAGTATAAACCGTTACCATTCTGTTTGGGAACTGCCTATAATGCATGTAGTATGGAAGATACAGCCATCTCATAGTTGTTGGTTGACAGTGAAAGTATGCCGCTCAAAATGTTATTCAATCTCTAATTTAAAATCGAGCTCTGGCACCTCTACAAATCCCTGCTTCCCTCTGCGAAGGGCCTATCTATTTACTTTTATGTTGAGTCATCACCCTTCTTATTAAAAGCACCATTGGAGAGCACACCTGTCATTTGCATTCATTACTATTGGTTTATATTGGGTATGACTTGACTGGATCTCTTTTACCATGAATTACAATGTTTAGTCAGTCCTTGATCTTTAAAGGTGCTCTGCATTTATGTTTTGCGGTCTCAGAAAGGGCTAGCGAGATACCATTTGTTATATCATGTTATGATTATTTTGGGAAAGTGCAGTCATCTGAGTTTAGTTATTATGGCTCGCTAGCTGATTATGCTATTGATATGAGTAATAGTGAGACCTAAGTGTCATTGTGAGTATGGTTAGTTCATAATATTTGCTGAAACTTGAATACTGGTTTTCATGTTTACAACAACAAGAGCAAACAGAGTTTGTAAAAGTTTTTCTTTATCAATTCCAGTATATCAACTGAATTGCTTGAGGACAAGCAAAGTTTTAAGCTTGGGGGAGTTGATACGTCTCCAACGTATCTACTTTTCCAAACACTTTTGCCCTTGTTCTGGACCCTAACTTGCATGATTTGAATGAAACGAACCCGGACTGACGTTGTTTTCAGCAGAACTGCCATGATGTTGTTTTATGTGTAGAAAAGAAAAGTTCTCGGAATGTCCTGAAAATCCACGGAGGCACTTTTTGGAATTAATAAGAATTATTGGGCGAAAGAAATACACCAGGGCGCCCACACCCTGTCCAAAAGACAGGGGGGGTGTGCCCCTCCTCCTGGGCGCACCCCCGTATCTCGTGGGCACCCTGGACCTCCACCGACCTCAACTCCAACTCCATATATTCACGTTCGGGGAGAAAAAAAATCAGAGAGAAATTTTCATCATGTTTTACGACACGGAGCCGCCGCCAAGCCCTAATCTCTCTCAGGAGGGCTGATCTGGAGTCCGTTCGGGGCTCCGGAGAGGGGGATTCGTCGCCGTCATCATCATCAACCATCCTCCATCACCAATTTCATGATGCTCACCACCTTGCGTGAGTAATTCCATCGTAGGCTTGCTGGACGGTGATGGGTTGGTGATAACCCACAAGTGTAGGGGATCGCAACAACTTTTGAGGGTAAAGTATTCAACCCAAATTTATTGATTCGACACAAGGGGAGCCAAAGAATATTCTTGAGTATTAGCAGTTGAGTTGTCAATTCAACCACACCTGGATAACTTAGTATCTGTAGCAAAGTGTTTAGTAGCAAAAGTGGTATGATAATAAAGATAACGGTAGCAAAAGTAAAGATAAATGTTTTGGGGCTTTTGTAGTACTTGTAACAGTAGCAATGGAAAAGTAAATAAGCGAAGAACAATATATGAAAAGCTCGTAGGCAATGGATCAGTGATGGATAATTATGCCGGATGTGATTCCTCATGTAATAGCTATAACATAGGGTGACACAGAACTAGCTCCAGTTCATCAATGTAATGTAGGCATGTATTCCGTAAATAGTCATACGTGCTTATGGAAAAGAACTTGCATGACATCTTTTGTCCTACCCTCCTGTTGCAGCGGGGTCCTACCAGAAACTAGGGGCTATTAAGGCCTCCTTTTAATAGAGAACGGGAACAATGCATTAGCATATAGTGAATACATGAACTCCTCAAACTACGGTCATCACCGAGAAGTATCCCGATTATTGTCACTTCGGGGTTGTCGGATCATAACACATAATAGGTGACTATAGACTTGCAAGATAGGATCAAGAACACACATATATTCATGAAAACATAATAGGTTCAGATCTGAAATCATGGCACTCGGGCCCTAGTGACAAGTATTAAGCATAGCAAAGTCATAGCAACATCAATCTCAGAACATAGTGGATACTAGGGATCAAACCCTAACAAAACTAACTTGATTACATGATAAATCTCATCCAACCCATCACCGTCCAGCAAGCCTATGATGGAATTACTCACGCACGGCGGTGAGCATCATGAAATTGGTGATGGAGGATGGTTGATGATGACGACGGCGACGAATCCCCCTCTCTGGAGCCCCGAACGGACTCTAGATCAGCCCTCCTGAGAGAGATTAGGGCTTGGCGGCGGCTCAGTGTCGTAAAACGCGATGAAACTTTCTCCCTGATTATTTTCTCCCCGAACGTGAATATATGGAGTTGGAGTTGAGGTCGGTGGAGGTCCAGGGGGCACACGAGATAGGAGGTCGCGCCCTAGGGGGCGCACCCCCTATCTCGTGGACAGCCTGTGGGCCCCCTGGCATTAATTCTTTCGCAAAAAATTCTTATTAATTCCAAAAAGTGCCTCCATGGATTTCCAGGACATTCCAAGAACTTTTCTTTTCTACACATAAAACAACATCATGGTAGTTCTGCTGAAAACAGCGTCAGTCCGAGTTAGTTTCATTCAAATCATGCAAGTTAGAGTCCAAAACAAGGGCAAAAGTGTTTGGAAAAGTAGATACGTTGGAGACGTATCAGTTGGATGAGATTTTCCATGTAATCAAGTTAGTTTTGTTAGGGTTTGATCCCTAGTATCCACCATGTTCTGAAGATTGATGTTGCTATGACTTTGCTATGTTTAATGCTTGTCACTAGGGCCCGATTGCCATGATTTCAGATCTGAACCTATTATGTTTTCATGAATATATGTGTGTTCTTGATCCTATCTTGCAGTCTATAGTCACCTATTATGTGTTATGATCGGACAACCCCGAAGTGACAATAATCGGGATACTTCTCGGTGATGACCGTTGTTTGAGGAGTTCATGTATTCACTATATGCTAATGCTTTGTTCCAGTTCTCTATTAAAAGAAGGCCTTAAAATCCCTTAGTTTCCGCTAGGACCCCACTACCACGGGAGGGTAGGACAAATGATGCTATGCAAGTTCTTTTCCATAAGCACGTATGACTATTTACGGAATATATGCCTACATTACATTGATGAACTGGAGCTAGTTCTGTGTCACCCAATGTTATAGCTGTTACATGAGGAATCGCATCCGGCATAATTATCCATCACTGATCCATTGCCTACGAGCTTTTCACATATTGTTCTTTGCTTATTTACTTTTCCGTTGCTACTGTTACAACTACTACAAAAACCCAAAAACTATTATCTTTACTTTTGGTACTATTACCCTTATTATCATACTACTTTGCTACTAAATACTTTGCTACAGATACTAAGTTATCCAGGTGTGGTTGAATTTACAACTCAACTGCTAATACTCAAGAATATTCATTGTCTCCCCTTGTGTCGAATCAATAAATGTGGGTTGAATACTTTACCCTCGAAAGCTGTTGCGATCCCCTACACTTGTGCGTTATCAGGGCTATGGATGAACCAGTTACAAGAATGAACAAGCCTCAGGAGATGAGGTGTTCTTGAGCTGATGTGGTGCTCTACTTGCTCTAATTTCCGTTAGAATGGATCCCCCCTCTATGGTGGTGGCTAAGTCCTATATATAGTGCCTTGGTCCTCCTCCCAAATATGAGCGAGAAGGAATTCCACAATGGCAGGATTTGAAAGGGGACAAGTACTATAGTCTATCCTGACAAAAGTAGTCTTCACCTGCGAAAAGCCTCTGGTCGTGACGCTGCGGTGGGCTCGGTGATGACCTCCGTCTTTCCGTCCTGGCGGTCTTTGTCTCGTTGCACCGGAATGGAAACCTTTGGATGAATCCTCGGGACTCCGCGCCTGTGGCTTGCCTCCCTTGCACCGAATAGGAAACCTGCGCTCTGCACCTGCCTGGTGCCTGCCTGGCCTTGTGTCGGTGTCAAAACCGGCGGATCTCGGGTAGGGGGTCCCAATCTGTGCGTCAAGGCTGATGGTAACAGGAAGCAAGGGACACAGATGTTTACCCAGGTTCGGGCCCTCTCGATGGAGGTAAAACCCTACTTCCTGCTTGATTTATATTGATGATATGGGTAGTACAAGTGTAGATCTACCACGAGATCGTAGAGGCTAAACCCTAAGAACTAGCCTATGATAGTCCGGACATTGTACACAGTCCGGCTGTCCGGATAAGCCCAAATCCAGGAGTCCCTCAGTAGCCCCTAAACCAGGCTTCAATGACGATGAGTCCGGCGCACAGTATTGTCTTCGGCATTGCAAGGCGGGTTCCTTCTCCGAATACTCCAAAGCAATTATCGAACACTCAAATCGTTTCCGGATTCACAAGATGATCTTTACACACCGCTGTAGAGAGAATGATATTTCACAAATGCAATCTGCTGACAACTTTTTCTGATTACGGTCGGATCATTATTCGAACCGTTTTCCCACAATGCATATTACGAGGCGGTTTCTGTGACATGTCTTGTCAAAGCAGAGATCGTGTCCCTTATCACGGGATTCTCAACAATACGGGTATGGGTAAACCCACCACGCCATTAATCGTGGCGCTTTGGAAACAGGTGATTCCCAACGGGAAAGTGGGGAGGCGCACCGCTTTCGGCGCCTCTATAAAGGGATAAGATTTCCCCATTTTCACCCACGCCTTCTTCCTCCTTTGCCCATTCTTGCCCCCTCGAGCTCAAGCGCCCAAGCCCAAGTCTTCTCCGCACAGCTAAACATGTCCGGAGCAGGAGGCAAGTGGGTGGCTTCCACCGTCAAGGAGAAGCACATCACAAATCTTCGGGCGGCCGAATACTTGGCCGCGGACATAGCGCACCGGCTACCGGATGCCGGGCAGGTCGTTTCGACCCTAGGACCCCACGAGAGGGTCGTATTCATGGCCCACTTCGTCCGTGGACTGGGATTTCCACTCCATCCCTTCGTCCGCGGGCTCATGTTCGACTACGGGCTAGATTTCCATGATCTAGCCCCGAACTTCGTCCTCAACATCTCGGCTTTCATCGTCATATGCGAGGCCTTCCTCCGCATCCGACCTCACTTCGGCCTATGGCTGCAAACCTTTTGTGTGAAGCCGAAGGTTGTAAGAGGCCAACAAGCGGAGTGCGGAGGCGCGATGCTAGGCAGAATGCCTAACGTCACATGGCTCGACGGCTCCTTTGCGGAGACCGTAAAAGGGTGGCAATCGGGGTGGTTCTACATCACCGAGCCGCGTGGCGCCAACTGGGCAGCAGCCCCCGAGTTCCGATCCGGAGCCCCCATGGGGCTCACCTACTGGGAGAAGAAGGGCCTGTCCTAGGGCAATTCCACGGAGCTGGCCAGACTCCGGACATGCATTGAAAGTATGAAGGACAAGAACATCAAGCTTGTCAACATGATCCAGGTCATGCTCGTTCGCAGGATCCTGCCCTGTCAGAGGCGGGCAGTCAATCTGTGGGAGTTCGTCCCAACCGAACACCAGACGCTCCAAAAGCTCTGCAACATGACGCACAAAGGTGCATGGCAAGTGCTATTCAAGGCCTCCGAAGTACCTCCTCCCACATCCGAGGACCGCGGGCTTCACACCGCTCGGGCTCCTAGGCCGGTGAGTTCTCAGACTACCATCGGACCCAGTTCTTCCTAATATACTCATGGGAGTGTTTTAAGTAGTTGTGCATATTTGCTTCAGGACTATGTGGAGACAGCGGAGCAGGTCCACTGTCCGGCTCCGCTGCCAGAAGGCCCAGCAGATGCTCTCCTGACGGAGATGCTGGTCCCGGCACCGTACAAGGTGCCGGAAAAGATGGCCGAGAAGAACGCTCCGGGGACTCGAAAGGGTCTCCGGCGTAAGGTTGTGCCTGAAGCCTCGTCCGAAGACGACAAGGCGGACTCCTCCCACGAAGGGGAGGAGGAAGAAGAAGAAGACGCCCCATCCGAAAAGGATGAGGGGCCCGAGGAGGCGGACTAGGGGGTCAGAAAAGGCCCTCGGCGCAAGGCCGTCATAACCCTGTCATCTGACGACGACGAGACAGATTCCTCCCACGGAGGCGGGGGGAATCAAGAAGAAATTCCTCCTCCCCGCACTAGGCAGGGGAAGAAGAGAAAAGCCGCCCCGTAGGGGGAGGCTGGGGCGTCCAAGAAGGGGAAGGTGTCCCTTCCGGACTACTCCGCCACGGCCGCTCATAGTGAAGAGGGGTGGCTGCCCAGGGGGAAGCCCCCAGTGCGATCGTAAGTGTCCGCATTCTATCATGATTTCACTTCATAGTTTTTGCATTTGTAATGCGGAACATATGTGCAGTCCGGCCAGGGATCACACCGAAGTGTCTTCTTCCGGGTCCCTGAGGGATCCGGAGATACTTTCGCTTCCGACGGCCACTACCCCTCAACACGCAGATGACACGGAGGTGTTGTCCCGAAGGCTCCCTGAGTGGGGGGAGGTGACTCTGGAGAGGCCCTGAGGCGGGTTCCTAGACGTCGGAAACGCGGGGTTCAAGATCCCCGTGGATCGTGTCAAGGAGAGCCAAGGCCAACCGGGCTCTCAGCCGAACACAATTCCGGAACCTTCGATGGTTCCGGACTCAGGCGGGTGACCCCTCGTCAAGGAGGGCGAGCCGTCTGTGTCACGGACTTCCGTTGCGCATGAGGCGACAGACTGTCTGCTGGAAGCGCTTCACAGCGCATCCATGGATGAAGAGCATCATACTCTTATGAGTACGGTGATTCGGAAGTTTTCGTCCGCCAAAAGCGGACTAAACGAAGCTTACACCGGCCTCCTAACAGGCTTTGAGCTAAGTAATAAATATATGCAAAATTACCACTCGATAGGTAGTAGCCCCTGATACTCTGTTTGGTGTTCGGAAAGAAAAGCCAAACGGAGGGTCAATATAATCCATGTGAGTCTAATGAGAAGTATTGTTGTGAATAAGCGGGCTGTCTGCTGCTTTATTCTTGCCCGTCTTGCCGAGGTTGCCGAACTGAAGCGGGACCTGGAGCAGGCGTAGGGAGAGCTCGATCTCACGAAGAGGCAGCTCGAAGAGAACAAGGGTAAGTGATTCCCTCTCTTATGCATTTGAGGATACTCAAAGTTGGTGAGCCTAACACCTAGGTGTCGTGACTGTGTAACAGGGGCCATCGCCAAAGTGGCGTCCCAGAAGAAGGCGATGTCCGAGGCCGAAGACAAGGCGGCCTCGGAATGTAAGGAGCGCGAAAAGCAAAGTTCTAGGGTGGGCGAGGTACAACAAGAGCTCCGGGACTTCGGCAAGAAGTGTGAGTCCGTGGAGCATGAGCTGAAGGTGAAAGAGGCCGAGCTTGCGAAGGCCCTTGTAAATTTGAAAGACGCCAAAGCCGAAGCCGGGAAAGCACAGTAGGAGATCCAAGAGGCCAAAAAGATAGCAGCCGGTAAGAAGTTCTTTATGCAAAGCAAACATGTGGAGGAGGCGTTTCTTTTACTTACTCGAATTCAGAGCTCTCCAGGGGCATTTGCAGATCTGCCACGCAGCGTATCAGACGCTGCAGAGTTCTACCGTGCCCAGGAGGGGAGCTCAACGGAGAAGCTGTTCTAGTCCCAGTATGATGGGGTCGAACATCCAATGCCTCTAAGTGACCAACTGAAGCAGTTGGTCGAACTCGACAGGGCGGCCGAGCTGGCTCTGAAGTGCTTCATAGTCCGGATGTGGCCAGGTGAGCTCCTGCCCAGTAGCTACTTTGGCCTGATCAAGCGGATGCTGGATGCCTGTCCGCGGCTTAAGGTGATCAAGCAATCCGTTTGCATCGAATGTGGCCGCCGGGCATTTGCTCGCGTCAAGGTGCATTGGGGCAAGCTGGATGCCGAGAAGCTGGTCAATGACGGGCCACCGGAGGGCATGGCGCATTGCCATCCCGAGATACACTATGATGGCGTGATGAAGGGTGCTCGTCTCGTCGCCGATGAGTGTATCAAGGACGCCATTTTAGAGTGAATGCACTTCTGTCATGTTCGTAATATAAAGACGAAGTTACTTGTGCTATGTAGCGCTTTTGTTATTTAAAATATTACCTTCTGTGCGGCTATTTATAAAATTCTGAAAGTAGGCCAGTCGTCGGCTTCCTCCCCCACGTAACTATTACTGGGGTGTTCGTGGAAAACCCGGACACTCTTTATCCAAATGCTTGGTCCCTTAAGGAGGTGTCCGGTGCAGCGAACATGGCAGTCGGACTATGCGACTTTATAACTTTCACTTAGCCATAGATGTCTCAAACAGCGACCAGCTCTCGCCACATCATGCCGGTCAGTTTTCGGCTTTCTCTACCGAGGTGCTCGTCCGAAAGAACCGGGACACAATCGCAGTAGTTCTCCCTGCGCTACCTTAGCCGATATAACAGCATGTAAGGCACCAAAACGAGGGAGCCGGCCTATCCCAACTGTAGACCCAAGACATGATTCGGAGCTGATGCATATAGTGCTATAAGTTCGGGGTGCCGCACTATTGAAAGTGTTCGGACTTTATTTTCCATATTACGGGGCGCCTTGAGAAGCCCCTGGCAAACTGACCATACCAAGGTGTACGGATGCAATACTCAATAAACATTTATAAGAGAAGAAAATGCTCAAATAAGGATCACAAGCTGACGCTATATATAATCTCCCATTGACGAAAAATACGTTTAAGCGTATGTTTACAATGGATGCATTAAGCAGATAGAAAAATAGGACTATTTGACATGTCCTCCAGGGGCAGGTTGTGTACAGATAGATAAAGCAGGTATAATGATCGTGAATAGATTCCACCTGGGTATTTCCTTCTGTGCACACCGTCTATTGCCTCCTTGGATGTCTTTCCCATATGAGTCCGGCAATTCGGCTCTTCTCAAGACGCTGCACTAACACAGTGTCCTGAAATGTAATAGGAAAAGAGTATGATGGTATTTGGCGGTTACCTGCACTATTGAGTGAGTCGTTGATGTGCCTCCGCCTATGCCCATGGTATCTTGATTGCGTAATTGTGTACGCGTGGCACGTATGCTGCTTTCAAGGGGCTTGAGCGGAGGCCGGACTGCTAATCACGCTCTTGATGATCCTGTTGCGGGGTGCTCCGGACTCGCTTGACTGTGCTTGAAGTTGTCGCCGGATTGGTTTGTCGGAGTAGGCCGCACTGTACTTCTGCTGCGAGGGATGCTGTATGCTCTTCTGTTTGAAGGGAGCGGTCCATATTTCCATTGACAGTGATGACCCCGCACCGTCCTAGCATCTTGAGCTTGAGGTATGCATAATGTGGTACCGCATTGAATCTAGCAAATGCGGTTTGTCCGAGCAGTGCGTGGTAACCACTATGGAAAGGGACGATATCAAAGATTAACTCTTCGCTCCGGAAGTTATCCGGGGATCCGAAGACCACTTCCTAATCCAGGACTCCCTCAGTAGCCCCCGAACCAGGCTTCGATGACGATGAGTCCGGTGCGCAGTATTGTCTTCGGCATTGCAAGGTGGGCTCCTTCCCCGAATACTCCAAAGCAATTATCGAACACTCAAATCGTGTCCGGATACACAAGATGATATTTACACACCGCTGTAGAGAGAATGATATTTCACAAATGCAATCTGCTGACCACTTTTTCTGATGACGTAACATGTTATTATGGTCGGATCATTATTCGAACCGTTTTCCCACAGCCAGCTACAATGCATATTACGAGGCGGTTTCGGTGACACGTCTTGTCAAAGCGAAGATCGTGTCCCCTTATCACGGGATTCTCATCAATACGGGTATGGGTAATCCCACCACGCCATTAATCGTGCCGCTTGGGAAAGAAGCGATTCCCAACGGGCAAGTGGGGAGGCGCACCGCTTTTGGCGCCTCTATAAAGGGATAAGATTTCCCCATTTTCACCCACGCCTTCTTGCTCCTTTGCCCATTCTTGCCACCTCGAGCTCTAGCGCCCAAGCCCAAGTCTTCTCCGCACAGCTAAACATGTCCGGAGCAGGAGGCAAGTGGGTGGCTTCCACCGTCAAGGAGAAGCACATCACAAATCTTCGGGCGGCCGGATACTTGGCCGCAGACATAGCGCACCGGCTACCGGACGCCGGGTAGGTCTTTCCAACCCCAGGACCCCATGGGAGGGTCGTATTCGTCGCCCACTTCGTCCGTGGACTGGGGTTTCCACTCCATCCATTCGTCCGCGGGCTCATGTTCTACCATGGGCTAGATTTCCATGATCTAGCCCCAAACTTCACCCTCAACATCTCGGCGTTCATCGTCGTATGCGAGGCCTTCCTCCGCATCCGACCTCACTTTCGCCTATCGCTGCAAACCTTCTGCATGAAGCCGAAGGTTGTAAGCGGCCAACAAGCGGAGTGCGGATGGGCCATGGTGGGCAGAATGCCTAACGTCACATGGCTCGATGGCTCCTTTGCGGAGACCGTAAAAGGGTGGCAATCGGGGTGGTTCTACATCATCGAGCCGCACGGCGCCAACTGGGCAGTGGCCCCCGAGTTTCGATCCGGAGCCCCCTTGTGGCTCACCTCCTGGGAGAAGAAGGGCCTGTCCTGGGGCGATTCCACGGAGCTGGCAGGACTCTAGACATGCAATAAAAGCATGAAGGACAAGAACATCAAGGTTGTCAACATGACACAGGTCATGCTCGTTCACCGGATCCTGGCCTATCAGAGGCGGGCAGTCAATCTGTGGGAGTTCGTCCCAACCGAACACCAGACGCTCCAAAAGCTCTACAACATGACGCACAAAGGCGCATGGAAGGTGCTGTTCAAGGCCTCCGAAGTACTTCCTCCCACATCCGAGGAACGCGGGCTTCACGCCGCGTGGGCTCCTAGGCCAGTGAGTTCTAAGACTAATACCGGACCCAGTTCTTCCCAATATATTCATGGAAGTGCTTTAAGTAGTTGTGCATATTTGCTTCAGGACTATGTGGAGAGAGAGGAGCAGGTCTACTGTCCGGCTCCGCTGCCAGAAGGACAGCAGATGCTCTCCTAACGGAGATGCTGGTCCCGGCACTGTACAAGGTGCCGGAAAAGAAGGCCGAGAAGAAGGCTCCGGGGACCTGAAAGGGTCTCCGCCATAAGGTTGTGCCAGAAGCCTCGTCCGAAGACGACGAGGAGGACTCCTACCAAGAATGGGAGGAGGAAGAAGAAGAATACGCCCCATCAGAAAAGGTTGAGGGGCCTGACGAGGCGGACCAGAGGGCCGGAAAAGGCCCTCGGCGCAAGGCCGTCATACCCCTGTCGTCTGACGACGACAAGAAAGATTCCTCCCACGGAAGCGGGGGGAATCAAGAAGAAATTCCACCTCCCCGCACTAGGGAGGGGAAGAAGAGAAAAGCCACCCCGGAGGGGGAGGCTGGGGCGTCAAAGAAGGGGAAGGTGTCCCTTCCAGACTACTCCGCCACGGCCGCTCATAGTGAGGAGGGGTGGCTGCCCAGGGGGAAGCCCCCAGTGCGATCGTAAGTGTCCGCATTCTATCATGATTTCACTTCATAGTTTTTGTATTTGTAATGCGGAACATATGTGCAGTCCGGCTAGGGATCACCCCGAAGTGTCTTCTTCTGGGTCCCTGAGTGATTCGGAGATCAATTCGCTTCCGAGGGCCACTACCCCTCAACACGCGGATGACACGAAGGTGTTGTCCCGAAGGCTCCCAGAGCGGGGGGAGATGACTCTGAAGAAGCCACAATGCGGTGTCCCAGACGTCGGACACGTGGGGTTCAAGATCCCCGCGGATCATGTCGACGAGAGCCAAGGCCAACCGGGCTCTCAGCCGAACACAATTCCGGAACCTTCGATGGTTCCGGACTCAAGCGGGCGACCCCTCATTAGGGAGGGCGAGCCGTCTGTGTCGCAAAATTCCATTGCGCATGAGGCGCCGGACTGTCTGCTGGAAGCGCGTCGCGGCGCTTCCATGGATGAAGAGCACTGTACTCTTATGAGTACGGTGATTCGGAAGGTTTCTTCCGCCAAAAGCGGACTAACCGAAGCTTGCACCAGCCTCCTAACAGGCTTTGAGGTAAGTAATAAATATATGCAAAATTACCACCCGATAGGTAGTAGCCCCTGATACTCTGTTTGGTGTTCGGAAAGAAAAGCCAAACGGAGGGTCAATTATAATCCGTAAGAGTCTAATGAGAAGTATTGTTGTGAATAAGCAGGCTGTGCTGCTTGCTGCTGCTGCCCGTACTGCCGAGGTTGCCGAACTGAAGCGGGACCTGGAGCAGGCGCGGGGAGAGCTTGATCTCATGAAGAGGAAGCTCGAAGAGAACAAGGGTAAGTGATTCCCTCTCTTATGCATTTGAGGATACTCAAAATTGGTGAGCCTAACACCTAAGTGTCGTGACTGTGTAACAGGGGCCACCGCCGAAGTGGCGTTCCTAAAGAAGGCGCTATCCGAGGCCAAAGACAAGGCGGCCTCGGAATGTAAGGAGCGCGAAAAGCAAAGTGCTAGGGTTTGCGAGGTACAACAAGAGCTCTGGGACCTCGGCAAGAAGTGCGAGTCCGTGGAGCATGAGCTGAAGGTGAAAGAGGCCGAGCTTGCAAAGGCCCTTGTAAATTTGAAAGACGCCAAGGCCGAAGCCGGGAAACCACAACGGAAGATCCAAGAGGCCAAAAAGATAGAAGCAGGTAAGAAGTTATTTATGCAAAGCAAACATGTGGAGGAGGCGTTTCTTTTACTTACTCGAATTCGGAGCTCTCCAGAGGCATTTACAGATATGCCACACAGCGTATCAGACGCTGCGGAGTTCTACCGTGCCCAGGAGGGGAGCTCAACGGAGAAGCTGTTCTGGTCCCAGTATGATGGGGCCGAACATCCGATGCCTCTGAGCGACCTACTGAAGCAGTTGGTCGAACTCCACAGGGCGGCCGAGCTGTCTATGAAGGGCTTCATAGTCCGGATGTGGCCGAGTGAGCTCCTGCCCAGTAGCTACTTTGGCCTGATCAAGCGGATGGTGGATGCTTGTCCGCGGCTTGAGGTCATCAAGCGATCCGTTTGCATCGAAGGTGCCCGCCGGCCCTTTGCCCGCGTCAAGGTTCATTGGGGCAAGCTGGATGCGGAGAAGCTGGTCAAGGACGGGCCGCCGGAGGGCAAGGCACATCACCATCCCGAGATGTACTATGATGGCGTGATGAAGGGTGCTCGTCTCGTCGCCCATGAGTGTACCAAGGACGCCATTTTAGAGTGAATTCACTTCTGTCATGTTTGTAATATAAAGACGAAGTTACTTGCGCTATGTAGCACTTTTGTTATTTAAAATATTACCTTCTGTGCGGCTGTTTATAAAATTCTGAAAGTAGGCCAGTCGTCGGCATCCTCCCCAACGTAACTAGTACTGGGGTGTTCGTGGAAAACCCGGACACTCTTTATCCAAATGCTTGGTCCCTTAAGGAGGTGTCCGGTGCAGTGAACAAGGCAATCGGACTATGCGGCTTTATAACTTTCACTTAGCCATAGAAGTCTACAATTTTAAATTTCGGCGAAGCCCCTAAAATCCGGAAGGCCGAATCGGGGTGCTATACACGCCTAGATCGGACGAAGCTAATTTATCACCTAAAGTGGAAAATCTTTAAGGATTTTAAGACCTGTCGAACAGCGACCAGCTCTCGCCACATCATGCCGGTCAGTTTTTGGCTTTCTCTACTGAGGTGCTCGTCCAGAAGAACTGGGACACAATCGCAGTAGTTCTCCCTGCGCTACCTTAGCCGATATAAGGGAATGTAAGGCACCAAAACAAGGGAGCCGGGCTATCCCTACTGTAGACCCAATACATGATTCGGAGCTGATGCATATAGTGCTATAAGTTCGGGGTGCCGCACTGTTGAAAGTGTTCGGACTTTATTTGGCATATTACGGGGCGCCGTGAGAAGCCTTTGGCAAACTGATCGTACCAAGGTGTACGGATGCAATACTCAATAAACATTTACAAGAGAAGAAAATGCTCAAATAAGGATAACAAGCTGACGCTATATATAATCTCCCATTGACGAAAAATACATTTAAGCGTATGTTTACAATGGATGCATTAAGCAGAGAGAAAAATAGGACTATTTGACATGTCCTATCCAGGGACAGGCTGTGTACAGATAGATAAAGCAGGTATAATGATCGTGAATAATTTCCACCTGGGTATTTCCTTCTGTGCACACCATCTGTTACCTCCTTGGATGTCTTTCCCATATGAGTCCGGCAATTCGGCTCTTCTCAGGATGCTGCACTAGCGCGGTGTCCTGAAATGTAAGAGGAAAAGAGTATGAAGGTATTTGGCGGTTACCCGCACTATTGACTGAGTCGTTGATGCGCCTCTGCCTATGCCCATGGTATATTGAGTGCGTAATTGTGTACGTGTGGCACAAATGCTGCTTTGAAGGGGCTTGAGCGGAGGCCTGACTGCTAATCACGCTCTTGATGATCCTGTTGCGGGGTGCTCCGGACTCGCTTGACTGTGGTCGAAGTTGTCGCCGGATTGGTTTGTCGGAGTAGGCCGCATTGTACTTCTGCCGCGAGGGCTGCCGTATGATCTTGTGTTCGAACGGAGCGGTCCATATTTCCATTGATAGTTATGACCCCGCGTGGTCCTGGCATCTTGAGCTTGAGGTATGCGCAATGTGGTACCGCATTGAATCTAGCGAATGCGGTTCGTCCGAGCAGTGCGTGGTAACCACTACGGAAAGGGATGATATCGAAGATTAACTCTTCGCTCCGGAAGTTATCCGGGGATCCGAAGACCACTTCCAACGTTATAGAGCCCGTACAGCGGGCCTCTACTCCGAGAATTACACCTTTAAAGGTAGTTTTGGTGGGCTTGATCCTTGAAGGGTCAATGCCCATCTTGCGCACTGTGTCCTGATAAAGCAGGTTCAGGCTACTGCCGCCGTCCATAAGGACACACGTGAGGTGGAATCCGTCGATGATTGGGTCTAAGACCAATGCGGCCGAGCGCCATGATGGATGCTTGTTGGATGATCCCTATGATCAAAGGTGATCGTACAAGCTGACCATGGGTTGAATTTGGGGGCGACTGGCTCCATCGCATAGACATCCCGTAGTGCTCGCTTCCGTTCCCGCTTGGGGATGTGAGTGGTGTAGATCATATTGACCGTTTTCACCTGGGGGGAAATTTCTTTTGTCCCCCCGTATTCGGACGCTGGGGCTCCTCGTCGTCGTCGCTGTGCAGCCACTTGTCCTTGTTTTCGGCGTTGTTCTTGCCGACCTGTTTGAACACCCAGCAGTCTCTATTTGTGTGGTTGGCTGGCTTGTCTGGGGTGCCATGAATTTGACATGAGCACTCCAGTATACGGTTCAGGCTGGACGGTCCCTGATTATTTCTTTTGAACGACTTTTTCCGCTGACCGGACTTAGATCCGCTGAATTCGGCATTGACCGCCGTGTCTTCAGTGATGTCGCCGTTGTTTTGTCTCTTATGGCTGTTACGCCATGGCTTGCCGTTAGCATCACGGCCGTCCGAAGTGCCGGAATGTGGCGTGGTGCCGCTGCGAGCCAACCAGCTATCCTCACCCACACAAAAGCTGTCAGGACCCCGACTCAATGCCACATCGACCTAGCATGTAACACCTCATATCACTTTGCGGCCTCACACACGGTATTCCCACGGGTGTCGCCTTACCTTTGCCCGGGACCGTTTGCGCCTTTTGGCACACGTATATGATAGTGTCGCTAGCATCCATATGATAAGGAGCCCGGGCTGACATGGCTAGTCGTAAACCCAAAGTGGCACAAACTTACGAGGACAGGCATCCATGACCCGACATCGAGCGTGTCGGTCATCGTGAGTGAATCAGGCTGTAGCTTTGGGCTAGCAGGACTCGGTGAACCGGCTGTGAAGGGCTAACAGGACTCGGTATTCATCGTGACTTTTCCGAAGGACAGACCACGAGAACAAAGAAGGACACATGCCGGCCAGCCTAAGTGTTCGGAGCGGTAGCAAGCTACCATGGCTCGGTGGAAACACTAGGAGACATTTCGATAAGAGAGGCTACTAAAGATAAACAACTAGATAGTCGGATCCCACACATACCAAGCATTTCAATAACATACACACAATATGCCCGATATGTGCAAATACAACATGGCATCACAACATGACTCTATGACTCAAGTATTTATTCATTAGGCTCCAAGAGCGAGATATTACAAGCAGGGTCTCATGACCCAACATTGAAACATACAAGTCAAGCACAAGCGGAAGCTAACATGTCCGAGTGAGACATCTACAAATGAAAAAGGCTTAGAAGCGACTATCTACGAGATCTGCCGAGGGCACAAGATCGTAGCTGAGGTAACAAGCTAAGCGTCGAAGTCCACGTGGAACTACTAGCGAGGCTGAAGTCTCTCGCAAAAACATAAAATAGTCAAGCGTGAGTACAAATGTACCCGACAAGACTTACATCGAACTAACTACATATGCATCATTATCAATAAAGGGATGGTGGAGTTTAACAGCGACAAGCCAGCTTTGACTCGGTGGCTATCCTAAACTACATTGCAAGTAACTCTTTTGAGGTGGCGCTACGAGTCCACATATTCACCATATCAATACACCACTATGGATCCGCTCCGTCTCCCTACGAGAACGCCATCCATAGCACTCACGCTTATCTTGCGTATTTTAGAGTATCCACTTTCACTTGTCTATGAACTATACAGGCAACCCAGAAGTCCTTTTCCGTGGACACGGCTATTCGAATAGATCATATTAACCCTGCAGGGGTGTACTTCTTCATACATGTTTCCACCACTTAGCGTCGCACACGACATGTGCTCGGCAGACTTCAGCTTAAAGCCGGCGTGGGTGTAGACCACGACCTACCTCGACACTCAAGTCTCTAGTCGGGTTTATCGCCTATTTGGGTTCCATCCATGAGGAGTTCGGCGAAGTTTCGCTCACAGCCCCAAGCGATGTGAACAGGGTTCCCGAGATACCAAGCGGGCATCCGTACACCGTGCCACGTACCTACCGCATCACAGCCCACCCCTACGGTCGGCGCTGTCCCACGGCCTCCGATGAGCTACAAACACGAAACTACTTGCAACTCTGGACAGAGGACTAGGGTGAATAAGAAGTCGGCGGGGTCATATTTGGGGCCCAATGCATGGTAGTAGCTGAATCATGGATCACAAACACGAACTCGGTTCCTAGGGCGGCTGCAATGAGACAACCCACCATATACTCCTACATGGCCTCTCACGCTACCTTTACCAAATCGTGTTCACACACTTAGCTCACACAGTGGGACATGTTCACACACCTCGATTCATCCTCGATGAATCAGACCGACTCAACTCTAAGCGATAGCAGGCATGACAAACAAGCATGAATGAGTAGGCACAACAGGCTCAAACAACTCCTAATCATGCTAGTGGGTTTCATCTATTTCTTGTGGAGCGACAGGTCATGCAAAGGATAAAGGGGTTCAACTACCGCAGCAAGTAACAGTTGAATCGATGTTGTCCTAATGCAGATAAAAAGAAGCAGGAGCGAGAGAGTGGGTTTGTATCGGAATGAACAAGGGGTTTTGCATGCCCGCACCGAAGATAATATAGTTCTTCATCGGTGTCATCGAACTCGTCGTCGGAACCACGTCTATCGAGAGGGGACAAATACCGGCAACACAGAAGGAAACACAATCAATGCAATGCACAATATGATGCATGATCATGACATGGCAATATGATGTGATTTGAGCTAATGCAACTAGCAAAAGATTAAATGGAGTTGGTTTGAATACAAGATTCAAATTCAAACTCCATATGTAGATATTCATATGCCATTATTTGATTTGACCTAAACAGTGAACAAAAGTTGTTCTAACATGCATGAAAATGGTACAGATGGATAGATTGGATTTTTCTGATCATTTTTCATATATAATTTATTTCATTCTGACTTACGGTTGATTTTCTATGATTTATTGAAGTTTAGGGCATTTTCTGAATATACTAAATCATTTAAGATTTATTTAAATTCCAGAAAGGAATTATTGCGTCGGCATGACCTCATAGTGGCGTCATCAAGTCAGCGGGCTGGTCCAGTCAAACCGACTGTGGGTCCCAGCGTGTCGATGGCTAATTAACTAATTTAATTTAGTTTAAACTGATCTGGGTAATTAGCGAAGGGGCCCCACTGTCATTGACACAATGAGTCAACAGGGCCCACCCGTGGTCAAAGTCGACACGGCTGCCGGCGTTTAGCCGCTTGGCGAGCCCGCGGCGGCGGAAGTGATTTTGGCGTTCCGGCAACCAAGCGAGCCGCGGAGGGCATCGGAGTGGAGGCGAGGATGAGCGGCTCTTGGCGAATCCGTTGGGGTCGGGGTGGCGGAGTTAGCGGCGGCGCTTTGGCGGCCACCGGAGTTCGCCGAGGTCGAACACGGCGCTAGGGGCACGGCGAGTGCGTGGAGTGGGGTTCAGGCTCCTGCGGGTGCGGTGAGGGCGGTGGTGTGCTCGGTCGAGCCAGCGTGGCTGTAGCCACAGCGGCGACGTCTTGATGGCGGCGGCAGTGCGGCGAGCTTCGATCTTGTTCTTTGTGGTGCTCGAGCGAAGCGGAAAGGGGAGGAGGAAGAGGAGCTCTGGCGGGGTCGAGTTGGTCTCAGCGAGCTCGGGGAGGCAGAGGCGGCGGCAAATCGGCAGCGGTCCTCGGTGGCGAGGAGGGGAACAGCGAGGCTGGCGGCGTCGAGGCTTCGGCGTCAGGCGGCTCGGTGAGAGGAAGAGAAGTCTAAGCGGAGCTTCGTGGGCACGTCGAGGGGCGAGGTGGTCGGTGGCGTGGTGGCGGCGAGCAGCGGCGGCAGCTGCGTTCGGTGCGTCACGAGAAGAGACGAGGAAGGAATAGGGGCGAGAGCGCGAGGGGTTCGAGGCGTGCGTGGCGGCAGAGAGATCCGGCGCCGGGATGCGAGCGGCGAGGTGGAGGTGGTCGGGCGTGTGCTTTCATGGTGGCCACGCCAACGTCTGTCCGTGGCGAGAGGAACAACGATGGACTGCACAGCCAATGGGCTGGGCCAGGCAGTGAGCGCGGGTAAAACTCCTCTCTCTTATTTCTATTTAATTACATTTTCTATTTTACGTAGTTTGTTTTGTTTTAGTTTTAGACACTAAATCATTTTATTGCTTACGATAATCATGGTGGGACTAGTAGGATTATTCCAAAGCCCTTCATCAAAGATCGAATTATTGGACATATATTAAATAATTAAGAAATATATATCCAATGCAAATAGTTATTTATTTAATTCAAAGGCCCAAAATAATTAACTCTGAGATACCAAAAATATTGTTTTGAGTTTTACCTCTTTGCAATATTTTCAGAGACTAAGAGGAACATTTTCTTGGACTTCTTTGAGAAGATTTTAATGTTGATCATTTTTTAGAAGGTTTCTGAGGCTTTGAAAATTCCTCAATTCAAATTTCATTTAAATTTAAACATGATGCTCACTTGGAAGCTAGCATAGGTCAGGCCAGAACTAGGGATGTGACAAAAGCGGGTCATTAGGGTTGTGAGAGCTGCCATAGAATTGGGTTTTTCCTAGCCGAGGTGTCGAGCGAGCCACTCGTCACGGATATTATGCTTGAAAGCCACCAGGGCTTCAGCGTCCGGACAGTCGACTATTTGGTTCTTTTAGTAAGGAACCGAGTCCAGAATTTCCGGGCTGACTCTCCGGGCTGTTGAGTAATGTGGCTCAGGTCGTTAGCGTCTGGTGGTCGCACATATGTGCCCTGGAAGTTATCAAGGAATGCGTCTTCCAGGTTTTCCCAACTGCCAATGGAATTTGCTAGCAGGCTGTTTAACCAGTGCCGGGCTGGTCCTTTGAGCTTAAGGGGAAGATATTTGATGGCATGCAGATCATCTTTGCGGGCCATGTGAATATGGAGAAGAAAATCTGCGATCCATACTGCGGGGTCTGTTGTGCCATCATATGATTTGATGTTTACGGGTTTGAACCCTTCTGGGCATTCATGATCCATCATTTCGTCAGTGAAGCAGAGGGGGTGTGTGGCGCCTCTGTGCCGGGCTATGTGGCTACGTAGGTCGGATTGGTCTTGATTGCTGTGTTCGGCCCGGCCAGACTTGTTGATGATGTATCCGGGGCGACGGTCATTGTCGTGCGCTGGGGCGCGCCCCCGCGATCCGTAGATCGATCTTGGTTGTCCTGCTTTGTTTTCCAGAATATCTTGCAGGTCTTGCATGTTGCCCTGGGCCGTAGTGTATCGGCGTGGGGGTGCGGGCTGGTATCCTGGCTGATATCCCGTTTTATCCCGGCCACGGGGTGATCGGTCAGCCGTTTGGCGTTCGAGTCCATATCCTCGGCTGTCAGGACTTCAGTCCATCTATCTGTGAGCAGATCTTGATCAGCTTGGAGTTGCTGCTGCTTCTTCTTTAGGCTCCTCGCAGTGGCTATAAGCTTATGCTTGAAGCGCTCCTACTCTACGGGATCCTTAGGCATGCCGAATTCGTCGTCACCGAGGCTAATCTCGTCTTCGGAGGGGGGCATGTAGTTGTTCTCCTCCGGGTATTCGTCTGTTGCCTGTTCTTTTGGGCTGACTTGCTCATCTTCCTGTTTGGCCTGCTCGAAGGCAGGCTGGTCAGGGTCATATTCTTCTTCCGCGCCATCCGGATTATTTTCGTCTCCGGGGCCGGTATTGCTGTGGCGGGGCTTGGAGCGGCGCCAATGACGCCCATGCTTTGCTTTTCTTCTCGAGGGGTTATCCTCCACTGCCTCGTCGCCATTGGTTTCCTTCGGAGTGTACACCGTATATATATCATATGAAGAGGTGGCCGTCCACCGCCCTGTGAGCGGTGGATCCTGTAATTCTCCTACATCGTCGTCCATACCGTCGATGTCTTCGGAGTCGAAGTCAAGCACGTCGGTTAGATCATCAATAGTGGCAATAAAGTGGGTGGTGGGTGGGTAACGAATTGCATCGTCGTCTGCTTCCCACTTAAGCCGGACATAGTTCGGCCCAGAGTCTCCTGACAAAGAGAGAGACTTCAATAAGTTCAGCATGTCGCCAAAGGGCGAGTGCTGAAAAACGTCCTCCGCGGTGAACTCCATCACCAGGGCCCAACCAGGTTCGGCGGGCTCGGGGACGCGCGGACTGGAACCTACAACCAGATATGAATCCGGGGGTCCGGAGTTACAGGTTCCCTCAGAAGTGAGGCCTGTGTTCGGCTCCATCACCGATGAGGGTACGGCCTGCAGGGCGGGGTCCAGCCCTCCGTCCTTGGGCAACGCGACCTACCCCGAATTCAGATCCGAGGCTTCTACCGGGGTGATATCCCGAGCATCGTCTGACAGCAGGTCTAAGTCGTGCTCATCGTGACTGTTCGACGCTCCTAGCGCTATCCCGAATCCGTCGAAGATCAAGTACCCGCGAGTATCCGCTATGTAGTTCAAGTTTCCGAACCTGACCTGGTGGCCAGGGGCATAGCTATCGATCTGCTCCAGATGGCCAAGCGAATTGGCCCGCCGTGCGAAGCCGCCGAACATGAAGATCTGTCTGGGGAGGAAAGTCTCACCCTGGACAGCGTCGTTGGTGACGATTGAAGGGGCCATCCAGCCTGACAGCGAAGGCACAGAGGAACTCTCAATGAAAGCACCATTGTCGGTGTCAAAACCGGCGGACCTTGGGTAGGGGGTCCCGATCTATGCGTCAAGGCTGATGGTAACAGGAAGCGAGGGACACAGATGTTTACCCAGGTTCGAGCCCTCTCGATGGAGGTAAAACCCTACTTCCTGCTTGATTAATATTGATGATATGGGTAGTACAAGAGTAGATCTACCACGAGATCGTAGACTCTAAACCCTAAGAGCTAGCCTATGATGGTATGATTGTAAATGTGATCGGCCTTCTAAGGACCAACCTCTCCGGTTTATATAGACACCGGAGAGGGCTAGGGTTTACATGGAGTCGGTTACAAGAAAGGACACACAATATCCGGATGGCCCAGCTTGCCTTCCACACAAAGGAGAGTCCCATCCGGACATGGGCCGAAGTCTTGAGTCTTGTATCTTCACGCTTCAATAGTCTGGACGTTGTAAATAGTCCGGCTGTCCAGATACCCCCTAATCCAGGACTCCCTCACCTTGGTCGTCATGGCTCACTTCAGCTGAGCCTCATGAGGTCACTGCATAGATCTCTCCGCCCCTCAGGAGTCCTCCTGAGAAGGCCGACTCCTTCGGGGGTCTTGGTGTCGTTCGCCTCGCGAGGCTTGGCCCCTCGTGAGGGTCTTGTGGCGTTGATGTTGAAGCTGGGCCGCACCAGGCCGTCGATGGAACCACGTGGTGGGCCGCAGGCAGGTAGGACTGGATACCCAAAAGTCTAGGATGCCAACAGGGCTCATGTCTTCTATTGCTTTGACCTTCTCTGGGTTGGCCTTGATCCCTCTGTGCGACACCAGGAAGCCCAGCAGCTTTCCAGAGGGGACCCCGCATACACACTTCTCGGGATTGAGCCGAAGGTCCACCGTGTGCAAGCTAGCAAACGTCTCCTCCAGATATGCTATCAGGGTCCCAGCCTCCCGAGACTTCACTACTATGTCATCAACATAGGCATCCGCGTTTCTCCCGAGCTGCATGCCCAGGGTGATATGCATCAGCAGCTGGAAGGTAGCCCCAGACTTGCACAGCCAGAAGGGCATGCAGGTGTAGCAGTACACTCCGAAGGTGGTCAGGAACGCCGTCTTCTCCACATCTTGCACGGCCATATTGATCTAGTGGTAGCCTGAGAAGGCGTCCAAGAAGCACAGAAAGTCGCACTCGGCGGTGGAGTCCATGATCTTATCGATGCGAGGAAGCGGAAAGGCATCTTGAGGGAAAGCCTTGTGTAGGTTGGTGAAGTTGACAAACATGCGTTCCTTCCCTCCTTTCTTTGGGGATAACAACGGGGTTCGCTAGCCACCCTAGGTATCGTACTTCCCTGATGACCCCAGCGTCCTGCAGCTTGCGGGTTTCTTGGACAATAAATGCTTTCTTCTTGATGGACTGGCGGCGGCCCTTCTGCTTCACCGACCGCATGTTTGGGCATACCTTCAGGTGGTGCTCGATTATTCCTCTTGGGACCGCAGCCAGATCTCTGGGCTCCCAAGCGAATACGTCCTTGTTTGCGCGCAAGAAGTCGACCAACGCTTTCTCCTTCTCCTGAGGGAGGTCAACTCCTATGGTGAAGGTGGCGCTGGTTGTCCCCTCCTCACTGACTAGCACTTGCTTCGTCTCGGCTCGGTCTAGGGAGAATATCTACTTCTTCTTGGCCGGCGCTGCTCCCAGGGCCCCAGGACCCCCTTTCTCACCAGGCAGCGCAGATGCCACCGACCTGAAGGCGATCTTCAGTGCCTGCACCGCGTCTTTGGTGTCCCCTGCCACCGTGAGGACACCGTTGCTGTCAGGCATCTTCATGAGGTTGTAAGCTGGGTGAGTTGCTGCCATGAACTTGGTCAAGGTGGGGTATCCGAGGATGGCATTATATGGCAAGTCGATCCGGGCGATGTCGATGTTGATGAGCTCGGTGCGGTAGTTGTAGCTGGTCCCGATGGTAACAGGGAGACAGATTTGCCCCAGAGGGTGGGTGAAGCCACCGCCGACCCTGCAGAAGGGCTTAGTGGGGCGGAGCCGGCCGGGAGGCACGTGCAGCAGGCCGAACGCCTCCACGGAGAGCACGTTGAGGCCGACCCCGCCCTCGACGAGGGTCATGGTGACCGCCACATTGCAGATGGTGGGGGTGCAAAGCATTGGGAGCGCTCCTTCTCCTACCTTGGTCGCCGGATGGTCTTCCGGTCTAAAGGCGAGGTCGGCCTTCGGCACCGCCCAGCCTGGAGGAGCCCCCAAGCTCACCTGGGCAACTCTTACTTGCTGGTATAATTGCTTGATATGTCGATCAGAAGGTGGCACATGCGAGCCGCATAAGAGGTCCGCAACGACAAGAGGCACCGGTGCCGCAAAGTGCGCAATAAAGAGGCTATGCAACTCTTCCCAAGAGGCCACAGAGGACTCCGGCAGGTGGAGCAGCCAGGCGCACGGCTCTCCTACAAAGGCCATGGGGAGTCAGTTGGCATTCACCTTGTCGTCTCCGCCGGCCGCACAGACTTCCTCCTCATATGCCTGGAGGAAGCCAGCCGAGTCCGCCATGCCGTCGTAGCGTGGCGGTAGCTCGGGCCTGAACTTGGGCTGCCATTCCACCCACCGCAAGGAGGGGGCGAAAGGGCGCAGCCCCGAGACTTCTTCGAAGGCGCGCGTTAGTCGAGTCGATGGAGAAGCGCCCGCCATTGAAGCCGATGGCGCGATCTGACAGACGGGGCAGAGGATCCCCGACGGACCCCTACCTGGCACGCCAAACATTGGATTACGGGTTCCGCAAGACCTTGAAAGGTTTGAACTCTGGGGTGCGTGCGGAGATCTCAACCTACCCAGCCTGCCTACCCGCAATCCTCCTAAGCCTAGTGCGTCGGGATCGAAGAGACAAAGAGATACATCAGTTTATCCTGGTTCGGGCCACCTTGCGGAGTAATACCCAACTCCAGCATTTTGGTGGATTGCCTCGAGGGGCTGAGGATGAACTAGTACAGTGGATGAACTGGCCTTAGGAGGGGAGGTGTTCTTGAGCTCAAGAGAGCTGGTGAGGTGGTCGGGTGAGAGTGGATCTCTTCCCCTTGCTCTCAACTCGATTCGATCCCCCTATATGGCTAAGTCCTATTTATAGTGGCCTTGGTCCTCTTCCCAAATGTTGGCGGGAAGGGATCCCACAATGGCCGGATTTGAAAGGGGACAAGTAGTACAGCTTATCCTGACCAAAGTGGTCTTTGCCTGCGAAAAGCCCGTAGTCGTGACGCTGCGCTCGGCTCGGTGATGACCTCCGTCCAGCCATCCTAGTGGTCTTGGTCTTGTTTCACCAGAATGGAAACCTTTGGCGGATTCCTCGGGACTCCATGCCTGTGGCTTTCCTCCTTTGCACTGAAGAAGAAACTGGCGCACTGCGCCCGTTGGCGCCCACCTGGCCTTGGTCGTCATGGCTCCCGTTAGCAGAGCCTCATTAGGTGCACCTTGCATAGAACTCTCCGCCCCTCGGGAGCCACCCTGAAGAGGCCGATCCCCTGAGGGGTCTTGTTGTCATCCTCCTCGCGAGGCCCCTCGCGAGGGTCTTGAGTCATTGATGCTGAAGCCGGGCAATACCAGGCCATCGGTGAAGGCATGTCGTGGGCTGCAGGCAGGAAAGTCTGGAAACCTCCATATCCAGAACGCCGACAGTGCCCAGTGCCAGTTGCTGTTTTTTGCTTGTTTTTTACTTCATAGAATATGCATATCAAACGGAGTCCAATGCAGTGAAACTTTTGGGAGATTTTTCCTGGTCCAGAAGACACCATCTGGGCCAAGAAATCACCAGAGGGGACGCCCACGGGGAGCACAACCCACCAGGGCGCGCCCAAGGGGTTTATGCCCCCCATGTAGCCCCCCTGCACCGCCTCTTCACCCTATAAATTTACAAATATTCCATAAACCCTAGGGGAGTCAATGAAAGACAATTCCAGCCGCCAGAAGTTCTAGAACCACGAGATCCAATCTAATACCATCACAGAGGGGTTCATCATCCTCATTGGTGCCTCTTCGATGATGCACGAGTAGTCCACCATAGACCTAAGGGTCCGTAGGTAGTAGCTAGATGGCTTCCTCTCTCTCTTTTGATTGCCAATACAATGGTCTCTTGGAGATCTATTTGATGTAACTCTTTTTGCGATGTGTTTGTTGGGATCCGATGAACTTTGAGTTTATAGTACTTCAGGATGGTCCTAACGCGACAATACGATCAGATACCCTTCGACGGAATTATGTGCGATGCCTTAATCACAAATGGTGGTGTAAGAAAACGTTCAAAAATGGGACAAACTATTTGCGATGGCGGAGACATCAAACACGATTCAGACTATAGTTTCGTGTGTAATGCTCGGTATACGGCTCACTCAAATGAACTGTTTGCGATGATCGTAACAACAGAAATGGTTAGCCACATGAAGGTGTGTGCGATATAGGGCATATAGTTCACTCAAATGAACTGTTTGTGATTAGGCAACACAACAGAAGCGGCTAGCCAGATCAAGATGTGTGCGATATAGGGCATACAGTTTACTCTGATGAACTATTTGCGATGAGCCAAGGCAACAAAAATGGTTCAACTTAACAAGATGTGTGTAATACAGGCAAACAAGTCAATAATCAGATATGTGTGGGAAGACTAATAATAGCATAGACGATTGCTCCTACTAACCCATGTCTATTGTGGGCAAATGATTGCTGGTATGCAATTGTTAGTGATTGATGAAATCATCACCGACGGGTTCCCTAGTTTACTCTGTGTGGAATGTGATTTGCTATGTCTTCAGATGAACAACATGTATAACAAAAAATAAACATCCAATTACATAAGTGACTATACAAAACATTCGCACACACCTCAATAAACAATTACATGCATTATAAACTAGGAGGAATGATCATCTAATCATGTACTTCTTCTGAGGCTACCGCCACTGCTCCGTGGCTCGATCCCTCGTCTGGGGCAGGACGACGGCACTTCCTCATGTCAATGATCTGCCTGTACATCTTATAGCTTGTGTACGCGTTCTTGGCCACGTAGTTGACGTGTTCTTCGTCCAGTCTCTGCTCCCAGGCACTGTGCCACGCGATCTTATCCTTATTAAATGCAGCCTTCATGTTCTTGTAGTAGGGGTCGATGATGGCCGCGGCAAGGTCAACAAGGGAGTTCTGCTTGTTCTTCAGCCTGCCCTAGACCTTGTAGTGGTGACGGATGTCGATAAGGTTCTGGAAGCGAAGCCCAAAACCTTGAGCTATTTTAGATCGTTGATGATGTCCACCATACCGAATTCTAGTCGCGCCTCTTGATAAACTTGGTGAAACGCTCGCAAGGCCTTCGGGCCAGGCAATAGTAGTAGACGAGGACATGATCGCGCACGCACAACTAGGCAACGACAACCTTCTCATCATGCCTGGCAGGACTGCCAGTGAACACGAGGTTGAAGCCGACCACATGGTACTTGTCCTCGACAAGCAACTGCTCCATAGTTTGGATGGAGCTCTCCACCAAAATTGTCTCATTCGTGTACACCACCGAGACGTCCTTCCCCCTCACGTGGGTGCCCACTACATGAGGCGAGGTGAACTCATGTCCGTTGTCGTCCTCAGCCACTGGGAGCGAGTTGAAGCCACGGGGAGCAACATTGGTGCTGTTGGATATCCTCTCAGTATGTGTCGTTGTGGGTGTGCTTCATTATTGTCTCATGGGGAACGAGAGATGAAGGAAATGGCCGTGGGAATAAATGGGGGCCGGGCGGGCTGGATTCTCGGCACGTCTGCATCATAGTTTTTTGCGGCGGGTAACTGCATCGTCGCTCCGCGCCCGGCGCAACCGCATGCATAATGGCACCACGAACGTACGTGATCGTGCACCGGCTCCAAACACTGGCAGCGCGCATGGATGGACGCGAGAGCAGAGCTCGTGCTGTGGGACGCGAGCAGAGTGCATCGCGGCCACCTCAACCGCGAGCAACCACACGCATAGATCAGTTCGGCCGGCAGTTGCAAGCCGGCAGCATGATATGAAACTACGTATCGTTCCACATCACCTGGTGGTCAAACAATCGTTCGCGGCGTATGTAGAGAGCGGCCGTGTGCTACTACTCCGTCCTTATTTATTAGTCCCCTTTATATTCTGTGCCATGTTTTGACCTTAAATTTAACTAACAAAATGTTAATGCATGTTATAGAAAATAATATAATTCAAAACAATGCTCGAGTATGAATCCTAGGATAAAAGATTTGGTGAGATGCATTCGTATTTTATTAGTTAAATCTCTAGTCAAAATTTGGCACAAAAATACAAATAGGACTTATAAAGCAGGATGGAGGTCATAGGTAATTAAATCGCAAATGGTTTTTATTTATTAACCGTATGTGTACGTGTTGTTTCGTCCTCCTCTCGCACGTCTTGTCACTCCGCTGCTACAGACGGCTTTGAGCGCAAGCTTAAGCACCACGCAGGCATTCTTTTGGCCAAACGGTGCCACGAAGTCGCGCCAATGAGTCATTGGTGAGCCCATTCCCGCGCAACCGCCCAGGTCCGGCTAAGCTTCCCGCCCGACTTGGTGAAATCCCCCAAAATCCCAATGCTTACCGGCCTACTATATAAACCCTCATGGCCGGCGAGTCCCATGTTGCATTTTCCCCTCCCTCCCTGCAGCTTATCTCATATTCTTCTCCCACAATTTCCAATGTCACCGGTCCGTCATCATCACTCAGCTACTCCGCCGTCATCAGAGGACAACTCTAGCTGGGAGCTACACCACGGCGGCAGTGTAGTCCCTGGCGTAGTGTAGTGCATGTGGCATCCCTGTTGGGTGTGCACAGAACACGAACCACACGCTCCACCGTCACTCCCGTCGGTAGTTGTTGCGGCCGCCATTACCTCCACCCCACTGTCTGCCGTCGTGGCCGCCACACCACCGTCGAAAGCCAAGCCCATCGGCCGCTCCGCCGCCGCGACTTGAAGGCGGGAGGTGGCCATTGTAGCCACCAAACCACTGTCCGCCATCGTGGCCTTCACCCGCTTCACCAACACGGCCCGAAGACGGGAGGTGGTGGGAGTGGCGACCACCCCATCGTCGGCTGCCGTGGCCGCCAGCCCACCTTCGATGGCCGGGGTCATCACCCGCTCCGGCATCACCGCCCAAAGGTGGGAGGCGGAGGTGGAGGCTCGCATGTGCGTCGGCGACCTTGTGCACTACATCAAGTTCTCGCGGGAGGAGGAGGAGGAGCGCCTTGTCGAGCATGCAAAGAGCCTTACCGCCACCATGGCCGCAACACACGCCGAAGCAGAGGCGACGAATCAGGATATTTACGAGGAGTCCTGCCGCTTCGGGAGGGGGCATCGGGAGCGGCAGAGGTCATTCAAGGTGAGCATCACTAAAGGTGCAACAACGACAAGCACCGTATTGAAGTTGTCCAGCTCATCGGTAGGCTCGTCGTCCTCTACCTCTTACTAAGCACGCTCGGTAGAGGAGGGACTGCTAGAAGTAGTACAAAGCCCCTCCGTAGTAATAATAGTATTTACGGGCTATTTTGTTCAGTTCATCTAACTATACATGTGGTTTAACTATACAACGTACTTAAAATTAGCTAGTATATTATGTTGAACTAGCTATTTCAGTGCATGGTTGGCAACAATTGGAGAAAAGTTTGGTCGGTTCAGCCATCGAGTTGAACTATTTGTATAAAGAATGACTGCTTACTCTATGAATGAAATCTATGATTAATTACTGATTTATAGTTGCAAAAATTAGATAATGCTAGTTATTTTTAGCTGCAATTTTTTTACAAATTGCAGTGTTACAAGGTTGACAAAGGGCAACATTACTAGATCAACAAATGTTAATCTTTCCAATTTGATAAATGGCAATATACCCAATATGACAGATGCAAATCTTACCAAATTGTATGTACGTGGTTTCACATGGGTCATCCATAAAAAATGTTTGCGTTGAAGGGATGTACAAATCCTGCATGCCGGATTTTCTCTTGGCTTAGGGGCGAAGGAACCATAGCTCTCGCTTTGCATACCATATACAATCTGAACTATTTGCGATGAAGGGATGCACAAATCCTACGCGGCAAATTTTTCCCCTGTCTTACTGGGGAAGACCGTGGCTCTCGCTTTTTATATGGGTGTTCTATCTAAAACATTTGCGATGAAGAGCTCCACAAATCCTGCTTGGCACATTTTCCCTTGGTTTACTAGGGCAGCTGTCGGTTTGCATACGGGTGGCGTCGCGTGAATGGTTAGCAGAACCGCCACGATTTAAATTATACAAATGTTTGAGATATAACGAGGCATCTATTTGTTTTCAAAATACCTTCATTGGCCGTTAATTCGTGGGCCTTCTATCAAATTGAACACAAAACATAACACAACATGTGGTGCCATTCCATGATTGCCAATGCCAAGTTTCATTAATTTCAGACGAGTTCTGCATTTACTAGAATTTCAAAACCAAATATCTCAATGCTATCGACCGAGCCATGATGCCCAGGTATTTGAAGTTCATTCCCATTTCTTGCATGGGACGTAAAGCATGCACCCAAGGAGACACATATGATTTTTTCAACCCAATTTTCTACACTTGAGCATGTGCTTGTAGTTCAAATTTGAAATATGCACTTAAAATGCCTAGAAAACTTAGTTAATGTATAAAAATGTCCAAACAAACCCCAAATTATTCCAAAATTTAACATAACCCTCCTATCGGTGTGTGTTGTATCTAGAAAAAAATCAAGGCAAGAAGGGGCTATAGATGTTGTTTCATCCGGATGGTGACACACCTTCCCTACCGGACCACAGGGCTTCTTGTGAAAAGCTCTAGATTGTGAGGGGTGTATACCATAACCTGCCCCGGAATGGGACAATTTTTTAACCATAGCATGTTGGTGCCATTCCATGATAGCATGACAAGTTTCATGAATTTCAGACGAGTTTTTGTATTTACTAGAATTTTAATACCAAGTATCTCAACGTTTGCCGGCAAGCAACGGCAGCGAGGTGTTTGAAATTAATTCTCATTTCTTGCATGGGCCCTGAGCATGGACCCAAGGACACACATTTGATTTTTCCCATCTAGTTTCTGCACAGGAGCAAGTGCATGTAGTTCAGATTTGAATTATGCACATAAACTGCCTACAAAACTTGGTCAATGTATTAAAAAAATGTCCTAATGAATCCAGAAAAATTCCAAATTTTAACACGACACTTCTATTGGTCTATGTTCCCACTAGGTGGAAATTTGAAATCAAAAAGAGGCAACCAATATCATTTCATCCACAAAGGTCTTAAGTTCCCTACCGGAACCATGAGGCTTCATGTGGGAAGCTCTGTTTTTGTTAGAAGCCTATAACCAAATCTGCCCCAAATGGGGCAATTTTTCTACCACAATATGCTGATGCCATTCCATGATAGCATGCCAAGTTTCATGAATTTCAGACAAGTTTTGGATTTACTAAAATTTATAAACCATGTATCTCAATGTTTGCGGCCGAGCGACAGTGCTGAGGTGTTTGAAATTCATTCCCATTTGTTGCATGGGACCTAAGCATGCACCCAATGACACACATTTGATTTTCCAACCCATTTTTCTGCACTGGAGCATGTGCAGGTAGTTCAAATTTTCATTTTATGAATATAAAATGCCAAGAAAACTCAGTTAATGTATATAAATGTCCTAAGAAACCACGAAAAAGTACAAAATTTAAAATGACACTCCTCTTCTTATATGTTGACACTAGATAAAAATTGAAAGCAAGAAGAGGCACGAATATCGTTTCATCCGCGAAGGTGACACGTTCCCCTACCAGAACCATGAGGCTTCTTCTCAGAAACTCTGGTATGTGACAAGCTGATACCAAAATCTGCCTCAAATGGGACAATTTTTTTACCACATCATTTTCGTGCCATTCCATGATAGCATGCCAAGTTTCATGAATTGCAGACGAGTTTACAAACTATGTATCTCAATGCTGCGGCCCGGCGACGGTGCCGAGGTGTTTCAAATTCATTGCCATTTCTTGCGTGGGAGCTAAGCATGCATCAAAGGACACACATTTGATTTTTCAACACATTTTTCCGCACTGGAGCATGTGCCTATAGTTCAAATTTCAATTATGCATATAATATGGCTAGAAAATCAGTTAATTTATAAAAATGTCCAAACTAACCCCTAAAAATTACAGAATTTAAAACAACACTCCTGTTGTTCTATGTTGACAATAGATAAAAATTGAAAGAAAGAAGATGCAACAAATATTGTTTCGTCCACAAAGGTGACACGTTCCCCTACTGGAACCATCAGGCTTCTTGTGAGAAACACTGGTTTGTGAGAAGCTTATACCCAAATCTGCCCCAAATGGGACAATTTTTTTACCATAGCACTTCCGTGCCATTCCATGATAGCAAGCCAAGTTTCATGAATTTCAATCGAGTGTTCGCTTTAATGGAATTTCAAAACCAAGTACCTCAATGTTTGCAGCCGAGCGACGGTGCCGAGGTGTTTCATATTCATTCTCATTTCTTGCGTGGGTCCTAACCATGCACCGAAGGACCCACATTTGATTTTCGAACACATCATTCTGCACCGGAGCATGTGCAAGTAGTTCAAATTTGAATTAGGCACATAAAACGCCTAGAAAATCAGTTAATTTATGAATGGAAACATTTGATCGCTCGCTCGTCGCACACGACCTTATTTTGCCGAGCGTGTGTGATCGGAGGGCCTATCCCCGATGGCTTTCGGGTCATGTGGGAAGGACCCCCCTATCGCACCCACTCACTCAGCGACGGTTCAAAATGCCATCGCGGAAAGGGGTTAAAAACCGTTTTGTATAGCACCTCGATGTACCAGTGTTATGATCATATCTATATCCATGAATATTATTTGATCTCTTATATGCATGATTATTTATAGCCTCGTATTTCTTCTTCGAATCTTTGGTTTAGTTAGGCCAACTAGATTGATTTTTCTTTCCATGGGAAGAGGTGTTGTGTGATGGGTTCGATCTTGCGGTGTTCTTTCACAATGACAGAAGGGGTAGGAAGACAAGCATGTATTGTTGCTATGAGGGATAACAAGATGGGGGCTATTCCTACATGAATATATCTCATATACATCATGGCATCGTTCTTATTGCATTACTCTGTTTCCCCATGAACTTAATACACTAGACGCATGCTGGATAGCGGTCGATGTGTGGAGTAATAGTAGTAGATGCAGGCAGGAGTTGGTCTAGTAATATTGGACGTGATGCCTATATACTGATCATTGCCTTGCATATCTTCATAATTATTCGATCTTCAATCAATTGCCCAACAGTAATTTGTTTACCCACCATGTGATATTTCTCGAGAGAAGCCACTAGTGAAATCTACGACCCCTGGGTCAATACTTTATCATATTTGCTTTGAGATCTATTTTTATTCACTTTTATTTTTAGATCTATTGTTCCAAAAACGCAAAAATACCTTGGTGCACTTTTTTATTACTTATTTTATTTCACGTTTTATAGAGAGCTATTTATCCAGTCTACCACAGATCAATCTATCTTTCTACCGTGGAGGGATTGACAACCCCTCTTACGTGTCGGGTTCCAAGTATTTGTTCTTTGTGTGCAGGTACTGTTTATATAACTTTGCTTGGTTCTCCTACTAGATTGATACCTTGGTTTCAAAACTGAGAGAAATACCTACCGTAGTTGTACTGCATCATCCCTTCCTCTTTGGGGAAATACCGACGCAGTTTCAAGAAATATCATCGCTCCGCTTGCTCCGGCCCATCCTCGAGCCCGCTATGACACCCCTGTGACTGCCATGAGCTCCTGCTCCTAACCCCCCCCTCTTCCTAGAGTCGTTCTCTAGCTCTGGCTGTCATTTCACCGACGACAGAAACCCACCGCCGCGTGCGCTCATTGCCAACGAAGCTCCGGTGACCATTTGGTCCTAGGCATGCGACCACCGAGCTAGCAGCACCATGTAGAGCATCACCGGCGTGTTAGTTTTGTCACATACACACCACAACAATGTTTCCATTGAGATCTGACTTTGGCTGCTGCCTACCGTCATTGAAGTCGACGTCTCCGGCGACCGTAGCACCTCGCACTGCCACCATTCGGTGCATGACACTGGGAGCGTTCGAACGCACTTCTTTATGCACCGAACGATGACCTGTAGCGTGATCCTGAGCTCCACTGCCGCGTTTGACCTGCCGGCAGCTAAACACCGGCATGTTTGACCTATTTGACAAGGGCGTTTGACTCCCCAGGGCCTATGACAGCTGGGGCTAGACCTTGATAATTTTGGATTAGCCAAAATTAAACCTTAATTGCCACTGTGAATTAGCCTAGTCACTAACACGTGGGTCCCGCAGGTCAATTTGACCTGGACCTCCCTGTCGAACAGCTGATGTCACAATGATGTAATACTGACACAATAAATCATATTCTAGATTTAGTTTAATTTAGATAGCTAGGAAATTCCAGAAAATGCTATAAACTTCTAAACAAATCATATAAAATCAACCGTAGGTCACATGAAAATAATTTATATATAAAAAATGATCATATATCAACTGTAGGTCACATACAAATTTGAAGAGTCTATTTTTGGCATTTTCATGCATGATGTATTTGAAAATTTGAATAAGTGGCATTTGAATAATCACATATGGAGTTGAATTTCAATCTTTGGTTCAAACTAACTTCATTTAAACTGGTTGCTAGTTGCATTAGCTCAATCAAAAACATATTGCCATGTCATGATCATGCATCATATTGCTGCATTGCATTCATCATGTTTTTTCGCTGTTGGGGATATTACCGCTAGGTGTAAACCGGCCAAGCTTGGGCCGGGTTAGCTCCGCTAGTGGTGTAATCATGGAAAGGCCCAAGGCCTATAGTTGGTTTAGAACTTGTAGCCGTAAACCGGCCAGATGTATGACTTGTATTGTACGTTAGGAATAGAGAGATACCAACCGGGTGCAGTATGAACCGGTTGGGACTCTGCAAACCGACGGGCGTCACTCGTGTATATAAGGGGCGACCGGCGGTTCAAAGACAGACAAACACAACTCGAGCCTAGGCGAAGCTTGTTTGCTCCCTAGCCATCGAGACCACATCAATTCCATCACAACTAGGCGTAGGCTTTTACCTTCATCGAAGGGGCGAACTAGTATAAAACTCTTGCGTCTTTGTGTCGCTTTAACCCCGCAAGTAAACCCGTAGCGATGGCTCCACGACTAAGTCCTTACGCTAGGACATCTGCCGTGACAAATCCCCGACGGTTGGCGCCCACCGTGGGGCTATCGCCACGATGGTTTGACGATCTTGGAGGGCAAGCTCAAAGGACTCGAAGGCTACGTCGTGGGCGGATGACCAAGAGTCATCGCGGCGGATCTACATCGGCGATGCTGGATGGGGCCCGAGGCGATTCAATCGAGTATGGATACGGGTCCCTTCGGGCGGCATACACGTTTTCATCGGCAAGATCGGAGGGCTGGGCTGGGCGGACATCTGCACCGACCTCGTCGAGCGGCTCGACAAGCGCGACCTGCCCGAGCTAAACCGGCCGTGAAGCATGTCTTTGTTGGAGTCACCCATGGAGGAGTATGATGCGGTTGAGAGCATGATGGCGAGACCGTCGTTTACTCGGCGATGAATCTTCAGCAGGAGAGACCGAATCATTGTACCGGTTGCGAGGATGATATGATCGGGGCTGTTCGATGGTGCGATATTCGGACCCCCAAGCCAGCTAAACCGGGTTGGAGTGTTCATGGCGACGCAAGCAGCAAACCTCTCTTCAACCGCAGCAGCAATGCTCTCCGGTTCAGCGGCGGCGAGGGCAGAGGCCGGTGCGACCGCCGGTTCAAGTTCTATCAGATCTGTTTGATGCACTAGCGGCGCTCATGGCGGAGGATAATCCAGCGGATCGGGAGGCTCATAACGCAGAAAGTGCGAAGGTGAAAGAGCGATCACGCAAGCCAAAGTGGATCTAGCGGCGAGAGAAGGAGCGTATGGCTGCAGGCGGGCGCTTTAGATGCACAAGCTTACAAACTCATGCTTGACCAGCGCGTCGCGAGAGGTGTTAAAGCGGAGTACAGATCGCGCTGCCATCGATTTGACCCTAGGAACCTCTTCGCAGACCCGGGCGGACCCGATAACCCGCCAAAGACAGGAGGTAAACCGGATTGAGGCACCGGGAGCGGGGCGACGGTCCAACCGCGCCTGATGGAGCCCCCGCAGCAGAACACGGTGATTCCTCCGCCGATACAAATGCCCCCGGGCCATTATTCTAACCCTATGGACAACCTTGTTGCGGCGGCTGCACGATTGGAGGCGATCGATCGAAGAGATTCCCCTGGCGGTTGAGACACGCCGGGTTAAGGCTTCTCCGGACTGCACCGATCCAACAGAAGCGTATTCATACATCGCGATCGGATTCACTCTACGCCCGCCCAAGCGAGCTACTGGCGGCGCATGGATGAACTGGCCCTATCAAGTAACGCGCGGGACCGTGAAGCGGCCCGAGGCAATCACCAGATAGGCGGCGTTCGTGATGCTCAGGAAGTGGTGGATCGGGCCCGGGCACGCAGAGAGGTTGAGTTAGCAGCGCAGGATGATGCGGATCAACACACACCGGTTCGCCCTACCACCTTCGCCGGACCAGGAGTTACATCCGCTTTGGGAGTGCCCTGTTTAATCCCCGCTTTACGCAATGTGCGTCTGCCTAAGGATTTTAAGGGCCCGCGCAAGGTGCCGAATTACACTGCCGATCTATCCCCTGAAGCGTGGGTTGAGAGTTATGAGATGGCCATGGAGATGCTAGATGTTGATGAAGCCGCGTGTGCAAAGTACTTCACCATGATGATGGAGGCACGGTAGCACTTGGTTGAAAAGCTTGCCGCCCAATTCTATCAGTTCATGGGGTCGATTCACGGGCCGGTTTATCTAAATTTCAAGGATACATGTAAGCAGCCCAAGTCCATAGTAGACCTAGCGGCTTGCGTTCGGGAAGAAGGAGTCAACAACCCGTTGGAGTGCGCCGTGTGTCCGAGATTTTGCACTCTTGGACGGATCAATCAATGACTCGGCGATCATAACATTGGAAAGCAAGCGCGGTTTGAGCCTCTGAAATTTAAGTTGGGATGTATGAAGCGGTTACGCAATGATATGGGAACCCTCATGGCGCTTTGGTAAAATATGCCGATTGAGCGGTACCAAGGATCCCGGGCGGATGATGATGAAGCGAGGAAGGGAAAGAAGAACGGCAACTCCAAGCAGCAGCATTTCAAACCGGCGGGTCATGGAAACGGGGGCAAGCGCAAGGCTGATGGTAATCCGGATTTCGTAGCCAACACTAATGCGCAGGACAGAGGCCCGCGGCGCAGAGGCAAGGCGAATCGGGGTCCAAACGCTAGTGCAAACCGTTTGAATTACTTGTTGAATCAGCCTTGTCCCAAGCATGGAACGAAGGAATCCCCATCGAATCATCTTTGGAAAGATTGTTATATTATGCAGGAGTTCAAAAATTCCGATGCTTTCCGATATGACCAGGGGTCAGGTGGTGGTTCAGGATCCGGTTTCCATGGGCCGGGTCAGGACGGAGCTTCTGGTTCAGGGCATAACCAGGGCAATCTCAATAATCAGAGTAATCAAGGTGGCCCGCAGCGGCAGCAGCAATCGAGGTTATCGAGCCAACCAGCGGTTGAATGGCGGGCAAGTATCATGTTTTCACCACCAGTTTGGACAAAGCGGGATCGGAAGCTTCACAAGCAGGCGATAAACTCTGTTGAACCGGCTTTGCCGCGGTATTTGCGCTGGTCAGAGCAGCCTATCGTATGGAGCAGAGAGGACCATCCCCCCCGGGTTGATAATCCGGGTCAGCTGGCTTTGGTGGTTGATCCCCAGGTTGGGGGCTATAAGTTTACTAAGGTACTTATGGATGGAGGAAGCAGTATCAATATATTGTATTATGACACTTTCCGTCGCATGGGTCTCACAGATAAAGATCTCAGACCGTCCAATACGGTGTTCCATGGTGTAGTACTAGGCAAATCTGCTTATCCTATTGGTAAGATAGCCCTGGATGTGGCCTTTGGAGATGAGCATGATTCCCGGTCTGAAAAGCTAACTTTTGAAGTGGTGAAAATCCGGAGTCCATATCACGCCTTGTTTGGACGGCCAGTTTATGCTAAGTTCATGGCACGGCCTTGTTATATCTACTTGCAGCTCAAAATGCCGGGTTACAAAGGAACAATAACGGTGCATGGAAGCCGCCGAGTCGCTTTGGAATGTGAGGAAGGAGATGCAGCTTATGCGAGGCGATGCGTGCCACGGAGGAGTTGAAATTTTATAAGGACAATGTTGATCCGGCAGATATGACCCCTTTGAAGAAACCCACTCTGAGCATGAATCGGATCTGAAGTTTAAATCGGCGGTGAGACTAAGCTTGTTGACTTTGTGCCGGCGATTCGTCCAAGCAGTTCCTTGTCGGTACCAACTGGATCCCAAATAGGAAGGCGCGCTCATCGATTTCATCCATGAGAACGGGACATCTTTGCATGGAAGCCATCGACATGCGGGTGTCGAGGGAACTCGTGAGCACACACTTAACGTGGATCCTAAGTATAAACCGGTGAAACAGTTTCTCCGCCGGTTTAATGAAGAAAAGCGCAAGGCCATTGGGGAAGAGGTAGCGAGGCTTACGGCGGCTGGTTTTATCATTGAGGTGTTTCATCGGGTGGCTTGCTAATCCGGTGCTGGTCCTAAGAAAAATGGCACTGGCGTATGTGTGTGGATTACACAGATCTCAACAAGGCTTGCCCGGCAGATCCTTTGCTCTCCCCGCATCGATCAGATTATTGATGCCACGGCAGGATGTGGCGCTTAAGTTTTTGGGCGCATACTCGGATATCATCGAGATCAAAATGGCGGTTAAGGACCGGGGAAGGCGGCATTTATAACTCCCTTTGGAGCCTTACGCTATGTATCTATGCCTTTTGGGCTCAAGAGTGCCCGAGCTACTTATCGGCGGTGTGTGCAGAATTGCTTGCATACGCAGATTGGCCGCAATGTGCATGCTTATGTAGATGACATTGTGGTGAAATCAAGGCAAAAGGAGACACTGGTGGAAGATTTGAAGGAGACCTTCGACAACTTGCGCATTTATAAGATGATGCTTAATCCGGCCAAGTGCGTTTTTGGTGTTCCGGCTGGCAAGTTATTGGGGTTCCTGGTGTCTAACAGAGGAATCGAGGCTAATCCGGAGAAAATTAAAGCCATCACCTCCTTGGCTAAACCGAAGTGTATCAACGACGTTCAACGCCTGGCGGGCCGGATTGCTGCGTTGAGCCGGTTTATCAGTCGCCTCGGAGAGAAGGCCATCCCTTATACCGAATCTTTGAGGAAGGCGGATAATTTTATGCAGAGTCCACCGCGATGAAGCCTTTGAGGATTTAAAGCGGCTATTGGCCAACCCACCTGTTCTTGCGGCTCCGGTTGACAAGGAACCGCTATTGTTATATGTGGCAGCCAATGCTCGAGCAGTGAGCGTAGCCATTGTGGTAGAACGCAAGGAGGCAGGAAAAGAATATCCGGTTCAACGGCGGTTTATTATATCAGCGAGGTGCTTATTGAGTCAGCGAGAGATATCCGCATTGGCGAAGCTAGTCTATGGTGTGTTTATGGCCAGCGAAAGCTGAAACAATATTTCCAAGGGCATCCTATTACGGTGGTTAGTTCAGCTCCTTTGGGTGATATCATACAAAACCGGAGGCGATCGGCGGATTGCAAAATGGGCCATTGAGCTTGGGCGCATGGGCTAAAATATATACGCGCCGGCGGTGAAGTCACAAGCCCTTGTTGATTTCATTAATGGTGGACGAGTTACAAGCACCGGAGGGAAGCGGATCACACATCTTGGACTATTCATTTTGACGGATCGGACAATTGGAAGGCTCGGGTGGAGTCGTTTTAACTTCCCCACGGTGATAAGTTTTATTCGTTCTCCGTCTAATGTTCCTTGTACTAATAATGCAGCTGAGTCTGAAGCCTTGCTCCATGGTCTCCGGATGGCTAAGGAGATGAATTTAAGCGGGTTAAGTGCTTGGTGACTCGGACCGGTGGCTCGGCAAGTATCGGCACTTGGGATTCTAAGGACCCCTCATGGCCGCATATCGTCGAGAAGTGGATAATATTGCAGGTTGTTTCAAGGGCTATCAAGTGGATCATGTGGATCGCCGGAAGAACGGCGGCGACGCTTTAAGCCGTTTGGGTTCTCGGCGTAAACGGTTCCGCCTAATGTCTTTTGGACGTCTTGCACAACCCGTCGATTCAGCTCCTGGTGAAGCGGATTTGGCAATTCTGATCCGGAGGCTCGGTTGGTGGCGGCATTACATGCTATTCGGATTGGACGGTTCCTTACCTTGCATACATGACTCGAGGAGAGTTGCGACGATGAGGTTACGGCGAACAGATAATCCGGCGCCCAAATCTATAGCGATTATTAATGGTGAGTTGCATCATTGCAAAGTGTTTGAGGCGTTTCAACGCTGTGTTTCCCCTAAGGAAGGCTGTGAAATTTTAAGAGAAATCCATGAAGGGATTGCGGGCATCACGCCGGTTCAAAGTCCACAGTGGCGAAGGCATTCCGTCATGGGTTTCTTGGTTAGCTGCTCATGCCGATGCGGAGGACTTGGTCAAGCGGTGCGATGGATGTCGAAATTCTCGAGCGGGCTCATGTACGGCACAGAATTGCGGATGATCCCAATAACGTGGCCGTTTGCGACTGGGGCTGGACATGGTTGGGCCTTTTAAGCGATCCAAAGATAAGAAGACCCACCTGTTGGTGGCAGTGGACAAGTTCACCAAGTGGGTTGAAGCGGAACACAGTCGATAAGTGTGATGCGGCAACAGCGGTGCCGTTCATCAAAAGGTGATTTTCGGTTTGGCTTTCCACAGTATCATTCGACAATGGCACTAATCTGTCCAAGGGAGCTATGAAAGAATTACGTGAACGTGAGCATATCCGCAGCGTATCGTCGATGGCGCACCCAGATCCAACGGGCAGGCGAGCGTGCTAATCAGAAATCTTGCGAGGCATCAAACCCGATCGCTGGTTCCATTACGAGAGAACACTAGGGTGCTGGGTTGAAGAGCTCCCATCGGTACTATGGAGTATCAATACTATGCCAAACCGGTCTCTCGGCTACACGCCTTTCTTCATGGTTTATGGAGCGAAGCGGTTCTCCCGGTGATATCGAGCACGATTCGCCCGTGTAGCGGCTTATGTTGAAGCGGACAACGAGGTGGCACGACGGGCGCTTTGGACTTATTGGATGAGGGCGTGATATGGCAGCCGCTCGTTCGGCGATTTACCGGCAAGATCTTCGTCGTTATCACAGCCGCCGGGTTAAGACCGAGCCTTCGGGAAGGAGATTTGGTGCTTCGTCTCATCAAGACCGAACAGATATGCACAAGTTATCCCGCCTTGGGAAGGACCCTTTGTGGTCGAGAAGAATCTACACAGCGGTTCCTACTATCTGGTTGATATTCGAGGCGTAAAGACTCACGTACATCGGAGGAGGAGACTCATAGGCCGTGGAATATAGCTCATCTTGACCTTACTACACTTGAGTCATCGGCTAAGTTTATGTACATAGCATGACAATGTATATATTATCTTGATATAATAAAATCAGGGCCTCGGCTAAAGCGGGGTCTCTGTCTTTCTTTTCATGTGTGGTTACATGGAGTGCTTCTATTTTTAAAGCGGCCTCGGTTTACCCCTTGACAGATTATATTTATCACTTGGGGGCTTGGTAGGTGTCGAACCAATGCAACACCTCTTGATAGGCGAAAGCCACCGGATCATTGGGGACACGGTCACGTCTGAACCAGTCCGCCTCTTGGTCGGCCAATAGGGCCAGCGTCACTTGGAGGCTTGGTGAACCGAACCAATGTCATGCCACTTGGCGGCGTACTCGCCAAGAGTCTTTTGGGGACTGCCGACTAGCACCATCGCTACGCCTTGGGGGCTTGGTTGCGTCGACCATGGTAATGCCATCGACCAGCTTCATGAAGCTTTACTTTTGCAAAGAGTTATTGCCTTTGTTGCCATATTTTGGCGTATTTGGTATTCGATGTTTGTTGCGTTTTCAACCCGGCGAATATTTTTATCCGATTTAGTGTCGGTAACAAATTGACGGGACACGGTTTGGTATTACACGCAGTTTTCTCTGCTTGGTTTACCTTTTTTCCGGTTCATCTTTACGGAGTAACACGGGGGCTTGAGCTGTTTCAGCACGCCTATGTGGGAGTTATCGTCTCCCCGGACGGGCATGGTTTTTTTTTTAAAAAAAAGGCCGCCGCTTCAAGATTAGCTATGCGACTTCATGCCCGATCGGCAGGTATTTGTATCGCATACTAATTGATTTTTGATACACAAAATATATTGGATGCCATAAACGGTGGCGGTGTCACCACCGCCGAGGTTCACTTTTTGGTTGCAGGGGGTATGACTCAAACAAAAGTTTCATCTATGCACAAAGGCATATCCAGCAGCAAGTTTTAACTAAGGCTATTACAAGGCAACACAGTGCCCAAATGAGATCATTGTTCTTTGGATTAAACGGCTACCGGTTCACGACTGTTCTTCATCCTCCGCCGCTTCAGCATCTTCATCTCTACCCATCGGCTGGAAATCCACAGTGGTCCAGTCGATTCCCATTAGCGCTTGGAAAACAGCCTCTTCATGAATCAGACACGACGGTTCAATGTCAGGAGCGTAAGTGTGCTTACGGATTGGAGGGATCAAGTTTCCCGGTTCAAAGGTTGGAGCGGACACACGCTTATTCTGCTCATTATATTGGGCTTGATAGTGCTCCAAGTCGGCTTCTTCCGCCAGTTGACAAGCCAGCGGGCGTACCGCACGGTTTATTGCCCGCAAGTCCTCTTCACTAAAGTCTGAGCCGTCCTCCTTCACACTGGGATAGCCTTGCGCTGCTTCCACGGGATCAAAATCCGGCACCTGGCTTTGGCTCGGATCAAAGGCGTTGATGGCTCCGGTTCGTGCGGCAGATTTCTTCACCTCTTCAATCCGGGAAGGAAGGATGGATAGCGGTTCGAGGTATCTTGGATCGAGGGACGGCGCTGGATTGTTATGTGACATTGTGGTAATCACGTATTTGGGCTCCGGTATATAACTGCTCCACTAAAGTGTAGACAGCCTTGATTTCTTCCGCGTCATTGCCCAAGTGCCCAACGCGTGTGCTCGCATATGATAACAGGATAGTTTTAAACCGGAATAATGGTGCAGCGGGAAAAGCATATTACACTCATTCACGGGGAACTTACGAAGATGGCTGCCGTCATAGAATGCACTTGCCGCTTCACGGTGTCGGATCATCCACCACGGTTTAAGGGCAGCTTCAGCATTTTACGCCCGTTTGAGCAAGTTAGCCTTTTTGGTGGCCCGACCGTCTGTTCCTTCTTCATGTTTTCCTTCGCTTTGTTCGGCAGCAGTCAAGGTACTGGTTAGCTCCTTCTTGGCTTTGTCCGTCTCGGCCTGCTGGGTTTTCAAAGCCGCCTGTAAATCGGCAATCCGATCATCCTTGATCTTCACCTCAGCCTGCGCATTGATAAGCCAACAATTCAAGTTAAAGTCTCAACCATACAACACAGTTATATGCTTGACACTTGGGGGCTAATGTACCTTCAATCTTTCTCTTGCTAATACATGGCAAAGTCCCAAGTTGAATCTGAGTATTCAACTCGGCACTCGAGGGCTAATACCTGTTTGATTCTATTAAAGTGTTGGCAGGAAGTTTTTGGAGCACCGGTTTAAGTATGCATCGTTAAACCGGTGGCTATGAGGAAGTTTGCAAAGTCTATCAAAGAAAATTATCAAGTCGATTTGATCCAAGATTACAAACCGGCCCTTGGGGGCTACAAGGACTCTTGTCTTGATAATAAGGAAAGGAGTGTTACCTCAAACTTGTCTCTCATTAGTTTCACCAAGCCGACTTCATAATCACGGCTACTATAAAGCGGTTCGGTATCCGAATGAAGATCTTGGCGCTTAAAGCGGCATATGCTTCCAGCTCGGCAGCCCACTTTCCCTTGTTCAAAGTTGAAGAATCTTCCTTCACAGTATGCGGGTTAAGGTGGCAGCATTCCCGGTTGAGCGGCCCATGCGGTAATCTAGCGTCATCATCTTTCGACTCGACGGATCGCGTCGGCACGGCTGCTTCAGAGGGCTGCGAGGCTTTTCGTCGGACGGTGCTAGCGGGAGGATCGGCGAAGATTGAAGGGTTGGCAGGTATTTCTTCGGAATAACCTCCTCTTGAATCGGAGGGTCATTTGGAATATCCTCGGAGGCAGCGTTTTCGAGATCTGGCGCCGCTCATGATCGAAGCAAAGCAACCTCTTCAACTGTTTTGTCCAAACGAGCCTTCTTGCTGGGTTTGGTTTGGTCTGAAGAAACAAAGATTCGGGAACAAGGCATATACATTCTGAGAGAAAATCGAAAAGCGTATGCTGTATGGACTTACCAACGGCTATCTTCAGCGGAGGTAGCTGAGTGGTGACGATTCGCGAGAGGATGAATAGGAGGTGACACGATAATCGGAGTCGGACGGATTAAGATGTTGTGGAACAAACCCGCTTTGGAATTTAAGGCAATAAAGGTTGGAAACCTCGGTCGGTATTGTCGAGCGGGCTGTTTAGTAAACGGCAGAGGTAACTACCGTCCGCTGTGCGGGTGGTGCGACGAGCTTCATGTTCTTGTGTCTTCATAAAGAGTTTGGGATCCAAGTAAGCTAGAGGGTGAGAAAAGTTAACTTTCCGGTTTGCCCGGCGAAATTTTGGTGAAGGCAAATTTGTTGAATCGGAAGAGAGAATGGTTACCTCAGCAAATCCTGCATTGCTGCCTTCAGCGTCATCCTGACAAGCATCGTCATCAATAAGACGTGTAAAAAACAAGCCAAGAGAATCAAGTTCCGGATTACCCACATCATCGTCAATGGCGGATCGAACGAAGCGATAGTCTTCCTCTTGTGGCGGATTTCTTGACAACTTTTGTTTTGGGCGAATCGCCGCCTTGACTTTGTCGCTTTGTCACGAGAGAGTTTTTTGCTCCAAAGCGGATTATCGCCCTGTATAAGAAATAATTGAGAGTTGGATATATGAAAATAACAGCGGGTTTCTATAATGACACGATCGAGACTTACCGCAGGTGGTGCGTTGAGTGGTACGATGAGAGCTAAGCCGGTTTGAGCACAGAGGTGCTCCGGTTCATTCAGCATTCTCCTTACTGAATCCGTAACTTCATCTTCAGACAGTTCCAGTTTGGTGTGTCGGAGTGGGTCATCGACGCTGCGGTATACTGGCACATCAAGCGAACGCCGGCTCAAAGGCAATATGCCCCAAGATAACCAGCAGCGTGCCAGATCGATCCCAGTCAAACCGTTGGCCATGAAGGCCCGAAGCTTGGATAGTTGTGGGGCGTATTTGCTTCTTTCTTTGGCAGTCAATCGTTGCGGAAAGGGATGAGTGTTGCTTAGCCGCTCTGGACGAAAGCCAGGTAAAGATTTTCACCTTGAGGAAGTGTCTTTGCAGTAGAACCAAGTCGCGTTCCACTCTTTGGGGTGTGGAGTTTGGCGTGGGGATAAGTGATCTCCTTCCTCTTACGGATAGCCATACCGCCCAATTACGTATTGGGGCCGTCGGTGAATTCGGTCGGCGGTTTAGGTGGAAAGATCCTGAACAGTTCAACGAAGGTTCCTCTTGCAGATATGCTTCGGACAGCACTTGAAAGTGGCACAGGTTGGTATGAGTTGGGGCCGATATCTTGGGGACGGAGTTGAAAATTGGCCATCACGTCCGGTAAAATTTTACCAGGCGGTTTGAAACCGGGCGGTGATCATGAAAACTACAACTTCTCCTTCACGAGGTGTGGGAGGACATTCCTCTCCGGGGACCCTCAATGGATTGTGTTTTGATCATCTAAAGTACCAATCGATACCAGTTCTTTCAAGCTGTGTCTCGGAGATGCGGAAGGAACCCGTTGCATTCGTACTCTGTTTGGCCATCATAAGATCTACAAGGAGAAGGATCCGGTTTAAGAAAGGGCTTATTACAGAGTGATTGATCTAAAGTTATGATAAACCGGGCGGTTCCTATAAATCGATCGTTATCGAGATGATGTCGAGTGCGATCTGGCGGTTCAACAAGGGGACTAATGGTGTACCGATGCGGTTTAGCAACTTTTACTATGGTGAGTTAAACCGCCCAATCTTGGCCGAAGAAATTGAAGTCATGGACAGAAACAGGTTTCACAAAATTCATGTTTACTACGGATCAAACGCGGATTTTCGAGAAAAACAGGAAATGCGTCATGAGTAAAGAAGAGACAAGAAGTGCGCTATAAGGTGTATGTATATATGCGAAGATCTATGAGATTAAGATGAAAAGTGCAGCGGATCGCAGGAGTCGTCGTTTGGTACGAGCGGATTCATAGCATGACTCAAGGTTAGAAAGATGAAAATGTACGAAGAACGGGGCATGAAGCTCGAACCTAGAAACAGATCTAAAATGAAGAACAGTGATGAAGGGCAAGAAGCTTACGGAAGCGGAGGAGATGCGGAGAAAGGTCGCGATGCTCGCATGCGTACAGGTTGATGCGATGGCCTAGGGACGAAGCGAAGTTGATGATGACGGCGGAGCTCAAAGGCAGCGGCGAGGAAGAAGAAGAAGAAGCGAAGGAGAAAAAGAATGACCCTTCGGTCCTATTTATAAAGCAATAAAACTAGGTCAAATCGTAAATCCAGGGACTGTCATTAAGGAAGGCGTTACAAAGGATAAACTTCAAGATGACGTCATGCGGTTTCTGATGACGAAGCAATGATGTCATGCGGTTTCTGATGATCGAAGCAATGATGGCGTGGCGGTTTATTAAACAAAGAAGATGTCAAGACACGAGGTTACGTGAAGGATTGACATGAACCAGTTCAAATCAATCTGGGGCCTAATGTTGGGGATATTACCGCTAGGTGTAAACCGGCCAAGCTTGGGCCGGGTTAGCTCCGCTAGTGGTGTAATCATGGAAAGGCCCAAGGCCTATAGTTGGTTTAGAACTTGTAGCCGTAAACCGGCGGATGTATGACTTGTATTATGCGTTAGGAATAGAGATACCAACCGAGTGCAGTATGAACCGGTTGGGACTCTGCAAACCGACGGGCGTCACTCGTGTATATAAGGGGACGACCCGGCGGCGGTTCAAAGACAGACAAACACAACTCGAGCCTAGGCAAAGCTTGTTTGCTCCCTAGCCATCGAGACCACATCAATTCCATCACAACTAGACGTAGGCTTTTACCTTCATCGAAGGGGCCGAACTAGTATAAAACTCTTGCGTCTTTGTGTCCGCTTTAACCCCTGCAAGTAAACCCGTAGCGATGGCTCCACGACTAAGTCCTTATGCTAGGACATCTGCCGTGACAAATCCACGACATTCGCTGTTGTCGGTTTTAAGACGTTTAGATCAATGCCAGTGATCAAGACACAATGCTATCTTCAGAAATGTCAGGCAAGCAAACCCCCCTTGAGCATTCTGATACAATCCCATTCTCTCACTCTTCTTCTCTTTTACTGCATTAGGACAACAATGATTCAACCGTTAGATGTTGTGGTCGTTGAACCCATTCCTCTGCATGACCTGCCTTTGCCACCGTACATACTTGAAACCCACTAGCATGGGTACGAGTTGTTTGAGCCATGATGTGCCTACTCATTCATGTTTTCTTATTATGCCTGCCACGCTTAGAGTTGTGTTAGGTCTGATTCGTATGGGATGGATAGGAATGGCGGTCAACATGTCCTACTATTGAGAGGTAAGTGTGTGAACACGATTTGGTAAAGGTGTCGATGAGAGGTCATGTAGGATTACATGGTGGGTTGTTTCATTTAAACCGTCCTCGGGAACTGATTTTTGTGTTTGTGATCCAAGAATAGCTACTACCCTGCATTGGGCCTGAAACCCATGGACCCTCTCGACTTATTAATCGCCTTGATCTCTATCCAGGAATTGCAACTAGTTTCTCATGTTTGTAGGATATGTGTTCGAGACCGTGTGTAGCGCTGACCCTAGGGGTGGTCTATGATGTGGTATAGCACTCTTGCATGGTGTACCAAGGCACCCATTTGATGGGCTTGGGAACCCTGCACACATCGTTTAGGGCCGTAGTGGATATGTCGGCTGAACTTCCTTGTGGATGGAACTCAAATAGGCGTTATACATGGACTATAGATTTGTGTGGTTAGTCAGGTAGTGGCAGACACCATCGCTGGGCTTCCGCTTGAAGGTTTCCAAGTACATGTCATGTAAACGGCGATAAAGTGGTGAGAGCATGTATGAATAATTACACACCTATAGGGTTATCAAACTATTCAAATAGTTGCATCCGCGGATATGGACTACTTGTAAAGCTTACATTGTTCATAGACAAGTTGAAGTGGATACCCTAAAATGCGCAAGATTAGTGTGATTGCTATGGACGGCCTTCTCATAGGGAGACAGAGGCAGATCCATAGTGGTGCATTGTTATGGTGAATGTCGGTGTCAAAACCGGCGGATCTCCGGTAGGGGGTCCCGAACTGTGCGTCTAAGGCTAATGGTAACAGGAGGCAGGGGACACAATGTTTTACCCAAGTTCGGGCCCTCTCGATGGAGGTAATAACCTACTTCATACTTGATGATATGAGTATTGCAAGAGTAGATCTACCATGAGATCATAGAGGCTAGACCCTAGAAGCTAGCCTATGATGATTATGATTGTTCTTCTACGGACTAAACCCTCCGGTTTAAATAGACACCGGAGGAGGCTAGGGTTACACAGAGTCGGTTACAAAAGAAGGAGATCTAACATCCGAATCGCCAAGCTTGTCTTCCACGCAAAGGAGAGTCCCATCCGGACATGGGATGAAGTCTTGAGTCCTGTATCTTCATAGTCCAACAGTCCGGCCAAATTATATAGTCCGGCTGTCCGGATACCCCCTAATCCAGGACTCCCTTAGTAGCCCCTGAACCAGGCTTCAATGACAATGAGTCCGGCGCTTAAATTGTCTTCGACATTGCAAGGTGGGTTCCATCTCCGAATACTCCAAAGTAGATTAAGGATTGTGTCCGGCTCTGTGAGATAATTTTCGCACACCACCGTAGAGAGCATAACACTTTACAAATCTAATCCGCTGACAATTTTTTTACGGTGTGCCCTTGCGCCGCGGCCTGGCTCAATACGAACCAGTTTTTCTCGACCTGCCTCGACACGCGTTGCAAGGCGGTTTTATTGGCACGCCTTGTCGGAGCAGAGATCGTGTTCCCCTTATTGGGGGATCCTCCATCAATACGAGCGCAGACAACCCCACTACGCCTGTTCATATGACTCCATGTTTTTAGGCAAGTCCCAAGCGGTTATGCTGAGGACGCTTGATATTAACCCCCTTTATAGAGGGGCCTAGGCCTATCCCTCTTTCCTACCATGCTTGCGCCTTTCTGCATCTTGAGTTCCAACACCCGAAGCCCAAGCTTAGGCACTTTGGATCTTCAATCATGTCCCGATCCAACCTTCAAGGCCGGTGGATGGCAGAGGAGGACATTACGAAGCTTAGGGATGTCAGATATCTGACCGCCGACATCAAGCACATGCTTCCTACTCTAGCCAATGAGAGCATCGTATTTGTTTCTCACTTCCTCCGTGGCCTAGGTTTCACCCTCGATCCCTTCGTGAGAGGGCTCATGTTCTATTACAGGCTAGATTTTCGTGATCTAGCTCCGGACTCCATCCTTCACATCTCGTCATTTATCATCGTGTGCGAAGCCTTCCTCCACATCACCCCGCACTTCGGCTTATGGCTCAAGACCTTCAATGTAATGCCGAAGGTGATCGAGGGGCGACACGTGGAGTGCAGAGGCGCTGCAATAAACAGAAACACCGACGCCCCATGGCCAGAGGGCTTGTTCCCGGAGGTGTCCGATCAATGGCAACGGAGGTGGTTCTACGTCATGGCTCCCAGAGACACAAAGTGGGTGGCTGCCCCCGACTTCCGCTGGGGCCCTCCGCTTCAACTGGCATCATGGGCCAACGTGGGACTGGATTGGGGGCCTGCTAATGACGTACCAACATTGCAGAGCCGCATTCGGGAGTTTCTTGAGAGGGACATTAGTCTTGTCAGCGTAATTCAGGTAATGCTAGTCCGACAGATCTTGCCGTGAAAACGTCGGCCTCTCCGGATGTGGGAGTTCAACCCAGAAGGTCCGCGCACTATTCAACCCTTCTTCGGCATGACGCTCGAAGGAATGTGTAAGTTATTCTTTGGACCACAAGTAAAGTGTCCGAACACCACTGAGGATGAGGGCCTGAGCTGCAACCGCCCAGATACCCAAGTAAGTAACCCAGAAACCGAACACATCATTTATATTTATCATAACATTATTCTGAAAACCATCCGCGGCCAGGATTGGCTCAGCAAGGCAGAGAGAATCAGGTGTCCGGCACCGCTTCCCGAAGGCTCGCCTAGTGCCGCCGTAGCTAGGATGCTTAGTTGTGTGCTAAGCCAAGTGCCCTCGGGGAAAGACGAAGGGAAGAACAAAGAAGCAGAGCTTCACACATTGCACATGCAAACCGGGGGAATTACTATCTCCATGAAGGAGGATAATCGGGGAGGGATCTATGGTCTCCTCCCCCCGCGGGAAGAAGAGAGCCGCCTCCAAAGACATGGAGACGGAGGTGCCTAAACAAGGGAAGAAAACTTCACCAGGGGGCCCTGCCCCGGAGGGCGTCCTCACCGAGCCATGCCCGCAAACGGGCCAGCCCTCAGCCGAGCTGTAAGTTAATCTAAATACAAAGCTACTGCTTCCTCCTCCGAGAACAATAACCAGGATCCGTTCTTTGCAGTCCGGCTAGTAGCTCTTCTCGACAGAGTTCGTCTTCGGGGGATCTTCTTTCGGAGATGATGGAGAGTGAAACCCCACCTTCCTCTCTACCTCATGGGGCGGGCGACCCCGAGGTGTCATCATGGAGGAGTCCAGATTCACCGAGGCCGGAAGCTAATACTTCGGCCGCCCTGAGCCCGGAGCATTTGGCTCCCACGGGGGGCAGTGAGAAGGGTCCGGACTGACCCAAATGATCGGCGGACACGCCGACGGGCTTGGAGCAAGCTGCTCTCTCGAAGGACCACCGTTCATTAATGAGCACGGTGCTTTAGAAGATTTCATCCGCCACAAGCGGGTTGAATGAAGCTTTTACGAGCCTGCTCAAAGGCTTTGAGGTATATAATGAAATACATAATTTTTTGGTTGTAGCGCACGCGCTAGGTGTGCTCCGTATAGATAGTAGCCCCTGAGACTCTGGTTGCCAGCTCTAGGCGGCAAACGGAGGATCACACTCTTAAGTAATGATCGCACTGTATTCATGCGCATGTGGCTAAGGGTCCGGCGGCCGACCGGACCGCTGAAGTCGCCGAACTAAGGCGACAGATTGAAGTTGTGGACGCTGATATCACGCTTGTGAATGAGCGGCTTAACGAGTCACAGAGTATGTGCTCTGTTTTCCTTGTTTTTATAGAAAATGTTAAGAGGAGCATAATGTTAATGTGATATGCTTCGACTGCAGGCGGAGCTGCTGCCATGGAGGCCCGGATGGCGGAGCTTGCCCTAGCCAAGGAACAAGCCCGGGCTAGCAATGCGGCTGCCCTAAAGGCGGCCGAAGATTTGGGAGCCGAACAAGCTGCTCATCGCCGAAGCGAAGATAAAATAGCCGAGATGGCTCTGGAGCTGAAAAACGCTGTTGGCCGGTATGAGCTCCTTGAAAAGGAGAATCAGGCCAAGTCGTCTGACCTAAAGAAGGCCCTTGATGAGGACAAGGAGTCACGTTCCAAAATTAGGGATGCGCGGGAGGAGCTTCAACAGGCCGGAGAAATCACGGCTGGAAGCCCCTTTCTATTGTGTATGAAGTTCTTAGATCCAAATTACGCTCCTCTAGTTTGGCGCTGGAGCACTGTAGATGCGAATGCGGATCTGGCAAAAAGTACGGCTTATGCGACCAGGTTTTTCGAGGATAAAAAATATAGTGAAGTGGAAAGGCTGTTCTGGTCGCAATTCAGTGCTCCAACGCACCCGTTGCCATTGAGTGAAAGGAAGGCCGCTGTGGCCGAGCTCCGTAGGTTGTCCGGTCTTGCAATGAGGATTGTAATAGACCATCTATGGCCAAAGGGGCCGAAGCCGGATAGTTATTTTGGTTTAGTGCAACAATTCCTTGGCGCCGTATCACGAATCGATGCCATGAAGAGGTCGGCGTGCATAGAGGGTGCACGGATGGCTCTTGCCCATGTTAAAACATATTGGGCAGATATGGAGGCCACCATCATTGCAACCCAGAATCTGGCGGGAAGCCAGGATCCGGCCAAGCACTACTTGGAGCAGGTAACAGAAGGTGCTCGTTTAATAGAGGCTTAGTGCTCAAATAATGTCATGTTCGAGTGACAAATCGTTCTGTTGTAAAAACAATTGTATTTTAATTATAAAGGCTATGTTTATACTTTTGCCCGAAAGTGTTATTGTGCCTCCTGTGCGGCCGTTTAATGTATATATAACCTGAAAGTTAGCAGTCGTTGGCTTTAGCCCCCACGCATACAATGCAGGGGTGTTCGCAAAAATGTGCGTAATCACACTTGATCCAACGTCTTGGTCCATTAAGGAGGTGATCGCACGTCGAACTAGGCAACCGGACTATATAGCTTTAACACTTCCACTTAGCCATAGGAGTTTGACGGTGGGGCTACTATGTAGTCCCTGGTACCTTTGCGTACATCCATATACATGCATGTGTGTACATGACCGGGAAACGGTCCTTCGTTAATGCGGAGGAATCCTAACGATTCCGATAAGTCCTCGAGTTGACCAGTCTCTCGCTATATCATGACAGTCAGTTTTCGGATTTCTCTACTGAGGTGCTCATCCGGAGTAACCAGGGTACAATCACAGTAGTTCTCCTTTGGCCGCCTTAGCCGATAGAAGTGGAACGTAAGGCGACAAACCCAGGAGCCGGTCAAACCCAACATTTTACCAAAGACATGATTCAGAGTTGATGCATATAAGGCCAAACTAGCGACTCCGAACACTCTCGAAGGTATTCGGACTTTATAACATATACTGGGCTGAGTAGCGCCCTTGATTATGAACCCTATATTTCTAGGTACGTGCATTAGTCTGTCGTGGCGAAATGCCAGTAACGCCAGTATCCCCTGTGGGTGTATTGAGTACCCATGGGATGTCAAGCAACAAGAGACAATAAAGAAGGTTTACACAGGGGCTTAATCTAAAGAGAAACCTTTGAGCGGGGCCCTGCTGCACATCTGCGCCTTTGTTTCCGTTGTGCCATGTCCTGGGAGGGTATCGCACGAATGGTGTCTGTAGAAAGGAAGACTCATATAAAAGAGTATGAAACAAGCGTTCGAAGAGTTGGTTATTATCAATGGATAGTAGAAGTGTAAGACATTGGCCTGTTAATAAGATCAAGTCAAAAGGTGGGCTTTATTTCATATTTGCAGCCCCTGGTGCCCTCTATAGGATTACGTGTATAGCACCCAACTCAGGTTTATCTGGGCTGTTACCAACAGTGGTGCACCGAACTCGTCTAACCGTGTCCGTGGTCTTAACGACTGATCATGCATTCTGATAGGAGAGGTCGCTTAGTGTCCGACTGCTAGAGCCACCGCATACTCTTCCGTACGTAAGGAACGCTCTGTATTTCCGCTAACGGTGATGACACCACATGGACCGGGCATCTTGAGTTTAAGGTAGGCATAGTGTGGTACTTCATTGAAGCGAATGAAGGCCGTTCTTCCGAGCAATGCATGATAACCACTTCAAAGGGGAGCGATGGTGAAGAGTAATTCTTCGCTTCTAAAGTTGTCTGAACAACCGAATGTCACCTCTACTACGAGGGAGCCCCTGCAGCGGGCCTCAACGCCTGGTATCACCCCTTCAAAGGTGGTGTTATTTTGGCTGATTCTGGATGGCTCTATCCCCATCCTGTGGACAGTGTCCTGATATATTAGATTGAGACTACTGCCGCCGTCCATGAGGACACAAGTGAGGTGGTATCCATCGATTATTGGGTCGAGCACCAAGGCAATCGATCCTCCATGCGACATACTAGTCTGGTAGTCCCTGTGATCAAAGGTGATTGGGATGGCGGACCAGGGGTTGAGTTTGGGGGTGACGGGCTCTATAGCGTATGTGTCTCTGAGCGCGCGTTTGCGCCTTCTCTTGGGTATGTGAGTTGCGTCGATCATGTTTACTGTTTTTACCTCTGGTGGGAATTTTTTCTGTCCCCCAGTGTTCGGCTGGTGAGGCTCATCCTCGTCTTCACTTGGTGTTTCCCTTCCCTTGTGTTCGGCATTTAACTTGCCGGCCTGCTTAAAGACCCAGCATTCTCTGTGAGTGTGGTTCGCAGGTTTTTCGGGGGTGCCGTGAATTTGGCACAATCTGTCCATGACTTTGTTTAGGCCGGTGGGTCCCTCTTTGCTACCTTTAAATGGCTTCTTTTGTTGACTGGGTCGAGAGCTCCTGAATCCGGCGTTGACCGCTGTGTTGTCCAGACTTTCTTCCTTGTTTCGACGCTTGTTTTTATTGCGTCGTGGCATCCCGTTGCCATCCCTAATTTCAGATGTGCCCGGGTCGTTGGTGCCTCTATGGGCCAACCAGTTGTCTTCACCCGCGCAAAAGCGGGTCATAAGGCTTGTTAAGGCTGCCATCGTCCTCGGCTTTTCTTGGCCGAGGTGTCTAGCGAGCCACTCGTCTCGGATACTGTGCTTGAAAGCCACTAGGGCTTCGGCATCGGGACAATCGACAATTTGATTCTTCTTAGTGAGAAATCTGTTCCAAAGCTTACGGGCAGACTCTCCGGGTTGTTGAATTATGTGACTTAAATCGTCAGCGTCCGGAGGTCGGACATAGGTCCCCTGAAAATTGGCCCTGAAAGCATCCTCAAGTTCCTCCCAACTTCCGATTGAATTTTCGGGGAGGCTTTTCAACCAGTGCCGAGCTGGTCCCTTCAACTTGAGGGGAAGGTATTTGATGGCGTGGAGGTCGTCCCCACGAGCCATGTGGAAATGAAGGATAAAATCCTCATTCCAGACCCCGGGGTCTGTCGTTCCGTCGTATGCCTCTATGTTCACCGGTTTGAATCCCTGTGGAAATTCGTGATCCAGTACCTCTTCGGTGAAGCACAGAGGGTGCGCAGCCCCTCTGTATCTGGACATGTTGTGGCATGTTGTCGACTGTTGTTGTGTCCGGTGTTGATTCCGAACTGGTATTCGATCAGTCTAATCGTTTTGGTGACCATAATCCTCCGCCGGAGCTTGTCCTCTAGATCCATAGATGGACCTGGTTGCGCCGGCCCTTTTGTCCAGGAGCTCACGTAAATCGTGTGCGGCGTCAGTAGCTGCTCTATTGTGGTCATGAAGTGGTTGGTCTGGCCTACTGGCCGTATTAGTTTTTGGCGGAATGGCCTCATCGTCGAATTCTGGCAGCAGCTTGCACTTTGGGTAGCTCTTTGTGTGGCGATCGTCACCATATTTCTCTTTGCTGTCTAGCACTTTATTCCAACTGTGGTTGAGCGTTTCCTGTGCGGTCTTAAGCCTTTGCTTCTGCTTCTTTAGGCTTCTCGCAGTAGCCATAAGTCTTCTGTGGAGGTTATCTCGTTCCAAACGTTTTTCCGGGATGATGAGTGGATCGTCGTCTGGACTGTGCTCTTCTCCCGAGGCAGGTTGATGAGTTCGGCCCTCGGGATCGCTGTGATTGGGTGTCTGCTCCGGGCTATGTTTGGCATGACCTGGCTCATCCTGCTCCATCGCTGGGTCCATATGGTCGTTGTTGCCTTTGGAGTTGACTGTGGTGTCGATCTTTGTAGCGCTGTTATCGCTAATTTTTACTGTGGCTGGACTTAGAGCGGCGTCTGCGCCATCGTTTTGGCTTTTGTCCGGGGGTTTTATCCTCCGTATTTTCCTTTTTGTCGCCCTCATCCTCCTTAGGCGTGTCCACCATGTATATATCATATGATGAGGTTGCAGTCCAGCGCCACATGGGCGGTGGTTCCGAATCGTTCCCTGCGCTCATGTCCATACCGTCGGTGTCGTCGGAGTCGAAGTCAAGCATGTCTGTTACGTCATCGACAGTGGCTATGAAGTGGGTGGTGCGTGGCCAATGAATTTCTTTGTCGCCTGCTTCCCCCACGAGCCGGACATAGTTCAGCCAAGAGTCTCCTGACAAAGAGAGAGACCTTACTGAATTCAGCGTGTCGCCGAAGGGCGAGTGCTGGAAGATATCCGCGGCGGTGAACTCCATTAACGGAGCACACTCGAATTCGGCGGGCCCGGGGGCGCGCGGTCTGGAATTTACAGTAGGACACAAGTCCGGGTGTCCGGTGACACAGACTTCCTTGGGGGTGGAGTCTATGTTTGTCTCTACTACCGATGAGTATGCGGCCTCTTGGGCGGGGTCCATCCACCTGTCCTCGGTCGACGCGATCTACCCCGGATTTAGGTCCGGAACTCCTGCAGGTGCGATATCCCGAGTATTGTCTGACAGCAGGTCTAAGCCGTGCTCATCGTGACTGTTCGGCGCTCCTGGCGTAGGCCCAAATCCGTCGAAGATCAAGTCTCCGTGGATATCGGCTGTCACGCCAAGATGCGACCCTATCCTAAAGGAACTCGAAGGTCCCACCAAGGATAGAAGCGCATCTTGAAGACGCTTTTGTAAGGTGGATATCATTACATCAACATTAGATAATAGATAGGGATACATACAAAAGGCATACAATGCCACACGAATACAACATCACAATACATAAGAGCAACATCTGACTACGGATGAAACACAAAAAGAAACTCAAACGACATCCACCCTGCTAGCCCAGGCTGCCGACCTGGAACCTGTCCCCTGATCGAAGAAGAAGCAGAAGTCGAACTCCAAAACAAGCAAACATTGCTCTCGCGTCATGATCATCGCATAACCTGTACCTGTAACTATTGTTGTAGTAATCTGTGAGCCATGAGGACTCAACAATCCCATTACCATGGGTAACAAGACTAGCAAAGCTTAATGGGTAAGGAAAGGATAAGTGGTGAGGTTGCAGCAGCAACTAAGCATATATGGTGTCCAACATACGCAAGTAAGAGCGAGAAGAGAGCAAGCGGAACGGTCGTGAAGCTAGCAATGATCAAGAGGTGATCCCGAACTCCTACTTACGTCAATCATAACACAGAAACCGTGTTCACTACCCGGACTCCGCCGGAAAGAGGCCATCATGGCTATACACACGGTTGATGCGTTTTAATTTGAATCTGGTGTCAAGTTATCTACAAGCAGACATTAACAAATTCTCATCTGCCACATAACCGTGGGCATGGCTCTCAAAAGTTTATACCCTGCAGGGGTGTCCCAACTTAGCCCATGATAAGCTCTCGCGATCAACGAAGGATATTCCTTCTACCAGGAAGACCCGATTAGTCTCGGAATCCCGGTTTACAAGACATTTCGACAATGGTAAAACAAGACCAGCAAGGCCGCCCGATGCGCCGACAATCCCGATAGGAGCTGCACATATCTCGTTCTCGTGGCAACACCGGATAGGTCACCTACGAGTAAAACCAACCATCGAAGTTGCCCGAGGTGGCCCCTTGATCTGCTTCGGTTCGGACCAGACTTAGAGAAGCAAGCGGCCGGGGGCTAAAATAAAGATGACCCTCGGGTTGGCCGACCCAAGGGAAGGGTATAGGTGGTGGTGAGGCAAATGGTAAAACCAAGGTTGGGCCTTGCTGGAGGAGTTTTATTCAAAGTGAACTGTCAAGGGGGTCCCATAAATCACCCAACCGCGTAAGGAACGCAAAATTCGGGAACATAACGCCGGTATGACGGAAACTAGGGCGGCAAGAGTGGAACAAAACATCAGGCATAAGGCCGAGCCTTCCGCCCTTTACCAAGTATATAGATGCATTAATTAAATAAGAGATATTGTGATATCCCAACGTAATCATGTCCACCATGGAGCAATCTTCAACTTCACCTGCAACTAACAACGCTATAAGAAGGGCTGAGCAAAGCGGTAACATAGACAAGCAATGGTTTGCTAGGAAAGGTGAAAAGGTTAGAGGCTGACATGGCAATATGGGAGGCTTGAAGAACAAATGATAGGTAGTGCAGCATAGCGATAGAACAAAGCAACTAGCATAGCAATGATAGTAGTGAGATCCAAGGTGACGGTCATCTTGCCTGAAATCCCGCTAGGAAGAAGAACGAGTCCATCAAGAAGACGAATGGGCGTAGTCGAACGAATCCTCACAACTCCGGAATGAAACCAAAGCTAACGAGAGAAGCAAACCGGAAAGAACCAAACAACATGGTAAACACACAAGCATAATCATGGCATGATGCACAATCAATTATGATGCATGTCCGGTTTAATGAGGCATGGCATGGCAAAGTGCAACAAACAATACTACAAGTTAAGTGGAGCTCAATATGCAACGAGTTGCACATAGATGAAACACCACATTCATTTATTTAGTTCCCTCCCATTTAAGCTACCAAACAATTTGAAATGTTGTTAAACATGGCAAGAGGTGAAGCATAATTAAGCTACCTATCTAGGCAAGTTTAAAAGAGGCCGGAACAACAAACAACAATTTCCGGAAAATCCTCATATGCAATTTATGAATTAGCTACTGTTCTGCCCTAAAACATATTTTAAAGTTGTTAAACAGGAAAATAAAGTGGACCATGTTAAACTAGGCATTTTTCCACCCCATTTACATATAAAGTTTATTAAAAACCGAGTTACGGTTAATTAGTTATGAAATAAATCATTTTAGCATGGCAATTATGCAAATTAATGCAAACAACAATTTAAACATTTCGAATATGGATGAAAGCAGCCTATTGTGAAACTAGATAAAATTCTAAGCATTTTATATATATAGTTTGTTTAGTTTGGATGCACGCATATTTAGCTATAGACATTTTAAAACAGTGGCAATTCAGTAAATTTGCATGCACTGAAAAATGCTAAAATACAACAGAGTGGAAAAAAAATATGCATGGGCCTGAAGCATCACAATGCAGCGGCCCAAATGAGTTCGGCCCATGTGGCTGTGAGAGTGTGCAAAATAATAGGAAAACGTAGCAAAAGAAGGGGGCGGCTGGGACTCGAACCCCAGACCCCTCGAATGAATAGTGGCCGCGCTAGCCACTGGGCTAGCTGTGTGTTCCTGATGCAAATAGAGATCGACAGAACATAACACATGTGCGCATCACGAACAGGACAAAAACTGAAGCATGCGCATGGGGACTCGCCGGCGATGGGAGCCAGCAGCAACTCTTGCTGTGGTTGCAGAGGGCCGGCGGGGGTGCGGAAACGTGCCAGGGTACGTGTGGTGGAGCAACGGCGTGAGGTTGTGGGTATGGATGTGCAAGGCGTGGACAAGCAGCTGCCGCTCGCCTGTGTTGTATGCGTGGAGAAGCAGAGAAAAACAGAGGAGGCTGTCGGCGCGTGCGAGCAGGACGGCGGAGGAGCTCGTCGGAGCTGTTCCGGCAACAAATACACGCGACGGAGGGAGCGGATGGAAGCTATGCAACGACGCGAACTCCATCGTACCAAGCATGCAGCGGGAAGTGAATGGATTCCTCGCTAATGATGGGGTTCTGCGGTGATGCAGGGGCGAAGCCAGGCGTGTGCGCATGCAGCGTCGGGTGTGTGACGTGGTGCAAGAAACAGGGAGACGCGAGCGTCACATTGGTGTAGACGGAAGTGGTGTGCAGCGAGGTGCGCGAGCACGAGCTCGAGGTCACGACCATGGCGGCCGAAACCAGCGACACGCAGACGATGGCTATGCAAACAACGAGACCATAGAGAGATGGGGAGGATCGGGGCTTCATCGTTGGGGTGTTGCTGGAGTCGATCGGGGTCGGGGACGAGCAGAAGCAACAAGGGAAGGTGCTGCCCGTGAAGCAGGGGAGGAAGAGGACGATAGGGAGGTAGCCGGACTTGGCGATCCTTGGGCGTGGCTCGTCGTTAGAATGGGTCCGGGGCAGTGTTCTCGAGCAAGAAGACGACGGAGGGTAGGCCACGGCGGAGGGATAGGCCGGCGACGAGGTCGTGCCAGAGCCGGCCATGGCTCCTGGAGGCGGGGAAGCAGGTGCGTGGGTGCCCCTTACCTGTCGCGGCGGCGCGGAGGGGAAAAGAGAGAGGAGGAGGAACCCTAGGGCGAGGGCTGCTGGTTTTATAGAAGGGTGAGGCGAGCTGGCTCGGCCACGGTGGCCATGGTGTGCGTGTAAAGGAGTGGGGAGAGGTAGGAGAAAGGTGGGTGAGTGCTACAGATCAGCCACTAACACGTGGATCCAGATAGGCCACGTGGGACGGGTGAGAGAGAGGGGTAAGTGATCTCAGGTGGAAAAAGGATCTGGAGGCTCGGTGGGCTGCTGCGGGTGCGCTGAAGCTGGGTCGCGGCTCGGCTGAACTGGGCTACGCTGGGGGTGCTGCTTCTGCTTCTTTTCTATTTCTTCAAACAGGAATAAAAGGGCAAAAAGCACAGAGGGATTGGAGGGGTTTGAAGCTAGGAAGAAAATTAATATGATCCCCTGGAGATATGCACTATTTGAATAAATTGCTTTGGCCATTTTTAAGGATATAAAAATAATTCCAGTTTGAATTAAACTCAAACTTGAGCCATTTTTGAACCCAACCAAAACAACTCCAAAATGGATGATACTTGACAGAGAGGTATAAGGCATGGTGTATGATTTATTGGCAAAGATTGAACATTAATGGAGAAGGAATAAATGGCATTGCATAAAGGAGTAAAAGAAGAGGAAGGAGAAGGTGATGGTGCATGGCTTGGTTTGAGAGAGAAAACAAGTGGTAGGAATATCAACACATACATAGCGCAAGTAAAAAGTAACAAGATGAATCTCACAATGCACATGAACAAGTAAAAGAAAACAAGCACAACAATCATATGGAGACGAATGCATGATGCAAATAATAATAAAACAAACCTCACAAGCAAGAAAGCAATCATGAACATGATGGATGCAAATGCATATGGCAACATATATGAAGATGGGATGCACAAAGTGAGAAAAACAAATAACACCAGCATGATGATGCAACAATTTATTATGACAATCATGGAAACAACAAAAATAAATAGAAGGCATCTGGAGCATCTGTCTCGGGGCGTTACAACACTCCACCACTACGAGAGGATCTCGTCCCTAGATCTAGGATGGCACCAGAGAGAAACGGAAGAGGAAGAGAAGAGGTCAAACTAAGTTGCTTCTTCGACAAATGAGTGAAACCAAAGAACCTTGAGAGGTTGAAAAGTTGAAAGAAAGAACACAACGGAGTTGAACACAATTGAGAGCACTGCGGTAGAAAATAGAAACAAGAAACACCATGTGAACCTTCGAGGTTGCAAAGCTATGAATGACAAGTACAAAGGACAAGAAGGAATTGGAACAACTCTGGTTGAAACGAGATAAACAATGAAACAAGGCAGAACGAATTCGGACAGCACTCCGGTTGAAAAGAGATGTAAGACTTGATAAGATGAAAAGAACTTGAAGAGATGACACAACACTCCGGTTAAATGGATAAGCACGAAAAGATGATGATCCTCACAATTCGAGATGATGAGTGAAAAGAGCAACATCACAATGCCTCCAGAAGAAAGAATAGAAGATAGATCATTGGAATAACAGAATGGAGAAGAAAAAAAGGCAACTTCTGCCACAAATGAGCTTGGAAAACACCCTTCCAAGAAGGTTATAACGTAGTTGTTGGAAAACCAATAACGAAACGAATAAGCTTGTAGTGGGCTTATGGAAAACTTCTCAAAATTGAGGCAAAATTCTGCCACTAACGAAAAACAATTGCTTGTTTGAGATCAAAGAAGAGATGAAAACTTCTTTCGCCGAGAGGATAGGAGAAAACTCGGATCATTGATAAGCACCACAAATAGCAACATTCCTTAGGGAAGGCTTTAGGTGAAATCTATACCAAGATAACTCCAAAGAAGAGATTGATGGATTTAAAATACCTCATTCTTGACAACATATGAATCATGAAACATGAATAGAAATTTTCAAGAATGATATAACACCATCTCAAAAGATAAGGTAGGAGAATTGCACTTCGGAATGCAAGATGAAGAAATGCTTGAACTCCTCCAAACAAAACATGTGTTGAACACCATGTTTATTTTAGAGTATAGCTTGGCGGATCTTAACTCCGAGAGAAACTTGAAGGACAAATCGAGAAAGGAATGAATCCTTGATGAACCACCATGTAGAGCCTCCATGAAGAACTCCGGTAAACAAAAGGATGATAGAAAGAAAGAGAAGTTGACAACACAAGGGGAAGCCTTGCAGTGATAAGATGAAGCTTTGAAATGATATAACCGAGAAAACTTGGAACTCCAGAAAGAAAGATGAACAAATGAAATCAAGAATTTTGATGAACCTCCAGAATAAGGAATTGAATTTACTCGATGAAACAAGAATAAGAATTACATTATGCTGATCCTTCACCAATTAAATTGATGGCAAGCAATGGATTGCATAAAACTTATTCACATTGGGAAAAGATTAAGGGGAGATATGCGCCAAATTTGGGAGGGTCTTCATGAGCCATCGGTAGGATAGAAAAGAACGAATGAATTGATATGGTGAGAATGGAAAAAGAATCTTCCACGAACCACCATGAAAATGTAAACGAACGAAGAGAAGAGAACGAATTGCCGGAAAGAATTAGAAAATGAACGAAGATACTTGAGTAAATCGAGATGCATGAGAACGAAGAGATCGCGAGCTGATTAGAGAAAGCTTGAAGGAAGCACCGGTACAACTATGGAATGAACGAAGCTGAAAACTTGGAACGAAGAAATCTTCCAAAAGATGGCCTCCGGATAATCGAGAGAGAACGCAAATAGTTAAATACTCCGGATGGATGAAAAGAATTGCCCGACTGGAAACAATTTGATAGGATACCATCGAGCTAGCACTGCGAATCTTCGGGAGAACGGGCAAGATTTTAAGAGAAATCCTTCTTCGGTGTTCAAATGTTGAGAATGATGATGAGAACTACCATGAATTGTTGAGATACTCCAGGAGAATTGAAAGAGGAAAGGTTGAGCCAAAGATGAAAAAAAAATTGAAAAACGACCTTGGAGAAGGCATGTGACTGATGAAAATTCATTCTTACGTCAAACTTCGAAAAGAATTTGGGAATGGCTCCGGGAAAATTAGAAGAGTCAAGTAAGATCATGGGAAAAGAAAACCTATGGGTTAGGGCCCACTCCAAAGAAACATCGTTGAAGGATTGCTTGAAATAAAGATTGCACCGGTAGAATTAAATGGCTTGAATGAGATAACAATCTCGATATATCTTGAACGGATTGAGAATGGAAACACAAGTCTTGTGAGATATCTTTACCACTCTAGAACAAATGAATAGGAAGAAGTGAATGATTAAGAGGTACATCGGCATGAGAAAGCATTTGACACGAGGAAAAGAATATGATCAACACTGAAATCTTGAATTGGATCCACCGGAGAAGAAAAGAGAATGGAGGATGATGAACTTGAAACTGTTGAGCATCTTCGTGGGAAATCACAGGATAAGAACATTGAAAGAAAAGAATGAAGAGACTTCCCACAAATAAAAGGATGCATGATTAGGAAAACTGAGTCTTTGAAGGAAAAGGGTGGGAGGGCGGGAAAACAAAGATAACTTGGGATGGATGAAACAAACACTGGTGAGAAAACTTAGAATTTATCTCACAAATATTGAAATGATCGGATCCACTTGAAGAGAAGCACACCGGTTGTAAAGAATTGACATGACAATATCAATGATCAAAAGGATTACTACTCCCATAGAAATATGAGAACACCATTTAGAAAAGGTATGGAATCAACACTTGACATTGAAGCAACTTGAATACCGCAACTCAAAACAAAACAAGGGATTGGCTTGCAGAAATAAGCCGGAACAAATACATATGATAGAGATTTACCCAATCCCATATCATGCATCTGTCGGAAAGATATTCTAGGAGCTACTTGAATTCCCACCTATAAACTCCCGAAACTTTTTGGTTATGCAATCTGGTGTTGGGGATACAGGGGAAGCAATAAATATCTCACCCAAACTAACAATACCTACATCCAAGCTGTATCCATCCGTCAACACATAACCAAGAAACCTTCAGAAATCGTGTACCTCAACCTTAGAAAAGCATCCATTATACGAGCTATGGCAATACTCCCAAACACCCCAGTACTGGGTGGCGTCAAGGTTATCTCACCAACAACTGCATAAAAGAGATTTTCGATGTTGGCAAAACTTAGGTATTCCAGAACTGCAACGATAAAATTATGATGACAACACCTCGGAGCTCAACTCCCCGGGACACTGCCACAACCCCTAAATGTCAGGAGGCACCAAGAACAATGTTCTCGTCATAATAATATCGGAACGATCCCAAGATACCCACGTGATCCTAAATTTTTTTTTAGTGAAATTTGAGGAGAGGAAAGACAAAACATCTACGTCGAGAGTCCTCACCAGAGCGACGAAGGGGCTGAGGAGTAAAAAGAATCCTACTCTCCGATATATATAATCCTAAGACTCAAAATAGTTTTCTTCTAGACTCAACAATGGCCAACAAGCAAGGGGGCTCCTATGGTTGGTCGAGGCTCTGATACCAACTTGTCATGCCCAAGATGCGACCCTATCCTAAAGGAACTCAAAGGTCCCACCAAGGATAGAAACGCATCTTGAAGACGCTTTTGCAAGGTGGATATCATTACATCAACATTACATAATAGATAGGGATACATACAAAAGGCATACAATGCCACACGAATACAACATCACAATACATAAGAGCAACATCCGACTAAAGATGAAACACAAACAGAAACTCAAATGACATGCACCCAGCTAGCCCAGGCTGCCGACCTGGAACCTATCCCCTGATCAAAGAAGAAGCAGAAGACGAACTCCAAAACAAGCAAACATCACTCTCGCGTCATGATCATCGCATAACCTGTACCTACAACTGTTGTTGTAGTAACCTGTGAGCCACGAGGACTCAGCAATCCCATTACCATGGGTAACAAGACTAGCAAAGCTTAATGGGTAAGGAAAGGATAAGTGGGCAGGTTGCAACAGCGACTAAGCATATATGGTGGCTAACATACTCATGTAAGAGCGAGAAGAGAGCAAGCGGAACGGTCGTGAAGCTAGCAATGATCAAGAGGTGATCCTGAACTCCTACTTACATCTTGGACTCCGCCGGAAAGAGGCCATCACGGCTACACACACGGTTGATGTGTTTTAATTCGAATCTGGTGTCAAGTTATCTACAACCGGACATTAACAAATTCCCATCTGCCACATAACCGCGGGCATGGCTCTCAAAAGTTTATACCCTACAGGGGTGTCCCAACTTAGCCCATGATAAGCTCTCGTGATCAACGAAGGATATTCCTTCTCCCAGGAAGACCCGATCAGTCTCGGAATCCCGGTTTACAAGACATTTCAACAATGGTAAAACAAGACCAGCAAGGCCGCCCGATGCGCCCACAATCCCGATAGGAGCTGCACATATCTCGTTCTCAGGGCAACACCGGATAGGTCAGCCTACGAGTAAAACCAACCCTCGAGTTGCCCGAGGAGGCCCGCAGATCTGCTTAGATTCAGACCAGCACTTAGAGAAGCATCGCCCGGGGATAAAATAAAGATGACCCTCGGGTTGGCCGACCCAAGGGAAGGGTATAGGTGGTGGTGAGGCAAATGGTAAAACCAAGGTTGGGCCTTGCTGGAGGAGTTTTATTCAAAGCGAACTGTCAAGGGGGTCCGTAAATCACCCAACCGCGTAAGGAACGCAAAATCCGGGAACATAACACCGGTATGACGGAAACTATGGCGGCAAGAGTGGAACAAAACACCAGGCATAAGGCCGAGCCTTCCATCCTTTACCAGGTATATAGATGCATTAATTAGATAAGAGATATTGTGATATTCCAACATAATCATGTCCACCATGGAGCAATCTTCAACTTCACCTGCAACTAACAACGCTATAAGAGGGGCTGAGCAAAGCGGTAACATAGCCAAGCAATGGTTTGCTAGGAAAGGTGAAAAGGTTAGAGGCTGGCATGGCAATATGGGAGGCTTGAAGAACAAATGATATGTAGCGCAGCATAGCGATAGAACGAAGCAACTAGCATAGCAATGATAGTAGTGAGATCCAAGGTGACGGTCATCTTGCCTGAAATCCCGCTAGGAAGAAGAACGAGTCCATGAAGAAGACGAACAGGCGTAGTCGAACGAATCCTCACAACTCCAGAATGAAACCGAAGCTAACGAGAGAAGCAAACCGGAAAGAAGCAAACAACATGGTAAACACACAAGCATAATCATGGCATGATGCACAATCAAGTATGATGCATGTCCGGTTTAATGAGGCATGGCATGGCAAAGTGCAACAAACAACACTACAAGTTAAGTGGAGCTCAATATGCAACGAGTTGCACATAGATGAAACACGACATTCATTTATTTAGTTCTCTCCCGTTTAAGCTACCAAACAATATGAAATGTTGTTAAACATGGCAAGAGGTAAAGCATAATTAAGCTACCTATCTAGGCAAGTTTAAAAGAGGCCGGAACAACAAACAACAATTTCCGGAAAATCCTCATATGCAATTTATGAATTAGCTACTGTTCTTCCCTAAAACATATATTAAAGTTGTTAAACAGGAAAATAAAGTGGACCATGTTAAACTAGGCATTTTTCCACCCCATTTACATATAAAGTTTATTAAAAACCGAGTTACGGTTAATTAGTTATGAAATAAATCATTTTAGCATGGCAATTATACAAATTAATACAAACAACAGTTTAAACATTTCGAATATGGATGAAAGCAGCCTATTGTGAAACTAGATAAAATTCTAAGCATTTTACATATATCGTTTGTTTAGTTTGGATGAATGCATATTTAGCTATAGACATTTTAAAACAGTGGCAATTCGGTAAATATGCATGCACTGAAAAATGCTAAAATACAACAGAGTGGAAAAAATATGCATGGGCCCGAAGCATCACAATGCAGTGGCCCAAATGAGTTCGGCCCATGTGGTTGTGAGAGTGTGCAAAATAACAGGAAAACATAGCAAAAGATGGGGGCGGCTGGGACTCGAACCCCAGACCCCTCGAATGAATAGTGGCCGCGCTAGCCACTGGGCTAGCTGTGTGTTCCTGATGCAAATAGAGATCGACAGAACATAACACATGTGCGCATCGTGAACAGGACCAAAACTGAAGCATGCGTACGGGGACTCGCCGGCGACGGGAGCCAGCAGCAACTCTTGCTGTGGTTGTAGAGGGCCGGCGGGGGTGCGGAAACGTGCGAGGGTACGTGTGGTGGAGCAACGGCGCGAGGTTGTGGGTATGGATGCGCAAGGCGTGGACGAGCAGCTACCGCTGCCCGTGTTGTGTGCGTGGAGAAGCAGAGAAAAGTAGAGGAGGCTATCGGCGCGTGCGAGCAGGACGGCGGAGGAGCTCGTCGGAGCTGTTCCGGCAACCAAAACACGCGACGAAGGGACCGGATGGAAGCTACGCAATGATGGGAACTCCTTCGTACCAAGCATGCAGCGGGAAGTGAATGGATTCATCGCCGATGACGGGGTTCCGCGGTGATGCAGGGGCGAAGCCAGGCATGTGCGCGTGCAGCGTCGGGTGTGTGACGTGCTGCAAGAAACAGGGAGACGCGAGCATCGCGTTGGTGTAGACGGAAGTGGTGTGCAGCGAGGTGTGCGAGCACGAGCTCGAGGTCATGGCCATGGCGGCCGAAACTAGCGACGCGCGGACGATGGCTATGCGAACAACGAGACCAGAGAGAGATGTGGAGGATCGGTGCTTCATCGTGGGGGTGTTGTTGGAGTCGATCGGGGTCGGGGACGAGCGGAAGCGACGAGGGAAGGTGCTGCCCTTGAAGCAGGGGAGGAAGAGGACGACGGGGAGGTAGCCGGACTTGGCGATCCTTGGGCGCGGCTCGTCGTCAGAATGGGTCCGGGGCAGTGTTCTCGAGCAAGAAGACGACGGAGGGTAGGCCACGGCGGAGGGATAGGCCAGCGTCGAGGTCGTGCCCGAGCCTGCCATGGCTCCTGGAGGCGGGGAAGCAGGTGCGTGGGTGCCCCTTACCTGTGGCGGTGGTGCGGAGGGGAAAAGAGAGAGGAGGAGGAACCCTAGGGCAAGGGCTGCTGGTTTTATAGGAGGGCGAGGCGAGCTGGCTCGGCCGCGGTGGCCATGGCCTGCTTGTAAAAGAGTGGGGAGAGGTAGGAGAAAGGTGGGTGTGTGCTATAGATCAGCCACTGACGCGTGGGTCCAGATAGGCCACGTGGGACGGGTGAGAGAGAGAGGTAAGTGAGTCTCAGGTGGAAAAATGATCTAGAGGCTAGGTGGGCTGCTGTGGGTGCACTGAAGCTGGGCCGCGGCTCGGCTGGACTGGGCTACGCTGGGGGTGCTTCTTCTGCCTCTTTTCTATTTCTTCAAACAGGAATAAAAATGCAAAAAGCACAAAGGGATTGGAGGGGTTCGAATCTAGGAAGAAAATTAATATGATCCCCTGGAGATATGCACTATTTGAATAAATTTCTTTGGCCATTTTTAAGGATATAAAAATAATTCAAGTTTGAATTAAACTCAAACTTGAGCCATTTTTGAACCCAACCAAAACAACTCCAAAATGGATGATACTTGACAGAGAGGTATAAGGCATGGTGCATGATTTTTTTGGCAAAGATTGAACTTAATGGAGAATGGAGAAATGGCACTTGCATAAAGGAGTAAAAGAAGAGGAAGGAGAAGTTGATGGTGCATGGCTCGGTTTGAGAGAGAAAACAAGTGGTAGGAATATCAACACATACATAGCGCAAGTAAAGTAACAAGATGAATCTCACAATGCACATGAACAAGTAAAAGAAAACAAGCACAACAATCATATGGAGACAAATGCATTATGCAAATAATAATAAAACAAACCTCACAAGCAAGCAAGCAATCATGAACATGATGGATGCAAATGCATATGGCAACATATATGAAGATGGGATGCACAAAGTGAGAAAAACAAATAACACAAGCATGATGATGCAACAATTTCTTATGACAATCATGGAAACAACAAAAATAAATAGAAGGCATCTGGAGCATCGGTCTCGGGGCGTTACATCGGCCGTGTAGTTCAAGTTTCCGAACCTAACCGGATGGCCAGGGGCGTAGCTGTCGATAGCCAAGCGAATTGGCCCGCAATGCGAAGCCGCCGAACACGAAGATCTGTCCTGGGAGAAAATTCTCACCCTGGACCGCATTGTTGTTGATGATTGAAGGAGCCATCGAGCCTTGGAGCGACGACAAAGAGGAACTCTCAATGAAAGCACCAATGTCGGTGTCAAAACCGGCAGATCTCGGGTAGGGGGTCCCGAACTGTGCATCTAAGGCTAATGGTAATAGGAGGCAGGGGACACGATGTTTTACCTAGGTTCGGGCCCTCTCGATGGAGGTAATACCCTACTTCCTGCTTGATTGATCTTGATGATATGAGTATTACAAGAGTAGATCTACCATGAGATCGTAGAGGCTAGACCCTAGAAGCTAGCCTATGATGATTATGATTGTTCTTCTATGGACTAAACCCTCCGTTTTATAGACACCGGAGGAGGCTAGGGTTACACAGAGTCGGTTACAAAGAAGGAGATCTAACATCTGAATCGCCAAGCTTGTCTTCCATGCAAAGGAGAGTCCCATCCGGACACGGGATGAAGTCTTGAGTCTTGTATCTTCATAGTCCAACAGTCCGGCGAAAGTATATAGTCCGGCTGTCCGGATACCCCCTAGACTAGGACGCCCTTAGTGAATATGTGGACTTGTGTGTGCTTTCTCACCTCAAAGAAAATACGGGTAGTCGTATTACATGATAGCTACTAAGTCAAAGCTGGCTTGCTATAGTTAAACTGCACAACCCTCTTGTTGATACTGGTGCATAAGTAGTTAGTTATAATGTAAGTATTACTGAGTATATTTGTACTCATGTTTGGTTAATTTATGTTTTGAAGAGGAGAGTTCAGTCTCACTAGTAGTTCTACGTGGGCTTCGACAATTAGCCTGGGAATCCCAGACATAGGTTTGGCTCCAATGGAGGGTCTTGTATATAAGAAGGCTTTCTAGCCTTCTTTTCTTTCAGCTGTCTGTACTCACACAGGATAAGCTTCCGCATGTGCTTATTGCTTGTATGACTTTGTATGTTGCGTCATGAGACCCATGTTTGTAATATCATGATATGTATGGCTCCTTGGACCCTTTTGAATAAATACTTGACTCATAGAGTTATATGTTGTGATGCAATGTTGTATTTACGCATATCGAGCATATTGTGTGTATGTTATTGAATTGCTTGGTACGTGTGGAATCCAACACCTAGTTATTTATTCTTGGTAGCCTTCATTATGGGGAAATTCCTCCTGGTGCTTCCACTGAGCCATGGTAGTTCGCTAGTGCTTCGGAACATATGGATTGACCGCCATGTATCCTTATTTGCTATTGTGTCTGTGCCTTCGTGGAAATGTCATGCGGTGTTTCATTGGAGTCCTTTTAGCTTGTACGACTCAGTTGCAAACGTTATTAACCGACATGTGCATTGTTCTATTATGTATGCATGTCCATGTAATTTTGCGCCACCTTGGTTTACGACTAGTCATGTCAGCCCGAGTTCTCTGTCATATGGATGCTAGTGACATAATCATATATGTGAGCCAAAAGGCGCAAACGGTCCCGGAAAGTGAAACTAGGATATCATAGATAGCCACCCAGCTGCCCAACCTGGTGTTATGTTCTCAGTGTGATGCTTCTGGTCACCATTCTCGATAGCATCTCGTGATGCCATTTAGTTAGTAGGTATTCCATTTCTGGGTTCTTGAACCCGTGATTGATTCTGCTCATTCCTGTTGATAGTGTTTGCTCATTCCTTTAGGTTGACGAGTAACGTTGTTATAGTCTTCGAGGTACGTGGTATATCATTCTTCCAAACACCTTGAACCAGCCATGACAGAAGTTCTTCTTGAACCAAAAGATCACAATAAGAGTGCTCCTATTGAGTTCCCTATCACATAATTGTGACTCTGCCAATCCTACTTTTCTGCATGGGTTATCCAGAAAAAATATGTTGAACTTGTTCGACATACTAATCTATGCATCCACAACTCAGAACATCATATGTTCTTTGAGTTGTGCCTCTTCAGCTGTATTCTGATCTTCGCCAATCAATTGATAGCCAGGAGTAGTTGTGCATTCGTGTCATCGGTTCCTATTATTCTGTGGTCTTTCAAGCCATTCTATTTTAGAATGTCTAGGAGAAACAAACTCCGGTAACTTATCCATATCTAGGATTGGGTCAAAGAAGTTGTATTTTGTAGATCAAAATGTCAATCCATCTTTTGTTCTGTTCTACCCTGCAATATTACTCCCATTTATGTCAGGATTGTCATGAGAATTGCACCACCTCTTATGAATTCTTGATACAGTGATACTTCTCACCATCATTATTCATTCTTCGATCCCCATGTTGTTGCAACCGGAATACCGACAAATAAAATGTAATGTGTGAAATCAATACCCCTGAAACTCTATTGCTTGGTAGTTAATGGACAATAAACTCATTCTTAGCATGTTGGTTACTAAATTTTCTAAGATTGATCGTGCTACCTACTCTTTATTTCTGGTGCACTCTTCGATCAATGAGTTAGGATGTGTCAGCCCCTCGCTCTTTTGATCATGTCGTCTTGCCCTGAAAAGCAAGATTGTTCTCAAGCTTCATAACATATAGATGGTTTGCAATTTTCCGGATATCTTCCCGAAAGTATCACCAGGTTGTCCCCAGACCATTATGTTGAGTTCGCGATCAAGTTGGTTTCCCTGTAAGCTACCCCTTCTCCAAAGATTTGTGTTGGTTAAGCTAAACAGAACTTGGAGAGTTGGAAGAAAAAAGCTTGTCTGACTTAGTTCATTCAAAGGGTTATCTTTTTGTAGCGACCAGACCTCAAACAGTCTAGTCTCTGTTCATCAGTGTCATCCCTAAATCGCTAATGCTGACACGCGCAGTACTTGATGATTTATAACAGAGTTTCAATCACACACTTATTACAATGAATGTCTCAAAAAGAGAACTTATTACAATAATATTGCTTAAGGCCATCTAAAAATGATAACAGCGGAAGGCTTGGAAGATAAAGTGAGTCCATCAACTCCAACGGCATAGCTGAGTGAAAGACAATGACCTATGGCACCTTACTCGTCGTCTGAAAAGTCTGCAACATGAAATGTTGCAGCCCAAAACGGGTCATCACATGGATTATGCTGGCAGTGTAACACATAGAGTAATGAACAGAATAAATGCTATCACTACATGCATATATGGCTGGTGGAAAGCTCTATGGTTAAAATTTTGCATAAAGCCAATTTTTCCCTACAACAAAGGAATAAATTTTATTTAACTATCATGGTGGTTGTTAAACATTGAGAAGGTTCCTCAACTAAATCCCAATTAAACATCATCATTAAACCCAACAAATGAATTTAGATTGATGAGACCAACATGATAATCCAAGAACCAGATACTCAAGATGTCCATAACCGGGGACACGGCTAACCATGATTAGTTTGTACACTCTGCAGAGGTTTGCGCACTTTTCCCCACAAGACTAGAACACATCCATGGTCGAAGATCCGAGACACAATCTTTTTGAAGCATTAACTCTCTACTCTGGGTAGACAGTACCACCTACAACCCACTACATCTGCTAGTCTACCTCTTCAAGAGCTTCACGCAACTTACTCAACTATGCCAGAGCCCATATTGGCTTGTGGCTGCACACGGAAGTTTCTAGCATTAATAATCTTATGATCCCTTTGAGCCTAGGTGGCAAACCGTAGGACAACACTGGATTCTCCAGTTGCCCTGACAACCACTGGGTACTCCAGGGTGCCTCAAGCGATCCACCCAGATGTGTATTTAAGTAGCCACCTTAAATTAACCATTAATTAACAATACTCACAACTGTCATGGATTCACTCACCCAAACCACGTCTACGAGCATAGCATGGCAATATAGGCATAACGTAGAAGTAACTCCCAAAGGTTTGATAGTAAACAGGCAATAGGTTCTACCTCATCATCTACTTCCCAATACCCACATGTTATCAATCGTACTCATGCAATGTTTGAGGGTAAAACTAATGCATAAAAACTGGGTATGGGAAAATATGATCAAAGTGTGAACTTGCCTTGTACTGTTGATAAGATGATTCGCACTCATAATTCCTGATAGTTCTATTCGTCACACTCCGTTCACTCTATTGAGAGCAAGCAATTTCATACATAAGCACTCAAGCATAATATTTGAAGAACAGATCTCGGAAAACTTCGAAAAGAAGCAATTAAATCTTGCAACAGAAAACAATTTCTAACAGTACCAAAATTGGGTGGATTTGGTCTTATCAGAAAGTTTAGGTCGAGAGCTTCGATTTGCAAAAAGAGTTAACCAAATCGGACTTACGAAACTCAAGCTGCAAAAGAAACAAGATCCGTTTACTTATCTGGACTAAAGTCAAATTTTATAGTAACAAAATCTTGTTCAAGTTGATTAAACAGAAAGAGGGCTTTGAGACAAAGTTCTAGGCGCTTGAATCACCCGATTCCGATAAACGAGCAAAAAGATAAACTAAAATGAAGATCAGGGCAGAAATCGCGATCGAAAATAATCGCGGAAAACCCTGGAAAAAGAAAAGCTGACAAACGGGCTAACGAACGAACATTCGCTATCTGCGGCTAACGGATGAACATCGTTCATTAAAACAAACATATGGATGAACGTCCGCTAATTAACTAAAGTGAAGAAATAAAAAACGAACCGATCTAAAAAAACGAATCTAGGGTTTCTAAAAACCGAACGGTTTAAAAAACCAAACGACGGCGGCGGCGGCATATACCTCCGGCGAGGCGGGGCGGCTCTAGGGTGGCTCGGCTGCGGCGGCGGGGCTCCGGGGTAGCGCGGGTTGGCGGCGGGGCGGCGAGGGCGACGACAGCGGTGAGGTGGCACAACGGCGACAGCTTGCTGGTGGCGGGGTTCTCGGCAGGCGGCGGCGGCGACTTGCGGTCCAAGCGGGGCTCCAAGTTCGGCTTATAAGGGGGGGAGGAGGCGGCTTGGGCGAGGGGGCATGGCGGCGGTGAGGCGTGTCCGGCTCGGACTCGCTCGGCGATATCGGTGGGGCCGTTGGCTTGGGCCGGCCGGCTTGGCTGGGCCTCGGCCTAGTTGGGCGGGAACCTTTTTCTTTAATATTCCGCCGAATAGAAATAAATCCTAAAAAATATAAAAAAACTCTAAAAATGCCAAAACAAATTTTCACCGTCTAAGTGGAATATTTAGAACAAGATGAACATTTTCTTGGCCTAAATGCAAATTTTTGAAAACGTGCAATTTTTCTAATTCAACTAAAATAGCAATAAAACTTTCAAATAAAATTATTATTTGATTTTAATATTTTTCCTCCAATATTTCTTTATTTTGGAGAAGTCATTTTATCCCCTCTCTTTTAATTTCATATAAGAAATATTCGGAGAGAAAAATAATTAAGCCAAATGATCCTTTTTCCAAAATTTGAGAAAACACAAATATGAAAATAATGAAATCCCCAACTCTCTCCGTGGGTCCTTGAGTTGCATAGAATTTCTAGGATCAACCAAAAATGCAATCAAATATGATATGCAATGATGATCTAATGTATAACATTCGAAATTGAAAATTTGGGATGTTACACTTTTGTGCGTGTGTCAAAGAAAGATGATATTTTCATCGATTGACCTGCATGTTTAGTGATTGTTATCCAATCTTTGAATTGAGTATGGGTTGTCGTCAAATCAAAATCAGAACCAATGGTGTTCGTAATGTTGTCTTACTCATGGTTGTTCCCTCGAGCACGCATCATCATATCCTTTGGTCTAACCAACACTACCACTTTGTTCACATAGTTGTGGAATTCCATCTTCATGGAAATCTCGATGATTTGTTGTTGAGCCCATCAATAGCATTTTATCTTTTCCATGATTTCTGTTGAACATTCAGCTACTGTTGGGAACCTTTAAAGCATGTTCTTCATGTCATGTTCACGAAGTATATGTTTGGTGTAAGAAGTGACTTTCTCTAGTTCATGTGCATCTGATGCAAGTTGTCGCTGTGAATTTGAGTAAGGTTTGTTTGCCTCATTTGGAATCATCCCAAGTAAGTCATGTTGTGCAAAGTATACTATGGTTTGGTAGATTTGCAACCTCCAACCCACATGGCATAGCACACCAAGCCACTAAGTGATTTTTCAAGGAGAAGAATTTCCTTCTTAAGAGTACGCCTTATGCAAGGGCTTCGATATCCTCGATGATGGCTCTCAACTAGAACTCGGTGGTGCTTCATTGTAAGACTTCCATGTGGGCATGATTGTCCTGGGCCTTCTACTCACATGTATCTTGCAATCCAGCTCATGTTTTGGAGCATGCTATGGTAGTTCATTTCCCGAGAATCTCGCAACATCGTCTCGTAGATTTGCGTTGCAAACATTCTATTTTCAAACATGTTGAGTCTGGAATATCCCGTTACTAACTAGACCTGGTCTCAGGTAGATATGATGGCTGAGACTTTTTCCAAGATCTATGATGTAGGTTCCGGTAAAGTGGACGCACCTAGCTGGAAGATCTATTATTATAATATCTTGATTCAACAATTGGACCATCTTCCCCGTAAGGATTTCGTGCGACTTACTCTAGAAGTTGTTCTGATGTAGGTTGTAACCATAGGGGCCGATCTTTCATGATTTTGAGGGGGATTCCTGAAGAACATGGTGAATACACAACGGGAAACGATAGGAAACACTCAAATCAATGAGAAACGATCACACATGTGCTAGATCCATGAACACAAAGAGAGATACATGATTCAAATCCAACAAAGGGGGATACAAAGGTCACTAGTTCATCTCCTAGAAGGATGTCTTCAATCTACTAGGGGATCTTCTCCGTGCAGAGGTCTTGAATCCACTTGGGGGATGTTCTCCTAGATGGAGGGCTTGGCCTCCAATGGAGTAGGTACCAAGTGGATGAGCAAACCTCTATCTCTCATATGAGCTAAATGAATGGTAACCCTAACACTACTAGGAAAAAGCCTTCTAATGGCGCACCGGTTTTGCCTACTAATGGCGCACTACCGGTGCGCCATTAGCATCACGCCACTAGAAATTTTTTCTAATGGCACACCTGTAGTCGCCATTAGAATCAGTATTCTAATGGCGCATCACTGGTGCGCCATAAGTATGGCCCAGTGCGCCATTAGTATCAGTATACTAATGGCGCACCACACATCTTGCCATTAGTAACAATTTTTTTCAAATATTTTTGCAGAATTTTTTTTAAAATTCTTTTTTTTAAAATTTTGATTTTTTTTGTTTTTTTCTTAATCTCAGGTCACTATGGCTTAATCTCGAGTCAATATGCTTAATCTCAGGTCAAATCGCACTCCATGGTCAAACTTCCCGAAAGGTCACCCATCCCTCCCACTACTCCAGCCTGAGCACGCTTAACTTCCGGGTTCTATTCTCCTCGTTTCCAAATCGCACTTGTTGTTTTCCTGACAATAGTAAGATGTCAATCCTATTAACCTCAGGAATTTAGCTTGAGCATGTACGGACACATTTCACTGTTTGAGTTTGAAACTATTGTTCTAAAAAATTAGTAACACTAATATTTCTTGAATAATTAGTTCGCACACAATTTGACCAGATTTGACCACAGTTTGACCATAGTTTGACCAGATTTGACCAAAATTCAAAAAAACTAAAATAATTATTTATTAACACTAATATTCTAGAATAATTAGTTTGACCATAGTTTGACCAGATTTAACAAAAACTAAAAAAAACTAATTTTTTTTTAATTTTTTTGCCTCCAGATCTTAAAAGCCCCGTAACTTTTTTTCTGTTAGGCTTTTGAGGATTTTAAAAATGTTTAACGGGGTTCCCCAGTTAAATTTGGATGTAACTTTTCGAGTAGATGATTTTTCATATATAAAACTTTTTAATCCGAGTTCGTATGCAAAAGTTATGCCCATTTTACAAATTTTCAGAGAAATTTTACAAATAAAGTCAAAATTTATATTTGTAAATTTTCCCAACAACTAGACCACATATCACATGGGAAACTTATTTTCCTTTATTTTTTTGACAATTTTATCAATTTTTTTATTTTTTTTTAAAACTGAAAAGGCGGGGTGGAAGCTGGGCAAACTACTAATGGCGCACCGTGGGGTGGTGCGCCATTAGTAGTTAAACTAGTAATGGCGCACCACAACCACAGTGCGCCATTACTAGTTTTGAAAAAAAAATATAATTTTTTTTTCGAAATTTTGTTTGAAATTTTTTGATAAAAACTTAGAAATGGCGCACTAGTGGACAGTGCGCCATTACTAGTTAAAACTAGTAATGGCGCACTGTCAACCGGTGCGCCATTACTAACAAAAATTTTATAAATTTTTTTATAATTTTTTTTTACTTCTTTTTTCAAAACTTCTAATGGCGCACGGTGGGTGTGGTGCGCCATTACTAGTTAAAACTAGTAATGGTGCACCACACCCATGGTGCGCCATTAGAAGTTTTGAAAAAATTTTAAATTTTTTTTTACTAATGGGGCACCGTGGGATGTGGTGCGCCATTAGTATTTGGAAACTAATGGCGTACCAACACATGGTGCGCCATTAGTATATAGTAATGGCGCACCACATGTCTGGTGCGCCATTAGTGTCAATTCCATCTATAGCCCTTTTCCTAGTAGTGTAAAATGCTGGAGGAGGAGTATATATAGTCTAGGAGGCGAAGGGGGTAAATGGGCTTAGGCCTTTCACTGTGCGCAGACAGGGGTTGGATGTCCGGGTGTCATGCCGGATGTCGGTGCCTTCGGGGGGGAGAGGATGTCCGGGCTGTGGGGGCTGGAAGTCACAGGCCTGTGTGGTCAGACTTCGGGTGTGTTTTGTGAAGTGTGGCTGGATTTCCGGGGCTGGGCCGGATGTCCGGGGCCAGAGCCAGATGTCCGGGCCTTGTAGCTTTCACTAATGGGCAGCGGCTGCGGTTGACGCTACAGGGGCCGGATGTGCGGGACTTGGGGCTAGCACTCCGGGTCTTGGGTGCTTCTCCGGTTTCTCTTATCCGTCCTCTTCTTCCATGCACTTGGGGACTTGTCCCTCATCATGAGAATATCCGAGGGGGTGTTCTTCATATCTAATCACACATAGTGTTCTAGCTTTAGGTAGTAGCCATGTCTCAAGTCGGTCATATGGAATATCACTAAGGAGAAATGTCACCTTGGTCTCATGAGCTCTTGCACTTGCTCGTGCCATCGGTCCACTTGGCACTTGGTGAGATGCCGGTAGGTCCACGGGTATGACCAGGATGCTCCGTATCATCTCCCTACCCCCCTTGGCAAAGATCCGACCTCGGATCAAAAACCTCATCACCATGGTAGGAAGAGAGATTGAGAGTGCAACTAATCCCCAGGTGGTTTTGGTAATTCCTAACAACATATAGCTTATTGAACTAATATTCTTTCAAGACCAATGTTTCAAAAAGTTTAATGGTTGGTATGGCATGGACTAGAGATGTGGACCCCTCAAAATGATAAGGACACATATTGGCAAAGGCTCAAGACTCTACATTTTCGGTCTCACTGAAATGAGCAATCGGTCCCACCGAGTTGTCAGTGCAAACTCTCTGTTTACTTTTCGTAACATTTCAGTCTAATCGAGAAGAGCGATCAGTCCCACCGAGTTTGCCTGGCCAAGTCTCTGTTTGCTTATTACTGAAATTGGTGTCACCGAGTTCATGCAATCGGTCTTGCCGAGATTAGGTTTTGCCCTAACCCGAGTGCATCAGTCTCTCCGAGTTGATGTTGTAGTCCCATCGAAAAGCCTAAGATTCACATTTTGAACCAAGTCGGTCGCACTGAGTTTCACTATTTGGTCCCACCGAGTTTGGTAAATTGTGTGTAATGGTTAGATTTTGTGTGGACGCTATATATACCCCTCCACCCCCTTCTCCATTTGATAGAGTGACATTAGAACGTGCCTACACTTCCACTACTCATTTTCTGGGAGAGACCACCTACTCATGCATTGAGACCAAGACATCCCAATCCAACCACAAGAATCTTGATGTCTAGCCTTCCCTGAGTTGCTTTCCACTCAAATCATCTTTCCACCATAGCCAAATATGTGAGAGAGAGTTGAGTGTTGGGGAGACTATCATTTGAAGTACAAGAGCAAAGAGTTCATCATCAACACACCATCTATTACCTTTTGGAGAGTGGTGTCTCCTAGATTGGTTAGGTGTCACTTTGGAGCCTCCGTCAAGATTGTAGAGTTGAACCAAGGAGTTTGTAAGGGCAAGGAAATCGCCTACTTTGTGAAGATCAACCCAAGTGAGGTAAGTCCTTCGTGGGAGATGGACATGGTGGGATAGACAAGGTTGCTTCTTCATGGACCCTTCATGGGTGGAGCCCTCCATGGACTCACGCAACCGTTACCCTTCTTGGGTTGAAGTCTCCACCAACGTCAATGTACGATAGCACCACCTATCGGAACCATGCCAAAAATCTCTGCCTCTACATTGTGTTTCCTCCCTCCAAACTCCTCCCCTTTACCTTCATATGTAATGATTTACATTCCGCTGCTATACTCTTAGAATTGCATGTGTAGGTTGGTTGTTTGACTAGTGCTAAGTTGCGAAAATCTTCCAAGACTAAAAATTGGTAAAATGCTAGATTTTTTATTTGGTCAAGTAGTCTAATCAACCCCCCCCCCCTCTAGACAAACTTTCGATCCTACAGGTGGTATCAGAGCTTTGGTCTCCATTTGCCTTGATTTCCATTGATTTGGTGATCATAGCCTTGGTTTCACAACCTAGGAGAGTATGGCGTCTAGCAAGGGAAATTACCACCATAGAGGTCCTTACTTTCATGTTACTAATTTTGCTAGTTGGGATCAGAAGATGTAAATGCATATTCTTGTACATAACCCCGCCGTTTTGGCTATTGTGTGTATTGGTTTGCAAGGTGAATTATTCGATGGGAGAGAACCAAATCGTGAAGCAACTGCGGAAGAGTTGAAGATCCTGCAATACAACGCTCAAGCTTGTGATATCCTATTCAATGGATTGTGCCCCGAAGAATTCAACAAAATCAACCATCTTGAGAATGCAAAGGAAGTTTGGAATACTTTCATTGATATGCACGAAGGTATCGAGTCTGTCAAGGAATCCAAGTTGGATGTGCTTCAAATTCAACTTGACAAGTTCAAAATGAAGGATAGTGAAGGTGACGCTAAAATGTACTCTAGGCTTGATCTCATCACAAATGAGATTGTGGGCTTAGGAAGTGAAGAGACGACTGACAAATTCATCATCAAGAAGATCCTACGAGCCTTGGATGGAAAATATGATACCGTGCGCACATTGATACAAACGATGCCCAAGTACAAAGATGCCCAAGAAGTCATTGGAAGAATTCTTGCTCATCAGATGTCACTCAAGGATAAAGAAGAGCTTCACATCATGTCTAGTGGTGCTTAGAAAGCCTGATGTGATGCTCCAGCAACATCAAGTGAAAAACAAGTCTTCAATAAGGAATTGAGCTTAATGGTGAAGAATTTCAACAAATTCTATAAGAGTAGAAGCAAAGAGAGAAGCTCCAAGTGAAGATCCTACCATGACTAAATATCTTCTAGTCATGGGCGAAATTGCTACAATTGTGGAAGACCCGAACACTACTGCAATGAGTGTACGACTCTGTACAAAAGAAGAGAAGACTCACTTAAAATAAGAAGTAGAAGAGAAGAATAACCTCCAAGAGAGAGAAGGAGTAGAGATGATCATTATGAACGAAGAATCTCTCATAGAAGCAAGGATTCAGAAAGGATGGACAAGTGATCAAAGACCTAGACAAAACAAAGACATCAAGCTCATGTTGGTGAATGGGTATCCAGTTCTGACTTCGACCACCACTCCGAGAGAAGTTACCACTCCGACTCTGAATATACTCAAGATGAAGGTGTTGCCGGTCTTGCACTTGTGTCAACCAACTCCTACGACATATTTTCTCACCAAATGAAGGAATTGGAAGATGCTTCATGGCTAAACGTCCCAAGGTATCACACCCCGAGTATATTGATTTCAATAGTGATGAAGATGATTTGCTAGGTGATGATGAGTTACTTGTTAACAATGCTAGTGGTGAAAACTATGATGAAGCTGTCATTAATCATGCTAATCAAGATGAAACGAATGACAATGTTAAGAAGGAGATTGAGTGTCTAACTAAAGAACTAAGTACTCTTAAGTTAGCTCATGAAACTACTTTAGAAGATCATCGAGAACTTTTAAAAACTCATGAGAAGCTACGCTTCGAGAAGCTCAATCTAGAGCAAGGACATGGGTTCTTAAAGGCCATCAATGATGATCTTCGGAAGAAAAGTTCTTCTTACATTGCCAAGCGTTTACTCTTGTCTACTTACATGCCACAAGTAAAATCTAGCAACAAGCATAAAAAAGATTCTTCTTCTAGTAGTAATTAAAAATAATCATGCTAAATACAATATTGTTGCTTCTAGTAGTTCTCTTGATTCCACTAATGATTCTCTTTGCCAAGTTACACTTGAGCAAGAAAATAGCTTATTGAAGGGAATTATAGAGAAAGGTGTTTACAAGAGCCTTGTCGGAACTAAGCAATTTGAGTAAATTGTACGCAAGCAAGGAAGACACCAGAAGAATCAAGGTGTTCGTTTTGAACTAAAGTTCAATGCCAATGGAGTTGAGTCGGAAGAAGATCAATACCCCAAGACAAAGTTTGTTCCTCAACAAGAGAAGTATGATCCTACTTCCTTCATGGGGACACAAGCTCAATATGATCTTCCACCACCAGTCCACAAGCTAAAAGGCAAGGACAAGCTTCAAGAGGAGATTGATGCATTTCAAGAAACTCCAAAGGCCTTGGTCAAGTGGGTTCCCAAGTCTACCTCAAGTTCTACTTCATCAAGTAAATCTACAACCCCAAGGATTCCCATCAAGATGATGTAAATCTCAAAGAAGAAGAACTAGAGAGTTCTTGAGGGTGACTCCACCAACATACTTCACTTATATTCATATTGGCAAGAACAAGAGCAATCAACTTCCACATCTTGCACTAGTTCAAGGAGTCACAAACCCTCTTGTTAGTAAGTCAAGGGACAAGGTAATCTAATGCTTTCATGGACATCATCTTGTGTGTACTTCACTCTATGTCTATGGATATCCTTGTTTATTCCTTGTGGGACTAACCTATGTAGGTATTGAAAGTGTAATTCACTCCAATGGATTGCTCCAAATGATCTACATCAACATTGAGCATCCACATCTTCAACATCTACATGAAGTCATCATCGACAAAACCCAAGGTTAGTTCATCCCTCTAAAAGGGGATATCACATCTAGGGGGAGCTTTACTCTAAGAATGGAGCTAAAGCAACCCTAATGGTGTGAAGAAAACAATGCTTTATGTAAAAGTGGCAACCCCACTTGTGCTTAAACGATGAGTATGACCTATGATCAAATGTTCTCATTTGACTCCTAAGTCAATATACTCATATATAGATGACCTAGTCATCGCCTATTGTTTGATAGATGCTAGAGTGTTTGTGCATGCTTTACTACATATTTCATTTTCTATCTTATTGTTTGAGCATGTTGGGTGCATAATTTTCTCCAACGCCAACCTCGCCGTCAGCGCCTGGCCACCGACGGTGCCGCCTCCACCTCCAACCAACGAAGGGGGATCCACTACAGCCCATGGTCCCAGTGAGCCACCATGCTACCACTCCCAGGTTGGCACCATGAGCAGAACTGCGTGGCACATGGGGCACTACGGCTAGGCATTTGGGGCGGCGGCCCTGGAGGCATATGTGCCCCCACATGATGGATCAAGGACACGCGCAGGAGGAAGACCATGGCCAGTTCCTCGGCCAGGCAGCGGAGAAGAAACACCCGAGGCTGAGCTCTTTCAGGAGCCCAGGGAAGGCCCCGTCGACCGCGCCGGAGGCAGCGACTATCGGGTACCGCTAATCCCTCAGGAACAGGCATACGCTAACCATGGATCGCAGGAGGTACAGGTCGTCGCAGCGGGTGGCTGCCCCAATCTAGCAGCTCCCCACCCCTTAGGAGGAGGGCACCGGGGGCTGCAGGAGAGGGGCTGAGATCCGGCCTCGCCCACGCGGCGCTTGGAGCAAGGCATCTTCAGGAGGTAGGACCTCTGCCGGGGAGGTGCCCCAGGGCCTACCCCTGGCAGAGGACCCGTGGTCGTCGGGGGAACCGCTGGCGACCGCTCTATCCCATCGGCGGCGTCCTCGGTCTCCGGCCGTCATTGATGGCAATAGAGTGTGGCGCAAGGCGGGGCCCTTGTCTGGCGATATGAAGCAAGGCTGGTACCTGTGAAGAAGGCCCAGTGCCTGTGATGCTCTCCGCCCCATGACACTCTCACGTAATAATGAGTGGGGCTGTACACGCCCCGGAGTCTCCGGAGAGCCGCCCTCGGGCCTCGGGGGCTCCCGCCCATGCCCAGTGGCAGCACTTAGCTCCGCGCTAGTGAGAAGACGTCGAAGACTAGATTAGGTGCCGGACGCGGCTTTTTCTGCTTTTCTTGCTTTTCCCCCTGGTTGTTGCTTTTCCCTGTTTGGATTTAAGTTGGATTTGAGCTTGAAACTTGCGTGTGTCCGGGGAAGGGGTGTATAGTCTCGTTTGAGAAATCTCTTGCGTTCTGGTTACCGCTTTGTGTCCATCCAAGCTTCAGCTGCCTCCCCTCACGAGCCCCTCGCAAGCCGGGCCAGGCCCAGCATGTACAAAGCCCAGACTGCCATCGGCACACCCTCTCAGGAGGTTCTCATTACTGGTACAATGGGTTCATCCAGGAGGCACTTGGGGCACCACTGCTCCCGCAGGCTCGCTCAGGACCCATGCGGGTCGAAGGTAAACAAGCCAGTCGACTCATCACAAAACTAGTCGCTCGGTATGGGCATGCGGCAACATCACATCTCTGAGATCGCTAAGCGCAAGTTTCACACGAGGGCTCCCCTCCCAAAATGCTCTTACAACCCTCAGGGCCAAGCCCGAACTCTCTCTACGTAGGGTAAGAAGTAGGAATAGCGCGCGGTCAATCGAATAAATCCCCCATTGCATCCTCAGGGGCACCTCCGGAGTCGCCACTAGCATCGCTGGCCTCGCCGTCGCGTTCTACGCCACCGCCATCGGCACCTGGGCCATTCACCACTCCGCCCTCACCAGCAGCTACGACCACACCGTCGTCATCAGTGGTGATGGCCCTAACAAGGGCGTTCAGGTTGTCTTCCACTCAACGCCAGGGGTACCAGAGCGATGGCGGCATCGAAGTCGAAATGGGGGTCCATGTTCTAAAGGTGACTGAAGACACGAGAAAAAGCACGCCCAAGTAGGGCATGACTCCTCTCCTCCACCAACCTGTCGGCTCTGCCCGAACAAGCCTCCAGCTGCGTCACCACATCAGTGAAGAACTGAAGGTTACCAACATAGTTAACCACACGAGGCTCCCCAACGGCTGCCTCGCAGATGATGCCCAAGGCCGTGTTAGCTCTTTCCCGGAGCTTGCGGAGCATGGGGCTGTGCACGTGCTCCAGGGTCTGCCGCTGGCGTATCTCGTCCTTGTTCCGCCGTGCAACGGCCTTAGCCTCGTCCACCCTTTGGTGGAGAAGAAGCACCTCGGCGCGGGAGGAAGCCAGTTCCGCCTGTGCCGCACCAAGGGCGGCCCCGGCAGCGTCCGCACGCCGCATCACTTCATCCAGCTTGGCCTTCAGGGCGGCGGTCCTGCCCTCTGCTTCGACCTTGCTCAACTCTAGCCTTTCCTCGAACTCGCGCTCGAGGTTCGAGCGGGCCGCTGCCACCCGGCGATCAACCTCTTCTAAGGCCCCTCGCGGCAACATCATCCTCCGGCTGCGCCACCAGGCACTCCCTAGTCTCCAATCACTCGAGTTCCAGGGTGCGCTCGGTGGCCTCCAGCATCAGTGCCTCCTCACGTTTCTGAAGCTCTGCCCAATCGACCGAGCCCCCCTTCATCGACGCAAGGGCCGCCTCATGCAACTCCACCTGTTGCTCCAGGCAGGTACTCCAGGCCCGGAGCTCCCACGCCTGCTCTTCTGCGGCCCTGCGCCGCTGGTTGGCCTCCTGAGCGTCCTCGGCGGCCCGGGAGCAGGCCTCCCGAGAAGCTACCAGCGACACCTCGGCCTTCTCATTATCGAGGTCACGCTGGTGGCGCGCAAGGGCAACGGCCACCTTCAGCTTGCGCCTCTCCTCAGCTAGGCACAGGCCATCGGCCTCAAGGCATGCGTCCTCGTCAGCGAGCTTTACACCAAGCTGGCTCACCGCGTTAGCCACCCTCCGGAGGAACCCTTGGCGGAGGGCGCGGCGTTCCCGGGCGCGCTCGAGCATGTCTTCCGCATCATCATCCTGCCTAGGCGCGCGCGGAGGACCACGGACCAGCACTCCCCTCCTGGGCGGGGGGCGGGGGGCTGGGGGCTGGCACCCTCGCAATGACCGGACGTGCCTCGCCATAAGCCTGGCCCAGAGCCAGCTCATCCTCCAAGGAGGAACGCAAGGCCGACCTCAGCCAGTCGCCGTCCACAACCAATCGAGGAGCCCAGGGCAGGCTGGTTATGCCCCGGGAGGGCTCGCGAAGGATGGTCGCGAGGTGCGCGGAATGAGGACGCATCACAGGACGGCCCACCTCTCCAACCGGCCTCACCACAAGGGCAGTGCTGGAGCTCAGGGCGCTTGGGGAAGGTGGAGAGGGCGAGGCCAGGAGGGATGGCTCCTCAGTCATCTCCATGAACTCGGCAGGAAGGGCCCTGTAGGGCAATAATCAGCTGAAGCAGCAGGAAAGTAAGAACTGAGAAAGAGAAAGGCTTACTCATCGGTGGCGAAGTACTTCTTGTGCTTCAATAGGCGGCAAGGGTAATCATCACCCAAGGCCTCCCTTCTCTTTCGGAGAGCCTGAAAGTCCACACGAAAGCGACCTAGGAGCTCGGCGCAGGGGTCAGCCTGCGACGAGGAAGAAGCGCCAAAGTGACCGGCGTTGGGGACATCATCTTGGCGCATGCCGCCAGACGCCGCGCCAAGAAGGGTGGCCGGGGCTTCAGGGGCCTCTGCCGCGGGAGCTGCGGGCCGCAGCTCAACACCTTCAGCCGCCACAGGGCAGGCCTCAGGAGCTACCGCCTCATGAGTGCTGCATGGAGTCGTCATCCCGGCGGTGGCCCTCTCAGCCCCAGTGGCCCTTGCCTCCCAGCTCCACCACTCAAGGATGGGCCGTCACGAGCAACCGGAAGGGCAACCACCACAACTAGCTTCTCACGAGGCCTGCGGGGCGCAGCCCCCATTCGTCGAAGCTAGGCATCTGCTTCCCAAAATCACCCCTGTTTGAGCAAAGGTACAGCAGGGCACCCCCATGCCGGATGCTGCCAGGGGAAGGGTCCCCAGTTAGGATCATGAGAACCTTCCTCAGCACTTCAGGCGTGAGATCTTCCTCTTGGAGCCTCATGCGGTCTTCACGCCCCCCGAAGGACCACATCCGGCGGGAATGGCGCTGGAGAGGGGCAATGCGGCATAGGGGGAACTCCTTCACCACCTTGGGTGCCGTCACACCGAGCGCCCTAGAGTTCGCGAAGCGATGCCAAACGAAGACGAGCCGAGGGCTCGTGAGCGTCTCCTGGCCCCAGCCTGAATTGGGGATAGCGGGCACGGTTGGCTCCGAAAGCAGGGGGCTGGGCACCATGGCATCCACGTACATCCACCGCTCACGGAACCCAGTCACAAGCGGAGGAAGGCTGAAATCGATTCCCGATGCCACTATTTCTAGTGCGGCAAGGAAGCTCACGCACCCCGAGCATTGGGTGGGATCGCTGAGACGCAAAGAGAAGAAGTGGCGCAGCAAGGCAACAGAAGGAGGAATGCCCATCATCGCCTCGCAGACAAAAGCGAAAACGGCAAGAAATCGGAAAAGGGGGGAACCAGTCCCACCCACAGAGTGTTGGCAAACTACCGGACCTCGGTGACTGTTCTATCAATGGAGAAGTGAGACGCGGGACAGACCGTCATCCTCCCGCACTCGTTGAAAATGGTGGCGATGGCAGAACTGACCTTGTCTGAGCCTTCCCGGTTGAGTATGATCGACCGGTCGACAGCAGGAGCCGCCGACGGCGACGGGCGGGGCGAGGGCACATGCTTTTGCCCTTTCCCTTTCTTCGTTGGAGCCATGGCGACAAGAAGGGGGAGGATTCAAGATTGGATTGAGGCGGACCGGAGCTCGAGAAGGAAGAGCAGAGAGGCGCGCGCCAAGCGAGAAAGGGGCATGTGTGCAACCGCGGGTCCGCCTAGCTGGGCGCAAAATAAGGAAGCATGGGGGAACAGGGACACCCACGTCCAATCGACCGCCTCGCGGCACCCAAGGCCGCAGGCTAGTTGGACCCGTGGCGCCTTGTACTTGCCCCTTCGCTTCACTGCTAAGCCAAGTCCGGGCATGCCTTGGGCCCGGGGGCTACTGTCGGCGTTCTGGGAACGGGGGTACCCAGACTTGCCTGCCTACTGAGTGGCCCAGTACGGCCCATCTTCATCAACATATGCTCAAGACCCTCGCGAGGGGCCAAGCCTCGCGGGGCGGACGACAGGAGGCTTCCTCGGGCACAACCTCGTCAGGCTGGCTCGCAAGGAGGCGGAGAGATCAAGGCAGGGTACCTCACGAGGTGCCAATGACGCAAGCCATGACGACCAAGGCCAGGCGAGCACCGGCCTGCGCGGAGTCCATGATCCCTCTTTGGTGCAAAGGGGGCAAGCAGTCAAGAGTATCAAGCAAAGGAAACCATTTTGGTGCAACAAGACCAAGACCAGCAGGACGGCAGAATGGAGGTCATCGTGGAGCCCAAGCCGGCGACATCGTCAGGGCCTTTGGCAGGCGAGAACCAACTTTAGTCAGGATAAGTGTACTAGATGTTCCCCTTCAAAATGGTTAACTGTTGGCGCCCTTCCCGCTCAATATTTGGGAAGAGCCCCAGGGCCTCCGCCTATAAATAGGACTAGCCACCCACAGGGTAGAGCATCGAGAGAACAAGGATAGAAAGACATAGAGAGAGAGAGAAGCGACCGAACTCCCCCTACCAGTTTATCGCACTAGCCAAGAACAGACCCTCGCGAGGGTGTTCTTCCTTGTACTGTCCATCATCAGCCCCAGAGGCAATCCACACACCACACACTAGAGTAGGGTGTTACACCACAATGGTGGTCCAAAAAAGTATAAACCTTGTGTCCTCTATGTTGTTCTTCGTGTAGTTTAGATCCTTGAGAGTCAACGAGACACGGGTAGGCAGTAGGTGTGATCTCTGCGCGCACCCCAGAGTTCAAACCTTGAGGGTCTGCCGGAACCCGAAATCCGACAGTTTGTTCTTTAATTTGCCAAATTGATGGACAAGAATGCCTAAGTACTCTCTCTAGCTATCTATGCTTTCCTCGTCTCAAACTCTATTCATGCTACACTCTGGGTGAGGAGCACTCGGAGCCACCGATTTGTCATAGACTTAAACTTCCGAAACATCTTGATGTATTTTGGTCTAACCGATCCCTTCCTTTCGGTCACATCGAGTTCATTAAGTTGATCTATGTTTCAATCTCTGTGCAACCAATTTGAACACTTCGGTCTCACCGAGTTGCAGTAACCGCTTGCGATTCTGCATCTTGGTACCACCGAGTTGTTCCACTCGGTCACACCGACAGGGTCTGGATATATATACCAACGGGTCAAATATTTGGAAATTCCTACGAAACTCTTCGCCCGCGTTGTCCAGCCCTGCCAACTCGAGGTCTCTGGATCGTCACCTCCGTCGCCAGCGATGCCTTGCCGCTAGTCTCCACTGCCGTCAACGGATTCTCCTCTATTGTTATCGCTGTAGCAAACTCATCGCCAAATTAGCGTATGAGTTCGATCCTTTGTGCTTTCTCACTCCTATTCCTTGCACGAAGACAATGCCATGATTGTTTCCACGTTTGAGATTGTTCTATCCAGCAAAAACTTCCTTTGGATTAGGTTTGATCCGAAATCTTAGGGTTAGGTTTCCGCCGAATTCATCTCGGACCGACTGAGTTGTAGAAATCGATCTCACCGATTTGGCCATAGCCATAGCACTTGTGAGTTTCGGTCTGACCGAATCTTGCAAATCGGTGTGACCGAGTTCAGAACTTTGTGAAACCCTAGCAGTCTCGGAGTCACCGAACGATGTCCCAGTCTGACCGATTTCACCCGTTTAGACTCTGAACATTGCTTCGGCTTCACCGAGTTCAACAAATCCGTACCTCCGAAATGACTTCTGTAGAAATCTAAAAGTAAGTTTTTGGCTCATTTGTTTTGCAAAATCTTTGTACTTTGTGATGCTCATCCACTCTATCTCATCGACATCTACTCACAGGGCCAGCCTTCAGCTTTCAGCATGTCTGACACCAGTGATAGCCAGAATCAGTCTGAGGAACAGGTTCAGATGAGTGAGGTCACTTGACTCTCTGAGAGATGTTATAGGATGGGAGCATAAGCACTCCCAGCAACCTGCCCAAAGCTGCAACTAGGCAGAGGAAGAAGAAGACTTCACATTCTCAGGATGAGGACTTCAAGGTTGATGAGGAGGTCACTTCCAGGAAGAAAGTGGTCAAGAAAGAATTTGGCACTGCTGCCAACGCCAAGCCATGGATGAAGCAGAAAGCTCCTGCAAGAAGATGAAGGAGAGGGTCAAAAAGAAAATGGCCAAAGTAATTGGGAGGTCTTCTATGATCAGAGACCCATATGAGGAAGAAGAGCAAGATGCACCTCCTGTAAAATCTCAGAAGCTAATGGGGGATACAATCAGATCAGGGGCTGCTCCATCAAAGCCCAAGTCTGCCCCCAAGGCTGCTACTCAAGCTCCCAAGAGATCCACTAGGAATTTCCAGTAGCTGAGAAAAACAAGGCCCCAGTGCCTAATGTGGAAGAAGAAGAAAAAGGGAAAGTGCTTAGAAAGTTGAAGCCCAAGATTCCTCACAATGATTACACCCATCCAGTGGCTGAAAACATGAAGTTTAGAAAGGATGCAAGTCTCAGTCTATGGAGGCAAAGTGACTCATATGCCATAAGAAGAAGGACAACTGTTGATTACAGGTTCCACACAAAGGAACAACAAGACTTCTACGAGTCTGTGTTTCTTGACAAGAAGCCAATAGTAAGTTACATGAGATGGGTCGATTGGAAATTCATTGACAGCAATGAAGATCATTTCCTAGGAGTCCATGAGCGTTTCAGACAAAAATGAGTAGATGCATTTGTACGTCAAAAGTTGACAAAATGGAATGATGAGCTGATCATGCAGTTTTACTCCACAAGATGGGTCAAAAGTTGACAAAATGGTAAAATTGTTTGGATGACAGAGGGTACCAGGTATCAATCTTCAGAGGCTGAGTGGGCAAAGTTGATAAATGCCCCAGAAGAGCATTAGGATGACACTGATGTATATGTTAAGCCAAGAAAGGGACATGACTCAATGCTTCTTTTGGACACCCGCAAGTTTGGGTCAGTTTATTATCTGCTGTTAGGTTTGCCAACTATCAACACAATTCTTAGACACACTTTGTTGCCCAGGTCTGGAGATGACAGAATGATTAGAGGGCACTCAATAAATTTCTTGCATATGCTTGATGTGCCTGAGAAGTTCAAAGTGATGGCATTGATGTTTGAGACAATCAAGAGGACATGTGCAGACCAAAAGATATCATGTGGTTATGCTCCACAAATTCAGGTGCGCATCAACTCCAAGATGGCAAGGGCATGTATCTCTTGGACAAGGAACATCTTCCCCTGCTGTCAGAGTTTGAAGACAATGTGCAGGCTTATGAGAAGAAGGAAAAACCTAGAGCAGAGAAGGCAGCCAAGCCACCAAGTGCTGAAGAAGCCGCACTGATTTTCTTGAAATGCAAGCAAGATCAACTTGGCTATCTCATTCAAGCAACTTTGAGGATTGAGAAAGGGTTGGCAACCCTGACTCAGAATCAAGAAAGTCTGGAGAGGATCACCGAGACTAAATTTTATGATCTAGGCTTGAAGGTCACACAGATTCAAACTACAGTTGAGCAACTCCAGGATGAAGCTGAAGAGAGAAGTGGGAGAGCTACTACATGACGGAATGACTTATAGGTTATTTATATTTTGAGCAGTACAGATTGGCAGGATGTTTATGATGTTGGGGACCAAGTGTTGGTCATGGTAGTGATCGTCGTAAGGATCACCGTTTGAGACCAAGTGTTAGTCGTGGTAGTGATCACCGTAAGGATCACAGTTTGAGACCAAGTGTTGGTCGTGGTAGTGATCGCTGTAAGGATCACAGTTTGAGACCAGGTGTTGGTCGTGCTAGTGATCGTCGTAAGGATCAAAGTTTGAGACCAAGTGTTGGTTGTGGTAGTGATCGCCGTAAGGATCACAGTTTGAGACCAAGTGTTGGTCATGGTAGTGATCGCCGGAAAGATCACCGTTTGTTTTTTATCACGAGGTGATCGAGATGGCATATTGCTTGGCCGGTTAGCCAAGAGAGATATGGTTATGGAGATCTGAGATGGTGATTTATCAATATTGTAGAAGTTTCATATCATGATTAGTAGTTGCTATTAGCTATTAATTTAGTTAACCTGCTTAATGCTATGTTGTTGTCTTGCCTTGATGTTTTTGGTTGTTGTGAGCTTGCAAGTACATTCAATGTACTGACTTGGTGTGTCATGCCAGATTGCAGGTGATGTCGTGATTGCTTGATTGCTTGTCGTGGTTTCCGTTCATGCGAGCTAGATCGTGTCCCAGCCAGAGTCCTTGCGGAGTGGAGTTCACTACCTTCGTCGTTGTTCCGCTGCTAGAAGATTTCTGGTGCTTCGAGTTGTTCCGCTGCTAGCATAGAGCAAGTGTAGTATCACAGGCATAGTGTCGCCGTGTTGATGTGAACCTTTGTAACAGCAGACCTTTGTATTTATCCTTTTTAATAAGAGCTGATTTGTTCTATGTCAAGCAGTGCTGTATTCCAGAGACTTCTTCTCGATCTCTGGGTTGGAATACGGGGCGTTCTGGTTTCTCTGAGCTGGGGTGCCACACTAAAGTCAAACTCGTCCCCACCGATTTGATCTATCCGGCGCCACCGAGTTCACTTGACATAGCCATATCCACAAACTCTAATCAGTTTGATCTTACCGATAGGGATCTCGGTCTCACCGAGATGGGATTGCAAACTCTCTGTTTCCCTGCATAACATTTCAATCTCACCGAAATGATCGATCGGTCCCACCGAGTTCACAGTGCAAACTCTGTGTTTCCTTTTCGTAACGTTTCTGTCTAATCGAGATGAGCGATCGGTCCCACCGAGTTTGCCTGGACAAGTCTCTGTTTGCTTACTACTAAAATCGGTCTCACTGAGTTCATGTAATCGGTCTCACCGATATGAGGTTTTGCCCTAATCATAGCGCATCGGTCTCACCGAGTTGATGTTGTCGGTCCCAACGAAAAGCCTAACGTTCACATTTTGAACCAAGTCGGTCTCACTGAGTTTCACTATTCGGTCCCACTGAGTTTTGCAAATTGTGTGTAACAGTTAGATTTTGTGTGGAGGCTATATATACCCCTCCACCCCCTTCTCCATTTGAGAGAGAGAGCCATCAGAACGTGCCTACACTTCCACTACTCATTTTCTAAGAGAGAACCACCTACTCATGTGTTGAGACCAAGACATTCTATTCCAACCACAAGAATCTTGATCTGTAGCCTTCCCCAAGTTGCTTTCCACTCAAATCATCTTTCCACCATAGCCAAATCTATGAGAGGGAGAGAGATGAGTGATGGGAGACTATCATTTGAAGCAGAAGAGCAAGGAGTTCATCATCAACACACCATCTATTACCTTTTGGAGAGTGGTGTCTCCTAGATTGGTTAGGTTTCACTTGGGAGCCTCCGTCAAGATTGTGGAGTTGAACCAAGGAGTTTGTAAGGGCAAGGAGATCGCCTAGTTCGTGAATATCTACCCAAGTGAGGCAAGTCCTTTGTGGGCGATGGCCATGGTGGGATAGACAAGGTTGCTTCTTCGTGGACCATTCGTGGGTGGAGCCCTCCGTGGACTCACACAACTGTTACCCGGGTTGAAGTCTCCATCAACATGGATGTACGATAGCACCACCTATCGGAACCGTGCCAAAAATCTCTGTGTCCACCTTGCATTTGCTCCCTCCAAACTCCTCCCCTTTACCTTCATATGCAATTATTTACATTCCGCTGCTATACTATTAGAATCACATGTGTAGGTTGGTTGCTTGACTAGTGCTAAGTTGCTGAAATCTGCTAGGACCATAAATTAGGAAAAGGCTAGATTTTTATTTGGTCAAGTAGTCTAATCACCCCCCCCACTCTAGACATACCTTCGATCTTACAAAGATCCTTTAATTAGAAGACATCGCTCACGTTCTACTTGTCGCGTGGTATGTTGATCTTGAATACATTGTTGTTGTAGCGCTCGATCACCTTGAGGGTCTGTCGGCTCAAGGAAGAAGTTTGGACTTACGTTCATTGGGGAAGCGATCCTTGTGAAGGTGTAGCCACACAAGATCTCCGGTATTGAATATCATGGGGTGCTTGTTGATTTTGGTAGCGAGGCATTGTACTTGGTGCACGATGGTGTGCCTTGTATCTTCATGCACCTTCTTTAGATAGCTCGCTCCTGCACTCACGTCCATGTTGATGCGCTCTTGTAGAGGTAGCGGTAGAACGTCCAATGGGGACAACAGGTTCAAGCCGTAGACAACCTTGAAGGGGGACTTCCGGTAGTTGAGTGTCTTGCGTGGTTGTAGGCGTACTCGGCGATGGGTAAGCATTCTTCCCACTCCTTGATGTTTTTCTTGATCAAAATGTGTAGGAGAGTAGATAGCGTCTGGTTGGTGACCTCCGTTTGGCCGTATGTTTGTGGATGGTATGCCGAAGAGAACATGAGCTTGATTTCAAGCTTTGCGCAGAGTGTCTTCTAAAAGTAACTAAGGAACTTGATGTAGCAGTCTGAAACAATCATCTTTTGCACTCCATGTAAACGCAAGATTTCCCTACAAAAGAGATTTGCAACACGTGAAGCATCGTCTATCTTGTTGCATGGAATAAAATATGCCATCTTAGAGAAATGGTCCACAACAACAAATACGGAATCTTTGCCATTTCTAGTTCGAGGAAAACCAAGCACAAAGTCCATACTAATATCTTCCCATGGGTGATACGGAATAGGATGTGGCATATAGAGACCATGGGATTTATCTTTAGACTTAGCTTTATGACATGTAGAGCATCGGTTGGTGTAGCGAGAGACGTCACAGAACATCTTGGGCCAAAAGTAGTTCTTTGAGAGCGTAGCGAAGGTATTGTCGTGTCCAAAGTGACCCATAAGTTCTCCTCTGTCGGATTTCAGGATCCGCCATCCTTGAGAGGTTCGAACTCTGGGGTGCATGCGGAGATCTCAACCTGCACAACCTGCCTACTCACGATGCTCCCTAGCCTAGCACGCCGGGCTCGAGAGACACAAAGACACAGAGATTTTATACTGGTTCGGGCCACCATCGTGGTGTAATACCCTAAACCAGTGTGGTGTGGTGGATTGCCTCGAGGGGCTAGGGATGAACTAGTACAGTGGATGAACAAGCCTCAGGAGGTGAGGTGTTCTTGAGCTGGTGTGGTGTTCTACTTGTTCTTGTCTTGGTTTTCTCGTCTTCTTGTCTTGTCCTGTCCCCCTTCTCTGGTGGTGGCTATGTCCTATATATAGTGGCCTTGGTCCTCTTCCCAAATATGAGCGGGAAGGGATTCCACAACAGCGGGATTTGAAAGGTGACAAGTAGTACAGTCTATCCTGACAAAAGTAGTCTTAGCCTACGAAAAGCCTCTGGTCGTGATGCTGCGGTGGGCTTAGGGATGACCTCCGTCCTGCTGTCCTGGCGGTCTCGGTCTTGTTGCACCAGAATGGAAACCTTTGGATGATTCCTCGGGACTCCGCGCCTGTGGCTTGCCTCCCTTGCACCGAAGAGGAAACCTGCACTCTGCACCCGCCTGGCGCCCGCCTGGCCTTGGTCGTCATGGCTCATATCAGTTGAGCCTCGTGAGGTAGCTGCATAGAACTCTCCGCCCCTCAAGAGCCCTCGGGAGGAGGCCAACTCCTTCGGGGGTAGTCGCGAGGGTCTTGCGGTGTTGGTCTCGAAGCTGGGCCATACCAGGCCGTCGATGGAGCCATGTGGTTGGCCGCAGGCTGGCAGGACTGGATACCCCCAAGTCCAGGACGCCGACAATAGCACCCGGGCCCAAGGCGCGCTCGGACATGGCTTCCAAGCGAAGCCAAAGGGCAAGTGCGGAGTACCGCGGTCCCTAACCTCCTGCGGCCTTGATGACGTGTGGCTATTAATTAGACCTGGGCGGCTCCGTTTCCCCATGCTGCCTCGGCAACTACTCGACTTGACAACTGCATGCTGCATGCAGAAAGGATCAAAATTACTGGAAATCATGGGAGGCCGACGATTTACCTGCTCATGTCTATAAACGTGCGAGTGGGTGGAGCCCATACCCATATTTCCTTCGTCTTGCTTCTGCCTGCTTCTCCTCCCCTCCTTCTTGCTCTCATGGCGCCAATCAGGAGGCTCTATGTGGCAGAGAAGGGGAAGGCTCCATGGTTCATCGCTTTGTCCAGCGGCAGTGATGACTCCTAGGAATCCGTTGACTCTCCTAAGCCCAGTGACTCTCCGGAGTCGAGCGACGACAGGTACGTGCCGCCGAGCTCCCGTCGAGGCCGGAGTGCCGCCGTGGCTGCCTCCCAGCACCGTCGGCGATGTCGTAAGACTTAGTAGTCGCCTTCCATGCGTGGAATGGAGATCAGCCCTAGAGGGGCTTGTAAGGATTGGATTGTGTTTAATAGTATAACTGTTTCTTTTGACTTTGTAATGGATGCGCTTATTCCAGTTTGGCTGAGTCCCTCCCTTTTCTCTTCCCTAGACAGCATGGTGCTCTACGCCGACAAGACCCTGTCCCCAGGCAGGCTTCAGCCATCGCTAGTATGCCAGGTCGCGATACCATGCTCAAGGCTAGGAGGTGAGCGACCCAAGGTCCGGTAAGAGCTCGTGATACGCGATGCTCACGAGGTCCCCTTTGGCGTGCAAGAAGCTATATAGAAAATCTAAAAGGGGCGTCGAACCTCCCAAGTGGAACTGCGAGGCAGGGCGTAGGGAGCGAAACTGGTGCTGTAACGAGCCGAAACTTATCTTTTTGCTGTTTGAGCCCATTGGAGAGGCAATGCTTGCTATCACGCTTGCGGTACCGTCAGATGAGGCATGTGTTGGCCACCCTCTAGCCTTGCTCGCTAAAATGATCTACGTCTCGGGTCCCAGCCCTCGAGCGAGCTCAGCCGCCGTTGGTATGCCAGGTCGCGATGCCGTGGTCAAGGCGAGGGGGTGAGGGCTGGAGAGCCAGTAGGAGCTCCTGAGACGCGATGCTCGGGAAGCCCCCTCCTTTAACGTGCAGGTGACTCACAAGGCCAGACGGTGGTTGTCTGGGCCGACCTTTGGCCCATCGCTGGGTGAACCTGTAGGTTGGATGACAAAGGAGGCTAAGAGCCCCTATGGCGTGAGATGGAGGCACTGAGGACCCTGTGAGGTGGTGTACGCGAGGCGGGCCGCGAACCAGGGCTCGATCCCCGGGTTTATCAGCGTTGCAGGGACGGACCCGAGCACAAGCGCCGTGCCGATGTGAGTGTCGTGCAGTGACGCAGGAATGGCATTAGTCAGAACGCATGAAGGGCGTGAGGCGGTGGTCACGAGGTGACAATCATTGATAAATTCACAGAAATGTTTAGATAGTCCTAGTGAATGCAGAACGATACTTGCCATGGGGACAGACCCACACGGCCTGGGGATGATGCAGCCCGAGGGGCGCCCCCAAACTGAACGAACTAGGGAGATGTCACCTGGTATTGTTGCTGAAGAGTTCTTGAAGTAGCCAAAAAATGCACGCTGCTGAACCCATTCCTCATGCGCCGCTCCGGTGCTGAACCTCGGAAGGCTCGGAGGGACCGGAAGGCTTCCGAAGATGCTCCTCCATCTCCGCCAGGAGTGCCTGCTGCGTGGCTTCACAGGACGCATGCACGTCCCTCATGCCGCGCTGGAACGCCTTAGCCGCGCCCGCCAGGCCGAAAGGCATGCAGACGTAGTTGTGAGGCGGACCCTCGCATTGGCCAACACGAGACGGCCACATGAGCTGCCGAGACGCAGCCCTGTTGAGCCCAAGGATGTCGATGTAAATGCTAGACTCCTTACCCTCGCCAGGGTAGTGAGCTACGTCGTGCGGCAGGCGACAATCGCTTTGCAGAACCCTTCCTTCCTGATTCTCCTCGATTGCCTTACCGATGAACTACTAAACGCCTAGTGGCTCACGCCTGCTGCCTTCTCCTGGGATGTGTGCTCTGAAGAGCACCTCCACATGGTGCCTGAGCACCACTCTCGCGACATTGGCTAGATCTGAGGCCCTCCAGAGGAGAGCCCCCGAGCCCAGCCAGAGAGGAGCGTCGGGTGCGCCTTCCTATGCGATGGGTGAAGGTGCCGCGTCCGGACATGCGAGGCTCAGCGCTCCATCCTCAAATGATGCTCCATCACGAGACCCCTGGCCCAGCTGCAGCTTCTTCGTCTTGGGGGCGACCTCAGGAGGTAGGGCGCCGTCTTCGTCTTCTGGGTTCTCAACTGCTATAGCCTAGAAGGCGCGCTCGAGGGAGCACAATGCATCCTTCTCTTGGCAGGCGACCATGATGATGCCGCCGCTCCCTGGCATCTTGAGGACATTCCAACCGTGGTGTGTGGCCGCCATGAACTTGGCTAGTGCTGGGTACCCTAGAATGGTGTTGTAGGGTAGGTGAATGTCGGCCATGTCGAACTCGATGAGCTCGGTGTGGTAGTTGTTGCGCTCGCCAAAGGTGACAGGGAGGTGAACTTGCCCGATCGGATGTGTCGATCCGTCGGTAACTCCTGAGAACGGCTTGGTGGGGTGCAGCTGGTAGTATGGCACCTGAAGCTTGTCGAATGTCTGCACGGAGAGAACATTGAGCCCTGCTCCACCATCGATGAGAGTCTTGGTGATGGTCACGTTGCTAATGATGGGGGAGCGGAGCATGGGAGGTGCGCCTGTGGTGGATGCGCACTTGAACTGGTATGAGGAGTCGAAAGTGATGGCGCACATGGACCACTTGAGAGGGCGAATTGCTTCAGGCTTGGGGAGCGCTACGTTCACCTCACGCGCAAACTGCTTGAAGACACGATGGGAAGCTGGGGCCTGCGAGCCGCTCAAGATGCAGGCAATGGCCTGAGGCTCCTGGAAGCCCCCAGCCCACTTGTCCTGATGGTGATCCTCGTTTCTTCTTGGCGGTGGTGGCAGAGGAGGTAGAGCTGCATTGCCCTGAGGGCAGTCCTCACGAGGTTACTCCCTCTGGTTTCCCTCATGAGGTTGGTCCTGCCAACGGTCCTCACGAGGCTGGTCGCGCCACTCTTATGGCGGTCGCGTCCATCCCAGCGACCTCCGCCTCGGCCACCTCCGCGACTGTAGCCCCGATCAGTGCGCTCGGGGCATCGACCAAGGCGCCCGTCATGGAGAGCCCTGGGGTCCTCGCAGTCGGTGGTGTTGTGGCTGTAGACCTTGTGGAAGGCGCAGAACGGCCCCTTGCCCTTGGATGACTCGGGGTGGTTGCAGCCACGCTTGGTTTCTGGCTCGGCCGCAAGCACGGATGGCCCCTTGCTCTTCGTGTCCTTGGCCTTGGTCTTCATGTCTTCTGGGTCAGCATCAGGGAGCTCGAGGAGGGAGAGGCATCCCTCCTCAGCCCTCACACACTTGTTCGACATGTTGATCATCTCTAGAGTGGTGCAAAGATCCTCGTGGATGGCGAGCTCCTCCTTCATCTTGACATTGTGGACGCCATCGGTGAACGCGGAGATGATGGCCTCGTCAGACACCTTGGGGATCTTGAGGCGGACATTTTGAAGTGCTGGATATACTTATGCAAGGTCTCTCCAGGCTGCTGCTTGGCCTTGAGTCACCGCCGCCGTGAGACGGTCATGAGTGCCCTGGAAGTTGGCGATGAAGCGGCTGCGCATCTCCTCCCAGGAAGAAACTGATCCCTCGGTCTGGTTCAGGAGTCAAGAACACGTGCCATCCTTGAGGGCCATCGGGAACCAGTTTGCCATGATCTTCTCATCGCCATTGCCCGCCTCGATGCTCGACTCGTAGAGCTGTAGGAACTCGGTGGGGTCTGCGGTGCCGTTCTAGCGTGGAGGCAGGTCAGGCTTGAACTTGCTTGGCCAGACAATGTTGCGGAGCTCTGTAGTGAATGCACAGCATCCTGTCGTGGCCATCGGAGGTTGTCAAGGGGGTGGAACATAGTCCTACTGTACACGCACTGCCACCTCCTGTGGTGGCTCGCGACCCTGGTGCGGGGGTGCCGGAAGCACGAGCGCTTCTCCTTGGGGACGTTGAACCACCTGGCAGCTCACGTCATCTCGAGCCGGCGCCAGATGCTGTGGGTCGCGCCGTGGAGCCCATGCCTTGGCTCGATGATGGCGCCCCGGGCCGGAGGTGGAGGAGGAGCCTCGTGCGCTGTCGGATTTCGGGTTCCAGCAGACCCTTGAGGTTCGAACTCTGCGCTGTGTGCGAAGATCTCTCCCCTACCAACTCACGTCTCGAAGCCTAGCAGGGGATCTAAGCTAGAAAGATGAACACACAAGAGACACGAGGTTTATACTGGTTCAGGCCACCGTTGTCGTGTAATACCCTACTCCAGTACTGGTTCAGGCCACCATTGTGGTGTAATACCCTCTCCAGTGTGTGGTGTGGTGGATTGCCTCAGGGGCTGATGATGAACAATACAAAGGGAGAACAGCCTCGCGAGGGGCTATTTTACTGAGCTGGTGCGACGAACTGCTTTGGTGAGTTCAATTGCCTCTTTCTCTCTCTAGTCTACCCAAAATCTGGATCTCTCTCCCTTACTCTGTGGTGGCTAGCTCTATTTATAGAGGGAGGCCCTGGGCCTCTTCCCAAATAATGAGCGGGAAGGGCGCCAACAATTGGCCATTTTGAAGGGGAACATCTAGTACACTTATCCTGACTAAAGTTGGTCTTCGGCTGCCAAAGACTCTGACGGTGACGCCGTCCTGGGCTCCATGGTGACCTCCATCCTGCTGCTCCACTGGTCTTGGTATTGTTGCACCGGAACGGTAACCTTTGCCTGATGCCTTGGCTTGTGCTTGGCCCCTTTGCACCGAAGGGGAAACAAGGACACTGCGCAGGCCGGCGCCCGCCTGGTCTCGATCGTCATGGCTTGCGTCACGGGAACCTCGCGAGGTACCCTGCCTTGATCTCTCTGCCTCCACGCGGGCTCGCCTTATGAGGCTGCTCCTGAGAAAGCTTCCTGTCGTCCGCCCCGCGAGGCTTGGCCCCTCGCAAGGGTCTTGAGCTTGAGCTGATGAAGCTGGGTTGCATTGGGCCACCGCTTGAGCCACGCCGTAGGCCGCAGGCAGGTAAGTCTGGGGACCTCCGTTCCCAGAATGTTGACAGTAACCCCCGGGCCCAAGGCGCGCCCGAACTTGGCTTAGTAGAGAAGCGAAGAGGCAAATGCGAAGCGCCGTGGGCCCCAATAGCGTGCAGCCTCGGGCGCCGCGTGGCAATTGATTGGACGTGGGCGTCCCCGCTTCCCCACGATGCCTCGGCAACCGTCCATCTGACAAAATGGGGTACCCGGGCCAGACTTACTTGCTTCGTTCTCGTTCGCCTTGCTCCAGATTCCCTTTCTCGCTCTTCTCCTTCTCGCTTCCGAAATCCTCCAGATCTGCCTCGATCCCTTCCATCCGGCAAGCCATGTCACCCCGCAAAACCCCGACCGAGGCTTGGTACTCGCCGACTATAGATCCCCCGAAGGTGTCGGAGAAGAATCTCACCGTCACGCGCCTGATGACGGTGGCGTAGGGCAACGAGGGGGCGACTGTGCTCAAATCCGGCTCCGCCCAGCCTGAAGGCAAGGGGAGCACCTTCTACCCGCTCTTTGTGAGCGCCACCATCTCAGTCTGGTGCCTCCTTTTTCCAAGGTCTTCATTGATGTTCTTCGCCAATACAACTTGCAAGCTCTGCACCTGCACCCCAACTCTGTTCTTCTCCTGGCAATTTTCACCTACTATTGTGAGGCTCCCGTTGGAGTGATGCCCTCAGTGGCCTTGCTGCGTCATTACTTTTCCCTCCGGGTTTCTGGTGCCCACATCATCGCATGCGCGAGCTTTATCGTATACTCCAACTCCAATGCCATCTCAAAGCCTGGGAAGAGGATCGAAGGCTTCCTGAGCAAGTGGGTCATGGTGGATGTTGGGCGCATCCACCCTCGACTGGTGCTGCCTACGGGGCAGCCCAAGGCCGTTGATGCGTGGTCTCGGGCGGAGCTTGACAACCCCCATGCGAAGGTGATCGTGAAGAGGATTAACGCGGACCTGAGGCTAGGTAACTTGGGGGCGGCGAAGCTGACCGGGGCTGCGCTCCTGAGGGAGTTCCTGGAGCACCGGGTGGCTCCACTCCGGGGCACTCCCTCACATTGTCGAGGCTTGGGGAAGCAGATGCCGCCCTTCGCCTAGCTCTGAGGCCCTGGCCGACGAAGATCTGGCCGCGGCTCTCCATTTCTTGGTTGGGGGAGACGTGGCGAGCCGGAGGGCGCTCCTATCCCCCTGTTCCTTCGTGAAGACTGGGAACAGGTGGTGAACGCCATGCCCACCTTCAACGGTGAGGGGCTGGTGCCCAAGAAGCTCCTAGGGATCTGGCGGCGTTGGCGACGGTGAACGTGTCCTTCGACGACTCTAGCAGGAGTGAGGAAGAAGAAGAGGAGGAGGAAGAAGAGCCTGACTCTGAGGCAACCGGCGAGGAGTCGGGGGAGTCCTTTCCTCGGTGCAGGTCCTGCGCCCTCCACTCCATGCCGGATGACGACGAGGCCGGTGCCACGCGAGGTGGAGAGGACTCTCCCTTGGTTCCGAGGAAGGGTAGGATGGGGCTGACTCCCCCAGGGTCTGCTCTAGTCCCGGGGCGGTCTGAGGCCAGCTCCGGCCTTCCCGATGCGCCTTCTGCCTCCGGGCCACCCAAGGCTGACCCTAGCTGTAGGCTCTCGGGCTTCAAGTTCGGCCGGAGGCTGCTTGAGTCCGCGAACGATGACCAGTAAGTGCTCGATTCGTATTTTGCTTTGTTTCTGTCACCAAGGCTTGACGTCTGCATCCTTTTTGGCCAGGCCGGCGCCTGCAGCAAAAAGGTTGAAAGGGGCCTCGGCGGCCCTTCTTGGGGCGAGTTTGCCTACCGGGGTAGCGCCTTCATCCGCGGGGAAAGGAGGCGGCGAGGCTCGTGTCTCCCCTGCCCGGTAGTCTTCGCGAGGCCAGCGAGGGGCCGCTCGGCGTGAGTCGGCCCTGTGGCCCGGCCGACCACGAAGTGTGCACTTGATCTTTGTCGCCGAGGTGGCCAAGGCTCGGTGGGTCCCTTCTTTCCAAGTTGTGATCACGCCGCCGCCCTCTCCGCCTATTCCACCGGCTCCCGTCTCTTCTGCTCCGTCTGCCATCCTGGACTGGGCTGCCAACGAACTGAGCCGGTTGCGGGAGTATCTTCGGAGCAAGGACCCCCGCCTGGTGGCCGGGCGCCTAGAGCTGGCCTCTGGCTGGGTCTGCTCTAACGCCTCCGTCTGAGCGGCGCTGAGCCACACTGTGTCGGCCTCCGATGAGGAGAAGCAAGCCACCTCCCAGGCCAAGGCCGCTCGCGACGCTGCCTTCGGTGACGCTGCGGATGCCCGGGGCCGCTGTAAGGCACTGGAGGACGAGCTGCAAGGCCTGCGTGACGAGCTCGCCAAGGAGGTCCGCGGCCGCCAGGAGAAGGACAAGGAGATGAAGGCTCCGGAAGCTGCCGTCAGGGACCGGGACACCGAGCTTGATAACCGTCGTGGCTGGCAGGAGACGCTGGAGCAGGCGCTAAAGGCAGAGAGGACCGAGCTAGACGGCAAGGCGAAGGTCCTGGCCAAGGATCGAGTGGCCTTCACGAAGCTGGAGGAGACAGCTCGCGTGTCACATCCCTAGATCTGACAATGCCTAGGGCATGCATTAGAGTGATGCATCATGTTTAAATTCTTTTGAAACTTCAAATGGGGATTGATCAAACCCTAGCATCAATGCAATTCAAATAGGTTCAACCAAAATATTTTCAATGACCTCAAAATATCATTTTAAAATGTTCATGATTTATGGAAAAAGGTGAAAGCCTCTAACAGAGATAATGCATATTTTTCTAGGACATTTTGGTCACTGAATTAAATCATTATGGTATTTGAGTTGGAGTTTAAAAGTTACCATTAAATATTGGTTGCTCCAAATATTCTGAAATTTATTGTGTGGTTTGAAAATAATTCAAATATTCCTCACAAAAATTTACAGAATTAACCAAAGTGTTTTGGTTAGTATTTTATTTGCAAAACAGTAGCAGAAATTAGAAAAACTGAAACAAATAATAAAGAGAGGGAGAGAAGGCCACTAGGCCACCTACCTAACCTATCTGGCGGCCAGTGCTTGACCTAAAGCACTATTGGCCCAGCCCAGTGAGCACCCCGCCATCTTCAACCTCCCACAAGATGGCGGGAGGCGTGTGTCGCCCAGCGTGGGCACGCGCCCCGCCACCTCCTGCTTGCCGCTTCGCCTTGGCCTCTTCGGGTGATGCCACGCGCTCCCCTCGACCCCCTCCTGCTCTTCCCCGTGCTCATCCTCTCCCCCGAACGCTCTCCCCCTCCTCTGTTCTTTCTGCCCGAGCGCCTCCGTCGCCACCGAGCGCTTGAGCCACCATGACCCACAGGCCCTCCCCGCCTCGGCCCAGCGTGTCCATGGCCTCCGGCCGGCGCCCTCATCCTCCCGTCGACTCACTCGGCGCGGATGCCTCAAAACACCGTCACGGCCTCTTCTTCATCGCCGACCGCGGATCCCCATCGTCGACTAAATGCCCGTCCAGGCCTTCCGAGCCCGCTTCGGCGCTGCTTTGCAACCGCCGTGAGCCACGAACCTTTTCCCCTCTCCGTTCTCGCTCTCGTGCGCGTAGCCGCCACACCTTGCTTTCGCCCGTCTGGCGCCGCCGCTGTGACCGCCGCCGAAGTCTCCGGCCACCTAAGCGGTCCGGCCGTCGTGCTCAACTCCCTTCCGTGCCACGTAGAGCACATAGGTGCCCCTTGACGAGCCTCCCCGCCACCGTGGCGTTGACCCGAGCTCACCCGAGCTACTGGCGGCCGCCAAGGTCGGCAGCGACAACTCCGGCCACCCGCACCCCGCTTTGCACCACTCGGCGAGTCCACCGGCGTCCACGTAGATGCCCTCCGTCGGCCGTTTGGTGGCGGATATACAAACCGAGGCTCGCCGCGCGGTTGGCCTCGCCGGCGTCAAGTCGCCGGTGGGGTTGACCCGTTGACGATTGACTTGGTGGGCCCGGTTTGACCACAGGTCAGCGGCGTGTGGGCCTCGGCTACTAACTAAACTAGGATTAACACTAGTTTAACACTAACTAATTTTAGTTAGTTAACTAACTCTTGACCTTGGGACCCACCGGTCGGGTTTGACTGGACCAGTCTGTTGACCTCTTGAGGTCAGCATGACGTAATCTTGTATTTGTAATTGTTTTACGGGATTTAAATAAATCAGAAATGATTTATTTAATTCAGAAAATATCCAAAACTTCTAAAAATCATAGAAAATAATCTATAACTCCAAATGAAATAAATTATATATGAAAAATGATCACAAAAATCCAATCTATCCATCTGTACCATTTTCATGCATGTTAGAACAACTTTTGTTCACTGTTTAGGTCAAATCAATTAAATGGCATTTGAATTCCACATATGGAGTTTGGATTTGAACTTTGGGTTCAAACCAACTTCATTTAACTTGCTGCTAGTTGCATTAGCTCAAATCACATCATATTGCCATGTCACATTCATGCATCATATTGTCGCATTGCATTGATTGTGTTCTTCCTTATTTGCCGGTAATTGTTCCCTCTCGATAGGCGTGTACCGGCGATGTGATCGATGACACCGATGAAGAACTATATTATCTTCACAAGTGCCAGGCAAGCAAAACCCCCTTGTTCATTCCGATACAATCCCACTCTCTCGCTCCTGCTCTCTTTTACTGCATTAGGACAACAACGACATATCTGTTATTTGCTGTGGTAGTTGAACCCCTTTATCCTCTGCATGACCTGTCATTGCCACAGTAAATAGATGAAACCCACTAGCATGAGTAGGAGTTGTTTGAGCCTTGTTGTGCCTACTCATACATGCTTGTTTGTCATGCCTGCTGTGTGTGAGCTAAGTGTGTGAACACGATTTGGTAAAGGTAGCGGTGAGAGGCCATGTAGGAGTACATGGTGGGTTGTCTCATTCTGACTGTCCTCGAGAACTGGAGTTACGTGTTTGTGATCCATGATTCAGCTACTACCACGCATTGGGCCCGAAATCAATGGACCCTCTCGGTTTCTTAATCACCCTTGTCCTCTGTCCGGGAGTTGCAAGTAGTTTCGGTGTTTGTAGTATGCTAGAGGCGTGGGCAGCGCCTGACCAAGTAGGGGTGGGCTGTGATGCGGTGAAACACGTGGCGGTGTGTCTGGCGCCCGTTTGGTGTCTCGGGAACCCTGCTCACATCGTTTGGGGCTGTGAGCGAAACTCGGCGGATCTCCTCATGGATGGAACCGAATAGGCGATAAACTGGACTAGGGACTTGAGTGTTTAGGTAGGCCGTGGCGACACCCACGCTGGGCTTCGGCTTGAAGGTTGCAGAGTACATGTCGTGTAAACGGCGGTAAGTGGTGAGCGTGTGTGAAGAAGTACACCCGCAAGGTTAACATCATCTATTGAATAGCCGTGTCATGATAAAGGACTTGGGTTGCTGTGCAGTTCATAGACAAGCTGAAAGTGGATACTCTAAAATCGCAAGATAAGCGTGAGTGCTATGGATGGCGTTCTCGTAGGGAGGCGGGAGGCGGATCCATAGTGGTGTATTGATATGGTGAATATGTGGACTCGTGTGCGCCACCTCAAAAGAGTTACTTGCAAATCGTAGTTTAGGATAGCCACCGAGTCAAAGCTGGCTTGCTGCGAGTTAAACTCCACCATCCCCTTTGTTGATAATGATGCATATGTAGTTAGTTCTGATGTAAGTCTTGCTGGGTACATTTGTACTCATGTTTGCCTATTTTATGTTTTGCAGAGACTTCCGTCTCACTAGTTGTTTCTCATGGACTTCGACGATTAGCTTGTTACCTCAGCTACGATCTTGTGCCCTCGGCAGGATCCGGTAGTTAGTCAGGCTTCTAAGCCTTTTTCATTTGTAGATGTCTGTACTCAGACATGTTAGCTTCCGCTTGTGCTTTGATTTGTATGCTCTGAATATTGGGTCATGAGACCCCTGTTTGTAATATCTCACTCCTCGGAGCCTAATGAATAAATACTTGAGTCGTAGAGTCATGTTGTGATGCCATGTTGTATTTGCACATATCGAGCATATTGTGTGTATGTTATTGAAATGCTAGGTGTTTTTCCTTAGTAGCCTCTCTTACCGGGAAATGTCTCCTAGTGTTTCCACCCAGCCATGGTAGCTTGCTACTGCGCCGGAACACTTAGGCTGGCCGACATGTGTCCTTCTTCGTTCGTGTACATCCCTTCGGGAAATGTCACGCGATGAATCTAGGAGTCCTATTAGCCACTACTGGCTGGTTCACGGAGTCACCGCTAGCCCAGTGCTCTGACTGGATTCACTCACGATGACCAACACGTTCGATCTTTGGGTCATGGATACTGTCCTTGTAAGTTTGTGCCACTTTGGGTTTACAACTAGCCATGTCAGCCGGGCTCCTTATCATATGGATGCTAGCGACACTATCATATCGTGTGCCAAAAGGCGAAATGGTCCGGCAAAGGTAACGCGACACCGTGGGAATACCATGCGTGAGGCCGCAAAGTGATATCAGGTGTTACATGCTAGATCGATGTGGCATTGAGTCGGGGTCCTGACATCGCGCCACGCTGAAGACGCTTTATGAGGGCGGCTTAGAGAAGTTGTTGGCTGGCGCAGAGGACGGCCCCGCTGAGCTGCTTCTCTTCCTGGTCCGTGCACTTGAAAATGTCGCAGACGGCCTTGGTCCCACGGCCGAGGCCGAGGCGCGTGCCCTGTCTTTTGCAGCGCTGACGCGTGTCCTCAGCCACGTCTACCTTCGCAACCCCAACGTCGACCTCAACACCCTACTGGAATCTATGAGCGGCGACCTTGCCGCTGCTGCTGCTGAGGCTGTGAGAGGTCGAGCTGAGGCTTTGTTGGGGAGTTTCTGCGTCTTCAGCGCCTGGCCCGGGCGCGATGCCACCAGCTCCGCAGCCTCAGGAGGTGGAGCCGCCTAGCACGACTCCACCACAGGCGGCGGCGCCACCGGAAAGTGATCCCTTCGCCGCTTCTGTCCGGTTTCAGTTCCTGCAACATGCACCATGCCTCGTGGAGGCGTTTAAATTTGTGTTTGGTGTTGTGAAACAATCTATGGCCTGTGATATTTGCTTTTGAATTCCCTAGAATTTTCAGTTTTCCCTCCTATTTGCTAGTGTTCTCGTCGGCGAGGCTCGCCGCTGCATACCTCGGCCGCCGTTAGCCACGGCCGAAACAGGGGCGGGACTAAGGAGTGAGGGGCTACATGACCAGTTAGGCTCCTGAGTAGCGATGCTCAGGAGTCCCCCTTGACGCACAAACAGCAAGTAGGGAAGGGAGGCATAGGAGTGGATTTGTCGTTCTACGTCTGCAGGGCCCGGCCCCGCGCATACCGCAACCACCGTTAGCCTTTCAGAACTAAGGAGTGAGGGGCTACGTGACCAGTTAGGCTCCTGAGTCGCGATGCTCTGAAGTCCCCCTTGACGTTCAAACGAGTTTTCATACCTTGGCTCCGCTCGGGGAGGGGCGCGCGATAACCAGGTCTGAGGGACCTAGCTGGGTGGCTCGCCGCTGGGCGTGGCGCTGCCCCGTGTCAAGCCCCTCGCAAAGCACTCCCAAGGGGAGTTGTGATGGTGCATAACGAGTGTCAGGCTCCTCGATGTTGATATAGCCGTCGGCTGCCCTAGTTATTTATCACCAGCGCGGAGCTCCGGGAGGAGCCCCCTGGGCGTGTACAGCCCCACCCTGACACGTGGCCGGCACGGTAGGGCTAGGAGAGGTGTATCTGGGCACCCGTGAGCCAGCGCGGGACTCACGAGGCCCTACCTCGAGGCGTGGTTGCTTTGTCTCAGGCCTTTATCGGTATGTTCCTGCAAGGTGGTTAGAATGCAAATGCTCTACGTCCTCAGGTCCCGGCCCTCGAGCAAGCTCAGCCGCCGCTGGTATGACAGGTCGCGATGTTGTGGGTCAAGGCCAGGCGGCGAGGGATGGAGAGACAGTAAGGGCCCATGAGTCGTGATGTCAGGCACCCCCCTTTTAACGTGCAAGCGCTTTGCATGAGAGTGGAGAGGTCCGCGATAGGCAGTAGACGATAATCATGGGAATCAGGTTAAGTATGGAGCTTTGTGGGCGGACCCACGCGACCTGGGAATGATGAAGCCTTGTGGGCGCTCCCAGCTGAAAATGGAACTTTGAAAGATGTCACCTGATACTGTCGGAGATGAAGGGATGCTGAAGTAGCGGACGACGCGTAGTGAGGAAGCCGACCCTCACGAGCTCCCGGGACCTGGAGCCTCGGGAGGCTCCGGGGGCGCAGGTGGACCTTCGAGGATCTTGTCCATCTCCGTCAGGACCGCACAATGACTGACCTTCTGAGCCTCCAGAATGCTCCTCAGCAGGCACTGATGAGCAGCGGCTGCGTTCGGCAGGACAAAAGGCATGCAAACGTAGCTGTGAGGTGGACCCTCATAGCGCCCCATCTTGCCGAGGCGGAGGCACTCAGAGGCGGACTTCGGTTGAGCCCTGGCATGTCAATGCAGACGCGCAGCACACCATCCTCGCCTGGATGGGGGGCTATGGCGGGCAAGCGGCGGCTGCCGTGCATGACTCTTGAATCCTGTAACTCTTAAGTGTTTCTCGCGATGAACTCCTAAGGCTTTGGCCCTCCTTGCCTCATACCTTCCTGAGGGAAACGTTCTTTGAAGCACGCCTCCAAGTGGTGCCCGAGCGCCTCCCTCGTGACCTTGGCAAGGTCGGTGGCCCTCCAAGAAAGCGCCTCCAAGCCTTGCCCGAGGAGGGCACCGGGTGGGCCTTCCTATGCGACAGAGGGTTGCGCCCCTTGAACGGGCGTGGGTCCTGACGCAACATCTCTGGAGGTGCCTGCCTCCTGATGGTTTGGTCCAGGTGAAGTCTCTTCTTCTTAGGGACCGCCTCGAGAAGGCTCCCGCTCCTGTGATCCGGGTCTTCGATTGCCGCGATCTGGAAGGCACGCTCAAGAGAACACACTGCATCCTTTTCTTCATAGGGGACTGTGATGACTCCACCGCTTCCAGGTATCTTGAGGACATTGTAGCCATGGTGAGTCACTGCCATGAACTTGTATAGGGCCGGGTACGCGAGGATGCCATTGTATGGTAGGAGAATGTGGGCGACGTCGAAGTCAATGAGCTCTGTGCGGTAGTTGTTGTGCTGCCCAAAGGTGACAGGAAGGCGAACCTTCCCTGTCGGAATGGTGGAACCATTAGTGACTCCTAAGAAAGGCTTGGTAGGCTAAAGTTGATCATATGGCACTTGGAGATCTTTGAACATCTCGACGGACAGGACGTTGAGTCTTGCTCCACCATCGATGAGGGTCCTGGTGACTTGCACATTGCTGATGACTAGGGAACAAAGCATTGGGAGGACTCCGGCCATTGCCGCACACTTGAGCTGATCCGCTGAGCTGAACGTGATAGCGCCGCGAACCACGACGAGGCGCGTAGCCTCAAGCTTAGGGAGGACTGCATTCACCTCGCGACCAAGCTGCTAGAAGATCTTGTTGTGAGGCTGGGCCTGGGCGCCGCCCGAGATGCAGCGATTCGCCACGGCTCTTGGAAGCCCCCAGCCCCCTCGTCCTGATGCTGGTCTTCGTTCCTCCTTGGCGGTGGTGGCAGAGGAGGGAGGCCTTCGTTGCCTTGCGGGCGATCTTCACGAGGCTGATCCCTCCAACCACCCTCGCGAGGCTGGTCCTGCCAGTGGTCCTCGCGAGGTCGGTCACGCCATCCTTTGCGAGGGCCACGGTCTTCCCATCGTCCTCCACCTCTTCCTCCTCCTCGGCCATAGCCCCGATCGTTGCGCTCGGGGCGTCGGCCGATATGCCCATCTCGCACAGCCCTGAGCTCTTGGCATTCGTTGGTGTTGTGGGTGTGGAGGTCGTGGTACACGCAGGACCTGCTGCCCTTGGATGACTCCAGCTAATCCCTGCCTCGCTTGTTGTCTAGCTCTGCTGCGAGCACATTAGCTCCTTTGCGCTTCACGTCTTTCACCTTGGGCTTCTCCTTCCGGATCAGCAGCTGGAAGCTCGAGGAGGGAGAAGCGCCCTTCCTCATCCCTGGCTCACTTAGTCGCCAAGTTGAACAGCTCCTGAGATGTGCACAGGTCTTCTTGGATTGCTAGCTGCTCTTTCATCTTGATGTCACGCACGCCATCAGAGAAGGCTGAGATGATGGTTTTCCTCAGTCACCCTGGGGATCTTGAGGCGGGCGTTGTTGAAGCGCTGGATGTACTTCTGCAGGGTCTCTCCTGGCTGTTGCTTGATGGCGCTATGAGTCACTTTCGTGGCAGGGGCGGTCATGAGTGCCTTGGAAGTTGGTGATGAAGCGAGTGCCCATCTCGTCCCAAGAGGAGATCGTGCCGGGAGGCAGGTTCAGGAGCCAGGTGCGGGTGCCATCCTTGAGAGCCATTGGAAACCAGTTCGCCATGACCTTTTCGTCCCCGTTGGCCGCCTCAATGCCCAGCTCATAGAGCTGGTGGAACTCCGTAGGGTCGGCAGTACCTTCGTAGCGAGGAGGCAGATCTGGCTTGAACTTGCCCGGACAGGCCACGCTGTGTAGCTCGGCGATGAAGGCGCGGCAGCCTATAATGGCTACAGGGGGCCTTTAGTGACGAAGGGCTTGATCTTGGAGGTCTCCGCGCGCTGCCTCCAGCAACAACGCGGGGTCTTGGCGTGCTGGAGCAGGAATGCGGTAATGGCGTGCTGGCGCTGGGAGCACCCGAGCAACTTCTTGAGGGCAAGGGACCTCTTGGTAGCTCTTTTCTTGTTGCGCGGGCGCTAGGTGCCGTGGGTTTCGTCCAGGAGTCGCGCGCCTAGGGGCCAGGGCCCCTTCTTGAGGAGGAGGCGGCGGAGGTGCCTCCAGAGCTGCGTTGTCCGTGCAGAGCGGCCGGCGATGCAGCGAGAGGGACGGCACAGGGGAGCCCCCTGCGGCGCTGAAGAGCTCGGTGATGCGAGCGAGCCAATCGTCGTAGAGGTCATCGATGGGGCGATAGTGCAGGAGCTCACGTGCCAGGAGCAACACAGCGTGCGCGTTCGCGGGAGCGCGATGAGCATGCGACGACGAGCCTGCCAGAGTCAGCGACAGGGTGGCGATGCAGCCTTCCCGCTGCACCGAGGGATGCTGTGATGGCGCTTGCTGCTTTCGTTCCCGCCGGGCGATTATGGCGGCATAGGCGGACGATGAGCACGCGGGCAGGCCTGCCGACGGGGGCCGTCTGCGCGACGTGGGCCTCGAGAGCAGCCCGACGCTCGGCGCGGGCTCGGCGAGCGTTAGACATGGGCGCGACGGACAACGAAACGCGAGGCGGTGGAAGAAGGATTCCGGCGCACCCCTACCTGGCGCACAAATTGTCAGATTTCGGGTTCCGGAAGACCCTTGAGTTTCAAACTCTCGTGTGCACACAAAGATCTCTTCCCTACTAACTCACGTCTCGAAGCCTCGCAGGGGATCTAAGCTAGAAAGATGAACACACAAGGGACACGAGGTTTATACTGGTTCAGGCCACCATTGTGGTGTAATACCCTACTCCAGTGTGTGGTGTGGTGGATTGCCTCAGGGGATGATGATGAAAAATACAAAGGGAGAACAGCCTCACGAGGGGCTGTTCTTGAGCTGGTGCGATGAACTGCTTGGGTGAGTTCAATTGCCTCTCTCTCTCTAGTCTACCCAAAATCTGGATCTCCCTCTCTTACTCTGTGGTGGCTAGCTTCCCAAATAATGAGCAGGAAGGGCGCCAACAATTGGCCATTTTGAAGGGAAACATCTAGTACACTTATCCTGACTAAAGTTGGTCTTGTTGCCAAAAACACCGGCGGTGGCCGCCGTTCACGGTCTCCACGGTGACCTCCATCCTGCCGCTCCGCTGGTCTTGGTCTTGGTGCACCGAAACGATAATCTTTGCCTGATGCCTTGGCCTGTGCTTGCCCCCTTTGCATCGAAGGGGAAACAAGGACCTTCTGCGAGGGCGGCGCCACTGGTCTCGTCGTCATGGCTTGCATCACGGGCACCTCGCGAGTACCCTACCTTGATCTCTCCGCCTCTCATGAGCTCGCTTTGATGAGGCTGCTCTGAAAGCTTCCTGTTATCCGCCCCAGGTTTGGCCCCTCATAAGGGTCTTGAGCTTAGTGATGGTGGGCTGCTTGGGCCTCCCGCAGGCCACGCCACAGGCAGCAGGCACGAAAGTCTGGGGACCCCCGTTCCTAGAACGCCGACTGTAAGAACGACAGGGAGGCCCGCCGATGGGGGCCGTCTGGGCGACATGGGTCGCGAGAGCAGCCCGACGCTCGGCGCGGGCTCGGCAAGCATCAGACATAGGCACGACGGACGAGGAAACGTGAGGCGGTGGAAGAAGGATTCCGGCGCCCCCCTACCTAGCGCGCCAAATCTCGGATCAGTCCAAGGAAGAGAGCCCCCCTACCCCGTGGAGTTGCTTCAGCTCTACGAACTGGGCATAGAGGCGGACAACGGGGACGAAAAGGTCATGGAGAACTGGTTTCCATGGCGCTCAAGGATGGCTCCCGCACCTGGCTCTTGAACGTGCCTCCCGGCATGATCTCCTCTTGGGATGAGATGCGCACTCACTTCATTGCCAACTTCCAAGGCACTCGCGACCGGCCCCCGGCCATGAGTGACCTGCACCTCATCAAGCAACAGCCTACAGAAGTACATCCAGCGCTTCAACAACGCCCAGGGTGACTGAGGAAGCCATCATCTTAGCCTTCTCCGATGGCGTGCGCGACATCAAGATGAAAGAGGAGTGTCGTGGCTGTGGGAGCACGAGCACCTATGGGGAAGGGGCCCCTTCTCGGTCCGGCGGGGAGGCGGAGGCGCCGAAAGAGCGAGATCGAGGTCGGCGCTACAGGGATTTTACCAACCGGAGCTCTCGGAGATAAACTCCTCTGCTGCTTTGTGTTTGTATTACATTTCTTGCTCAAAAGCGTGGGTAAGTGAGGTTTCCAATGAGTCGAATAGAACGAACCCCTTCTCGTGCGCATGGGCCTCCCTTTTATAGTCTAAGGGGTCGCGGCAATTGCAACCTGAAGAGAGGGGTAGAAAGGTAAAAGCGGGTTGGTACAACCACTATCAGCGATGTCCCTACCTAACTCGTGGCGGGGACAAGGGCATTTAATGCCCGTCCGGTCGCTCAACACTGCAGGAAAGCGACCATTAGGGGCGCCACCACGTTACGATGGCCTCCTAGTCACCTTCGCTTGCCACCTCGCACCGCTGAGCTGCCTGACCACCCGCCCGTGCACCAGGGTGATCCTGCGGCGACACGTGCGTCGGGTGAGCTGGGGAGTGCAGAGTGGTGGCTTTACATGACAAGTGCCTTGCAGCGGTCTCTATCTTGTCACACCAGCGAGCTTGCCGCTCGTCGGGTCTTGCCGAGATCTGTGGCGTCATGCAAGTCTTCTGAAGTGCCTTGGTTGGCCTCCTCGGCAAGCTCCTCTTGTCGAAGGTCTTTGTTCTTCCGACAAGCTCCTCTTGCTTGCGGCCTTGTCCTTCCGGCAAGCTCCTCTTGCGGGGCCTTATCTTCTCGAGTTAACACTTTGTTCTTGAATGGCGGTAAAATAAGAATGACGGAGGTCTTGGCGGACGCCCGGCAAGCCCTTGAGGTGCTGCAACTGCCCGTGCACAAGTTAAGGTACTAAGGTACCCCTACTTTAAGCTCACCAGCAGGCCCCGAACTGGGCAATACAGTGCTTGCGGCTGTTGGGCCAGGCCCAAAACAGGCACGACGCAGCGGCACTGGGTCCAAACCAAATCCACTCCGTATCCACAGCGGCCTCCATCTTGGCAGCGTCAATCGCGGCGTCGTGGCGGAGGTCGTGGGCAATTTTAAGTCCTGGAAATGCGTAGCGTTCGCCTCCCACGTATATAGCGGAGAAGCAGGGCCGTTCCCCCACCTTCGCCACTTACGGTTCCTTCCTCAGAAAGCTCGCGCTCCCCTCCGCTTCCCAAGCGAAAAGCGGCGCTCCGCTGTCCGTCGCCGCCGTCGTCCTCCGCGATTCGCGCTCCCCGCCACTTCGCCATGGCTCGAACCAGCAAGGCCAAAAAGTCAGCCGGCGTTGCGGCTTGGCGCTGCGCAAGCGGGTGCTTTTCCCGCCGAGCTCACCCGAAAAGCTGCGGAGGAGTTCTACCTCTTACGGTCGGCCTGACGCGGCGCATCCGCGCCGCGCCCGGTGTTTTCGCCGAGGCTTCCAAGTCAGCGGTGCCCAAAAGGTACTATTTCTTTCCGGTGTTCTTCTATTGCGGAGCTCTGCCCACCTTTTTCGGACTTCTTCTGCGACATCATGAATACCTCGGGTTTCATCTTCTTGATTTCACCCCTAGCGCCATTACGACAATGGCGTTTTTACTTACCTCTGCGAGAACCGTTAGCATCCACCCAAATGTCGCTCTTTTTCGCCATTATTTCACTCCGCGAGCCAAGAAAGGAGAGCCATTGGCTGGCGGAGTCGCCTGGACCTCACAAATCGGCATGAAGGAGGTGTATCTTGCGGGTTAGCTCCGCAGCAAGTGGGATGAGTGGAGGCGAGTGGTGCTGGATCTGTGATGCCAATCCGCAGCCCTTCACCAACCTCGCCGAGGCTCGGGTAGTTGGCGGCCAGGCGCTCTGTGCTACTGTCGAGCGAGCAGCGCGTGAAGATTGCCACCACCCGAATCCTCCGCTCAGGCTTGCCGGAGCTCTGGCAGGCGGTTGGTGCGGATTTCCTTCGCCGTCGCGCCGCCCCTCTGCGAAGAGAGGCCCGCTGGCCGTTTAGCGGCCAGCGGATATCATGAGGCTGCGCCGGGCCTCAATTTCAACTTCACGATTGAGCTTGGCGGGATCTTTGAGGAGCTGTTCAAGCCGGCGCCAACCATCTGAGTGGTTCGAGGCTGCGCGGGCATCATCCCATTGTGCAACAACTCCGGCGCGATCGCATCTGTAATGATGCAGTCACGATTCGCGCAGGATAATCCCAACTTGGATGGAGCCGCCGGCGGCGTGTAGCAATTCTTCCGATGAAAGCGGAGGTAGCGATCAGCGCCGGCGAGCTTCTCACACAGCGCCACCACAGCGAGATGCGGTACATTGCGGCAGGGCGAAGAAGCGGCGGCAGCCGCCGTGAGCAGATTCGGCTTCACGTTGGAGGGCGAAGGCGGGCGGCGGCGAGCTTTGCCGGCGAGGAAGAGGTCGTTGGCGAGGAGGCGAAAGCAACAGCGAGCCCGCCGAGGCGTAGCGGCCAGCCGTCTTGGCAGCTTACGCTGAGAGCCCCAGCGTAGCTAATTCCAACAAGAAGGCACCACCGTCGAGTTGGAGATCTGGCGAGCACGAGCAGTCCGGCAGCCAGAAGCGCCGTGGGACGCGCTCAACCGCGGCAAAATACCGTTGCAGCGGGAGGTCGAATTTGTCAGCCGTCAAGCGGCCAGCGAGGTCTTCCGGGCGGCATGCGCTGATCCTGCCGCAGCTCCGGCAAGCGTCGAAGAGCCCCTCCTCCGCCATGCCGCCTGAGAGGGTAGCGGATTTCGACCTCTCCGCGCTGAGCTCCTCCGATGATGATGAAGAGGAGGAGGAGGAGGAGGAGTAAGACTTTCTTCTCACCGTTCTTGATTTTCTTTGATCTTTGTTGTTTCTTGTCTTGCATCTGATCTGCTTCTCTGTGAATCCCTGTTTTATTTCAGGACTCTGGCGGAGAGAGCGGCGAAGAGGGCCAAGGTCCCGTGGTGGTAAATCGCCGAGGGCGATCTGCTGTGTGATGGCGAGAGGACACGTCGAGACTACCTTGACGGACCGGTTCCTTCTCCTCTCGGCAGCCCCGGCTGGCCCAGCGTAAGTGTTTGATTCACTTCCTGTTGAGAGCGGCGCATGGGTGCTTCTTCTTGTCTGATATTTTGTTGTTGATTTATTTGTGTAGGAAGCGAGCAGGTCCATCGGAACAGCGAAACCGCTCGGAGGTCTATGCCTTCGACTATGCATCGCCAAGGCGATTCCCGACAAGGGGCGCTCCCGGCAAGGGAGAGGTCCCGGCAAGGGACAGAAACGAGTGAGCCCTTGGTGGAGGCCCATGGTCCAGGCCAGCATAGGTAACCTTCCTTGTCGGAAATCTTCCCTTAGGTTCTTCTTACGATCTTTTTAAGCTTGACTTTTCTTCCCTTCTCGTTTCCGATCCCTCTCATGAGACCGATGGAACCCGAGGCCACCGGCGAGAAGGCGTAGTGTGACTGTGAAAATGTCGCCGACAAAGAAGAAGGCCGGCGTGATGAACCGCCCGATGAGGAAGCCGCCAAGGCTCTTTGGTGCAGAGGTGGCGAGGGTTTAGCGATCGTCTTGTGACCGGAGGAGCACAGGGCGCAAAGCGCTACACCGACCGCCGACCCTTTGCCGCTGATGCAGCACAAGACTCAGGAGCCCAGCCAGCGCTTACTTGAAGGCGGCGGGCGTGTACATCAAGCTTCCACAGGCGTCAAGCTCGAGGCGCGGTCGAAGAGAGGAGTTTGATGGGAAGTACTTGCCTCTTTGGGCTGGCGGTGGTTGACGCCTTGCCCAGCAGCAAATGGGGCGAATCACGAGGAGAACAGCTGCTCTGGAGTTGGTGTCACTCTACGCGCCCGGCAAGCTTGAAGTCCCGGAAGCGCTTATTCTTGAGCTGGAGTTGACATAGAAAACATCTTGCAGGAGCTCGGAACCGCAACCAAGTGGCCCTCCGATCCATTGCGGAGGAGAGGGCGCAATCTTGATTTGAGGCGAAGGAGGCATTCATCTGGAGAAGGCTGAAGCCGAGAGCAGCCAGAGGCTTCTTGCCGAGGAGATGTCTAAGGCGGGAAGGTGGTGACACGAAGAAGGCCAGGAGCAATCACTTGGCGAGGCACTCAAGGAGGCAAAGACGCCGCCGCGACGTCGAGGCCGCCAGAAGGAGTTAGAGGTCAAAGTGGGCGCAGCTGGAGGCGGATATGGGAAAGAAGAATGAAGAACTTGCCGCACTCCAGCCTGTGACAGCGAAGGACTTACTTGCCCATGGTGATCTGCAGGTTCAACTTCGCCGAGAAGGCCAAGGAACTGAAACGCCGCCAAGGACTCAAGCGCTGATCTGTAGATGAAGCTGACTACCTTGACGGAGACCTTTGGGCGCCGCCAAGAGGCGAGAGGATGACTTGAAGAAGGAGCTCAAGGGCGGCGAGGAGGCTTTGCGAGGGCGCAGAGACCAGAACACCTTCAAGGCCATGGTGGAGCTACGGGACGGAGGGCCTCGTCAACATCGCTGCATCCATCGGCGAGGCTGGCGCGGGCCGAGGTACTCCATCAGGAAAACCTCTAGCCCAGCGCCAAGCTTACGCTTTTCTTCAAGGGTGTGGTGGCGGCTCTCCGGCAGCTCGGGAAAGGATCCCGAAGAAGCTGGCCCAGCGAGTCCGCAGCGATCTCGCCAAGGTCTTGGAGAAGGTGTTGGTGAAGATACTCTTCGCAACCTGGCGTCGACCTCACCGCATCCTCAAGAAGCTGCCGGCGGGTGCTGACCTTGAAGAACTCAAAGCCATCGTCGCACCCATTGTGGACAAGGTGAATGAGGTCAGGAGGATCGACGGCGAGCGCGTGGATTAGGCCACCCTTCTTCTCCCCTTTTCTTGCCGCTGCTAGATATGTCATAGGAATAACTCATCAGAGCGCGGCAAGTTATTTATTGTAATATAACTTTATCCTGGGTACTGCTTGTTATGTTATTTGATTCCATCCCTTGTATGTTTTCGCCCTACACTTTTGGGGAACTTGCCGGCGCAAACACGCTTGCTGAGTGCGGAACATTAGCAGCCTGCTGGCGGTGTTGCCTCCGGTAAGAAACCTTGTCGGGGCTAGTCGCGGCACACTTTCATTGTTGAGCGGACTCGAAACAAAGTAAGGGCGCGACTTAGCCACAAGCCGGTTCCTCCGTGCTGGGTTTTCCATACAAAAGCGCATCGTTCAAGAACATAACTTAAAAATTTAAAATTGACTATGCTAAAACTTTGGCAACTTAGCTTTTACGTAAATGCGTGTCCGGCAAGGCTAGATTCCTTTGAGCGATGCTGCTCCACACCTTTATCTTCTCCTCCCGCCCCGGTGAACTTGTGGGCGGAGGGACCTTCTTTTTGAGAAGAAAGAAGAGAAAATAATGATATGGAGCCTTAAAGCTCGCTACTGCTTACCGGGAGCGAGTGCTACATGAAGTGTCAGACAATACATGCTAAAGAGAAAAAGGCATGAAATTCGACAACTTTTGGCGTAGCATATGATCTTTATTTATGCACGCAGTCTACGCCCGGCTTTGTACAAAGGGTTATATGCAACAGCGGCAAAGCTTGTACAAAAGGTGGTTGCCGAAACGGGGCCCGGCAACCACGCCCTATGGGTAAAACTTGCGAAGATGCTCTATGTTCTAGGAGTTGCTCACCGGAATGCCATCTTCGGTCTCAAGGCGGACAGCGCCAGGCCTAGTGACTCATTTCACCCGATAAGGGCCTTCCCACTTCGGCGTCAACTTGTTGGAATTCTTGGCGGATTGAACACGCCGAAGAACAAGGTAGCCTTCCTCGAAGATTCTGGCATTAACTGCGGCTATGGTAGCGGCGCAAAGCTTGCTGTAGCGAGTAGCTCGCCTGGCAGACTGAAGGCGATCCTCCTCGAGGAGCAGCGTCATCTTGCCGCAGCTGCTCTTGCTCAAGCTCATCATAGCGAGCACTTTCGAGGCGATCCATTATCTGAGTTCTCTGGGAGAAGCTGCTACGCTCCATAGACTAGGGCAAAAGGCGTCTATCCGGTGGCTCGATTTGGCGTCGTTACGATCGACCAAAGAACCACCGGCAGTTACTCGATCAATTTCTTCCGCACTTGTGCAGCTGTCGAAAGTTACGGTCTTGAGCCGCGCAGCAGCTTAGCGTTGCCCTCTCCGCTTGACCGTTGCTTCTTGGGTGAGCAGCAGAAGCGAAGCAGATCTTAGTGCCAAGATCTTGGACGTACTGCATGAAGGTGCGGCTCGTGAATTGTGTGCCATTGTCGGTGATGATTCTGTTAGGGACTCCGAAACGGCAAACAATCGACCTGAAGAACTTGACTGATGACTGTGCTGTCACCTTTCTCACTGCTTCCACTTCCGGCCACTTCGTGAACTTGTCGATTGCCACGTACAAGTACTCAAAGCCCCCGACATCTCGGAGAAAGGGGCCGAGGATATCGAGCCCCCAGACCGAAAATGGCCAGGATAAAGGGATTGTTTGGAGAGCTTGAGCTGGTTGATGAATCTGTTTGGAGTGGAACTGCCACGCTTCACACTTGGTTACTTGTGCTGTTGCATCCTGGAGGGCTGTCGGCCAAAAGAAACCTTGCCGGAAAGCTTTGCCGGCAAGTGCTCTTGCGCCAATGTGGTGACCACATATGCCTCCATGTATCTCATGACAGCTCTGTCCATCTTCCCGGGAAATGCACTTCAATTTCACTCCGTTGAATCTTCTTCTGTACAGTATGTCATCGACAAACTTGTACATACTTGATTGCCGGGCTACTTTTTCTGCTTCTTCTTGTTCCTCGGGAAGTTCTCCTGTTTGGAGGAAACCGACGAGCTGCTGTGCCCATGCCGGAGCTTGTGGCTCGACGACAAGGACTAAAGGCGCAAATGCTGCTGCGGGAACATCCGCTTCACACGGCAAGGATCTGGGATCCTGCCGGAGCGTGATGCTCCCCGGCAAGCGTGTCGGGACACGGCTTGTCGGGAGCGTCTGCTTCAACGGAACAAACCCTAGGGCTTGTCAGAGCAGACTGCTCCTCAGCATTTTCTGTGTTGATCCTGGGGACCTTCTTGGCGGCGGCTTCAGGGAGCTCTGCCGGAAAGTAGTCGCCAGTAACCAACTTTCTCTTCTTGCTCTGTCCAGTTGATGGTGATACAAATGGCTGAGTCAGCTTGAGCACAAAAGTTCCTGGTTCCACAGGTAACTTGAGTGCGGCGCACTTTGACAGGCCATCTGCAATGTCGTTCTGAGCTCTTGGAACGTGTTCCATCTGCAGGCCGTCAAAATGTTCTTCTAGCTTCCTCACTTCATCAATGTAAGCTTCCATCAACGGACTCTGATAATCTTTGTTTACTTGACGGACGAAAAGCTGTGAGTCACCCCTGACAATAAGCTTCTTGATCCCAAGTTCTGCCGCGATCCTGAGTCCGGCAAGCAAGCCTTCGTACTCTGCAGTATTGTTTGTTGCTTGCTCCTTGGGAAAGTGCATTTGGATCACGTACTTGAGGTGCTCTCCGATGGGTGCGACAAGTAGCACGCCCGCACCGGCGCCTTGCAGCGAGAAGGCACCATCAAAATACATGATCCACTCCTTGCTCGCTTCCTTGATGGGAATGCTCTTCTCCGGAGTTTCTTCATCGGGTGTTGGCGTCCACTCTGCAATGAATTCCGCCAATGCTCGGCTCTGGATAGTTGAAGTGCTTTCAAACTTGAGGCCAAAGGTTGACAGTTCCAATGCCCACTCGACAATCCTGCCTGTTGCATCTGGATTTTGCAATATCCTCTTCAATGGAAAGCGAGTGACCACTGTGATCTCATGTGCTTGAAAGTAATGGCGCAGCTTCCTCGAGGCCATGAGAAGGCCGAAAAGCAACTTCTGCACACCAGAGTACCTTGATCTAGCCCCCTGCAGAAGGGAGCTGACAAAGTAAACTCGGCGCTGCACCATCTTCTTTTGTTTCTCTTCTCGTGGCTGCACAGATCCATCCTTGCCGGAGCCAGAACTTGTCGGGGGAGCCCCCTGCTTGTCGCTGGATTCGCTTGCCGTGGTTGTTAGCTCATCATCCGCCTCCCTCTCCGCAACTAACACAGCACTAACCACTTGATTAGTTGCCGCCAGATATAGCAGCAACTTCTCTTGCGGCTTAGGTGCGACAAGTGTTGGAGTGGAGGATAGGTATCTCTTCAAGTCCTGGAGCGCAGCCTCCGCTTCCGGAGTCCATCTCATTGGGCCTGCCTTTTTCAAATTTTTGAAAAATGGCAGGGCGCGTTCAGCAGACTTGGAGATGAACCTACTGAGAGCAGCAACACAGCCGGCAAGTCTTCGCACATCCTTGATGCGCTTCGGGGCTTCGATCTGCTCGATAGCCTTATCTTGTCGGGATTGGCCGATCCCCATTGGGACACAAAGAACCCGAGAAGCTTGCGGAAGGAACTCCAAACACGCACTTCTCGGGGTTCAACTTGAGATTGACCTTGCTTGCAGATTTGCAAAAGTCTCGTCCAAATCTTGGATCGAGTCTCTTTGTCCTTGCTCTTGACCACTATGTCATCCATGTAGCTTCCACATTTACGTACAGCTGTGGCTCAAAAGCATATTGACTACTCTTGCAAATGTTGAACCAGCATTCTTTAGTCCGAAGGCATCCGTACAAAGCGATGCGTGCCACATGGAGTAATGAATGCGGTTTCTCTTCATCCTCTTACGCCATGAAGATCGATGATATCCTCGAGTATGCATCAAGGAATGAAAGCAGATCACATCCTGCTGTGGAGTCAACAATCTAGTCAATGCGCGGCAAGGAAATGGATCCTTGGGACAAGCTTTATTAACATCGGTGAAGTCAATACAAAGCCTCCACTTCCGTTTGCTGCGCGCACGACTCTGGATTAGCTAACCACGTTGGATGGAGTACTCCTCGGACCAAGCCTCTGCTTCCAATTTCTTGATCTCTTGACAATGAACTCTTGACACTCTACCTTGCTTGCTTCGACTCTCTGCTTGGCGGGCGGCGTGAGGCGCAGGCGGCAAGGTGGTGCTCAATTACTTCCCTGGGAACACCGGAGATGTCAGATGGTTGCCATGCAAACACATCGACATTCGCCCGCAGGAAAGCAACGAGCGTGCTTTCCTATTTAGGGTCAAGCGTGGCACTGATGTTGAAGGTACCACCAGTGCCGTCCTCCTTGGCGGCCACTTTCTTGGTCTCAGGTGAAGCTGTTTTTGCCTTCTTGCACTTGCCGGTGGAGCTCGATGGTGCGTCCTCGACAGTAGCGCAGCACTCCGAAGAGGTGCGCTTGCCGGAGTGGGCATCACAGCTATTCTTGCCAGACTTGGTCTTCTTCTTCTTCCCCCAGGAGCTTCAGCGGCAATTGGTTTGCGCTCTACTGCGACTGCTGCTTCCCGGTAAATCTTGTCGGTACAGATAAGTGCATCTTTCTTGTCGCCATGGACAGAAATAACACTTATCGGACCAGGCATCTTGAGCACATTGTAGGCGTAGTGAGAGGCTGCCATGAACTTGGCGAGCGCTGGACGGCCAAGTATCCCATTGTAAGGCAATGGGAAATCAGCAACATCAAATGTGACTCGCTCTGTTCTGAAATTCAGCTCGCTGCCAAAGGTCACTGGCAGTGTGATCTTCCCCTTTGGCTTGCTCCTTCCCGGGTTGATTCCTTGAAAGGTACCCGTCTCTTCGAGCTCGCTGTCGGGGATCTGGAGCTTGTTGAGCACCGCGGAAGAGATCAGGTTTAGGCCGGCCCCGCCGTCAACCAACATCTTTGTGACCTTGAGGTTGCGGATGGTTGGCGAAACCAACATCGGCAAGCACCCGACGCTGATGATGCGATCGGGGTGATCCTCAACATCAAAGGCGATGGGCGTGCTGGACCACTTCAGGGCTTGCGTGGTTCGACTAATGGTTCTGCTGCATTTACCTCCCGCACCCACTGCTTGAGTTGGCGGTGCGAGGTGTGCAAAGAAGCACCACCGTCAACGCACAAAACCTCTATCGCCTTCTGAAACTCTTGCTCGTCGGTCTCGTCTTCCTCCATCTCATCATCTTCATCTTCGTCTTCGTCCTTGTCGCGGCCGCGGGGAGGTCTGTCTCCTTGCCGCTGCTTGGCCTTGCCACGGTGCCCTCCCCGGACGGGACGCTTCTTGCCGGATCCTCCGCCACCCCCCTGGGCCTTCTCCTTGTCGCGACACTCATATTCGGCCTTCTGCAACTCTGCCATCTGCTCAACCTTCTTGCAGGCTTGGAGGTCATGGCCCTTGGTGCGATGGATCTTGCGATCTTGCTTCTTGGAGCAAATCCCGCTTGTCGGCCACCACAGCCTCGCCCGGAGTCATCATCTTTGGCCTTGCGGCGCTGCTTCCGTTCTTCGGACTGCTCAACGACTAACACATCCTTAGCCTTTCTCTTCTGTTATTCGCCTCCGGTTCTTCCTTGCGGAGGGCATCCTCCTTGTCGAGATCATACGCTCCTGCATTCTCTCGGGATTTTCCTCCTCCTCAGCCCGTCGCGCTTGTCGGCCGGGCGTATAGCTCGTGACATCTCGATCTTACTGCGCCATCCCTCCCTCATCCATGATTCGCGCGTTCGATGGAACAGCGCTAATAACCGCTGCAGGTGGGCGTCTGGGATGTTGCGCTGCACTGGCTGAATCTCTATATGTACTTTAGAGGGTTCTCCTTCTTTCTGGGCTAGCAGATGAAGGTCGCTCTCCTGACCATGGGGTTTGTGGCCGCCTGTGAAGGCGCGACAAACTGATGGCACAGGTCCGCCCATGAAGAGATGGAGTTGTCCTGCAAGTGCATGAGCCAAGATCTGACGTTGGGCTTGAGCACCAGAGGGAAGTAGTTGGCGAGGATCTTCTCGTCGCGTCCCCCGGCAGCCTGCACCGCAATGGTGTAGACGCTGAGGAACTCCGACGGATGTATCCTGCCATCGTACTTCTCGAATGCGTCTGGCTTGAAGTTCTTGGTCTTGGGCCTTTGGACTTGCCGCAGCTCACGGGTGAGCGCAGGGGCAACTGCCGTGATCTGACAAGTCGCTGGTTCCCTGGCGCATGCATATCGATAGTGGGCCCAGCGCGCTGGTCAGATTGGCCTTGCGCTTCTCTTCTGCGCTTCGATGTAGTCTGGCGTCTTCGTGTCGTCGTTCTTGGAGAAAGTGGCGTTGATCGCGGCAAGCTCATGGTCCGACAACAGCGGTGGAGTCGGCGTCGAGGTTGGCCCGGCGAAGTCGGCGACCTTGGCTTCAGGCGGGGAGTGCGGTGGTGGCACCCTAGCGATCTTGTCGCCACGGCTTCTGCTGAGTGTCTTGCCGCTGCTTCGGCGTGCTTTCGTTTGCGGGGCTTGTCGGCGTTGGCGAAGCCAATGAGGCTATAAATGGCGGCCCTCGATCGTCGATCTTGTCCGCGCTGGAGGGTAATCTAAAACAGCTGGGCTCGGGCTAAGCGCTTCCTCTGGAGTCTTAGGTGGCGGTGGTGGCGGCGCGAGTGCGGGACATGCTCAAACTCCTAACGGTGTTAGAAGAACAACGTCCGTCGAGCGACCGCCTTTGCGCTCGTGCGGTAGCGTTGGCGTGTACGTTGGCCTTGGCCCCGCGACCCACCAGCTTGGCCTTGTTCCAGCGAGCACGGTGCTAGGGGCACCGTGGCGTTGTCGATCTTGCACCTCTGAGAGGAGTGCGGTGGATATCGAGCGGCTGAAGCTTGCGGGCCTTGTCCTTAGAACCTGCGGCGGCGTGAGTCCACCGTCGGCGCCCGCTCCTCCGCGGTGTCCAACCCCGCCTGTTTGCTCGGTGGCGGCGGGATAATCGCGAGCGGAGTGGCCACCTCCAAGCCTTCTTCTTCGGTGGCATGTCGATGAAGATGTTGATGTAGCGCGCGAGAGGCGGATCAGTTCGCGACAACCTCGGCGCACCTACGGCGCGCCAAAGATGTCGTGGCTGTGGGAGCACGAGCACCTATGGGGCAGGGGCCCTTCTCGGTCCGGGAGGCGGAGGGCGCCTGAAGAGCGGATCGAGGTCGGCCGCGGGATTTTACCCAGCTTCGGAGCTCTCCGGAGAGATAAAACTCCTACTGCTGCTTTGTGTTTGTATTCTGTTCCTGCTCGAAAGCGTGGGTATGCTGAGGTTTCCAATGAGTCGAATGAACCGAACCCCTTCTACGTGCATATGGGCCTCCCTTTTATAGTCTAAGGGGGTCACCGACAGGTGGCAACGCAGAGAGAGGGGTAGAAAGGTAAAAACGCGGGTTGGTACAACCACTATCAATAGTGTCCCCTACCTAACTCTTACGGCAGGGGACAAGGTCATTTAATGCCCGTCCGATCGCTCCAACAGTGCAGGAAACGACCGTTAGGGGCGCCACCGATCGCCACGATGGCCTCCTAGTCACCTTCGCTTGCCACCTCGCACCGCTAGGCTGCACAGCCACCCGCCACGTGCACCAGGAGTGATCCCGCGGCGAGACGTCGTCGGGTGAGCTGGGGCGCAGAGTGAGTAAGCTTTTGCCTTGACAAGTGCCTTACCATGATCTCTGTCTTGTCGCACCCGCGAGCTTGCCGCTCGTCGGGTCTTGCCGGGACGCGCGGCGCGTCATGGCAAGTCTTCTGAAGTGCCTTGGTTTGCCTCCCCGGCAAGCTCCTCTTGTCGGGGTCTTTGTTCTTCCCGGCAAGCTCCTCTTGCCGAGGCCTTGTCCTTCCCGGCAAGCTCCTATTGCCGGGGCCTTGTCTTCTCAGTTAACACTTTGTTCTTGAATGGCAGTAAAATAAGAATGACGAAGGGTCTTGGCGGACGCCCGGCAAGCCTTGCCGCGGGGTGCTGCAACTGCCCATGCACAAGTTCGGGGTACTAAGGTACCCCTACTTTAGTACACCGACAATGAGCTAGCAATCCATGAAGACCTGTGCACATCTCTGGAGCTGTTCAACTTGGGGACCAAGTGCGCCAGGGCTGAGGGAGGGTGCCTCTTCCTCCTCGAGCTTCCGGCTACTGATCCGGAAGAGAAGAAGCCTGAGGTGAAGGATGTGAAGCGCAAAGAGCTCTTGTGCTGCTTGGCGGAGCTAGACACCAAGCGAGCGAGGATCAGCGGAGTCATCCAAGGGCAGCCGGTACTGCGTGTAGCACGACCTCCACACCCACAACACCAACGAATGCCAAGAGCTCAGGGCTGTGCGAGATGGACGTATCGGCCGACGCCCCAAGCGCAACGATCGGGGCTATGGCCGAGGAGGAGGAAGAGGTGGAGGACTATGGGAAGGCCGTGGCCCTCCCCAAGGATGGTGTGACCGACCTCGCGAGCACCGCTGGCAAGTCCACCCTCGCAAGGGAGGTTGGAGGGATGAGCCTCGTGAGGATCGCCCGCAAGGCAACACAGGCCTCCCTTCTCTGCCACCACTAGCAAGGAGGAATGAAGAGCAGCATCAGGACGAGGGGGCTGGGGGCTTCAGGAGCTTGTGGCATCGCTTGCATCTGGGGCGGCACCAGGCCCAGCCTCACAGCGCATCTTCAAGAAGTTTGCTCGCGAGGTGAATGCAGTCCTCCCCAAGCTTGAGGCCACGTGCCCTCTCAGGTGGTCTGCTTGTGCTATCACGTTCAGCTCAGCAGATCAGCTCAAGTGCGCGGCAACGGCCGGAGTCCTCCCAATGCTTTGTACCCCAACCATCAACAATGTGCAAGTCACCAGGACCCTCATCGATGGCGGAGCAGGACTCAATGTTCTGTCCGTCAAGACGTTCAACAATCTCCAAGTTCCATATGACAAGCTTTGGCCGACCAAGCCTTTCTCAGGAGTTACTGATGGTTCCACTGTTTCGATAGGGCAGGTTCGCCTTCCTATCACCTTTGGGCAGGGTAACAACTACCGCACTGAGCTCATTGACTTCGACGTCGCCCACATTCGCCTGCCATACAATGCCATCCTCAGGTACCCAGCCCTGTCCAAGTTCATGGCAGTGACTCACCATGGCTATAATGTCCTCAAGATGCCTGGAAGTGGTGGAGTCATCACAGTCCCCTGTGAAGAAAAGGATGCAGTGTGTTCTCTTGAGCGTGCCTTCCAGGCCGCGGCAATTGAAGACCCGGATCACAGGAGCGGGAGCCTTCCCGAGGCTATCCCTAAGAAGAAGAAGACATCACCTGGGCCAAACCATCAGGAGGCAGGCACCTCCACAGGCGTTGCGTCACGATCCGCGCCCGTCCAAGGGGCGCCACCCTCTGTCGCATAGGAAGGCGCGTCCGGCGCCCTCCTCGGGCAAGGCTCTGGGGCTCTCTCCTTGAGGGCCACCGACTTTGCCAAGGTCACGAGGGAGGCACTCGGGCACCACTTGGAGGCGTGCTTCAAAGCACGTTTCCCTCAGGAAGGTATGAGGCAAGGAGGGCCAAACCCTCAGGAGTTCATTGCGAGAAACACTCAGGAGTGGCAGGAGTCAAGAGTCATGCGCGGCAGCCGCCGCTTACCCGCCGTAGCCCCCCATACAGGTGAGGATGGTGGGATGCACGTCTGCATCGACGTGCCAGGGCTCAACCGAGCCGTGTCTCAGGGGCGACTCTGGCCTTCACGCGTGGGGCGTTGCGAGGGTCCACCTCACAGCTACGTTTGCATGCCTCTCAGCCTGCCGAACGCGGCCGCTGCTGATCAGCGCCTGCTAAGGAGCATTCTGGAGGCTCAGGAGGTCAGGCATTGCGCGGTCCTGGCGGAGATGGAGATGGTCCTCGAAGATCCACCTGCGCCCCTGGAGCCTCCTGAGGCTCCTGGTCCCGGGAACTCGTGAGGGTCGTCTTCCTCACCACGCGTCGTCCGCTACTTTAGCATCCCTTCATCTCTGACGGTATTAGGTGACATCTTTCAAAGATCCATTTTCAGCTGGGAGCGCCCACAGGGCTGCATCATTCCCAGGGCACGTGGGTCCATCCCTGCGGCATGTATCCATTTTGCTTATGTTCTTCGCTTACCTTGTTGGGGGCGCCCCTCGGGCTGCATTATCCCCAAGCTGCTCGGGCCTCATCCAGTGGCGTTTGCTTTTTCCGCATCTATCTAAATGGATTTGCTCCTTCATTCTTAACCTCATTGACTTAGTCACCTGCTCGGTTGACACCTACCTTTGGAGCCGCTCGCTCTGGCACGGTGCTTGCGTATGGGTCCGTCCCTGCAACACCGGCAAATCTGAGTGGCCGAGCTCTGGCCGCGGCAGCCCCGCAAGGCGCCACCTCACCAGGCCCTCAGTGCCCCAATCATTCCCTCGGAGCAACCAATGGTTGGCTGGCAACCGTAACGGCAGACCTTGTTTTCCCTCATGATTGGTATGCAGGACCCGCTCCAGGAATAATGCTGGGGGTGTCACAAGATTTCTCTCCTCTCTCTGACATGATCCGCTCACGCGTTAAATGGGGGGCGCCTAAGCATCGTGACTCATGGGCTCTTACTGGCTCTCCAGCCCTCACCCCCTGGCATTGACCCATGGCATCGCGACCTGTCATACCAGCGGCGTGTGAGCTCGCTCGAGGGCCGGGACCTGAGGACGTAGAGCATGAAGGAAAGTGCGGGGAAGAGGGAAGAAGCTCACGAGGGCCTAACCCAGCAACACCCCCAGCCGCCGCCACGCAGGCCCGGCACCTCACCGAAAACTACTCCAAACCTACGAGATAAGTCACGCAAAAACTGAATCGACTCAGCGCTAAACCCTCGCCTACTGCAGCTCTGTCATAGCGACGTTGCTTGCCTTTCTTGCCCAGTGGAGGCTTCTTGAGCGCAAAAGGGGACCTTCTGAGTATCGCGACTCAGGGGCTCTTACTGGACCTTGTGCTGCTCACCTCCTGGCCTTGACCACGACATCGCGACCTAGCATACCAGTGATGGTTGAAGCCTGCCTGGGGACCGGGACCTGTCGGCGTAGAGCACCAAGCACTCATGAGGAAAGAAAGGGGGAGCTGAGCCGGGGCAGAATGCGCCTCCCGCATCGTTTCATGATAAGGATGTACAATTCACAAAAGACATGGCAGGCGCCTTACATACCCACATGGGGTGTCATTTCGATTTCTCGCAGGGAACAAAAGGTGCTAAGGAGCGATAACTACGCGTGCCTCCACAAGAGATGCCATCATCAACAGTGGGTCATCAGGCGCCAGCTCTAACCCCATCCAGATCAGCAGTGCCGACGGCCTGATGCAGCCGCCATGCTCCAGGCGCGACGCGAGCTCGAGGGCTTGTAGCTGTCGTTGCTTGTCTCCGAAGTCGCGTGAAGCTCGGCGGAGTCACTGGACCCTCCGGCTCCTCCGTTGCTGCCTGAGGAGCTGCTGGGGAAGCGGTTGGCAGGCCTGGTCCTCGCCACTCCGATGCTCTGGCCGCCTCCCTTGGGGCAGCATTCCAGCTGGCGTCCATCCGCGTCGAAGACCTTGAAGAACATCAAGGAGGCGCCATCGTATTTGAGATGGATTACGAGGGCGCCCCCTGTCCGGCAGACCCGGGCGATCTCGCCCGAGCCACGGGTCAGGAAGACCTTGCCCGGGGCGACAACCTCGACCTCCGCCTCGGTCGCGGGGGTGTTGTAGTCAGCGTGCTGCAGCCAGAGTTCCCGAGGCCCCCTCGGCAGAATATCGAAGAAGAAGGAGGGAGGAAGGCGAATCCAAGATCGAGGAGGCATGGCGGCGTGAAGCACAAGCTCGCGAGAAGCGCCCTCGGCATGGACGCCAAGGGGAACGACGCACACCGCCGTAAATCGCCGGCATCGATGGCGGCACCGTTGGTGTTGCTCGATGCCTTCTTCTCCAGGCCCTCGATTCGGGCATACAAGGGCAGCAGAAACCCAGGCAGCGGCCACTCGTACCAGGGCCTCGACGCCTCATGCCAAGCACCCTCATCTCGGCGGCAGGGGACTGGCCGCTTCTTCGGTGGAAGCGGGTCGGGACCCTCTCAGGGGGCCTTTCCCTTCTCTTCTACAGAAAACCGGTGGTTCGGCACCATTGGTGTAAGGTGGAGCAAGGGCGAGGAAGAAGAAGAAAGGGAGTAGCAGGAAGGAATGGACTGGAAGGGCTCGCGCCATTTCTTACTTATAGCTGGAGGAGGCCAACCATCGGCCTCCACGATCACAGGTAATCATGACCCATTTTTGCATGCAGGGACTTGTCAAGTCATGCCGTTGTCGAGGCGTCATGGGGAAGCGGAGACGCCCACGTCCAATCAATCGCCACGCAGCGCCCGAGGCCGCAGGCTATTGGAGCCCATGGTGCTTCGCACTTGCCCCTTCGCTTCTCTGCTAATCCAACTCTGGGGTGCGCACGAAGATCTTTCCCCTACCAACTCACGTCTCGAAGCCTCGCAAGGAATCTAGGCTAGAAAGAAGAACACACAAGGGACACGGGGTTTATACTGGTTCAGGCTACCATTGTGGTGTCATACCCTACTCCAATGTGTGGTGTGGTGGATTGTCTCAGGGGCTAATGATGAACAATACAAAGAGAACAGCCTCGCGAGGGGCTGTTCTTGAGCTGGTGCGATGAACTACTTGGGTGAGTTCAATTACCTCTCTCTCTCTAGTCTACCCAAAATCTGGATCCCTCCTTTACGCCGTGGTAGCTAGCTCTATTTATAGAGGGAGGCCCTGGGCCTCTTCCCAAATAATGAGCGGGAAGGTCGCCAACAATTGGCCATTTTGAAGGGTGTGGGGACCCCGATTCATTAGTCGTGATCACCGAATGCATGTGTACAGTGATCCCAGAGATCAATGCTCACTTTACACACAGAAGCTGAATAACAAGAGTCTTACATCCATACATACCGTATTACACAAGTAGGACCACTATGGTCATGTCTTGTGTATATCATCACAGCGGAAATCTTCGTCGACAACTTGGACCCATGCCATCTGCCTTAACCCTACAGGTATTCTGACTGGGAAGCATCCTAGCTCGCATGTTTGTCACCGGCGTATTCTTCATCATATCTGTTCTTTCAAGCTTGGCCAATAAAATAACCAGTGGAAAGCCAATGAGTACTTTGAATGTATTCGCAAGCAACCCAAGAGTGATAACAAAATAATTATGCAAAGCTCTGCTGCTTAATTGTCATTGTTGTGGAAGGCTAGTTTTTCTCATGCAAGTATGATCAACATTTACCAAGGACATGAATGCGTCTGCAACAAGTATCAGGAGGTTACAGACTTCAACATCGAGAAAGAGTTATGAACAACTCATACTCAACTCATCGTGACTTCCTCACGAATCGTATCAACAATATTACCAAACTGTGTTGTTTGTCAGAAACATTTGGACATAGTCTAAGCAGCACCACCCAACTTTCCTTGACCGTGGACACGACTATTTGAATAGTTTGACACTCTGCAGAGGTTGCACACTTTACCCACAAGATCCGGGAAGCTTTTGTGTCATCCACGATCCCGCAGTACCACAAGTACTCGAGGGAAGCACCCGATCACTATTTTTCCCTAGGCGACACTAACATAGGGTCCACTCGTTGGTACACGGCCCTTGTGTATAAGCATTAAGATCTTGGGACTCTGCCGTTTTCATTACCACAGATACATGCAGGGTCCAATGGTGTGTCCGGTGCCCTGTGAAAACAGTCATGGCCGCCTATCCAAGCACGACCCCGTCCCGAGAGTCACCTCATGTCACCCCCGTCACTAGTAATGTGGGCACCATGCTAGTATCGGCCTAGGTAATCAATAATGCCCTTTCCCATATAAGGGTAGAGTGGTTGCACATGTAGGGTTGGGACGGTCGACCAATCTTAAATCTAATCCGTCTCTGTAAACAACACATATTCACTTGCTTCGGTGCACCACTTCTTCATCAAGTGGTGACCTGGTTCAACATTACCCACGGGCATTAGGGGCACCCGATGGGATTTTCAAAGGAATGTAACCAAGGGATGATCATGGCATAGATTCAACATCATGCATCAATATCAGGTATTTCTCATTGCATCTCTAGCACATGCTAGAGATATGAACATGCAAGTGCCAACGGACATGCAACAGTGCAACAGTTGTGTCAAACTCATAATCAATAAAGTCATTATGCATACGGAATATTTATCGATGAACAAGAGAGGTTAATCATGGTCAAAGGGCTGCTTGCCTGGTTCATCAGAATCTTGAAATCTTCTGGTCCTTCTCCAAGTACTCCGTCTACTTCGTCAACTAACGCCGAAAACAATCACAATAAGCAAGACAACAAGGCAAAAAAATGAAAGTTCTCTAACAATATTAAGTTGACTTTTCTAGGACTCCTCTGGTTATATGAAAAATAACCAAAGTGGTTTCATTGGAATTGGATCAGTGGTTATTTCTGAACATTTGAATATGATGGAAACAAGGAACTTAATGGATCTGCAAGTTGTTTATAGAATGCCTCTTTATAAAAATGAGTAAAAGTACCCATTAAATCAGGCATGATTTTATAAACATTTAGAAATTGGTTTCACTGGATTTGGAGTTGAAATGATATAATATGGATTTTTGAAGTAGACTTATGTGGATAAATGACCTTTTTAAAGGGTCCAGTGAAAACCAAGAACAAAAAAATGTCCACTGTGGCCCACTAAATAGAACATGATTTATGGAGTCAGTATAAATTTGATTCATCGAATTTGGACACTATTTGAATAGTTTATGGATTTTTGAAGTTCACTGGAAAAGAGAAAAGAGAATATTTGGGTTATACCTAAAGCGTGCACGAGTATGATTTAGCTTTGCTGATTTACTAGGCCGGCCCTGCTCGACCACGCTGAGCGACGGGCGACGTTGAAGGGCGCAACCCGCCTCCACTAACGAGCGGGGCCCGCTTGCAGGGCCTTCGTCTTCCTCTTCCTCCCACGCGTTCGCCTGGCTGAGGGAGCAGAGAGCCCCGAGGACGACTGCCGGTGCTACGGGGCACCTCCGACGATGCTCTGGCTATGGATGAGCTCGACGTCCAGTGCCGCATCCACTCGTGTATGCCACGACTGCCAGGGATGGTCAAGACGATGATGGCTTGGACGTCGGCGGACGGTGGCGTCGGGCGAGGTTGGCCACGATGCTACGGTGCACCCTCGGACGAGGGGAAAAGCGTGGGAGTTCCGCCTTGCTCAAGGGAGCCTGCCGGTGGAGAGAGGAGGGGGAGAAGAGCACGGGCTTGGCTGAATTTAGGGGGAGGGCGACGGCAGCCATGGCGGCCATGAGAAGTGGGGAGTGGCTCTGGAGATAAAGTGAGAGGTCCGAGAGAGATCTAGGAGGCCGGTGAGTCATACTGTGAGCTATAGGGGGGTCGGGAAGGCCGACTAAGGTGGAGGAGAAAGTGTGTCGCGGACCGTGTCCATGGTCTCCAGCTGGGCAGCACCAGGTTGAAGTTGGCTCCCCTGGTCTTGTCTAGGGTGATCGTGGTCGTGGACCAGGTCAAGGGAGAAGGTATGGAGGAGCGGGGCGTGCCTTAGGGGGGCTCTATCTCGCACGCCCATTGGCTGTACCGGGCGGTGTCAGGCATGGGCAGCAGGGGGGTGAGAGAGAGGGAGAGAGGAGGGGGATAGGATGGATGTCGTGTTGCGGACGTCGAAGGCCTCGACTGGCGCGAGGAGGAGGCTCGAGGTGGTCGGGGGATGTGGCGTCAACGGTCGGGAGCGTGATGACGTGCTCCAGAGCGCGTCTTTGGCGGCATCGCATGACTTTTCCACAAGCACTTTCATGTGACCACTTAATGTCTGGCGTCTGAAGGAGGAATAAACAAGAGGGGTGGAGGCCTTGGATGCTCTGGAACTTGCCAGGAGTGAGAGAGATGAGAAAGGGAGGGGGGAGTGGCTGTCCAGAGAGGAAAATGGGTCTCTGCCCCCCTTAATCATTGCTCCTTGGGGCAACCAAGCATGAAGGATGTAGAGGAGGAGCTGATGAGGCTGTGTTAAAAGTTGAGCTCATGGAGATTAGTGGAAATGGACAAAACATGCATTTTAAATTTCTGCTAGAAGGTGTTTGATGTTGGTTTGAGCAAGCAAATGGATTCCAAATGATGTGAATATTAACAGGATCAAGTGTCATAGAGAGATGGGGTTGATCACCAAGTTGGAGCTCATTTGAAGAAAGTTGACAATGCAACTTTGGTAAACCCTAGAAATCAACAGAAATGGACTTTCCAAGATTTAGTCATGCAACTCTATTCTCCTTGATGCACTACTTAGTGTAGTGTCATCATTTGAGGTTCTGAACATGTCCACAAAAGTTGAGATCAAAAGGAGAAAGTTGCCAATGTAGAGTTGTTCAAATATAGTTCTGGACAGGAAGGGTTTTGGGGCACTTTGATCAAGTTAACTTGTTCTCCAACTTGTTCCAATTAGTCTAGATGAATAATTAGACAATTTGAGCATGTTCACAAAGTTTGAGAACATTTGGACATGTTTGGCAATGTAAAGTTGCTCAAACTTCAAAATGGACAGAAATGGTTTTGAGAAGATTTCATGGGGTTATACTATTCTCCATGACATGATACTTGGCAAGACCATCAAACATGTCATATGTGACATGCTAGAATTTTCTTGGAATTTTTGGAGAATATTACCTTTGTAAATATTTCAAAAGCCTGAAATATCTAGAAAGGGTTTTTGGGGGGTTTGACCAATAACTTGAACATGACCATGTGTTGAAACTCTTATATATGGAAAATATATGTCCACTGAGTTTCCCTGATTTTCCTTAAATATTTTTGAAGTTTTTAAATAATTTTAACCTATTAAATACCATTTTTGGCCTAAGGAAAAACCGTTAAATAAAATAGGAAAATAACTTTTAAAATTATATTTTTGTGGTTTCTGGGTGTCCTATATCTAATAGGAGTCAAATATAATTTTTGAAAGATTGTTCACACCCTTAATTAAGTACTTGTAGTTCAAGTCTCAATTCAGGGTTTTTGGCAAAACCTAATTTAGAATATACTTTTTGGCCAAAATATTTTTGCAAGAAATCTGTATAATGTACTATACACATGGCATGATCATTGGTTCAAGAGTTTGGAGCAAGAAGATGAAGTACATGATTTGGAGGATTTATTTGATTTTTAGAGCACTTGCAACCAACACACACAAAATCAAATCAAGCAAGGTCCAAAGCACTCAAAAGTTTTTGTCAAACCACATTTTATCATGATTTATAATCTTAAGTGTTGTGCCATGAAAATCAGGGTGTGACAAAGGGGAACATCTAGTACACTTATCCAGACTAAAGTTGGTCTTCGACTGCCAAAGACTCTGACGGTGACGCCGTCCTGGGCTCCATGGTGACCTCCATCCTGCTGTTCCGCTGGTCTTGGTCTTGTTGCACCGAAACGGTAACATTTGTCTGATGTCTTAGCCTGTGTTTGCCCCTTTGCACCGAAGGGGAAACAAGGACATTGCGCAAGCCGGCGCCCGCCTGGCGCCTGCCTGGTCTCGATCGTCATGGCTTGCGTCACGGGCACCTCGCGAGGAACCCTGCCTTGATCTCCCCGCCTCCTCGCGAGCTCGCCTGATGTGGCTGCTCCTGAGAAAGCTTCCTGTCGTCCGCCCCGCGAGGCTTGGCCCCTCGCAAGGGTCTTGAGCTTGAGTTGATGAAGCTGGGCTGCACTGGGCCTCCGCTTGAGCCACGCTGCAGGCCGCAGGCAGGCAAGTTTGGGGACCCCCGTTCCTAGAACGCCGACAGTAGCTCCCGGGCCCAAGGCGCGCCCGAACTTGGCTTAGCAGAGAAGCGGAGGGGCAAGGCCGAAGCGCCGCGGGCCCCAATAGCTTGCGGCCCCGGGCATCGCGTGGCGATTGATTGGACATGGGCGTCTCCTCTTCCCCACGACGCCTCGGCAACCGCATGACTTGACAAGTACCTGCATGCAAAAATGGGTCATGATTACCTGCGATCATGGTGGCTGACGGTTGGCCTCCTCCAGCTATAAGTACGGAACGACGCGAGCCCTTTCAGTCCATTCCTTCCTGCTACTCCCTTTCTTTTTCTTCCTCGCCCATGCTCCACCTTACGCCAATGGCGCCGATCCATCGGTTTTGTGCAGAAGAGAAGGGAAAGGCCCCCCGAGAGGGTGCTCGGCATGAGGCGTCGAGGCCCTAGTACGGGCGGCCGCCGCCTAGGTTTCCGCTGCCCTTGTATGCCTGAATCGAGGGCCCTGAAGAAGAAGGCGCCGAGCGACACCGACGGTGCCACCATCAACGCTGGCAAGTTACGGCCGTGCGCGTCGTTCCCCTTGGAGTCCATGCCGAGGGCTCTTCTCGCGTGCTTGTTCTTCACGCCACCATGCCTCCTCGATCTTGGATTCACCTTCCTCCCTGCTTTGCCTTCTAGATTGCACCAAGGGGGCCTTGGGAGCTCTGGCTGCAGCACGCTGACTGCAACACCCCCGCGACCGAGGCTGAGGTCGAGGTTGTCGCCCCGGGCAAGGTCTTCCTGCCCGTGGCTGGGGCGAGATCGCCTGGGTCTGCCGGACAGGGGGCACCCTCATAATCCATCTCGAATATGATGGAGCCTCCTTGATGTTCTTCAAGTCTTCGACGCGGAAGGACGCCGGCTGGAATGCTACCCCAAGGGAGGCGGCTGGGGCATCCAAGTGGCAAGGACCACGCCTACTAACCACTTCCCCAGCAGCTCCTCAGGCAGCAGCGGAGGAGCTGGAGGGTCCAGCGACTCCGGAGACACCAGACGACAGCTACGAGCCTCCGAGCTCATGTCGCGCCCAGAGCAGGGCGGCTGCATCAGGCCGTCGGTGCTGCTGATCTGGATGGGGTTAGCACCGGCGCCTGATGACCCACTATTGATGATGGCATCTCCTACGGAGGCGCGAGTAGTTATCACTCCTTAGCACCTTTTTCCCCAGTGAGGAATCAAAATGACACCCCAAGGGGGTATGTAAGGCGCCTGCCATGTCTTTTGTGAATTGTACATACTTATCATGAAAAAATGCGGGAGGCGCGTTCTGCCCCGACTCAGCTCCCCCTTTCTTTCCTCACGAGGGCTTGGTGCTCTACGCCGACAGGTCCCGGTCCCCAGGCAGGCTTCAACCATCACTGGTATGCTAGGTCGCGATGTCGTGGTCAAGGCCAGGAGGTGAGCAGCACAAGGTCCAGTAAGATCCCCTGAGTCGCGATGCTCAGGAGGTCCCCTTTAGCGCTCAAGAAGCCTCCACTGGGCAAGAAAGGCAAGCAACGTCGCTATGACAGAGCTGCAGTAGGCGAGGGTTTAGCGCTGAGTCGATTCAGTTTTTGCGTGACTTATCTCATAGGTTTGGAGTAGTTTTCGGTGAGGTGCCGGGCCTGCATGGCGGCGGCTGGGGGTGTTGCTGGGTTAGGCCCTCGTGAGCTTCTTCCCTCTTCCCCGCACTTTCCTTCATGCTCTACATCTTCAGGTCCCGGCCCTCGAGCGAGCTCAGCCGCCACTGGAATGACAGGTCGCGATGCCGTGGGTCAAGGCCAGGGGGTGAGGGTTGGAGAGCCAGTAAGAGCCCATGAGTCGCGATGCTCGGCGCCCCTTTTAACGGCCGGATCATGCGGAGAAGGAGAAAGCTCATAGCGCCCGGCATTACTGCGAGGCGGGTCTGCATACCAATCACGAGGGAAAACAAGGTCTGCCGTTATGGTTGCCAGCCAACCATTCGTTGCTCCGAGGGAGTGATTGGGGCACTGAGGGCCTGGTGAGGTGGCGCCTTGCGGGGCTGCCGCGGCCAAGCTCAACCACTCAAATTTGTCGGTGTTGCAGGGATGGACCCATACGCAAGCATCGTGCCAGAGCGAGCGGCTCCAAAGGTAGGTGTCAATCGAGCAGGCGATTAAGTCAAGCAGGTTAAGAATGAAGGAGCAAATCCATTTAGATAGATGCAAAAAAAGCAAACGCCACTGGTTCAGGCCCGAGCAGCTTGGGGATAATGTAGTTCGAGGGGCGCCCCCAACAAGGCAAGCGAAGAACATGAGCAAAACGGATACATGCCGCAGGGACGGACCCACGCGACCTGGGAATGTTGTAGCCCTGTGGGCGCTCCCAGCTGAAAATGGAACTTTGAAAGATGTCACCTGATACCGTCGGAGATGAAGGGATGCTGAAGTAGCGGATGGCCAGCGGTGAGAAGCCGACCACAGCGAGCTCCGGACCGGGGAGCCTCGGTAGGCTCCGGGGGCACAGGTGGATCTTCGAGGACCATCTCCATCTCCGCCAGGACCGCGCAATGTCTGACCTCCTGAGCCTCCAGAATGCTCCTCGGCAAGCGCTGGTGAGCAGCGGCCGCATTTGACAGATCGAAAGGCATGCGAACATAGCTGTCAGGTGGACCCTCACAATGACCCACGCGAAGGCGGAGGCGCTCTAAGGCAGCGGCTCAGAGAGCCACTGCACGTCGTCTGACAGCGCAGCCCACCATCCTCGCCTGGATGGGGGGCTATAGCGGGCAAGCGGCGGCTGCCGCGCATGACTCTTGACTCCTGTAGCTCCTGAGTGTTTCTCGCGATGAACTCCTGAGGGTTTGGCCCTCCTTGCCTCATACCTTCCTGAGGGAAACGTTCTTTGAAGGATGCCACCAAGTGGTGCCCGAGCGCCTCCCTCGTGACCTTGGCAAAGTTGGTGGCCCTCCAGGAGAGAGCCCCCGAGCCTCGCCCGAGGAGGGTGCCAGGCGCGCCTTCCTATGCGACAGAGGGTGGCGCCCCTTGGACGGGCGCGGATCCTGATGCAACGCCTCTGGAGGTGCCTGCCTCCTCATGGTTTGGGCCAGGTGAAGTCTTCTTATTCTTAGGGACCGCCTCGGGAAGGCTCCCTCTCCTGTTATCCAGGTCTTCGATTGCCACGGCCTGGAAGGCAAGCTCAAGAGAACACACTGCATCCTTTTCTTCACAGGGGACTGTGATGACTCCACCGCTTCCAGGCATCTTCAGGACATTGTAGCCATGGTGAGTCACTGCCATGAACTTGGCCAGGGCTGGGTACCCGAGGATGGCATTGTATGACAGGCAAATGTGGGCAACGTCGAAGTCAATGAGCTCGGTGCGGTAGTTGTTGCGCTGCTCAAAGGTGACAGGAAGGCGAACCTGCCCTATCGGAACATTGGAACCATCAGTAACTCCTGAGAAAGGCTTGGTCGGCTGAAGCTGATCATATGGAACTTGGAGATTGTTGAACGTCTCGACGGACAAAACATTGAGTCCTGCTCCGCCATCGATGAGGGTCCTGGTGACTTGCACATTGCTGATGACTGGGGAACAAAGCATTGGGAGGACTCCAGCCGTTGCCGCGCACTTGAGCTGATCCACTGAGCTGAACGTGATAGCGCACGCAGACCACCTGAGAGGTCGCGTGGCCTCAAGCTTGGGGAGGACTGCATTCACCTCGTGAGCAAACTGCTTGAATATGCGTTGTGAAGCTCGGGCCTGGGCGCCGCCCAGGATGCAAGTGATTGCGCACAGCTCCTGGAAGCCCCCAGCCCCCTCGTCCTGATGTTGGTCTTCATTCCTCCTTGGCGGTGGTGGCAGAGGAGGGAGGCCTGTGTTGCCTTGCGGGCGATCTTCACAAGGCTGATCCCTCCAACCTCCCTTGCGAGGCTGGTCCTGCCAGCGGTCCTCGTGAGGTTGGTCAAGCCATCCATGGGGAGGGCCACGGTCTTCCCATCGTCCTCCACCTCTTCATACTCCTCGGCCATAGCCCCGATCATTGCGCTCGGGGCGTCGGCCGATACCTCCATCTCACACAGCCCAGAGCTCTTGGCATTCATTGGTATTGTGGGTGTGGAGATCGTGATATACGCAGTACCGGCTGCCCTTGGATGACTCCGGCTAATCCCTGCCTCGCTTGGTGTCTGGCTCCGCTGCGAGCACAACAGCTCCTTTGCGCTTCACGTCCTTCACCTTGGGCTTCTTCTCTTCCGGATCAGCAGTCGGAAGCTCGAGGAGGAAGAGGCGCCCTTCCTCATGTTGGGGAATGTTGCAGAAAATAAAAAATTTCCTACGCTTTCACCAAGATCAATCTATGAGTTCATCTAGCAACGAGAGAGAGGAGTGCATCTACATACCCTTGTAGATCGCGAGCGGAAGCGTTCAAGAGAACGGGTTGATGGAGTCGTACTCGTCGTGATCCAAATCACCGATGACCGAGCACCGAACGAACGGCACCTCGTGTTCAACACACGTACGGTTGGGAAGACGTCTCCTCCTTCTTGATCCAGCAAGGAGGAAGGAGAGGTTGATGGAGATCGGCAACCTGACGGCGTGGTGGTGGAAGCAGCGAGATTCAGCGGGGGGCGCCAAGCGCTACTTGAGGAGGAAGAGGTGTCACGGGAGGGAGATGGGCGCCAAGGCTTAGGTTGCGGCTGCCTCCTCCCTCCACTATATATAGGGGCTGAGGCGCATGCCCCTGGAGATCCCATCTAGAGGCGGCCCAGGCAACCCCCTTAGGGTTTCAACGGGCGCATGCCCCCTCGAGAGAGCGGCCCACTAGGGTTTCCAACGCTAGGCGCCTTGGGCCCTTGGGTGGGGCACGCCAGCCCACCAAGGTCTGGTTCCCACGCCACTTCAGCCCATGGGGCCCTCCGGGATAGGTGGCCCCACCCGGTGGACCCCCGGGACCCTTCCGGTGGTCCCGGTACAATACCGGTGAACCCCGAAACTTTCCCGATGGCTGAAACCTGACTTCCTATATATAATTCTTCACCTCAGGACCATTCAGAACTCCTCGTGGCGTCCAGGGATCTCATCGAGACTCGAACAACTTTGGGTTCTTGCATACTCATATCTCTACAACCCTAAGCGTCACCGAACCTTAAGTGTGTAGACCATACGGGTTCGGAGATATGCGAACTTAACCGAGGCGCCTCTCGGTCAATAACCAACAGCGGGATCTGGATACCCATGTTGGCTCCCACATACTCCTCGATGATCTCATCGGATGAACCTCGATGTCGAGGATTCAATGAACCCGTATTCAATTCCCTTTGTTAATCGATGCGTTACTTGCGAGACTTCGATCGTCGGTATCCCAATACCTCGTTTAGTCTCGTTAACGGCAAGTCACTTTACTCATCTTGTAATGCATGATCCGTGACGAGACACTTGGTCACATTGTGCTCATTATGTGATGCATTACCGAGTGGGCCGAGATACCTCTCCGTCATACGGAGTGACAAATCCGATCTCGATTCGTGCCAACCCAGCAGACACTTTCGGAGATACCGTAGTGTACCTTTATAGTCACCCGATTACGTTGTGACGTTTGGCACACCCAAAGCACTCCTACGGTATCCGGAGTTGCACAATCTCATGGTCTAAGGAAATGATACTCGACAATTGGACAAGCTCTAGCTAAGCGAACTACGATCTTTGAGCTATGCTTAGAATTGGGTCTTGTCCATCACATCATTCTCCTAATGATGTGATCCGTTATCAATGACATCCAATGCCCATAGTCAGAAACCATGACTATCTGTTGATCAACGAGCTAGTCAACTAGAGGCTCACTAGGGACTTGTTGTGGTCTATGTATTCACATGTGTGTTATGATTTCCAGATAACACAGTTATAGCATGAATAATAGACAATTATCATGAACACAAAAATATAATAATAACAACCATTTATTATTGCCTCTAGGGCATATTTCCAACAGTCTCCCACTTGCACTAGAGTCAATAATCTAGTTACATTGTGATGTATCGAACACCCATTGCGTCCTGGTGTTGATCATGTTTTGCTCTAGGGAGAGGTTTAGTCAACGGATTTGCTACATTCAGATCCGTATATACTTTACAAAAATCTATGTCTCCATCTTGAACATTTTCACAGATGGAGTTGAAGCGACGCTTGATGTGCTGGTCTTCTTGTGAAACACAGGCTCCTTAGCAAGTGCAATAGCTCGGTGTTGTCCTGAGAAGAGTGTAATCGGCCCGACGCATTGGGTATGACTCCTAGGTGCATGATGAACTCCTTCACCCAGTTGCTTCATGTCTTGCCTCTGAGGCTGCCATGTACTCCGCTTCACATGTAGATCCCGCCACGGCGCTGCTTGCAAGCTGCACCAGCTTCTTGCCCCACCATTCAAAATATACACGTATCCGGTTTGTGACTTAGAGTCATCGGATCGTGTCGAAGCTAAGCGTCGGCGTAACCCTTCGATGAGCTCTTTGTCACCTCCATATACAAGAAACATGTCCTTAGTCCTTTTCGGTACTTAAGGATGTTCTTGACCGCTGTCCAGTGTTCCTTGCCGGGATTACTTTGGTACCTTCCTACCAAACTTACGGCAAGGTTTATATCAGGTCCGGTATAGGTCATGGCATACATGATAGACCCTATGGCTGAGGCATAGGGGATGACACTCATCTCTTGTTTATCTTCTACCGTGGTCGGGCATTGAGCCGAGCTCAATCTCTGACCTTGCAATACAGGCAAGAACCCTTTCTTGGACTGATCCATATTGAACTTCTTCAATATCTTATCAAGGTATGTGCTTTGTGAAAGACCTATGAGGTGTCTCGATCTATCTCTATAGATTTTGATGCCTAATATGTATGCAGCTTCTCCAAGGTCCTTCATTGAAAAACACTTATTCAAGTAGGCCTTTATGCTGTCCAAAAGTTCTATATCATTTCCAATCAAAAGTATGTCATCCACATATAATATGAGAAATGCTCTGAGCTCCCACTCACTTTCTTATAAACGAGGCTTCTCCATAAGTATGCATAAACCCAAGCGCTTTAATCATCTCATTAAAGCGAATGTTCCAACTCCGAGATGCTTGCACCACCCCATAGATGGAGCGCTGGAGCTTGCATACCTTGTTAGCATTCTTAAGGTCGACAAAACCTTCCGGCTACATCATATACAGTTCTTCCTTAAGGTGACCATTAAGGAAAGCCGTTTTGACGTCCATTTGCCATATCTCATAATCATAGTATGTGGCAATTGCTAACATGATTCGGATGGACTTCAGCTTCGCTACGGGAGAGAATGTCTCATCGTAGTCAATCCCTTTAACTTGTCGATAACCCTTAGCGACAAGTCGAGCTTTATATATGGTGACATTACCATCTGCTTCCGTCTTCTTCTTAAAGATCCATTTGTTTTCTATCGCTCACCGGTCATCGGGCAAGTCTGTCAAAGTCCACACTTTGTTTTCATACATGGATCCTATCTCGGATTGCATGGCTTCAAGCCATTTGTTGGAATCTGGGCCCGCCATCGCTTCTTCATAGTTCGAAGGTTGACCGTTGTCTAACAACATGATTTCCAAGACAGGACTGCCATACCACTCTGGTGCGGAACGTGTCCTTGTGGAGCTTCGAAGTTCAGTAGGAGCTTGATCCGAAGTATCTTGATCACCATCATTAACTTCCTCTCTTGTCGGTGCTGGCACCACAGGAACATTTCCTAAGTTGCGCTACTCACCGTTTCAAGAGGTAGTACTTCATCAAGCTCTACTTTCCTCCCACTTAATTCTTTCGAAAGAAACTCTTTCTACAGAAAGGACCCGTTTTTGGCAACAAAGATCTTGCCTTCGGATCTTAAGTAGAAAGTATACCCTATGGTTTCCTTAGGGTATCCTATGAATACGCATTTTTCCGACTTGGGTTCGAGCTTCTCAAGTTGAAGTTTCTTGACATAAGCATCGCATCCCCAAACTTTTAGAAGCGGCGACTTAGGTTTCTTCCCAAACCATAATTCATACGGTGTCGTCTCAACGGATTTAGACGGTGCCCTATTTAAAGTGAATGTAGCTGTCTCTAGAACGTATCCCCAAAATGATAGCGGTAAATCACTAAGTGACATCATAGATCGCACCATATCCAATAGAGTGCGATTACGACATTCAGACACACCATTTCGCTAAGGTGTTCCAGGCGGCGTGAGTTGTGAAACGATTCCACATTTTCTTAAGTGCGTACCAAATTTGTGACTTAAATATTCTCCCCCACGATCTGTTCGTAGTAACTTTATCTTTCGGTCACGTTGATTCTCTAACTCATTCTGAAATTCCTTGAACTTTTCAAAGGTCTCAGACTTGTGTTTCATCAAGTAGACATACCCATATCTACTCAAGTCATCAGTGAGAGTGAGAACATAACGATATCCTCCGCGAGCGTCAACGCTCATTGGACTGCACACATCAGTATGTATGATTTCCAATAAGTTGGTTCCTCGCTCCATTGTTCCGGAGATCGGAGTCTTGGTCATCTTGCCCATGAGGCATGGATCGCATGTGTCAAACGATTCATAATCTAGAGACTCTAAAAGTCCATCAGCATGGAGCTTCTTCATGCGCTTGACACCAATGTGACCAAGGCGGCAGTGCCACAAGTATGTGGGACTATCGTTATCAACTTTACATCTTTTGGTATTCACACTATGAATATGTGTGACATTACGCTCGAGATTCATTAAGAATAAACCATTCACCAGCAGGGCATGACCATAAAACATGTCACTAATATAAATAGAACAACCATTATTCTCAGATTTAAATGAGTAGCCATCTCGAATTAAACGAGATCCTGATGCAATGTTCATGCTCAAAGCTGGTACTAAATAACAATTATTGAGGTTCAAAACTAATCCCATAGGTAAATGTAGAGGTAGCGTGCCGCGGTGATCACATCGACCTTGGAACCATTCGGCAGCGCATCGTCACATCGTCGCCCGATCTCCGCTTATTCCGCAGCTCCTGCTTTGAGTTACAAATATGATCAACCGCACGGTATCAAATACCGGGAGCTACTACGAGCCTGGTAAGGTACACATCAATTACATGTATATCACATATACCTTTGGTTTTGCCGGCCTTCTTGTCAGCTAAGTACTTGGGGCAGTTCGGCTTCCAGTGATCACTTCCCTTGCAATAAAAGCACTCAGTCTCAGGCTTGGGTCCATTGCTTGACCTCTTCCTGGCAACTGGTTTACCAGGCGCGGCAACTTCCTTGCCGTCCTTCTTGAAGTTCTTCTTTCCCTTGCCTTTCTTGAACTTAGTGGTTTCATTCACCATCAACACTTGATGTTCCCTTTTGATCTCTACCTCTGCTGATTTCAGCATCGAATATACCTCAGGAATGGTCTTTTCCATCCCCTGCATATTGAAGTTCATCACAAAGCTCTTGTAGCTTGGTGGGAGCGACTAGAGGATTCTGTCAATGACCGCGTCATCCGGGAGATTAACTCCCAGCTGAGTCAAGCGGTTGTGCAACCCAGACATCTTGAGTATGTGCTCACTAACAGAACTGTTTTCCTCCATCTTACAGCTGAAGAACTTGTCGGAGACTTCATATCTCTCGACCCGGGCATGAGCTTGGAAAACCATTTTAAGCTCCTCGAACATCTCATATGGTCCGTGTTTCTCAAAACACTTTTGGAGCCCCGGTTCTAAGCTGTAAAGCAGCTGCACTGAACGAGGGAGTAATCATCAGCACGAGACTGCCAAGCGTTCATAACGTCTTGGTTCTCTGGGATTGGTGCTTCACCTAGCGGTGCTTCTTCGACATAGTCTTTCTTGGCAGCTATGAGGATGATCCTCAGGTTCCGGACCTAGTCCGTATAGTTGCTGCCATCATCTTTCAGCTTGGTTTTCTCTAGGAACGTGTTGAAGTTCAGGTGGACATGAGCATTGGACATTTGATCTACAAGACATATTGTAAAGATTTTAGACTAAGTTCATGATAATTAAGTTCATCTAATCAAATTATTTAATGAACTCCCACTTAGACAGACATCCCTCTAGTCATCTAAGTGAAACATGATCTGAGTTAACTAGGCCGTGTCCGATCATCACGTGAGACGGACTAGCTAACATCGGTGAACAACTTCATGTTGGTCGTATCTACTATACGACTCATGCTCGACCTTTCGGTCTTCCGTGTTCCGAGGCCATGTCTGTATATGCTAGGCTCGTCAAGTCAACCTAAGTGTATTGCGTGTGTAAATCTGGCTTACACCCGTTGTATTGAGCGTTAGGATCTATCACACTCGATCATCACGTGGTGCTTGAAACAACGAACCTTCCATAGCGGTACACAGTTAGGGGGAACACTTTTCTTGAAATTATTATGAGGGATCATCTTACTTACTACCATCGTTCTAAGTAAACAAGATGAAAAACATGATAAACATCACATGCGATCATAATAGTGACATGATATGGCCAATATCATATAGCTCCTTTGATCTCCATCTTCGGGGCTCCATGATCATCTTCGTCACCGGCATGACACCATGATCTCCATCATCGTGTCTTCATGAAGTTGTCACGCCAACGACTACTTCTACTTCTATGGCTAACGCGTTTAGCAATAAAGTAAAGTAATTTACATGGCATTCTTCAATGACATGCAGGTCATACAAAAAATAAAGACAACTCCTATGGCTCCTGCCGGTTGTCATATTCAACGACATGCAAGTCGTGATTCCTATTACGAGAACATGATCTCATACATCACATATGTATATATATATATATATATCATTCATCATTCATCACAACTTTGGCCATATCACATCACAAGACACTTGCTGCAAAAACAAGTTAGACGTCCTCTAATTGTTGTTGCAAGTTTTTACGTGGCTTCTATAGGTGATCTAGCAAGAATGTTTTCTTACCTATGTTAAAGCCACAACGTGATTTTTCAACTTCTATTTACCCTTCATAAGGACCCTTTTCATCGAATCCGCTCCAACTAAAGTGGGAGAGACAGACACCTGCTAGCCACCTTATGCAACTAGTGCATGTCAGTCGGTGGAACCTGTCTCACGTAAGCGTACGTGTAAGGTCGGTCCGGCCCGCTTCATCCCACAATACCGCTGAAGCAAAATAAGACTAGTAGTGGCAAGAAAGTTGACAACATCTATGCCCACAACAAATTGTTTTCTACTCGTGCAAAGAGAACTACGCATAGACCTAGCTCATGATGCCACTGTTGGGGAACGTTGCAGAAAATAAAAAATTTCCTACGCTTTCACCAAGATCAATCTATGAGTTGATCTAGCAACGAGAGAGAGGAGTGCATCTACATACCATTGTAGATTGCGAGCAGAAGCGTTCAAGAGAACGGGGTTGATGGAGTCGTACTCGTCATGATCCTAATCACCGATGATCGAGCGCCGAACGAACGGCACCTCCGTGTTCAACACATGTACGGTTGGGAAGACGTCTCCTCCTTCCTTATCCAGCAAGGAGGAAGGAGAGGTTGATGGAGATCCAGCAGCACGACGGCGTGGTGGTGGAAGCAGCAGGATTCCAACAGGGCTTCGCCAAGCGCTACTTGAGGAGGAAGAGGTGTCACGGGAGGGAGAGGGAGGCGCCAAGGCTTAGGTTGCGGCTGCCCATCCTCCCCTCTACAATATATAGGGGCTAGGGGGGGCAAATGCCCCCCTTGGAGATCCCATCTAGTGGGGGGGGGGCGGCGGCCCCCGAGGCAATGGCCCCCTTAGGGTTTCCAACCGGGGGGGGGGAGCGCATGCCCCCTCAGGGGGGGGGGCAACGGCCCCCTAGGGTTTCCAACCCTAGGCGCCTTGGGCCCTTGGGTGGGGCGCGCCAGCCCACCAGGGTCGGGTTCCTATGCCACTTCAGCCCATGGGGCCCTCCGGGATAGGTGGCCCCACCCGGTGGACCCCCGGGGTTCTTCCGGTGGTCCTGGTACAATACCGGTGACCCCCGAAACTTTCCCGATGGCCGAAACCTGACTTCCTATATATAATTCTTCACCTCCGGACCATTCTGGAACTCCTCGTGACGTCCGGGATCTCATCCGGGACTCGAACAACTTTCGATTCTGCATACTCATATCTCTACAACCCTAAGCGTCACGAACCTTAAGTGTGTAGAACCTACGGGTTCGGAGATATCTGAACATGACCGAGACGCCTCTCCGGTCAATAACCAACAACGGGATCTGGATACCCATGTTGGCTCCCATATACTCCTCGATGATATCATCGGATGAACCACGATGTCGCGGATTCAATGAACCCCGTATTCAATTCCTTTGTCAATCGGTACGTTACTTGCCCGAGACTCGATCGTCGGTATCCCAATACCTCGTTTAGTCTCGTTACCGACAAGTCACTTTACTCGTACTGTAATGCATGATCCCGTGACCAGACACTTGGTCCCATTCAGCTCATTATGATGATGCAATACCGAGTGGGCCCAGAGATACCTCTCCGTCATACGGAGTGAGAAATCCCAGTCTCGATTCGTGCCAACCCAATAGACACGTTCGGAGATACCCATAGTGCACCTTTATAGTCACCTAGTTACGTTGTGACGTTTGGCACACCCAAAGCACTCCTACGGTATCCGGGAGTTGAACAATCTCATGGTCTAAGGAAATGATACTAATTGGACAAGCTCTAGCTAAACGAACTACACGATCTTTGAGCTATGCTTAGAATTGGGTCTTGTCCATCACATCATTCTCCTAATGATGTGATCCCGTTATCAATGACATCCAATGCCCATAGACAGGAAACCATGACTATCTGTTGATCAACGAGCTAGTCAACTAGAGGCTCACTAGGGACTTGTTGTGGTCTATGTATTCACACGTGTATTATGATTTCCAGATAACACAATTATAGCATGAATAATAGACAATTATCATGAACACAGAAATATAATAATAACCATTTTTTATTTCCTCTAGGGCATATTTCCAACACCTCAGCCATGGCGCACTTGGTCGCTAAGTTGAACAGCTCCAGAGATGTGCATAGGTCTTCATGGATTGCTAGCTCCTCTTTCATCTTGATGTCACGCACGCCATCGGAGAAGGCTGAGATGATGGCTTCCTCAGTCACCCTGGGGATTTTGAGGCGGGCGTTGTTGAAGTGCTGGATGTACTTCTACAGGGTTTTTCCTAGTTGTTGCTTGATGCGGCAGGTCACTCATGGCCGGGGGCCGGTCGCGAGTGCCTTGGAAGTTGGCTATGAAGCGAGTGCGCATCTTGTCCCAAGAGGAGATCGTGCCGGGAGGCAGGTTCAGGAGCCAGGTGCGAGCGCCATCCTTGAGCGCCATGGGAAACCAGTTCACCATGACCTTTTCGTCCCCGTTGGCCACCTCGATGCGCAGCTCATAGAGCTGGAGGAACTCCGCGGGGTCAGCAGTACCGTCGTAGCGAGGAGGCAGATTTGGCTTGAACTTGCCCGGCCAGGCCACAATGCGTAGCTTGGCGGTGAAGGCGCGGCAGCCTGCAGTGGCTACAGGGGGCCTTTGGCAATGAAGGGATTGATCTTGGAGGTCTCCGCCCGCTGCTGCCAGCAGCAGCGCAGGGTCTTGGCACGCTAGAGCAGGAACGCGGTCATGGCGTGCTGGCGCTGGGAGCACGCGAGCACCTTCTTGAGGGCGAGGGACCTCTTGGCAGCTCTTTTCTTGCTGCACGGGCGCTGGCGCGGTGGGTCTCGTCCAGGGGCCGCTTGCCTTGGGGCCAGGGCGCCTTCTTGAGGAGGTGGCGGCGGAGGTGCCTCCGGAGCTACGTTGCCGGCGCAGGGCGGAGCGTGATGCAGCGGCAGGGACGACACAGGGGAGCCCCATGCAGCGGCGAGCTTCGGTGATCTGGCGAGCCACTCATCGTAAGTCGTCGGCGGGGCAATATCACGGAGCTCACTTGCGGGGAAGCAGCGGCGTCTTGGCGTCCGCGAGGCGCGGCAGCGTCTGACGGCGAGCATCTGGTCGATGGCGGGGTGGCGGTGCGGCCTTCCCGCCGCGCCGAGGATCGCGGCGCGCGCTGCTGCTCGTTCCCCGACGGGCCGGTGGCGGTGTGGGCGGTAGGCGGCGGGGAACGACGGGGAGGCCCGCCGACGGGGGACGTCTGGGCGACATGGGACACGAAAGCAGCCCGACGCTCGGCGCGGGCTCGACGAGTGTCAGACATGGGCGCAACGGACGATGAAACGCTAGTTGGTGGAAGAAGGATTCCGGCGCACCCCTACCTAGCGCGCCAAATGTCGGATTTCGAAGGGCGATGCAGTGAGAGGGATGGTGCAGGGGAGGCCCTTACTGCGCTGACGAGCTCAGTGATGCGAGCGAGCCACTCGTCGTAGAGGTCGTCGACGGGGTGATAGTGCGGGAGCTCATGTGCCAGGAGCAACGCGGCGTGCGCATCCGCGGGAGCACGATGATCGTGCGACGACGAGCATGCTGGAGTCAGCGACGGGGTGGTGGTGCGGCCTTCCCACCGCATCGAGGGATGCAGCGACGACGCCTGCTGCTCGTTCCCTGCCGGGCCGGTGGCGGCGTGGGCGGCAGGCGACGTGGAATGACGGGGAGGCCCGCCGACGGGGGCCGTCTGGGCGACATGGGCCGCGAGAGCAGCCCGACGCTCGGCGCGGGCTCGGCAAGCGTCAAACATGGGCGCAACACACGATGAAACGCGAGGCGGTGTAAGAAGGATTCCGGTGGACCCCTACCTGGCCTGCAGACCCTTGAGGTTCGAACTCTGCCGTGCACGTGAAGATCTCTCCCCTACCAACTCACGTCTCGAAGCCTCGCAAGGGATCTAAGCTAGAAAGATGAACACACAAGGGACACGAGGTTTATACTGGTTCAGGCCACCATTGTGGTGTAATACCCTACTCCAGTGTGTGGTGTGGTGGATTGCCTCAGGGGCTGATGATGAACAATACAAAGGGAGAACAGCCTCGCGAGGGGCTGTTCTTGAGCTGGTGCAATGAACTGCTTGGGTGAGTTCAATTGCCTCTCTCTCTCTCTAGTCTACCCAAAATCTGGATCTCTCTCCCTTACTCCGTGGTTGCCAGCTCTATTTATAGATGGAGGCCCTGGGCCTCTTCCAAAATAATGAGCAGGAAGGGCGCCAACAATTGGCCATTTTGAAGGGGAACATCTAGTACACTTATCCTGACTAAAGTTGGTCTTTGACTGCCAAAGACTCTGACGGTGACGCCGTCCTGGGCTCCATGGTGACCTCCATCCTGTCGTCCCGCTGGTCTTGGTCTTGTTGCACCGAAACGGTATCCTTTGCCTGATGCCTTGGCCTGTGCTTGCCACCTTTGCACCAAAGGGGAAACAAGGACATTGTGCAGGCCGGCGCCCGCCTGGTCTCGATTGTCATGGCTTGCCTCATGGGAACCTCGCGAGGTACCCTGCCTTGATATTTCCGTCTCCTCACGAGCTACTTTGATGAGGCTGCTCTGAGAAGCTTCTGTCATCCGCCTTCGCAATCTCAGCCCCTCGCGAGGGTCTTTAGCTTGAGCTGATGAAGCTGGGCTGCACTGGGCCTCGACTTGAGCCACGCTGTAGGCCGCAGGTAGGCAAGTCTGGGGACCCCCGTTCCCAAAATGCCGACATGCGCGACATCGCCCGCTGCAAGTGGCTGCTGAGGCAGCGAGCAAGCCGGCCCGTCGGAGACCCCGTGCGCGACGCTGATGAGCTCGGCGATCTACTTGAGCCACTCCTCATAGAGGTCACCCACCGGACGGTAAAGAAGAAGCTCCCGCGCCATGAGCAGAGCGGCCTCCGTGTCCACCTGGCCGCGGCGCGCGTGGGATGACGAAGCTGTTGGAGTCAGTAGGAGTGGTGGTGCAGCCGTCGCGGCGCACCGACGGGTGCAACGATGAAGCTTGCTGCTCGTGGCCGGCAGGGCCCGTGGCGGCGTTGGCCACCGGAGAAGGAGCGCGTCGAGCACAACCTTCACACGCCGGAGATGTCTAAGCAACGTGGGCGGCGACTGCAGCCCGACGCTCGGCGCGAGCCCTGCACATGTCGGCCATGGAGATGTCGGAGCAGTGGCGGGTCGTACGACGGAAGAGGGGATCCGATGCACCCCTACCTGGCACACCAAATATCGGATTTCAGGATCCGGCAACCCTTGAGAGGTTCGAACTCTGGGGTGCGTGCAGAGATCTCAACCTGCCCAGCCTGCCTACTCGTGATCCTCTCTAGCCTAGTGCGTCGGGCTAGAGAGACACAAAGACACAGAGATTTCATACTGGTTCGGGCCATGGTCGTGGTGTAATACCCTAATCTAGTGTGGTGTGGTGAATTGCCTCGAGGGGCTATGGATGAACTAGTACAGTGGATGAACAAGCCTCAGGAGGTGAGGTGTTCTTGAGCTGGTGCTCGTCTTCTTACCTCGTCCCGTCCCCCTTCTCTGGTGGTGGCTAAGTCCTATATATAGTGGCCTTGGTCTTCTTCCCAAATATGAGCGGGAAGGGATTGCACAACGGCTAGATTTGAATGGGGACAAGTAGTACAGTCTATCCTAATAAAAGTAGTTTTTATTTGTGAAAAGCCTCTTGTCGTGATGCTGCGGTGGGCTCGGTGATGACCTCCGTCCTGCTGTCCCGGCGGTCTTGGTCTTGTTGCACTAGAATGGAAACCTTTGGCTGATTCCTCGGGACTCCGCGCCTGTGGCTTGCCTCTGTTGCACCGAAGAGGAAACCTGCGCTCTGCACCCGCCTGGCGCCCGCCAGGCCTTGGTCGTCATGGCTCACGTTAGCTGAGCCTCCTGAGGTAGCTGCATAGAACTCTCCGCCCCTTAGTGGCCCTCTGTAGGAGGAGGGGGTTTTGGCGTCATCTGCCTCGCGAGGCTTGGCCTCTCGCGAGGGTCTTGCGGTGTTGGTGTCGAAGCTGGGCCGTACCAGGCCATCGATGGAGCCACGTGGTGGGCCGCAGGCAGGTAGGACTGGATACCACCAAGTCCAGGACGCGACATCATCCATGAGCCTCTTGGAGAAATAACAAATGAAGAGAAGACTCAGATATACAAAGTTTGTTAGCTCTCATTAGATAATCATGCTTGATGGAATAACGTTCCCGCGATGTATGTGTCAAGCATTTGGCATAAGGAATAGCAAACGTAGGATCATGCACATACAAATCTTTTATGTGCTCAAAGCCAATGACATTTAATTCAACTTTGGTGACAAGCATGCATTTGAGGAAAAGAGCATCCGCCACAACATTTTCCTTATCTTTTATGTACTTGATAACATAAGGAAAAGACTCAATGAACTTACTCCATTTGGCATGTTTCTTATTAAATTTTGTTTGACCCTTATTAAGATATTTAAGCATTTCATGATCCGTATAGCAAGAAATTGATGAAGGTGAAGATAATGTTCCCACACATGCAAAGCACTCACTAAAGCATTTAACTCTTTGTCATAGATGGTATAATTAAGTTGCACCCCAGAAACTTTCTCGTTAAAGTAAGCAATTGGGTGCTTCTTCTGCATTAACACACCTCCTATACCATTGCCACTAGCACCGCAATGAACTTCAAAAGTTTTGTCAAAATTGGGCAAGACATGCAAAGGAGCATGTGTAAGAAAATTCTAAAGCTCATGAAATGCGGTATCTTGGGATGGTCCCTCAAGGCATGCAAAGGGGATGCAATAGTACTAAGTCTTTAATGAATCTACGGTAGAAACCGGCTAAGCCAAGGAAACTACGCACTCGTTCCAAGTTGGTTGGTTGTGGCTGTTGGATTTAGGGATCTGGCAAGCCTTGAGAGGTTCGAACTCTCGGGTGTGTGCGGACGTCTCAACCTGAACATCCTGCCTACTCGCGATCCTCCTAGGCCTAGCGCGTCGAGCTCACAAAGACGTAGAGATTTATACTGGTTTGGGCCACTGTTGTGGGGCAATACCCTAATCCAGTCTGGTTTTGTGGATTGCCTCAAGGGGCTGTGGATGAACTAGTATAGTAGATGAACAAGCCTCAGGAGGTGAGGTGTTCTTGAGCTGGTGTGGTGCTCTACTTGCTCCGATCTCAGTCCCCTTCTATGGTGGTGGCTAAGTCCTCTATATAGTGGCCTTTGTCCTCTTCCCAAATATGAGCGGGAAGGGATTCCACAACGGCGGGATTTCAAAGGGGACAAGTACTACAGTCTATCCTGACAAAAGTAGTCTTCGCCTGCAAAAAGCCTCTAGTCGTGACGCTGCGGTGGGCTCGATGATGAGCTCCGTCGTGCCGTCCTGGTGGTCTTGGTCTTGTTGCAGCAGAATGGAAACCTATGGCTAATTCCTCAGGACTCCATTCCTGTGGCTTGCCTCCCTTGCATTGAAGAGGAAACCCCTGCTCTGCACCCGCCTGCCGCCCACCTGGCACCTGTGTAGCTTTGATCATCACGGCTCATGTCAGCCGAGCCTCATGAGATCACTTGCATAGAACTCTGCACCCCTTAGGAGCCCTCCTGAGGAGGCCACTTTCTTTGGGGGTCTTGGCATCGTCCGCCTCGCAAGGCTTGGCCCCTCTCGAGGGTGTTGCGGTGTTGGTGTTGAAGCTGGGTCGTACCAGGCCATCGATGGAGTCACGCGGTGGGCCGCAGGCAGGCAGGGCTGGATACCCCCGAATCCAGGATGCCGACAGTAGACCCCGGGCCCAAGGCGCGATCGTACTTGGCTTCTAGGTTAAGCCAAACGGCAAGTGCGGAGCGCCGCGGGCTCTAACCACCTGCTGCCTTGACGATGCATGGCGATTGATTGGATGTGGGCAACTCTATTTCCCCATGCTGCCTCGGGAACTTCTCCCGTCTAACAAAAAGGGGGTGCCGCCTGCCGCCAGGCTTTCATTGCTCCTTCTTCGTCTTGCTCTAGATCCCTTTCTACCCGCAGCGGAAGAATTCACCAGATCTGCCGATTTCCTCCCAAATCTTCTGCTCGATGGCCGCCGAGAAGACCGTGGCTCCTGCCCCGGCTCTCGGGTCCACCTGGTATAAGCCAGGGCTGCTGGCGCCGTGCGTGACCGGGGAGAAGCTCCAGACCACGCTCCTCCGGATAGCGAGCGATGACAATGAGTGGAAGAAGACAGCACTCCGGGTCGCCATCGCTGCATCAGAGCCCGTGGGCAGCAACTTCTTCCCCGTCTTCATGCACAGCATCTACTCGGGGCTGGTACCTCCATTCTCCCGCTCCTTCTGCCCTTTTTCGCCTTCTATTGTGAGCCGTTCATGGTGGTGATGCCCTCCATTGCCCTGTTCGGCCATTTCTTCTACCTTCGCAAGACTGGCGACAATCCGGTTGGGTGCATCGTCTTTGTCGCGACGCGGGGTGGTAATGCAATCTCCCGCGCCGGGAGGAAGGTGGAGGATGCTGTGAAGAGGCGGGTTTTGATGATTGCCAAGAGCTCCTAGAGCTCGCTGAAGCTGCCGACCGCATTCCCCGTCGGTGAGAAGTGGTGGCGTTCTGAAAAGATCACCGATCCTTCCCTGATGCCGTCCGTGAAGAAGATGGATAGGGAGCTGAAGAGCACAAAGCTGATGGGGGCCATGCTCATCAGGGAGTTCCTGAAGCAGCGCATCGTGCCGCTTCAAGACCGCCCCCGGCCATTGTGGAAGCTTGGTGGTGATGACGACAAAATCCGCCTGCGCCGAGACCCCCTTCCCGAGGAGGAGCTGAACAAGGTGTTGCTCTACATGACGGGGAAGGACCCGAGAGACCCTCCGGAAAACTGGCTTCCGCTGTACTGCCATGATGATGCCGAGGAGGTTGTCATGGCCATGCGTGTCTTCGACGAGCTTGGGTTCATGAGGCTGGATCCTTCCCTGCCGCTTACTACCTTGGTGCACCTGCCCTCCGATAGCCAATCCTCCAAGGCCACCGAGGATGAGGTTGTGGAAGAATCCTCTCCCCCGGAGCAAAGGGAGCTCCTGTGCAACCTTCCCGATGATGATGACAATGAGCCCTCGGTGGTGGAGGTGCCGCGCCCCTCGAAGGAGTCGCCACGAGGTCTGGGGTGGCCTCCTCGAAGCAGCCCAAGCGAGCGGTCATGAAGAAAACCAGGACTGCGCTAATTCCTCCGGGTAGAAACCCACCTTCACCGACGCCGTCGCGGGCGGCGCCAACCTCAAGCTCCTGCATCCAAGAGCTCGGCGCCAGCTGCTCCAACCCAGCGCCCACTACTTAGCATGAAGAGGAGCTATGCCTTCATCGACCAGTAAGTCTCTCCCTTAACCTTGCTTGTTGGTTCTTGAAGTGGTACTAAGCGCCTTCTCCTGTTGTTAGGCAGCAGCCGTCGAAGAAGCATAAGGAGGGTATGGAGGTTGCCACGGCCGCAAGCGATGAAGTGGCCACCGCGGCCCTGGTGAAGAAGAGTGTCGCTGCTCCCGCAGCCCCAGAGGTGACACCATCTCCAGAGGACGTGGATGCCCGTCCTCAGGAGGTGTCAGGGCCCTCGGCAGCCCTGACTCTTCCGGCACCCAGCCTTGCCACGGCTGCCAAGGACAACCAGCCTTCGGAGCCCCTGGTCATTCCTAAGGCTGAGGTTTCTTCTGCCTTGGCGCAGAGGGCGTCTTCTCCCTTGCCCAGCGTGTGGCCGAGTCATGGTGCTCCTGCTCCCTCCGTGACTCTAGAAGAGGCAAGGGCGCTAGACCTCCTCCAGGCTGAACTTTAGGGCCCAGATCGTCGTTCGACGCAGGGATGCCTGCGGCTAATCTCTGGTTGGCTCAGGGCTAATGCATCTGGTCGCGCGGCCTGGGGTTCCGCGGAAGAAACCCAGAAGGCGCTTGGGGTGGCGGCCACGGCGCTTGACCTAGCGTGGCAGGAGACCATAGAAGTTGAGGATCAGTGCCCTGTGGAGAAGGCTAATTTGAGGGCTCTCCAGGACCGGTAGGCCGCCCAGGCCAGCCGGCTCTAGGAGCATGAGGAGAAGCTGAAGGCCCAGGAAGCTGTCATCGCCAACCAAGACACCGAGGTGAAGAAGACGGCCTTGGAGCAGGCTGGAGAGCGCGACCGTCTAACGAAGCTGAAGGAGGATGCGGAGGCAGCACAAGCGGCCCTGGCAGAGGCCAAGAAGCTGGCCGCCATGGGGCACGACACCCTTCCCTCTCTCGAGGCACGCTTCCACAAGGTCCAGAAGGCGCTCTTTGGGGATGATCCCTCGAGAAAGGCGGTGGTGACGACGCCGAGGGAGAGCCTTGCTGCTCTGCTTCCTGAATTTGTCGCAGTGCTCAAAGATGCCATCGACGGGTTTGCATCCCTAGTGGAAAGCGAGGCGCTCTCACTTTCTTCCTTGGCCCTCACATGCGTATTCAGCCATCTTTATCTCCAAGATGCCAGCTTCAACCTCTCCTCCTTCCTTACTCTGGTGGATGCCGACTCCCAGGATGCTGCTGCTGCCGCCGTGAAGAGCTTCATGGATGCCATGCTGAGCAAGTGCCTGGTCGTTGGTCCTCCGAATGAAGCCGGTGGGATGGGCGACGCGCCTGGCGATGAGGCTCTGCTGCTAGGCAGTGGTGACGCCCAAGTATGAAGAGGTGTCCCGACGATTCTGCTTTTGCTTGTTTTTCCTGCATCATGCGACATGCCTCCGGGAGGCGTTTTAAAACTATCTGTTTGGAACAATATGTCTTGTAATAACTAGATTATGCTCCTTCAGCTTTTCCGTTTGCTTTGTTGTTCTGCGTCAGCAGAGCCCGGCCCCGCGCGTACCTCAGCCGCCGTTGGGTTGTCCGGTTCACCAGGATGACCCCAAGGGGTGAGGGGCTATGTGACCAGTTAGGCTCTAGAGTCAGGATGCTCAGGAGTCCTCCTTTACGGGCAAACAGCTTAGGAAAAGATGTAGGGGCAAGCCTTAGTGTTCTGCGTCGGCAGGGCCCGGCCCCGCGCATGCCTCAGCCGTCGTTGAGTCGTTCGAACCACCAGGACGAGCCCAAGAGGTGAGGGGCTACGTGACCAGTTAGGCTTTTGAGAAGCGATGCTCTGGAGTCCCCCTTGACGTGCGAATGTCTTGAAAAAGAAGGGTGACAGCCAGGTCTTGGCGTTCTGTGTTGGCAGGGCCCAGCCCCGTGCATACCTCAGCCGTCATTGAGTCATCCGGATCACTAGGATGAGCCCAAGATGTGAGGGGCTACGTGACCAGTTAGGCTCCTGTGACGCGATGCTCAGGAGTCGCCCTTGATGTACGAACAGAACATCATACCTTTTCCTCGCCGAGCTCTCACTTGGGAGGGGTGCGTGAAGACCAGGCCCGTGAGGCCTGGCGAGGTGGGGTACGCCAGGCGTGACCTGAGTGTAGCCCCCGTGCCCAGCCCCCTCGCGCTACATTCCCAAGGGAGAGCAGTGCGGTGAGGATAGTCACTAAGGCCGGAGGCTCCCTGAGGTTAATGCGGCCGTGAGGCCACCACCAGTTGTTTAACACCAGCACTGAGCATAGCGCTTCCGCTCTTGCACGGGCATAGCCGCTCCTCCACAGTGTCAATGGCCAGCGCAGAGCATGGTGCTTCCACTGGTGCATGGGTGGGGGCTCCTCTGCGGAGAGCCCCCGGGGCATGTACAGCCCGCCCAGACACGTGGCTTGCATGGTAGGGCTGGAGGAGGTGTATATTGGCACCCGTGAACCAGCGCGGGGCTCGCGAGGCCCTACCTCAAGGTTGGTTGCGCTTGATCTTGATTAGAGATGCTTGGATTGGTCCTACGAGATGGTTAAGCAGCCTGCATCGAATGAGTTTCCTGAGGTTATTGCATGAGAAGGCTAGACACCAACGACCCCAGGAGGTGACGTGAATGGGACTGGCCCGCCAGACAAAGCTCACCCGGTGGATTTATTGACGCTGCAGGGACGGACCCAAGCACGGACACCATACCCAGTCTTCTCATGCAAAGATCCTGAAGAAAAACAACTGACGCACCGTTCCCGTGGCAACAGGGGCATCAGGTTGTGTGCCCTCAGTCATCCACCCACGATTAGCTCATGCGAGAACAAGGCATCAAGAGCCACGGGAGGTGACGTACACAGGGCTAGCCCGTGAGCCAGAGCTCAGCTACTTGGGTTTAGCGACGCTGCAGGAACGGACCCGAGCACAAATGTCGTGCCAGTCCTTAATCGTGAGGCGGTCGTGGGAGGGCTCGCAAGGGCGCGAGACGTTCTTAGTGACGAAGCACCGGTTAGGCAATCAATAATTCAAAATTAGCTTACAAAGGATTGTAACTCGCTCTGATAAATGCGGAAGGGATACATGCCGTAGGGACAGACCCACACGGCCTGGGGATGATGCAACCCTAGGGGCACCCCCAAACTAAATGATCTAGGGAGATGTCACCTGGTACCGTTGCTGAAGAGTTGTTGAAGTAGCCAAAAAATGTGCGCCACTGAAGCCGTCCCTCATGATCCGCTCCACTGCCGAGCCTCAGGAGGCTCGGAGGGACTGGAAGGCTCTTGAAGGTGCTCCCCCATCTCCGCCAGGATCGCCTGGTGTCTGGCCTCGCAGGCCGCCTGAGCGTCCCACATGCAGTGCTGGAACGCCTCATCCGCGCCTGCCAAGCCAAAAGGCATGCAGACGTAGCTATGAGGCAGACCCTCGCATCGGCCGACACGAGACGGCCATATAAGCTGCCGAGACGCGGCCCTGTTGAGTCCGGGGATGTCGATGCAGACGCGGAACTCCTTACCCTCGCCAGGGAAATGAATTGTGCCACGCAGCTGGCAACGATCGCCTTGCAGAACCCTTCCTTCCTGAATCTCCTTGATTGCCTTGCTGATGAACTCCTGAATGCCTGATGCCCCACACCTGCTGCCTTCTCCTGGGAAGCGTGCTCTTAAGAGCGCCTCCACATGGTGCCTGAGCGCCTCTCTCACGACATTGGCTAGATCTAAGGCCCTCCAAAGGAGAACCCACGTGCCCAGCCTAAGAGGGGCGCTGGGCGCGCCTTCCTATGCGATGGGTGAAGGTGCCGCGTCCGGAGACGCGAGGCTCAGCGCTGTGTCCTCGAGTGATGCTTCCTCACGAGACCCCTGGCCCAGCTGCAACTTCATCGTCTTGGGGGCGACCTCAGGAGGGAGGGTGCCATCTTCATCTTCTGGGTTCTCAACTGCTGCAGCCTGGAAGGCGCGCTCGAGGGAGCACACTGCATCCTTCTCTTGGCAGGCGACCATGATGACGCCACCGCTTCCTGGCATCTTGAGGACATTGTAGCCGTGGTGTGTGGCCGCCATGAACTTGGCAAGTGCTGGGTACCCTAGGATGGCATTGTAGGGAAGGCGAATGTCGGCGACATCGAAGTTGATGAGCTCGGTGCAGTAGTTGTTGTGCTCGCCAAAGGTGATAGGGAGGCAAACTTGCCCGATAGGATGTGTCGATCCGTCGGTCACTCCTGAGAATGGCTTGGTGGGGTGGAGCTGGTAGTACATCACCTGGAGCCTGTTGAACGTCTGAACGGAGAGAATGTTGTACTCCGCCATCGATGAGTGTCTTGGTGACGGTCCCGTTGCTGATGACGGGGGAGCAAAGCAGGGGGGAGGGGAGCACGCCAACGGTGGCCGCGCACTTGAGCCTGTCTAAGGAGTCAAAGGTGATGGCGCACTTGGACCACTTGAGAGGGTGAGTTGCTTCAGGCTTGGGGAGCACTGCGTTCACCTCCTGTGCAAACTTCTTGAAGACACGGTGGGAAGCCGGGGCCTGTGAGCCGACCAAGATTAGGGAAATGGCCCGAGGCTCCTGGAAGCCTGTAAGTGCATCTAGTGCCCCTTAGTGATTTTGGTGTATTGAAGACTTATAGGTTAAGTAACTGATGCGTTTGTGAGTGTACACAGGTCTATAAGTCTATGAGGAGTTTGATATTTACAGAGAAAGTCGACCCCTAAAAATGAAGTTCTTCGACTGAAGACTTTGATAATTCCGAAGACTTTCTGATGACTTTGAAAGTGAAGAAAATGGTGTGACCTTGAAGACTTGGTATTCACTTGAGGAATATGGAGCGTGAAGACTTTTGTTTTCGTAGTTTCATTTTCTCTTTCTTGAGTCATAGGAAACACCGTCTTTGTTAAAGGGGTCGAGGAAATACTAAGGAAAAATTTCCATGTGATGCTCAACTCAAAATCCTACACCTACCAATCCCTTGAGTGAAGCCATTGGAAATCTCATACAGATTCAGTCAATTTCTTGATGATGAGACGCAGTTCTTACAGTCACCGAGGACTTTGCTCGATCGAGGAGTTAGGAATTCGCCAAAGTCTGAATTGCCTACACATTGAGGAACATGATATACGAGGAATTTGAGAGTCAAATTTCCGACCGTTCTTGTCTTCTTGCTACCGGCTGTCCAAAATATCTTATCCACCTAACGGTCATATCATTGAAGGGCATTTATGTCTTATCATGTCGAGCTGCTCCCTAGGCTATAAATAGCCGCCCCTACAACCACTAGCTGGTTGGCTGCTCGAGAAAACTTAGACTTGTCATCCGAGAGCAACCCATCCTCCGAGGACTTTGGCGAAAATCATCAGTGAGGAAAATCCCAAAACCAAACCCCACAAACCCAAAGTGATTGAGCATCATGAAGAAATTGATCTGCATGGATCCGATGCTTATTACCTTTGAAGACTGTGCTTCTTCTAGGCGGTTAGGCGTCAAGGTCTAGAGCATCCAATAGGAATTGTGGATCGCCGAGTGACCAAGTCTGTGAAGGTTTGAAGTCACCTAAAGACTTACCACGAGTGATTGGGACGAGGCCTGCGTGGTCTTAGTTCAAGGAGAATACGGTGAGGACTGGGTGTCTGAGTTGTGGCTCGAGAGATCGGGTGTCCGGACTGTGTGTCCTCGAGTTTAAATACTCGGCCGCTCCAACAGACGTATAACCGAGACAACAGTTGGAACTGGTTTACCAAATCATTGTCTTCACCAACTAACTGGTTCTATCTCCTCAACTCTTTCATTTCCTCATTCTTTGTGTTGTGTATTGTTCATATCTGTGTTTGAAGACTTTGAGTGAAGACTTTCACAAATTCCTTAGTTCAAATTCTTCAGTCTGTTTGTCTTCATCTTGTTATCCTGTGTTTACGCTTTCTGTACTTTGTGCTAGTCTTCATTTCACCATGATCACTATGTTTGTATCTGTTATGTTTACTTCGAGTACTTATTCCATTGCAAGTAGTTCTTAGCTAAGGAATTTCCTCACCAACAAATTCCTTAGTGAAGAATTCATAAAATCGCCTATTCACCCCCTCTAGTCAATATAACGCACTTTCAATTGGTATCGAGCAAGGTACTCCCTTGTTACGTGTGATTTTAGTTTAACCTTTGGAGTTTTATTTATGTCGACCGCAGGTATGATCAAGGTCTCGGCTGGGTGTCCTACCTTTGATGGGACGGACTACCCCTACTGGAAGAACAAGATGCGAATGCATCTTGAGGCAATTGATAACGATCTCTGGTATGTTGTGGAAAATGGTGTCCCCTCTGTCACTCCCACACTGAATGCTACCGATGTGAAGAGATTCAAACAACTCGATTCTCAAGCGAAGAATATCATATGTGGCCATCTGAGCAAAGGACAGTATGGAAGAGTGAGTGCTTTGGAAACTGGTAAGCTCATCTGGGATAGGCTCTCCAAAGTAAATGAAGGAGTTTCAACTCAGCGTGACTCTCGAGTCGATGTTCTTCGGATCTCTTCAACCGCTTCAAAAGACTCGACAATGAGAATGTCCAACAAACCTTTGATCGCCTCACTGACATCTCAAATGAGCTTCAAGCCCTCGGTGCCACTGACATCACTGATCATGAAGTTGTGAAGAAACTACTGAGATCGCTTGATTCCTCATTTGATACTCTGGGACTGATGATACAAGAACGTGCTGACTACAAGTCGCTTGATCCTGCTGATATCCTCGAAGGCTAAACACTCACGAGTTCGACTTTCAAAAGAGAGATCTCTATGGCTCAAATTATGGCAAACCACGTGCCCTGAAGGCTAAGGTTGTGTCTGACTCTGAATGTGAGGATTCTGGTAGTAGCCTTGGTGATCCTGAAGAACTGATCCAGGATCTAGCACTGCTTGTGAAGAAATTCTAGAAATTCACAAGACGTGGTCGCTTTGGAAAATCCTCAAGAGGAAATGATTCCTCATCCAGTGACTATAAGAGAAGACTTTGCCACAAATGCAAGAAGCCTGGTCACTATATTCAAGATTGTCCTCAGTGGGAAAAGGAAATGAAGAAGAAGAAATACAAGGATTACAGTTCTGATGATGTGAAGAAGAAGAAGAAATCGTCAAAATCTTCGTCATCAAAATCCTCAAAGTCTTCATCTCACAAGAAGGGCAGCTCCAAGAAGGCTCGGGCATTCATTGGCAAGGAGATGGACTCTGAAGCTGAATCTGAGGAAAATGATGAAGAGGAGGAGTCTGAAGAATCTGAGTCTGGTGTTGCGAGTCTGGCCGTTGCTATTGCCTTCGTCAGCAAGTCCATCTTCAACACTGAAGAAACTGACATCACCGACAAGCCTGATGAAGATAATGATGGCTACGCTCTCACCTATTGCTTCATGGCAAAAGGAGCTAAGGTACTCAAATACAACTCCTCTGACTCTAGTGAAAATGAATCTGATGAGGATCTCAAGCCCAGCTACTCTAAACTTGCTAAAATTTCTGTGAAACAACAACGGGCTCTTGAAAAGGTTCAAAACATGCTAGATAAAAGTGATGATATGTTGGGTGAAGAAATGGATCGCACTAAAGCCTTGGTGAAAATCTTGAGACACTTGGTCTAGGTATGATAACCTTCAAGGTCATCATAACTCTCTCTTGTCTGATCATGAGAAACTTTCTTATGAATTTCTTCAAGAAAAGCAAGATCACGAGAAGCTTTCTCTTGAATCTCTTCAAAGAAAGGATGATCTTGAAAAGCTAAGAGTGTGTTATGAGGATCTTCAGAAGGAGCGCGACTCATTACTAGCTCAACAAATCAGTGCTTCTCAGGAAGAATTTGTTCCTCCATGCTTAAAGTGCATTGAACGTGAATCTGCTAATTCTTCACCTGAATGTTCAAATGCTTCAAGTGTTACAAATTCTTCATCTGCCTCTGCTATCACTAATTCCTCATCGAGGACATTGCTAGTATCCTTGACAATGCAGGGTTGAAGGAATTGTACATGATGAGCATGTACAAAATCCTCAAAGGGCATCGACACTTTGTGATGTGCTCAAAAGCAGATCCTCAACGAAACCCTAGGAAAGAGGGTATTGCCTTTGAGAGGAAACCCAATCTTGATGGAACATATTGGAAGCTTTGAGCAGTACCCCAAAACCTCATGGGTTGCTGCAAAGGGACCTCCAGATTGATCCATCTAACTTATCTGGCTTTACATGTGAATCTCCTCATTCTTCTGATAAGTCATTTGACTCCAACTATAAACTGTTCAAAAATCAGAAAGGTGAAGTATTTGCTAGATATGTTGGCACTAACTGCAAGAACGGTTCCCCTATGAAGAAAATCTGGGTTCCCAAAAGTTGTATTGAAAGTCTTCAGGTGAATGTCCTCATGACACCACCTGTGAAGAACAGGAACCCCAGATCAAATTCTTCATATGGACCAAATTCTTCATATGGATCAAATTCCTCAACAGGATCAAAGTCCTCATATGATTATCATCGTGTTAACAACTCTGTCTCGCAGGGTAGAGCTAGGGGCTATGAATATGTGCATTATTCTTCAAACCATTATGTTCATAAGTCCTCGAAGAATTACTCTGCTTATTCATATGCTTACCCTAACCCCTCTTATGTGAAGCGAAATGGTTTGGCATCTTTGCCACCTTTCTCACATGGTGCTCGCAGGATGATGAACTCTTTGCCACCCTCCAGATGTGGGTGGTGAAGAAAAAGAACTAATCTCTTCTGCAGGGTCAGGTCTCCAGACGTGCTCTAACGTCTGAAGAATTTTTTGGGGACGACAAAAATGCTCGAAAGGGCTTGGCGAATCATGATGAAATGAACTTTCATTTCACACGTCCTCATATTGCTATATCTGTTTACTGCTTGATGAAATTCATCTTATGAACTTGATATCATATTCTTCACTGATGAAGCATATGAGATTGTAAGCTACACTAATTCATCTGCAGGATGATCAACCCAAAACCACTGAATGGGTCCTCGATAGTGGATGTACAAATCACATGACTGGTGACAAGAATCTATTGATGGATTCTCCCTTATCACCATCACCTCTGAAGCATATCATCTTTGCTGACAAAGGCAAAAGTCAGGTATTGGGTCTTGGTAAGGTTGCTATCTCTAAGGATAAGCACATGGACAAAGTCATGCTTGTTGAGTCCTTAGGATACAATCTCATGTCGGTCTCAATGCTTTGTGATCTTGATATGGTTGTTGTCTTTGGCAAATATCGTTGTGTTGTGATAATGGAAGTCGACAATTCCAAAGTCTTGAAGGCTTTAGGAGAGGAGATCTGTATATTGTTGATTTCTCTCTGGGACCACAACCAGCCGTATGTCTACTTGCAAAAGCTTCGAAGGCTGGCTATGGCATCGACGACTTGGTCATCTTGGCATGAGGAATTTGAACACGCTTGCGAAGAAGAAGCATGTCATTGGCATTGAGAATGTCAAATTCCTCAAGGATCACTTATGCGGAGCATGTGAAGCGGAAAAATGACCAAGGCCAAGCATCCAAATGAAGACTATCATGACCACTACCCGTCCATTGAATTGCTTCACATGGACCTCTTCGGACCTAATCATTATTCAGCAGTCACTAATGATGCATCTCTATATGGTTTTGTCATTGTTGATGATTATTCTTGATATACATGGGTACACATTGGTACTTACAAACTTGAAGTGCAGGAAGTCTTCAAACGATTTTCCTCGAGGGCTTCAACCAACTTTGGTGTGAAGATCAAGCATATTAGAAGTGACAATGGAACTGAGTTCAAGAATTCTGGTCTTGATGCCTATGTTGATGAACTTGGTATTACTCATGAATTATCTGCTCCCTATACTCCTCGGTGAGAATGGCGTCGTGGGCGCAAGAATGAACTCTTGTTGAGATGGCTCGCACTATGCTTGATGAATACAAAACGCCTCGGCGTTTTGGATTGATGCAATTGATCTTGCTTGCCACATCATCAACAGAGTATATCTTCACAAATTCTTCAAAAGACTGCTTATGAACTCCTCACGACAAGAAACCCAATGTGAGTTATTTCAAAGTCTTATTTGCTAAATGTTGGATTAGAGATCCTCACCACAACTCTAAATTTGCACGAAAGTACATGAAGGTTTTATGCTTGGTTACGAAAGGACTCGCACACCTCTGAGTCTTCAACATTGTTCTTCACAAGATTGTTGACATTTGTAGATGTGCGGTTCGATGAAACTAATGGCTCGCAAAGAGAGCACCTACCTTCTGTGTTAGATGAACCAGCACCTGAGGATGCTATCAAGCTCAAGGCAACTGAGGATGTCATTCCTACTGAAGAATCTGCTGAAGAATTCATTCCTGTTCGTGAAGAACGTCGAGCTGATGCACCTGAAGAAAATGCTGATCAAAATCCTCAGCGACAACCAACTCATCCACGCGTTGCAAAATAAGTGCAAGTGGAGAAGATCATCGATGACATTAGCGCACCAGGTCCTCTCACCCGCTCAAAAGCATCACATTTATCTAACTTTTGTGGGCACTCTGCTTTTGTCTCTATCACAGAGCCCACTAAGGTAGATGAAGCATTTCTGGAGCCGGAGTGGATACAGGCGATGCAAGAAGAATTACATCAGTTCGAACTGAACAATGTCTGGGAATTGGTCAATCGCCCAGATCCTCGCAACCATAATATCATTGGAACAAAGTGGATCTACCGCAACAAGCAAGATGAAAATGGCCTTGTGGTGAGGAATAAGGCACGACTAGTAGCTCAAGGCTACACACAGGTTGAAGGAATTGATTTCGATGAAACTTTTGCACCTATTGCTAGACTTGAGGCTATTCGCATTTTACTTGCCTATGCTAACCATCATGATATCATCTTATATCAAATGGATGTGAAAAGTGCACTCGTCAATGGTAAGCTTGAGGAAGAAGTATATGTTGCTCAACCCCCAGGTTTTGAAGATCCCAAGAATCCTGACAAAGTCTTCAGACTCAATAAGGCTGTAACGCCCCGGATCCGATGCACCAGGTGTCCGCCAGTTATTCGCCGTCGTTGCCATGTCATTTGCTTGCGTGTTGCACTTTGCCATGTCATCATCTGCATTTCATATCATGTCATCATGTGCATTTCATTTTTGCATACGTGTTCGTCTCATGCATCCGAGCATTTTCCCCGTTGTCTGTTTTGCAATCCGGCACTCCTATGTCCTCCGGTGTCCCCTTTTTGCCTCTTCTCTTGTGCGGGTGTTAAACTTTCTCGGAATGGCCCAAGGTTTGCCAAGCGGCCTTGGTATAGCACCGGTAGACCGCCTGTCAAGTTTCGTGCCATTTGGAGGTCGTTTGATACTCCAACAGTTAAGGGTAATCAGTAAAGCCCCTTTGTGTTGCAGCCCAACACCCTTCCAAAGTATTTAAAACCCAGAAAACTCCCCTCCATGCTCTCGGTCGTTCGATCACGATCGCGTGGACGAAAACCGCACCTAATTTGGACTCTCCTAGCTCCCTCTACCTATAAACATGCCTCCCCCTCCGAAATTCGCGGATGAAACCCTCCAAACCCTAGCCCGCTCCTCGCGCCGCGCGGACACGTCCGGCTGCCCCCTCAGCCTACAGCGCCGCCACGTGGCGCGTCCGCCGCCCGCGCCGCCGCCCCTGGCCCGTCGCCCGGCCCCTACGGGGCCGAGTCGCCGCCGCCGCCGCCCGTGCGGATCCGCCTCGCGCCGAGGCCGCCTCCCGCGGCAGCAGCGCCTCGCCGCCGGCGACCTCTGCCGCCATAAACCCCGGCGCCCGATGCCTCGCCCGCACCCCATCGTCCTGCGCGCCACCGGCCCGCCGCCAGGCGCCTGCGCTGCCTCCTCGTCGGCGTGGCCTCCGCCGCCTCCTTCGCCGCCCGATCCGCCGTCGTTGCGGATCCGCGCCGGCCGGTCAGATCCGCGGCTTCACGCCCGAGGTCGCCCCTCCTGCTCGCGCCTCCGGCCAGATCCGGTCGGGAGCGGGCCGGATCCGCCTCGTGCCGTCCTCCTCCGTCCTCTGCCGGCTCGCCGGAGCTCCCTCTGGCCGCCTCCGACGAACCTCGATCCGCGTGCACAAACCCTAAGGTTGACCCCGAATGTCTAAGTCCCTAAATTTTTGTCATCAACATGCCATATTCATCGCATCACATCTCTGCATCCGTAGCTCCGTTTCGTGTGTGTAATATGTCAAATTGTTCGTCTCGACGAGTACTTCATTTCATTCCATTGCTGTTTTATCATTTTTGCCATGATTGATGTGTGCATCCTATGAGGTTGAGCTCTACATGAATGTTGATCTATGCCATGCCATCTTTCCAGGGGTGCCAACCATGTATTTTTGTGAGTTGTGTGCTGAGTGTATCAAGCTTGTTAAGTAGGGTAGTTGCTGTTTTCCTGACAGATTCTGTTATATTTTGTTGCTATGTTAACATGCTTCTACTAATCATTCTATGCATAATCTGGAGATGTCCTATAAACATGTTTTGATCTACATGTCATGCTCTATCCATTCATGCCCTTGGTTGCAATTATAGCCTGCTGGAACATGTTCATATCTTGCTCCAAAGTTGCTTGAAAAAGTTGTTGTTAGCCTGTTTACATTAAGTTCACTTGTTCCCATGTGTTTTCCTAGTGATCCATGTATCCTATGAACTTGTTCTTGCCATGCTTAGCTTCATAAACATGCCTTCTTACTGTTGGTTGCCTTGCCATGCCATGTATTGCTCTGTGGTGAGTGGTTCAAGCTCACGAACATCCCTACTTATTTTTGTTCCTGCCATGTTTAAATCTGTAATATAACTTGCCATGTTTACATGGGTGCCATCATATTTTCCGTGCCTTTTTGGCTTATGGTCAGTAAGGGACTTTTGATCTATGCTATTAGTAGATTCATGCCATGCCTTTGTTTGCCATGATATGTTCCTGTAACATGTTGTTTGATAGCTCTAAACATTGCAACCTAATATTATTTCTGCTAAAGTCTGAAACTGTTATTATTTGCAATATCTCCATGTCTTTTTGAGCATGTTCTAGTTGTTTCTGGAGACAGCTCAGTGTTCATGTTTTGTTATACTTTACGTGTACTTCATGACCATGCCTTTTGTTGTTATGTTGGGATGCTGTAGCATGTTGTTTTGATGCTTGTAAGATGCCTAGTTGCTGTTATGGACAGATTGTTGCTATGACTTGTGTAGAGTGTATGTGTTGCACAGTTGCTCCGTTTTGAGTGTGCTCTATATGAAACTTGCTTGTTTTTGCATGTGGCTTCATATTACCATGTTGCATCCTTGTTTTGAGGTGTTTGCTTGATGTTTGGGTGCATTTTGCATCCATGCCATGCTTAACTTGTGTTGCTCATATCTTCTAGGCCGTAGCTCCGAATCTAATGAACTTTATATGTAACTTGACTAAAATTTCGTGTAGATCATCTTGGTGCATCTTTAACTTGCTTTTTAACAACTTGAACATCAGGTTTGTTCAGATCTGGACCAATTTCGAAATATGCATATGAGGACTTACCAGAATTGTTATATGTTGTTCCCGGCCTCATTTAAACTTGCCTTGATGTGTTGTTCTCGTTTGCATCATCTCTTGCCATGAGTAGCTTCATGTAGCTTGGTCATGCATCATGCTTGTTGTGCATCATGCCTTGTTCATGTGTGGTGTGTTTACCTATGTTGTGTGCTTCTTCTTGTTAGTTCCTGTTTCGTTGCGATCGTGAGGTTTCGTTCGTCTACGTGTGGTGCATCTTCGTGGCTTCATCTTCTTCATGGACTCGTTCTTCTTCCTTGCGGGATTACAGGCAAGATGACCGCTACCCTGGATCTCACTACTATCATTGCTATGCTAGTTGTTCCGTTCTATCGCTATGCTGCGCTAGCTATCACCTGTTTATCAAGCCATCCCAAATTGCCATGAACCTCTAACCTTTGACACCTTTCCTATGCAAACCACTGTTTGGCTATGTTACCGCTTTTGCTCAGCCCTCTTATAGCGTTGCTAGTTGCGGTGAAGTTGAAGATTTCTTCATGGTGGATGGGGTTTTGTTGGGATATCACAATATCTCTTATATTATTAATGCATCTATATATTTGGTAAAGGGTGGAAGGCTCGGCCTTATGCACGGTGTTTTGTTCCACTCTTGCCGCCCTAGTTTCCGTCATACCGGTGTTATGTTCCCGGATTTTGCGTTCCTAACGCGGTCGGGTGATTTATGGGACCCCCGACGGTTCGCTTTGAATAAAACTTGTCCAGCAAGGCCCAACATTGACTTTTACCATTTGCCTCACCACCACCTACTTTTCCCTTGGGAGTCGCTCTCGAGGGTCATCTTTATTATAGCCCCGGGCGATTGCTTGTCTAAGCGTTGGTCCAAACTAGAGCACCGTCTTGGGACCATTCCTTGGCAACTTGGATTCGTCGGTACCTGTACGCTTCGCTTATCCGGTGTTGCCCTGAGAACGAGATATGTGCAGCTCCTATCGGGATTGTCGGCGCATCGGGTGGCTTTGCTGGTCTTGTTTTACCATTGTCGAAATGTCTTGTAAACCGGGATTCCGAGACTGATCGGGTCTTCCTGGGAGAAGGTCTATTCCTTCGTTGATCGCGAGAGCTTGTCATGGGCTAAGTTGGGACACCCCTGTAGGGTTTAAACTTTCGAGAGCCGTGCCCGCGGTTATGTGGCAGATGGGAATTTGTTAATGTCCGGTTGTAGATAACTTGACACCAGATCCGAAATAAAACGCATCAACCGAGTGTGTAGCCGTGATGGTCTCTTTCCGCGGAGTCCGGAAGTGAACACGGTTTCGGGTTATGTTTGGCGTAAGTAGGTGTTCGGATCACCTCTTGATCATTGCTAGCTTCACGACCGTTCCTTTGTTTCTCTTCTCGCTCTCATTTGCGTATGTTAGCCACCATATATGCTTAGTCGCCATCGCAACCTCACCACTTTACCCCTTCCTTTCCCATTAAGCTTTGCTAGTCCCGATACCCATGGTAATGGGATTCTTTGAGTCCTCGTGGCTCACGGATACTTCAAAACCAGTTTGCGGTGCCTATGTTACCGAAAGCGGTGATGCAACCAAGCTCAAGGAGGAGCTCGATGAATATCTTGCCCTTTGTGTTGTTTCGGTCTAGTTGATCAGTAGTGGAGCCCAGTTGGGGTCGATCGGGGACCTTTTGTCGCATTTGGGGTTCTTCTTTTATTTTGGTTCCGTAGTCGGACCTTGATTGTATCTGGATGATGTAATGCTTTATTCATGTATTTGTGTGAAGTGGCGATTGTAAGCCAACTATGTATCTCTTTCCCTTATGTATTACATGGGTTGTGTGAAGATTACCTCACTTGTGACATTGCTTTCAATGCGGTTATGACTCTAAGTCGTGCTTCGACACGTGGGAGATATAGCCGCATCGAGGGTTACAAGTTGGTAATCGAGCCTTCCCGACCTTAGGAGCCCCACCGCTTGATCGTTTTAGCGGCGAGTTGTGTCTAGAAAAATGTTTTGAGTCATTTAGGATTATATACATCGGAGAGTTAGGAATTCTTTTTACTCCCCAGTCTCTTCATCGCTCTGGTAAGGCATCCTGACGTAGAGTTTTGACTCTTCTCTTCTCAAATTTCACTAAATTTTTTTTAGGATCACGGAATCGTTCCGGTGGTTTTATGATGAGAACATTGTCTTGGTGCCTCCTGTCAGGGGTTTAGTGGAAGTGTCCCGGGGAGTTGAGCTCTGAGGTGTTGTCGTCATAATTTTATCGTTGTAGTTCGAATACCGAGTTTAGTACCGACATAGAAAATCTCTTTTATGTAGTTGTTGGTGAGATAACCCGATAACCCAAAGATCGAGGTGAGTACGGAGTATTGCCATGACTCGTATAACGGATGCTTTTTGAAGGTTGAGGTACACGATTTCCGAAGGTTTCTTGGTTATGTGTTGACGGATGGATACAGCTGGATGTAGGGATTGTTAGTTTGGGTGAGATATATTGCTTCACCTGTATCCCCAACACCAGATTGCATAACCAGGAAGTTTCGGGAGTTTATAGGTGGGAATTCAAGTAGCTCCTAGAATATCTTTTCGACAGATGCATGATATGGGATTGGGTAAATCTCTATCATATGTATTTGTTCCGGCTTATTCTGCAAGCCAAATCCTTTGTTTTGTTTTAATTGTGGTATTCGAGTTGCTTCGAAGTCAAATGTTGATTCCATACCTTTCCTAAACGGTGTTCTCATATTGCTATGTGAATACTCATACTTCTTGATCATCGAGGTTGTCATGTTAATTCTTTTCCTACCGGCGTGCTTCTCTTCAAGTGGATCCGATAATTCTCCCCATCCGCAAGATCATTTCTAAGTTTTCTCAACGGTGTTTGGTTCATCCATTCCAAGTTGCCTTTGTTTTCCCGCCCTCCCACCCTTTTTCTCCCCGGAGTCTGAGTCTCTCTCGACTATCTATTTCATTCATGTGGAGCCTCTTTAGTCTTCCCTCAATTATTTCAACCGGTGAATCCTCGTCTCGTTTGTCGTTCTTCATCTCTTTTTCTTTTCCGGTGCACTCAATTCAAGTCTTTCGGGTTGAACATATTCTTTTCCTCAACTCAAGTGTTTTCCTTGCTCATTCGCCTCTCGCCAGTTTATCCTTCCGGAGTGCTCATGACATCTCAGGAGATTCGTCTGTGTTCCAATTATTTCGAGGTTGTCACCACATTCAAATATTTCAATCATTCCGGTGCTTCATCTATCTGTTCAATAATCCTTTTCCAACGGTGTTTTCTTTACTGGGCCCTAACCCACAGGTCTTTTCCCAGGATCTTACCTGACTCTTCTATTTTCCCAGAGCTATCCTAAATTCTTCTCCAAGTTTGATGTAAGAATGAGTTATCTTCAGTCAAATGCTTTTCTCCAAGATCTTTCAAATTCTTTTCATAGTTGGCTCAACCTCTTCGCTTTTGATTCTTCCGGTGTGTCTCAATAATTCTTGGTGGTGTTTCTCATGATCATTCTCAACATGTGAAGACCGAAGAAGGATTTCTCTTAAATCTTGCTCCATTCTCTTCAAGATTCATGGTTCTAGCTTGATGCCATCCTCTCATAATTGTTTTCGATTGTGAGAATTCTTTTCTTACCATCCGGAGTATTTCTTGAGTTGTTTCCATTTCTTTCTTCGAAGGCCATCAGGTCATAATTCTTTATTCTCAGTGTAGCTATCATTCTCCAAATCTTACGGTGCATCGCTCAAGTTTACTCTAGTCACTCAGATCTCTTTGTTCTCTTGTTTCTAAATTCATCAAGTATCTTCATTCATTTTCCAATTCTTCCCGGTGAATTGTGCCTTTGCTACTTTCATTTTCAATTCTTACGGTGGTTCGTTCAAGATTTCACTTCCTTCATTATCATATCAATTCATTCGTTGTTTCGAAATCCCACCGATGGTTCCATCAATACCTTCTCAAGTTTACGCTATATCTCTCTTAATCCTTTTTTCAATGGGAATAAGTAGTATGCCAAATCCATTGCTTGTCATCAATTTAATTTGATGAAGGATAAGCATACAATAAATCTTATTCTTATTTCCTCGAGGTGATTCAATTCTTTTCTTCCGAAGATTGTTCATGATGAAGTAATTCTCGGTTCTAGTGCTCATCTTTTCTTTTCGGAGTTCCAAGTTTTCTTGGATGTCTCGTCATGAAGCTCCATCTATATCATTGCAAGGCTTCAATCTTGTTTGCTTCAACCTTCAATTCTTTTATGTTATCATTTCCTATCCAGAGTTCTTCATGGAGGCAACATGGTGATTCGTCAAGGATTCTTTTCATTCTTTAATTGTTCTTCAAGATTTCTCTTGAAGTTATGATCCCCCAAGCTATACTCTAAAATAAACATGGTGTTCAACACATGTTTTGTTTTGAGGAGCTCAAGTATTCTTCATCTTGCATCCCAAAGTGCAATTCTTTCTACATTATCTTTTGAGGTGGTGTTATGTCACTCTTGACAATTTCCTTCATGTTTCATGATTCATATTGTTGTCAAAAATGAGGTATTTTAAATCCATCAATCTCTTCTTTGGAGTTATCTTGGTATAGATTTCACCTAAAGCCTTTCCTAAGGAATGTTGCTATTTGTGGTGTTTATCTATGATCCAAGTTGTCTCTCTATCACCTCGGTGGAAGAAGCTTTCATCTCTTTGGTGCTCTCAACCAATCAATTGTTTCCATTAGTGGCCGGTTGTCACCTCATCATTTTGAGATGTTTGCAATAAGCCCACAACAAGCTTGTGCTTTTCGTTGTTGATTTTCCAACATCTCCGTTCGATTCTTCTTTGCAAGGATGATTTCCAAGCTCATTTGTGGCAGAAGTTGGCATTTTCTCCTACATTCTGTTATTCCTATGATCTAACTTCTATTCTTTCGTTACGGAGGCATTGTGATGTTGTGCTCTTCACCCATCACCTCGTTTTGTGAGGATCATGTTCTTTTCTTGCTAATCCATTTAACCGGAGTGTTGTATCATCTCTTCAATATCTTTTCATCTCATCAAATTTTCTTCTCTTTTCTACCGGAGTGCTGTCCAAATTTTGTCATTCTTGTTCCTTGGCTATCTCATTATATCGAGGTGGTCATATTCTTTTCGTTCGTGAAGCTCTTTTTCCATGTCTTTCAACCTTCAAGTTCTCGTAATACTCCTTGTTCATCTTTTCTAACGGATTGTTTGCAATCTCGTTCATCTCTGTTGTACTCTTTCTTTTAAATTGCTCAACCTCTCAAGGTTCATGGTTTCACACGTTCGTCAAAGAAGGAACTTAGTTTTACCTCTTCCTTTTCCCTCCGGTGCCATCCTAGATCTCGGGAAGAGATCCTCTCATAGTGGTGGAGTGTTGTAACGCCTCGGATCCGATGCGCCAGGTGTCCGCCAGTTATTCGCCGTCGTTGCCATGTCATTTGCTTGCGTGTTGCACTTTGCCATGTCATCATCTGCATTTCATATCATGTCATCATGGGCATTTCATTTTTGCATACGTGTTCGTCTCATGCATCCGAGCATTTTCCTCGTTGTCCATTTTGCAATCCGGCACTCCTATGTCCTCCGGCGTCCACTTTTTGCCTCTTCTCTTGTGCGGGTGTTAAACTTTCTCGGAATGGCCCGAGGTTTCCAAGCGGCCTTGGTATAGCACCGGTAGACCGCCTGTCAAGTTTCGTGCCATTTGGAGGTCGTTTGATACTCCAACGGTTAACCGGTAATCAGAAGCCCCTTTGTGTTGCAGCCCAACACCCCTTCCAAAGTGGCCCAAAACACAGCAAACTCCCCTCCATGCTCTCGGTCGTTCGATCACGACCGCGTGGCCGAAAACCGCACCTCATTTGGACTGTCCTAGCTCCCTCTACCTATAAATATGCCTCCCCCTCCGAAATTCGCGGATGAAACCCTCCAAACCCTAGCCCCGCTCCTCCGCGCCGCGCCGGACACGTCCGGACGCCCCCTCAACCTACCGGCCTTTGCCCGTGCGCGTCCGCCGCCCCGTGCCGCCCGCCCGCCTGCCCGTCGCCCGGCCCCTGGGCCCGAAGTCGCCGCCGCCGCCGCCCGGCGGATCCCTCCGCGCCGAGGCCGCCTCCCCGGCGGCCGGCGCCTCGCCACACCGGCGACCTCTGCCGCCGCAAACCCGGCGCCCAATGCCTCGCCCTCACCCCGTCGTCTCGCGCGCCCGCGCCGCCGCCGTGCTGGCGCCGCCGCCTCCTCGGCGTGGCCTCCGCCGCCTCCTTCGCCGCGCACCGCCGTCGTTGCCGGATCCGGCGCCGGCCGGTCAGATCCGCGGCTCCGCGCCCGAGGTCGCCCCTCCTGCTCGTGCCTCCGGCCAGATCCGGCCGGGAGCGGGCCCGATCCGCCTTGCGCCGTCCTCCTTCGTCCTCTGCCGGCTCACCGGAGCTCCCTCCGGCCGCCTCCGACGAACCTCAATCCGCGTGCACAAACCCTAAGGTTGACCCCAGATGTCTAAGTCCCTAAATTTTTGTCATCAACATGCCATATTCATCGCATCACATCTCTGCATCCGTAGCTCCCTTTCGTGCGTGTAATATGTCAAATTGTTCGTCTCGACGAGTACTTCATTTCATTCCATTGCATCGTTTTCATTTGAGCTCATCTTGATGCCCGAAATGCTGTTGGAAGAGTGCATGTTGATGTTAATCTGCTGAAACTATTATAACTTGCTATTTTATCATTTTTGCCATGATTGATGTGTGCATCCTATGAGGTTGAGCTCTATATGAATGTTGATCTATGCCATGCCATCTTTCTAGGGGTGCCAACCATGTATTTTTGTGAGTTGTGTGCTGAGTGTATCAAGCTTGTTAAGTAGGGTAGTTCTTTGTTCTTTGTTTTCTGACAGATTCTCGTTATATTTTGTTGCTATGTTAACATGCTTCTACTAATCATTCTATGCATAATCTGGAGATTTCCTATAAACATGTTTTGATCTACATGTCATGCTCTGTCCATTCATGCCCTTGGTTGCAATTAAAGCCTGCTGGAACATGTTCATATCTTGCTCCAAAGTTGCTTGAAAAAGTTGTTGTTAGCTTGTTTACATTAAGTTCACTTGTTCCCATGTGTTTTCCTAGTGATCCATGTATCCTATGAACTTGTTCTTGCCATGCTTAGCTTCATAAGCATGCCTTATTACTGTTGGTTGCCTTGCCATGCCATGTATTGCTCTGTGGTGAGTGGTTCAAGCGCACGAACATGCCTACTTATTGTTGTTCCTGCCATGTTTAAATCTGTAATATAACTTGCCATGTTTACATGGGTGCCATCATATTTTCCGTGCCTTTTGGCTTATGGTCAGATAAGGACTTTTGATCTATGCTATTAGTAGATTCATGCCATGCCTTTGTTTGCCATGATATGTTCCTGTAACATGTTGTTTGATAGCTCTAAACATTGCAACCTGATGTTATTTCTGCTAAAGTCTGAAACTGTTATTATTTGCAATATCTCCATGTCTTTTTGAGCATGTTCTAGTTGTTTCTAGAGACAGCTCAGTGTTCATGTTTTGTTATACTTTACGTGTAATTCATGACCATGCCTTTTGTTGTTATGTTGGGATGCTGTAGCATGTTGTTTTGATGCTTGTAAGATGCCTAGTTGCTGTTATGGACAGATTGTTGCTATGACTTGTATAGAGTGTATGTGTTGCACCGTTGCTCCGTTTTGAGTGTGCTCTATATGAAACTTGCTTGTTTTTGCATGTGGCTTCATATTACCATGTTGCATCCTTGTTTTGAGGTGTTTTCTTGATGTTTGGGTGCATTTTGCATCAATGCCATGCTTAACTTGTGTTGCTCATATCTTCTAGGCCGTAGCTCCGAATCTAATGAACTTTATATGTAACTTGACTAGAATTTTGTGTAGATCATCATGGTGCATCTTTAACTTGCTATTTAACAACTTGAACATAAGGTTTGTTCAGATCTGGACCAATTTCGAAATATCCATATGAGGACTTACCGGAATTGTTATATGTTGTTCCCGGCCTCATTTAAACTTGCCTTGATGTGTTGTTTTCGTTTGCATCATCTCTTGCCATGAGTAGCTTCATGTATCTTGGTCATGCATCATGCTTGTTGTGCATCATGCCTTGTTCATGTGTGGTGTGTTTACCTATGTTGTGTGCTTCTTCTTGTTAGTTCCTGTTTCGTTGCGATCGTGAGGTTTCGTTCGTCTACGTGTGGTGCGTCTTCGTGGCTTCACCTTCTTCATGGACTCGTTCTTCTTCCTTGCGGGATTTCAGGCAAGATGACCGCTACCCTGGATCTCACTACTATCATTGCTATGCTAGTTGTTCCGTTCTACCGCTATGCTGCGCTACCTATCACCTGTTTATCAAGCCATCCCAAATTGCCATGAACCTCTAACCTTTGACACCTTTCCTATGCAAACCACTGTTTGGCTATGTTACCGCTTTTGCTCAGCCCCTCTTATAGCGTTGCTAGTTGCAGGTGAAGTTGAAGATTTCTTCATGGTGGACAGGGTTTTGTTGGGATATCACAATATCTCTTATATTATTAATGCATCTATATATTTGGTAAAGGGTGGAAGGCTCGGCCTTATGCCTGGTGTTTTGTTCCACTCTTGCCGCCCTAGTTTCCGTCATACCGGTGTTATGTTCCCGGATTTTGCGTTCCTAATGCGGTCGGGTGATTTATGGGACCCCCCTGACAGTTCGCTTTGAATAAAACTTGTCCAGCAAGGCCCAACATTGACTTTTACCATTTGCCTCACCACCACCTACTTTTCCCTTGGGAGTCGCTCTCTCGAGGGTCATCTTTAGCCCCCCCCGGGCTAGTGCTTGTCTAAGCGTTGGTCCAAACTAGAGCACCGTGAGGGACCATTCCTTGGCAACTTGAATTCATCGGTACCTGTACGCTTCGCTTCTCCAGTGTTGCCCTGAGAATGAGATCTGTGCAGCTCCTATCGGGATTGTCGGCGCATCGGGAGGCTTTGCTGGTCTTGTTTTACCATTGTCGAAATGTCTTGTAAACCGGGATTCCGAGACTGATCGGGTCTTCCTCGGAGAAGGTCTATTCCTTTGTTGATCGCGAGAGCTTGTCATGGGCTAAGTTGGGACACCCCTGCAGGGTTTAAACTTTCAAGAGCCGTGCCCGCGGTTATGTGGCAGATGGGAATTTGTTAATGTCCGGTTGTAGATAGCTTGACACCAGATCCGAAATAAAACGCATCAACCGAGTGTGTAGCCGTGATGGTCTCTTTCCGGCGGAGTCTGGGAAGTGAACACGGTTTCTGGGTTATGTTTGACGTAAGTAGGTGTTCAGGATCACCTCTTGATCATTGCTAGCTTCATGACCGTTCCTTTGTTTCTCTTCTCGCTCTCATTTGTGTATGTTAGCCACCATATATGCTTAGTCGCTCCTGCAACCTCACCACTTTACCCCTTCCTTTCCCATTAAGCTTTGCTAGTCCTGATACCCATGGTAATGGGATTGCTGAGTCCTCGTGGCTCACCAGATACTTCCAAAACCAGTTTGCAGGTGCCTATGTTATCGAAAGCGGTGATTGAAACCAAGCTCAAGGAGGATCTCGATGAAGATCTTGCCCTTTGTGTTGTTTCGGTCTAGTTGATCAGTAGTGGAGCCCAGTTGGGGTCGATCAGGGACCTTTTGTCGCATTTGGGGTTCTTCTTTTATTTTGGTTCCGTAGTCGGACCTTGATTGTATCTGGATGATGTAATGCTTTATTCATGTATTTGTGTGAAGTGGCGATTGTAAGCCAACTATGTATCTCTTTCCCTTATGTATTACATGGGTTGTGTGAAGATTACCTCACTTGCGACATTGCTTTCAATGCGGTTATGCCTCTAAGTCGTGCTTCGACACGTGGGAGATATAGCCGCATCGAGGGCATTACAAAGGCCCTCTATGGCCTCAAGCAAGCCCCTCGGGCATGGTATGATACATTGAAGGAATTCTTCGTGAACAATGGCTTCACACCCGGTTCACTCGACCCTACTCTTTTTACTAAATCATATGATGGTGAACTGTTTGTGTGCCAAATATATGTTGATGATATTATCTTTGGCTGTACTAACCAACGTTATAGTGATGATTTTGCCTATATGATGAGTGAAGAATATCAAATGTCTATGATGGGAGAGTTGAAATTCTTCTTAGGTCTTCAAACCGTCAAGCAAAAGAATGGCATATTCATATCTCAGAGAAATACGCCAAAGATGTCGAGGAAATTCGCATGCAAGATTATAAAGGCGTCAAAATTCCTATGCCCACAAATAGCCATCTATGCAATCGATGAAAATGGTATTGACTTGATCACAAGGTATACCGCTCCATGATTGGTTCTTTATTGTACTTATGTGCATCTAGGCGGATATAATGCTTAGTGTTTGCATTTGTGCCGGATTTCAAGCTGCACCAAGGAATCACACCATAAGGCTGTGAAGCATATTCTTCGATATCTAGCTCACACACCAACACTAGGATTATGGTACCCCAAGGGCTCGCTTTTGATCTCATTGATATTCGACTCGACTATCTTTGGTGATCATGTGGACCGCAAGTCAAAATCTGTCACTTGTCATTTCCTCGGACGATCTTTGGTCCTGTTGGTCCTCAAGAAACAGAATCGTATCACCGCTTCATCGCTGAAGCTGAATACATTGCTGCTGGCTCATGCTGTGCTCAACTGCTTTGGATGAAGCAAACCCTCAAGGACTATGGCGTCAACGTGAAGAATGTGCCTCTCCTCTACGACAATGAGAGTGCCATCAAAATTGCTCACAACCCAGTTCAGCACTCGAAGACTAAGCACATCCAGATTCGTCATCATTTTCTTCGTGATCATGTGTTGAAGGGCAACATCTCCATTGAGCATGTGAAGACTGAAGAACAGCTAGCTGATATCTTCACTAAGCCCTTGGATGAGAAGAGATTTAGCAAGTTGCGGTGTGAGGTAAATATCTTAGAATCTTCGAATGTTCTTTGAAAAGGACACACATCCTAACCCTTATGCAGAATTGATGACTTAGATGTGCAACACATGAAGAAACTTTTTCTTCAATCAATGAAGAATAACACTCTAAATGTGAAGAAATTAATGAAGAATTTGATTCTCAGAACCCTACGACAATTGTACGCGGTGTCTGAAATCATCATTCTTATATGGTGGGTCACGCCACCACAAAAGTTGAAAATCTTCAATTTGAGTTTTTCCTCATTTTTGAAATTCTTCAATCTTTCAAATTCTTCAACTTTGCAATATCTTCACTGTTTCTCTCGTTTTTCTTCATTGGCTATATATATATATATGTGTGAGTTTATGTCCTCTACAGCATTCACTTATTGCTATTTCTTCAAGTTGTGATTTCTGCTAAGTGAATGTGATCGGACCCTTCCCCATCTATGCTATACTCAACCCAATCTATTCACAAATTCTTCATGTGCGTTCTGATTGAAACTCATTCAAAGTCTTCACTGTGTCCTGTCAGCTGAAGAAGTTGCGAACGAAACTTTAAAACAAATCTTATCCAGATTTTCGGTTTTACCGCTCAAACCGTTCCGCATCCCATGATGCATTATTATATTCACCCACGATCTTACACGATCTCATCTCAGACTGACGTGGGTGACACATGTCGCGTGAAGCGAAAGGGTAGGGGCATGTTCGTCCCAAAATCTTCGGCGAACAGTTTTACCGTGGCTATAAATACCCTCTCCTTCCTTACTTCATTTACTCCGCTCGGTCATTGTCTCTCGCCGAGCTCTCCTCAAACCCTAGTGCTGCCGCTACTCCATCGCGGCGGTGAGGAAGAGCTTCACCGCCTCGACCTCGTCACTGTCGTGCTTTCGCTCCGGCTGCGGAAATCTTCACTCCGCCGCCGCCGTAGCTGTCTCCCTCTGCCAAGTTAGGGCGTGGGAGATCTAACGTGACGAACTTCACCATGGTCCATCTCTGTTCGTCGTGTTCTTCAGTTCGGGTAATTAAAAGTCACTTTTATTACTCGCTTTGATTCTCAAACTTTTCTAAAAATCTTCAAAGGTGTTTTAATTCTTCAAATCTTCACATATAAACACCTCACACACTGTATGCTCTTGATCCATCTCCCTAAGCACTCAATTCTTCATGATTCCTCAATTGTGCGGATTTTCGATCCATACAACTCTAGAACCTAAGACAAGAACGCTTAGTGAAATTCCTCAAGGCTCAACTGGTCAAATTCCTCAAAACATGACTTTTCGAAAAATCTTCTGAGAACGCATATGACCTCTCCAAATTCCTCGCACCTACACTCTGTTCACAGGTACTCATGTCCGCTGCTGAATCACTAGGTTCTCATCAACTTAACTCGTTTGCAGCGTTCCTCGAAGAAAACCTGCATACTTCTTCAGAGTGTTCTATTGTTCAAACTCCTCATCTGAAGAAAATGGCAGAAGGCAAGAGACCGCAGAAGGGAGGAAAGAAACCAGAGGTCATGACTTCTTTTGAGATCCTTGATGAAATATACAAGGATTATTGCACACCTGATGAAGCCAAGTTTGGCAAAGAGAACAAAAATCAACGCAAAGTGCACATTCAGAGGATAGAACGAAGATGGGCACGAGAATGGAGGGAATATCGCTACGTTACTCCCAAGTACATGAAGAAATTCGCCTTAAACCCTCCATGCCCAAGAGCTCCATTGGCACCTGGCCAAGTCGCTGATCCCACCAGCATCAAGCGTGGTGAGGACTTTCCAAAACTGGTAAGACAAGTCAAGGAGGCAGTGAGGAAATTCAATGAGGATTCTGCTGCTGCTGCTACCGCTGAGACCTCGGTCAAGCCGAGGAAATCAATGCCGAAGAAGCTTGCTCGCAAGCCAAGTGCTTCACCATCAGCGCCCTCACGGCCCAGTTCCTCAGCCGCGCCCTCACGGCAAATTCTCGACCATCGCTGCACCACCAAAGTCCTCAAGAGCTCCTCCAAGTCCTCAACTCCTGTGCATCCGCTACATGTCAAAGGACTCGGGGTTTTCGATTGCTTCGTGTCTCGGCAAGTTCCTAAGCTGCACCAATGTCCTCATCAGGCCCCACTCTGCTGAAGACAAAAGCAACAGCTGGACGCGGTCCTCGGCCAAGTCCAAGAAAGAAACAGGTTGCTTTCCACGTGCCCTCTAATGACGAAGTTTCTGATGAAGAACTTGCAGAAATCATCAGAGATAGACTAGCACAGGCCGCTAGAGCCAAAGGAACAACTGTGCCTCTGCTTTTGGATCCGAAGAAGATCCTTGACTTCATCGACTTGTGGCATCAGGATCCAAACACTCCAATGCCTGACCTGCCTCTGACTCCTGGTCAAAGTCATATGCTAACCCATTTCATCTCTGAAGAGAAATGGAAGTTTGAAAAGGCTCGTGAAATAAAGAGAGCACAAGCCAGAAAGGAGAAGCTTCTGAAGATGAACATTGTCGATCACACCAAGAACTTCTCAAGGCTCAAGCTGAGATTCAAGCCCTCAGCAAGGATTTCGACGCATACAATGCTGATTGGCAAGGAGCCAAAGTGAGATTCGTCAATTTGACGAATAAAATGACAACTGTTCCAGCCCCATCGCAACAAGAAAATACTCATTGCAGATTACGCTCAACTGCTTGAAGAACGTGCAAGATCGCTGATGACTTTCAGCCTGCCGATGAGAATACAAGTTCCGTGGCTGATGACTCAATTCCAGCCGCCGAAGAAATTCCTGTGGCATCCACTAGTGGTGCGCCAAGAAATCAAGAGATCAGGCAACTACACCTGTTGCGCCTGAAGAAACTGAACCACAGTCCTCATCTCCTTCTGCGCCAACACCAACTCCAATTCTTCCTTCTGCTTATGAAGTGAAGAAGACCAAGGCTGCAGAGTGAGCTGCAGTGAAGAAGAGGAAGGCATCAGCTGCGTCAAATTCTTCGGCCGCGAAGAAAATGAAGCCAATGACCAGCTCGCTTAAAAATCCTATTGATGCCGTTCCCATTTCCTCCATGTCGTCTAAGGAAATTGTTCCTTATGGAGAAGATTACAAGATCCCAAGCGGATCTGATGAAGAAAATCATTCTGTTGCTACCTCAGAGCAGTTTGATGAAGAAATTGAAGTGGAAACATTCCCTTCACCGCCAGTCGTTTCCTCACCCATGCCTCAGTTCACAGCTGAAGAGGCTGGTGTTGAGTAAATTGAAAAGGAAGAAGAAGACGTGGATATTGGATGCACTACACCAGTGATGAACGATGACTTTTGGGAAATCCAGCATCCCAATACTCCTCTCTTCACTCCTATTCAACAAATTCCTCAGTCCCCGGCTACAACTGTTCAAATGGGCTCTAAAGAAACTCATCCCACATCGTCTGTTCATGAAGAAATTCCAGCCGCTAGTGCTGAAGAACCTGCTACCGCTGATCCCCAACCTGCACAAGAAGAGGAACCAGAAATTCCTCAGCCTGAAGCACCTGAGATCGCGATTCCTGAGGTTGTGCTGCAAATCGCTGACACTCTGTAGGATCGAAGAAGGTGAGAGTGTCTAGAGGGGGGGTGATTAGACTACTCGACAAGATAAAAATTCAGTCTTTTATCAAGGACAGATTTTGGCAGATTTTGCATAACATACACAAGTCAAGTAGCACACTACACATGCAATTCTAGAGTATGGGCAGCGGAAAGTAAATTGCACAAGTAGTAAAGAGAAGTGGAGAAGATCAAACGCAATTTGGAGACGCGGTGATTTTTCTCATGGTTCCGATAGGTGGTGCTATCGTACTTCCACGTTGACGGAGACTTCAACCCATGGAGGGTAACGGTTGCGAGAGTCCATGGAGGGCTCCACCCACGAAGGGTCCACGAAGAAGCAACCTTGTCTATGCCATCATGGCCTACGCCCACGGAGGGCTACCTTACTCGGGGTAGATCTTCACGAAGTAGGCGATCTCCTTGCCCTTACAAACTTCTTGGTTCAACTCCACATCTCGACGGAGGCTCCCAAGCGACACCTAACCAATCTAGGAGGCACCACCCTCCAAAAGGTAATAGATGGTGTTGATGATGATGAACTCCTTGCTCTTGTGCTTCAAATGATAATCTCCCCAACACTCAACTCTCCTCACTGATTTGGCTGTGGTGGAAGAAAGGATTGAGTGGAAAGCAACTTGGGAAGGCTAGAGATCAAGCTTCATATGGTGGGAGTGGAGCAACTTGATCTCAACACAAGGGTAGGTAGTTCTCTTCTCGTAAATGTAAGGTAGGAGTGGTAGTTCTTTTCGATGGCTCTCTCCACGAATGAAGAGGGGGTGGAGGGTATTTATAGCCTCCACACAAAATCCAACCGTTACACACATTTGACCAATCTCGTGGGACCGAAGTTGACAACTCGGTGAGACCGAAAGTTCAAATCATGTGAACGTTGGGATTTTTGGGACCGAAAATACAATCTCGGTTAGTCCGATTCGTAAAGACAAGAGCTTGCCAATCTCGGTGGGACTAACTTCATCATCTCGGTGACACCGATTTGATGATGTATGTTCTGAAGCTTGGCAACTCAAGTTTCGTGAGACCGAGTTCGAATCGGAAAATCCGAGTTTTCTAGGGTTTGGCTTTGTGGCTGAGGTGGTTCATCTCGGTGTGACTGAGTTGGAATATCGGTGGGACCGAGATTACTTATGAGTGTATATGGCGGTGAAAGTTGCTGATAGTTTAGGAGATGTATCACCAAGCACTTTGAGCAACCAGATCATTATCATAACCTCATCCCTTTTAATAGTATTGGCTTTCCTATGGACTCAATGTGATCTTGGATCACTAAACCAAAAATGGAGTCTTGAGCTTTTGCCAATGCTTGCCTTAGCATTTTGAGGGTCCACCTCTTCATCCTTTTGCCATGCCAATGTGATTGAATTTCTGAAACATACTTGATAAAAGCATTAGTCCAACCACAAAGTATGTTGTCATTAATTACCAAAACCACCCAGGAGCAAATGTGCTTTCAATCTCCCCTTTTGGTAATTGATGGCAACACACAAAATAAGACATCAAAGCTATGAAAGAAAGACAGAATTATCACGAAAGCTTTGACAAACATGTAGTACATAGGCTCCCCCTACAAGTGTGCAAGATTTTCATAAATTATGGTTTTGGACTACCACAAGCACACAAGAGAGAAAAGCAAGATGTGCTACATGCAGCTTGGCTATATGCATCAGAGCAGATGAAAAGAAGTGAGTGATGATGCATATGTGCATGGTGATTTCTTGCAAACAAGTATTCACAGGCAAGTCACCATCATGCACATTCTGCAAGGTGCATATACTTACCTTGAGGTTCCTTGGCATTGTACCAGAAGAAATAGACTTGGGAAAACAAGGTTAGATAACACAAGAGTATTTCTTCAACCAACTGCAAGAACATCAAGAGTACCAAGCCAGGGATGACATGTATAAAGAGTGTCTCATATAGAGCACAAGCTTGAATTAGCAAACATGTCTCCGAAACTAAAAGGATTTTCAATGAACTCTGAGAGATTTTGCTTTCCATAAGATATCAATTGTGAAGATTCCTCTCCCTCTGAGTTGTCTCAGATCAAGGGGTTTGATGGAAAGAGCAAAATCACAAGAATGATGCCAAATGAGAATGATGCCAATTGTAATATCCAATGTGGAACACGGCAAAGCTTTGATGTGATTCTCTCCCCCTTAAGATAAGATTGCTCTTCTTCTCCCCCTAAATCTTCTCTTCTCCCCCTAAGTCTTCTCCCCCTTTGACATCAAGTGCCGAAAAGGACAGCAAACTAGGAAGGTTAGGGAAGATGGAAAGAAGTGGGATCCTTAAGAATCACAACAGGGCAATAAGAAACATGCATAGAGAATCATTGAGTGGAGCTGTAGAAAATGATATCCTGAAAGAGATAAATCGGTGACACCGAATTAACATGGATCGGTGGGTCCGAAAGTCAGGGACTTAGCGCAGATCCTTTTCGGTCAGACCGAAATATTTAAGTCGGTGACACCGAGTTTAATTCCAAGGAAATACAGAAATATTTCAGCTCACTTTGCAAGGAATGTTTCAAAGGATTTGCAATGAATTTGTAAATGATTTTCGAGGAATTGATCAGAGCCAAAAAGATATTCACAAAGACAGAAGAATGAAAAAGATTCCTAGATGAAGTTTTTTTTAATTAAAACTCAATGAGAGAACATAAGAGAAAATAGAAAAACTCCAAAACATATGTACTTCATCTAGATAGGGGTCGGCGACAAGGTCACCTATGTTTGAGTATTTTGACTTAGGAGTCAAATGAGAACATTTGATCATAGGTCATACTCATCGTTTAAGCTTAAAATGGGGTTGCCATTTTTCGATTAAGCATTTGATGTGATCACATCTTATGAAGCTTCTTGTACTCATGTCTTTGAGCAAAGCTCCTTAAAGATGTGAAAAACATACCTTGGGCTTGTTGTTGCTTTGTTCATGTAGGTGAACTTGATGTAGGTGCTCATTGAATGTGAAGTTGGAGCGCCATTTCCACTTGTGTAGTTCATCTTCCTACATGGGTTAGGCAAGCAAGGAAATACTCAAGGATATCCAAGATGACAAGAGTGAAATACTAGATGTATAAGGTGTCAAAAAGGATATGTGGAATTTTGTTCCTTGAACTCAACATCCCAAAGGGCTGGATACTTGGTCAATGACAAGATTACTCAAGAGTTGAGTGTGTGGTAATCTTGTGGAATGTAGATCATCCAAGTACCTGCAAGGAGTTAGATTCAATACAAGGAGGCAAATGTGTCCAAGACATATGATCATCATCATAAGAGAAATATCAAGGATTAGTCAAGTAGGCTCATGCCTTGCATGCATCAATGGAGTTTTCACTCCAAGTTTGAAGCATCAATGATGTTCAACTCACTCCTTAAGCGACAAAACACCTTCTCATCAAGAGGTTTTGTAAAGATATCAGCAAGTTGTTTGTCAGTACGAACATGCTTAAGATTGATGTCACCCTTGGCAATGTGATCACGAATGAAATGGTGACGAACTTCAATATGTTTCGTTCGAGAGTGTTGCACTGGATTGTGTCCAATCTTAATCGCACTCTCATTGTCACAAAGCAAGGGAACATGTCTCACATGTATCCCATAATCCTTAAGCGTTTGTGTCATCCATAGCAACTGAGCACAACATGAACCAACAGCAATATATTCTGCTTCGGCAGTGGATAATGATACCGAATTTTGTTTCTTGAAGGACCAAGATACAAGGGATCGACCAAGGAATTGACACGTTCCCGAAGTTGAATTTCTATCAACCCTGTCACCGGCATAGTCTGAGTCGGAATAGCCAACAAGGTCGAAAGAGGCCCTCTTAGGATACCAAATGCCAAAGTTTGGTGTGTGTATCAAATATCTCACAATCCTTTTAACAGCTTTAAGATGACATTCTTTAGGGGCAGCTTGATATCGAGCACACATGCATACACTCAACATTATGTCAGGACGAGAAGCACAGAGATATAGTAGAGAACCAATCATAGATCGGTAAACCTTTTGATCAACAGGTTCTCCATCTTTTGTCAAGTCATTATGTCCACTTGTAGGCATGGGGGTTCTCATACCTTTGCTTTCTTGCATGTTGAACTTCTTGAAGAGATCCTTGGTGTACTTTGTTTGTGAGACAAAGGTACCCTCCTTAGATTGCTTGATTTGCAACCCAAGGCAGAATTTGAGTTCACTCATCATGGACATCTCGTACTTCTCCGACATGAACTTTCCAAACTTCTCGCTAAAATGAGGGTTAGTTGAACCAAAGATAATATCATCAACATATATTTGGCACACAAATAGTTCACCATCAACCCTTTTCGTGAACAGCGTTGAGTCTATTTTTCCAATTTCAAATCCTTTTTCAAGAAGAAAGCTAGTCAAGCATTTGTACCAAGCTCTAGGAGCTTGTTTAAGAGCATAAAGAGCTTTGTGCAACTTGTAAACATGATTAGGCTTTTTAGGATTCACGAATCCGGGAGGTTTTTTCACAAATACTTCCTCCTCTATTTCACCATTTAGGAAAGCACTTTTAATATCCATTTGATAGAGAGTAATATCATGGTGGTTGGCATAAGCAAGAAGAATGCGAATGGACTCAAGTCTAGCAACGGGGGCACAGGTCTCACCATAGTCCATACCTTCGACTTGTGTGTAACCTTGAGCTACGAGACGAGCCTTGTTGCGGATGACTTGTCCATCTTCATCTTGCTTGTTTCGAAACACCCATTTGGTTCCAATGACGTTTTGATCATCCTTGGGCTTCTCTAGCAAAGTCCATACATTGTTCCTCTCGAAGTTGTGTAGCTCTTCGTGCATAGCGTCCACCCAATCCGGGTCTTCAAGTGCTTCTTCTACCTTCATAGGTTCAATACCAGAGATAAATGAGTAATGCTCACAAAAGTTAGCTAAGTGAGTTTTAGAGCGAGTAATTCTCCCGGAGTCGATGTCGTTCATCATTTGTTCCACGGGATGATTTTTCTTGACTCTTGCTCGGACTCGGGATAGCTTTTGTTGAGGTTGTGGCCGAGCTTCCTCATTATCCTCATCTTCCTCTTCTTCTTCATTGTTGTTGGTCTTGTCTTGAGGCGGTGGAGAAGGAGGTTGTGGTGGATCTTCTTGTTGCACTTCCTCATCTTGGTGAGTTTCACTTGTGGAGGCCTCCATGTTGCCTTGAGGTTCATCTTGCCGTGAGGTAGGGGGCTCCACATATCTAGATGAGGTACTCTCCTTCACTTCCATGGGACGGATCTTTCCAATAGACAAATCTTGGATGGCTTCTGATGGGTCCTTGTCTCCTACATCAATAGGCATTTGCTCTACTTATGAAATATTAGATTCATCAAACTTCACATCTACCGCCTCTTCAACCTTTCGGTGAAATTATTGTAGACACGGTAGGTGTGGGAGTTTGATCCATAACCAAGGAAAAAGCCTTCATGAGTTTTAGGAGCAAATTTAGATCGTCGATGCTTATCAAGGATATAGCATTTTGAACCAAAGACACGAAAGTATCCCACTTGGGGTTTGTTACCGTGAGGAGCTCAGATGAAGTCTTGCCGAGGAGCTTATGAAGATAAAGCCTGTTGATAGCATGACAAGTCTGTCTCGACCGCTTCACCCCAAAAGTGCTTCGTGTCTTGTATTCATCAAGCATCGTTCTCGCCATCTCTATGAGCTGTTCGGTTCTTCCTCTCAACAACTCCATTTTGTTGAGGAGTGTACGTAGTCGAGAACTCATGTAGAATCCTTCCTCATCGAGGAAAGAGTCTACATTAGCGTTCTTGAACTCCGCTCCATAGTCACTCCGAACTTTCTTGATCTTCACCTCAAACTGATTTTGGGCCTTTTCGCAAAGGTTTTGAAGATTCTCTCGAACCGTGATTTGTCATCAAGGAAAAATACCCACGTAAATCTGGAATAATCATCAACTATAACTAGACCAAAGGAGTTACCACCAAGGCTTTTGTAAGCATTGGGACCAAGAGATCCATATGAAGAAGCTCAAGCGGTCTCCTTGTGGTCATGATGTTCTTCACGGATGACTTCCACCTACTTGTTTTCCTGCTCGACAAGCACTACAAAGTCTATCTTTGTCAAAGAAAACATCTTTAACACCAAGAATATGATCTCCTTTGATCAGCTTGTCTAGATTACGATACCAACATGTCCAAGCCTTCTATGCCATAACCAACCTTTTGCAGATTTAGCAATGAAGCAAGTTCTAGGTTGGGCTTTCTTAGTGAAATCAACAATATATAGATCACCTCTACGGATACCGTAAATGCCATGTTATGATTGTCACGACGAAAGACTTGGCAATCTACTTCGTGAATAGCACATTGAATCCAAAGTCACTAATCTAGACACGGAAAGTAAATTGTATCCAAGTGATTCAACAAGCATGACATTTTGAATAGAGCTATCATGAGATATGGCCACCTTACCAAGGCCAAGTACCTTACCCTTGGAGTTGTCTCCAAAAGTCACATACTTGCGTGGACCATCGCTCTTCGCAAGCTCTCAAACATGTCTTCGCCTCCGGTCATGTGATCGGTGCATCCACTATCAAGAATCCACTCTTTTCCACCGGATATGTAGTCTCTCAGATTCGCCATGAGATTGAGACTCTTCATGATCTTGTCTAGCTCGGTGTCCGAATCGAGTAATCATCATCATGCTCATGCTCATCATCATATTGACCCATAGATAGTTCATCATCAACACCTAGGTCAATTTGACAACAACTTGCATTAGTTTTGTCAATGTGACAATAATCATCGGAATGCAATACAAGAGCATTTCTAATTAGAACATTGATAAGACCGGATCACCCTTCTTTTCATAAGATCACGAAGCTCAAAGAAGCATTTATCAAAGTTGGGATCATTAAAGATCATATCAAATTCAATAGTCTTGTATAGAATTTCATCAAGACCTCTCAAAGAGTAGTCCGGATAAAGTTCTTCCAAGAACTTCCACATAGCATAGGCGCACTCAAAGTTTGTAACTTGCTTAAGCAAGTTATCGGGTAACCCTCTAATGATAAGATTTATAGTTCTAAGGTTACGAAGCAAATCAAGCTCTTCATCCATGGTAGGGTGCAAGGGGTCAAATGGAGGCACATATGGGGTTTCAACATATTTGCGCAAGTTATACATCTTAAAGATAATAAGCATTTCAATCCTCCACGAGTTATAGGACACTCAATTAAGAATAGGCACTCTATGGCTAACACTCCCAAATGTAGACACGTCCATCTTCCTCCAATGGTGTGTAAACCAAAGCAATGGAGACCAAAGCTCTGATACCAATTGTAGGATCGAAGAAGGTGAGAGTGTCTAGAGGGGGGGTGATTAGACTACTCGACAAGATAAAAATTCAGTCTTTTATCAAGGACAGATTTTGGCAGATTTTGCATAACATACACAAGTCAAGTAGCACACTACACATGCAATTCTAGAGTATGGGCAGCGGAAAGTAAATTGCACAAGTAGTAAAGAGAAGTGGAGAAGATCAAACGCAATTTGGAGACGCGGTGATTTTTCTCGTGGTTCCGATAGGTGGTCCTATCGTACTTCCACGTTGACGGAGACTTCAACCCATGGAGGGTAACGGCTGCGAGAGTCCATGGAGGGCTCCACCCACGAAGGGTCCACGAAGAAGCAACCTTGTCTATGCCATCATGGCTCACGCCCACGGAGGGCTAGCCTTACTCGGGTAGATCTTCACGAAGTAGGCGATCTCCTTGCCCTTACAAACTTCTTGGTTCAACTCCACATCTCGACGGAGGCTCCCAAGCGACACCTAACCAATCTAGGAGGCACCACCTCCAAAAGGTAATAGATGGTGTTGATGATGATGAACTCCTTGCTCTTGTGCTTCAAATGATAATCTCCCCAACACTCAACTCTCCTCACCGATTTGGCTGTGGTGGAAGAAAGGATTGAGTGGAAAGCAACTTGGGAAGGCTAGAGATCAAGCTTCATATGGTGGGAGTGGAGCAACTTGATCTCAACACAAGGGTAGGTAGTTCTCTTCTCGTAAATGTAAGGTAGGAGTGGTAGTTCTTTCGATGGCTCTCTCCACGAATGAAGAGGGGTGGAGGGTATTTATAGCCTCCACACAAAATCCAACTGCTACACACATTTGACCAATCTCGGTGGGACCGAAGTTGACAACTCGGTGAGACCGAAAGTTCAAATCATGTGAACGTTGGTATTTTTGGTGGGACCGAAAATACAATCTCTTGTTAGTCCGATTCGTAAAGACAAGAGCTTGCCAATCTCGGTGGGACCGACTTCATCATCTCGGTGACACCGATTTGATGATGTAGGTTACTGTAAGCTTGGCAACTCAAGTTTCGTGAGACCGAGTTCGTAATCGGAAAATCCGAGTTTTCTAGGGTTTGGCTTTGTGGCTGAGGTGGTTCATCTTGGTGTGACTGAGTTTGGAATATCGGTGGGACCGAGATTACTTATGAGTGTATATGGCGGTGAAAGTTCTTGATAGTTTAGGAGATGTATCACTAAGCACTTTGAGCAACCAGATCATTATCATAACCTCATCCCTTTAATAGTATTGGCTTTCCTATGGACTCAATGTGATCTTGGATCACTAAACCAAAATGGAGTCTTGAGATTTTGCCAATGCTTGCCTTAGCATTTTGAGGGGTCCACCTCTTCAGTCCTTTTGCCATGCCAATGTGATTGAATTTCCTGAAACATACTTGATAAAAGCATTAGTCCAACCACAAAGTATGTTGTCATTAATTACCAAAACCACCCAGGGAGCAAATGTGCTTTCACACTCCTCTGCCCAAACCGAAGAATTCGTTCTCGAGCAAGCAAAAATTCAAGGCTGAAGACTTCTTTTCTGAGCATGTGTTCTTCACTGACTACAATCCATATGACTCTACTCGCATAAGGAAAAGACGTTTCTGGACTTCTACTCAAGCCAACTTCTATTCCTCAGTGCTCTTTGACAAGGACAAAATCTTCGATCATGAGCATATTCCTCATGTGGATATGGAATCTCTGCCGTGCTTCGAGCCAGTTCTCCGAGTTATTCACGATGCAGGACTACTGAATTTTTGCACTGATATCTGTGATTGGAATGAAGAACTCATTTTTCAGTTCTATGCCACTTTGCATATCACCGGAGATGCTGAAGATGTCAATTCATGGGTGCTGGATTGGATGACTGAAAACACTCACTACAAGGCACCAACAACTGAATTGCTTCGTGTCCTTCCTCTTGATCCTCCCCATGATAGTGCACTCTGCATCTGCAATGACCGCCAACTGACTGATCATTATATGCAAGTGCTCATGAAGCCTTTGAAGCCAGGGCAGGCCCCTCGAACCAAATTCCTCGTCAAAGAATTGTTGTATGTGCCTCGAACTGTCTATCGAATCCTAACGAAGACAATGAGTACTATCAAAGGCCACGACTCAAATGATGAAGATGTCGTTGGCATCATGAAGAACATGCTTTTCAACATCATTCATGGCGTTCCCGTCAACTTCCATGATTTCTTCATGAGGACTCTGGCTAATTTTGCACTGTCACCTTTTGAGCTGAAGCCATATGCGCCTTGGATTATGAGATTCATAAGGGCAAGATCTTCACTGAATTACAAGGTCGACACTCAACCATGGTAGCTACTTGTCGCCCATTGAAGTCCTCAAGCGACCAATTTCATCATCTGATGATAAGGGCAAGGCAGCTGCTGTGATCGATGAAGGCACTCGTCCATTGGATGGTCAATTTCGTCTAGCTACTTCTTACTCCACCAATGAAGATTCTGCAACACATGACACTGCCGCAAATACCTCACTAAGCAAAATCCTCAAGCCACAAAGACCTGTGGTGATGACCGATCGTGAGTTACTCCTCGCCTTCATCAAAAGGTTGATCGCAATCACAAATGGGTGAAGGCCAATTTGCTGCAATTCTTCGCAACATGACCTCAACACATAATGCAATGAAGAAAATCAGTATCACCTTCATGAAACCCTCAACCGCACTGGGCTGTTCTCACTCATGTATATTCCACTAAGAACCTAAGACTATGGGTTTCAGAAGCATTTGGTCGGTCTGCACCACCTCCAAGAAATTCAAGAGAGTCAAAGTTCCGATCCGTGGCAGTTCTTATTCTTCATCGCGTGAAACCGATGAACATGAAGATTTGAACGACACTGCGGTAGGCCCTACTTCAACAAACAACCCCGATAACGCTTAGCGCCTCCATCGACTTGAAATTCTTCGAGCGTTAGTCCTCGCTTTTGATCCTTTTGGTCATTTGATGACAAAGGGGGAGAAATTTGAGTTAGTCTTCAAGCGGGTTTATATTATGGGCGTTTTATTAAGTTACAACTCTTGTTCTTCCGAAACCTCTTATTGGATCGAGTTGTAATCTTAAATCCGATGGTGCCTTGATACTTTTGGTCATGCTCTGAAGCTTTTGATGCACTGAGCTCTGATACTTTTGATGTGCTATTCTGCATGCTTATTCCTCATTAATATTATTGCACGCATGCTGAATCTCATCAGGCACCATATTTCATCATGCATTTCAAATTCTTCATATTATATATCAAATGTGTTTATGAATTACAAGATATAGGGGGAGATCTCCATGATTCAATTCTTCAAATGTGCATTGCCTCAAAAGCAAATTCCTCACTATGCACATATTCAGGGGGAGTTCTTCTATATCTTGCAATCAAATTCCTCAATATCAGTACTTACAGTTCATATGTTTATCCCCGTTGAAAACTTAACCTATGTTGTCATCAATCACCAAAAAGGGGGAGATTGTAAGTGCATCTAGTGCCCCTTAGTGATTTTGGTGTATTGAAGACTTATGGGTTAAGTAACTGATGCGTTTGTGAGTGTACACAAGTCTATAAGTCCATGAGGAGTTTGATATTTATAGAGAAAGTCGACCCCTAAAAATGAAGTTCTTAGACTGAAGACTTTGATAATTCCGAAGACTTTCTGAAGAGTTTGAAAGTGAAGAAAATGGTGTGACCTTGAAGACTTGGTATTCACTTGAGGAATATGGAGTGTGAAGACTTTTATTTTCGTAGTTTCATTTTCTCTTTCTTGAGTCATAGGAAACACCGTACTGTTAAAGGGGGTCGAGGAAATACTAAGGAAAAATTTCCATGTGATGCTCAACTCAAAATCCCTACACCTACCAATCCTTCGAGTGAAGCCATTGGAAATCTCATACAGCTTCAGTCAATTTCTTTAGTGACAGAGACGCAGTTCTTTCTGCTCATCGAGGCCTTTGCTCGATCGAGGAGTTAGGAATTCGCCAGGCGAATTGCCTACACACCGAGGAACATGATAGCCCTGAGGAATTTGAGAGTCAAATTTCCGACCGTTGGTGTGCTGCGCGCCGGCTGTCCAAAATATCTTATCCACCTAACGGTCATATAATTGAAGGGCATTTATGTCTTATCATGCCGGGCTGCTCCCTAGGCTATAAATAGCCGCCTCTACAACCACTAGCTGGTTGGCTGCTCGAGAGAACTTGACACTTGTCATCCGAGAGCAACCCATCCTCCGAGGACTTTGAGCGAAAATCATCGAAAGTGAGGAAAATCCCAAAACCAATCCCCACAAACCCAAAGTGATTGAGCATCATCAAGAAATTGATCCTACGTGGATCCGACGCTTGTTACCTTTGAAGACTGTGCTTCTTCCAGACGGTTAGGCGCCAAGGTCTAGAGCATCCAAGAGGAATTGTGGATCGCCGAGTGACCAAGTCTGTGAAGGTTTGAAGTCACCAAGACTTACCACGAGTGATTGGACGAGGCCTGCGTGGTCTTAGTTCAAGGAGAATACGGTGAGGACTGGGTGTCCTGAGTTGCGCTCGAGATCGGGTGTCCGGACTGTGTGTCCTCGAAGTTTAAATACTCGGCCGCTTCCAACCGGACATACAACCGAGACAGCAGTTGGAACTGGTTTACCAAATCATTGTCTTCACCAACTAACTGGTTCTATCTCCTAAACTCTTTCATTTCCTCATTACTGTGTTGTGTATTGTTCATATCTGTGTTTGAAGACATTGACTGAAGACTTTCACAAATTCCTCAGTTCAAATTCTTCAGTCTGTTTGTCTTCATCTTGTTATCCCGTGTTTACGCTTTCTGTACTTTGTGCTAGTCTTCATTTCACCATGATGACTATATTTGTATCATGTTATGTTTACTTCTGAGTACTTATTCCGCTGCAAGTAGTTCTTCGCTAAGGAATTTCCTCACCAGCAAATTCCTCAGTGAAGAATTCATAAAAATCGCCTATTCACCCCCCCCCTCTAGTTGATATAACGCACTTTCAAAGCCCCCAGCCCCCTTGTCCTAGTGGTGATCTTTGTTCCTTCTTGGCGGTGGAGGCACAGGAGGCAAAGCTGCGTTGCCTTGAGGGCGGTCCTCACGAGGCTGCTCCCTCCAGTTCCCCTCGTGAGGCTGGTCCTGCTAGCGGTCCTCACGAGGCTGGTCGCGTCCATCCCAGCGTCCTCCACCTCGGCCACCTCCGTGACCATAGCCTCGATCATTGCGCTTGGGTCATTGACCGAGGCGCCTGTCGCGCAGAGCCCTGAGCTGCTGGCAGTCACTTGTGTTGTGGCTGTAGACATTGTGGAAGGCGCAGAACGACCGCTTGCCCTTGGATGACTCAGGGTGGTCACAGCTGCGCTTGGTCTCTGGCTCGGTCGCAAGCACGGCTGTCCCCTTGCGCTTCGTGTCCTTGGTCTTGGTCTTCTTGTCTTCTAGATCAGCATCAGGGAGCTTGAGGAGGGAGAGACGTCCCTCCTCAGCCCTTGCACACTTCTTCGCCATGTTGAACATCTCCACACCGGTGCAGAGATCCTCGTGGATGGCTAGCTCCTCCTTCATCTTGGCATCGCGGACGCCATCGGTGAACACGGAGATGATGGCCTCGTCCGACACCTTGGGAATCTTTAAGAGAACATTGTTGAAGCGCTGGATATAGTTATGTAAGGTCTCTCTAGGTTGCTTCTTGATGCGGCGCAGGTTGCCCGCGACCGGCGGACGGTCGCGAGTGCCCTAGAAGTTGGCGATGAAGCGGCTGTGCATCTCTTCCCAGGAGGAAACCGACTGCTCGGTTAGGTTCAAGAGACAAGAACGCGCACCATCCTTGAGGGCAACGGGAACCAGTTTGCCCTGATCTTCTCGTCGCCCTTGGCCACCTCGATGCTCAGCTTGTAGAGCTGTAGGAACTCGGCGGGGTCTGCGGTGCCGTCATAGCATGGAGGTAGGTCAGGCTTGAACCTGCTCGGCCATACGACGTTGCGGAGCTCCGTAGTGAACGCGCGACATCCTGCCGTGGCCACCGGAGGTTGTCGACGGGGTGGAACGTGGTCCTGGTGCACGTGCACCGCCACCTCCTATGGCGGCGTGCGAGCCTAGTGCTGGGGTGCTGGAAGCACGCGCGCTTCTCCTTGGGGACGTTGCACCACCTAGCAGCTCACGTCATCCTGAGCCGGCGCCGGGCGCTACGAGTCTCGCCGTGGAGCCATACGCCTTGGCTCGATGATGGCACCCCAGGCCGGAGGTGGAGGAGGAGCCCCGTGCGCGATGTCGCCAGCTGCAGGTGGTTTCTAAGGCAGCGAGCGAGCCAGCCCGTCGGAGCCCCCTTGCGCAACGCTGATGAGCTCGACGATCCGCTTGAGCCACTGCTCATAGAGATCACCCATCAGACGGTAGCGAAGAAGCTCCCGCGATGTGTGCAGAGCGGCCTACGCGTCCCCCTGGCCGCGGCACATGTGGGATGACGAAGCTACTGGGGTCAGTGACAAAGTAGCGGTGCGGCCGCCACGGTGCACCGACGGGTGCAGCGATGAAGCTTGCTGCTCTTGGCCCGCAGGACCCGTGGCGGTGTTGGCCACCGGAGAAAGAGCGGGCACAGCCGTCACTCGTCAGAGCTGTCTGAGCGATGCGGGCGGAGGCCGCAGCCCGACACTCGGCACGAGCCCTACGCGCGTCGGCCATGGAGGTGTCGGAATGGTGGCAGATCGAACGACGGAAGAGAGGATCCGATGCACCCCTACCTAGCGCACCAAATGTCGGATTTAGGGATCCGGCAACTCTTGAGAGGTTCGAACTCTGGGGGTGCATGCAGAGATCTCAACCTGTCCAGCCTGCCTACTCGCGATCCTCCTAGGCCTAGCACGTCGAGCTCAAAGAGACACAAAGACACAGAGATTTATACTGCGGGCCACCATTGTTTTGTAATACCCTAATCCTGTGTGGTGTGGTGGATTGCCTCGAGGGGCTATGGATGAACTAGTATAGTGGATGAACAAGCCTTAGAAGGTGAGGTGTTCTTGAGCTGGTATGGTGCTCTACTTGCTCTGATCTCGATCCCCTTCTATGGTGGTGGCTAAGTCCTATATATAGTGGCCTTGGTCCTCTTCCCAAACATGAGCGGGAAGGGATTCCACAACGGAGGGATTTCAAAGGGGACAAGTAGTACAGTCTATCCTGACAAAAGTAGTCTTCTCCTGCAAAAAGCCTCTGGTCATGACACTGCGGTAGGCTCGGTGATGACCTCCGTCCTGCCGTCCTGGCGGTCTTGGTCTTGTTGCACCAAAATGGAAACCTTTGGTTGATTCCTCAGGACTCCGCACCTGTGGCTTGCCTCCCTTGCACCAAAGAGGAAACCTACGCTCTGCTCCCGCCTGGCCTTCATCATCAGGGCTCACGTCAGCCGAGCCTCACGATATAACTTGCATAGAACTCTCCGCCCCTCAGGAGCCCTCCTAAGGAGGCCACTTCCTTCAGGGGTCTTGGTGTCGTCTGCCTCGCGAGGCTTGGCCCCTCGTGAGGGTCTTGCGGTTTTGGTGTTGAAGCTGGGCCGTACCAGGCCGTCGATGGAGTCACGCGGTTGGTGACAGGTAGGCAGGGTTGGATACCCCTGAATCCAGGACGCCAACAGTGGCCAAGTTTTAATAGCATCAATTTTAGCTTCATCTACATGAACACCCTTAGATGACAAAACAAATCCCAAGAAAACAAGCATGTCAACACCAAATGTGCATTTCTCCATATTAGCTTAAAGTCGCTCATTTCTATGAGTTTGCAAAATGGTTCAAAGATGGGAGACATGATCTTTTAAAGACGTGCTCAACAAAAGCATATCGTCAAAGTAGACCACAACAAATACGCCAATGTAAGGTCAAAAACATAATGCATCACACACATAAAACTTTCAGGTGCTTCGGATAAACCCATAGGCATGACCAACCATTCATACAAGACAAACTTGGTTTTGAAAGCGGTTTTCCGTTTGTCACCTTCTTGCATGCGGATTTGGTAATGGTCAGTTTTAAGATCAATTTTCGAGAAGATTGTGGCTCCGCTAAGCTCATATAGCATATCGTCAAGGCATGGAATGGGATAGCGAGAACAAACGGTTATAGCATTAATAGGACGACAACCGGGCACATGCAAAAACTACCATCTTTCTTAGGCACAAGAATAACTGGGATGGCACAAGGACTTAAACCTTCACATACATGTCCATTGTTAATACGTTGTTGTACTTTCCTTTGTATTTCATTGGTTTCTTCGGGGTTGACATGGTAGGGTTCCTTGTTCGGTAAGGGTGCGCCAGGGATGAGGTCGATTCGGTGTTCGATGCCTCATAGTGGAGATATGTCATCGGGGAAAACATCCTTGAATCCTGCAGTAGATTAGACAACACTAAAGGTAGATGGTGAGAGGTGTTAGTCCTTGCCGCTTCATCTTTACACAATACGACATAGTGGGTGCCACTAGATGGGTTCTCACGCACTTCTCCCATATCTATTTTGGTAGCTAGGAGAACTAAGTTTTTCTTGTCGCTCATCATGGAAGCACTCATTTTGGGCATGTGGCTCTCACTCCCTTTTTGGTGGTTCACTTTCTATGATTGGTGGTTGTTTGCTTGTCGGCGATCACTTGGCTTGGTGACATAGCTCGCAGCACATAGTCCTTTCCCTTCATCTTGAATATATAGTGATTGGTTCTCCCATTGTGGATGACGCCACGGTCGAATTGCCAAGGTCGTCCAAGTAGGAAGTTGCAAATGGACATGGGAACAACATCACACTCCAAGGTGTCTTCGTCTGTGCCAATCTTGAAGGAGACTTGAACGATGTGCTCCACTTGAATGGTGCTGGAGTCACTCAGACATTGCACCTTGTAGGGGCGAGGATGCTTCATCTTGACCAATTGTAGCTTGCAGCATTGATATTCACTTGCCAAGTTGTGGCAACTTCCTCCATCGATGATGACCTTCACGGATCTTCCATTGATGCCAGCCTTGGTGTGGAAGATGTGGCAACGTTGATCTTCGTCTTGATGATGTTTAAGTGTCAAGACCTTGGAGGCAACGAGAGTGGGGGTGAATAGTGATCTTCATTCACTTGTCGGTGCATGGCCACGTGCTCAAGGGCTTCCATTTCTTCTTGGCTTATAGAGTTTTAGGTGTCATCGTCGTTGCAATCATGATTTTCCGAGTGGGACATTGATATGTCTTGTGGCCTCGGCCTTGGCAAGTAAAACACTTGATGGAATTTGTTTTGTCGGTCTCATCATTTGGATTTGCGGATTATGAAGCTCTTGGCTTAAAGTTGCTCGTAGTATGAGGACGACTCGAACATATCAAAGTTTTCTTGTAACTTGACTTGTCACCATTGCTTGTAGAAGGTTTGGTTGAGGTAGAAGGTGGTGTAGTCATTGAAGCTTGATTTTATGAACCATATGTCTTGGAAGATTACCTGCCATACTTATAACCAACTTGCACTTGTTGCTCCACCTTGGTAGATTGGTGCACTAGCTCGAGGAAGTTCATGTACAATTGGAAATCTGCAATCTTCTTGATAGGATGGTTGAGTCCATTCAAGAAACATGTCGTGGTTTGTTCCTCATCTTCTATGACATTGGCTTGAATCATGGCTATCTCCATTTCCTTGTAATACTCTTCAATGGACTTGGTGCCTTGCTTGAGGATTTGCAATTTCTTAAAGAGGTCGCAACTATAGTGCGTGGGTACAAAGCGCACTCGCATGACATCCTTCATTTGATTCCATGTTGTGATGGGTGGTTCGCCTTTTGCTTCTCGCCACTATATGACTTGTTCCCACCAAATGAGGACATAGCCTTGGAACTCAAGAGATGCCATGGCGATCTTCTTTTCTTCTTCATAGTTATGCAAGCGAAAGATCTTATCAACTTTCATTGCCCATGAAAGGTAGTCTTCGAGATCTGTGCTTCCGGAGAACTTAGGCATGGTGAACTTGACCTTGCCGTAGCGTTGCTCTTCATTATGTTGGGTCGAGGGTGATGACACTCTTGGCATGGAGGAGGGTCTTGAGCCACTTTCTCCTCGTGCTCTTCATGATTAGCTTGACATTGAGGGCGTGGAATTCTTGCATGGTTTCTCATTTCTTGATGCTCCTCAAGGTGTGTGGCTTCTTCTTGTAGACGTACTTGGCAGTTTTGCTCGTCGATGACTTGTGTTGCTTCGTGTAGAGCACTTTGGGCTTGAGGGATTTGTTCCTCACAATGATGTTGCTCTTGTCGAGGGGCATCACCATCTTGTTTTTCTTGTTGTAGGGTGTCACCATCTTGTTGTTCTTGGCATATTGGAGCTTGCTCTTGGACCGAAGGTTCATTAGCTTGTCGTCGTAGTTGTGCGTGTTCATTTAGGCAGCCTTGTAAACCATTGCCTTGAAATGGGTTTTGTGGAGCTTGATGAGCTTCATGATCTTGACAATGTTGTGAACGAGCTCGTGGAGGACTTGCTTCTAAAGACATGTACGAGGAATGTCGGCTTGAATGGCACCAACTTAATGATGTTGAGGATGTAGAAGAGCGGTTGACCAACAAGGCATGAATGTCCTCCATTTTGTTGGAAAGCTTGTGGTCGAGGTAGTCTCTTGTACGGTGCTCGGATTGTCGCAAGTCAGTGGTGAGTAGGTCAATGTGCTTATTGAACGCTTCATTCTGTTGATGCAAAGCTCTTTGCATGGTAAAGAGGTGGTTCTTCGTGACATAGTTGTTCGGGTCCTCGTCTTGCTCAATGAAGAGTGGATTCGAAGAAGTAGTTGTCCTATCCATCATCTCAAGCAAATGTGTGAGTGGAAGAAAGGAAATAAATATACCAAATGTACCTTATCCGATGTTGAAAATGGAACAATGATCATGCAATAGTGTAAGAAGGAAATAGCACAACCGTACCGGATCTTGTTGATTTCTCACACCTACAAAAGTAAGGCTTTTGGAGCAGCTTGGTGAGGATGGTGGCACAAAATTTATGCAATTGTGAGCGAGATTCAAGTAATGTTGAAAAAGATTCGAAAATTTGCAAATGTAACAAGTAGACCAATAGCAATTTGTCGCGCACGGAAACACATGCACGGATAGATAAATGGGGTTGTGTAACCAAGGTATGAGCTCAAAATGTGGAATCCATTGGAAATGCTCTTGTTGTACAACACAAGAGAGACGCTAGCACAATTGCTCGATAGGCGTATGTGGAACTTGTGCACAACCTACAAAGCAAAAATGCAACAACCTCTATCCCAAGTATGCTATATGTGTGTAATGTTCTGGTGGTATGATTCAAGATGATCGAGTATGACAATCTTAAGTGTGATGTAGTATGATGCTATGGTTCTTGTTTAAAATCTCTTTACGTATCTCTTCTTTTGCTTAAAAGCTTTTTGGCTCTTTCTCTTTGATCTCTTTCTTTGGCCACTTATGCAAAACATCACGAACCAAGATAGCAATTGTGCATGCGGAGCCAAGATATTGCACTTGGGATGACAATATGATACCAAGATGCAGATACCGAGATGATACAATATACATGCAATGGACACGATGATCACTAATGTGCATAAGTAACGTTGACGATAATACTCAATGGCTAGTCTCGATAGGTAAGTGACACAAAAGGTAGGCTAGGGGTTAACAACGCAATGGCAAGGGAGAGTGTTCGAGAGTGTCGTCGAGGTTACCGCCCTTGCTTACGGTTGATGGTGTCAAAATGGTGGAGTGATTGTTGTCGATGATGAGTCCTTGACGAAGATAAGCGGCGGTGATGTTGTTGTCGAACCATCCCTAAGTAGCCAAAACACGTTAGGAAATGGAAACTGGAAATCAAATTCTCAAAGCAAATGTGTCAAAGTTGTTGAATGTGGTAGTGGGTAAGCGATGGTGGTTGTGAAAAGCGGTGGTGGTATGCAGAAGTATTGGTGTTAACCCAGCCAAAAATGGCGAAAGTTAGGCGTAAGGAGTAGTGGATGAGGTGATGCTGCAGGAGGCCAAATGTCCGGGTTTGCTGGCCGGATGTCTAGGGTGCCGGATGTCCGGGGCCACGGGCCAGATGTCTTGGGCTCCAAATCTGTGATGAACTCGGTGGATCTCGTGGGAAAAAGAAAATTCCGGGGCAAAATTCGAGAGATTTTGTGCATTGAATTGGGAAATAAGTTAGGGTAAGCTAGATCTACGAGTAACACATCAAATCCACAGATCAAATGCAACAAAACATCAACACACCAACAAATCACAAAAAACTTTGGGAGGGCTATTTTTGTGGGGGATTTTGAAATTGGGACAAAACACAACAAAATTAGGCTAGAAAACAAAGAGAGAGACTCCAAAATGGTGATCAACATGGCTCTGGTACCAAGATGATGTAGGGTGGAACCCTAGGGGCCGATCTGTCACGATTTGGAGGGGGATTGCCGAAGAACACGACGAATACATGAGGGGAAACACGAGGGAAAACAAGATGAAACACTCAAATCAACAAGAAACGATCACACATGTTCTAGATCCATGAACACAAAGAGAGATACTTGATTCAAATTCAACAAAGGGGATACAAAGGTCACTAGTTAATCTCCTAGAAGGAGGTCTTGAATACACTAGGGGATCTTCTCCATGAAGAGGTCTTGAATCCACATGGGGATCTTCTCCTAGATGGAGGGCTTAGCCTCCAATGGAGTAGGTATGAAGTGTATGAGCAAAGCTATATCTCTCATATGAGCTAAATTAATGCTGACCCTAAAATGGTGGTTGAAGAGGAGTATAAATAGTCTAGGGGGCTAAGGGGGTATATGGACTTCAGCCCTTTCACTATGCGCAGACAGGGGCTAAATGTCAGGGCTTTGGCCCAGATGTCCGGGCCTTTGTCTAGGGGGGGGGATGTCTAGGCTGGATGTCTGGGGCCTGCATGGTCAGACTTTGGGTGTGTTCTATGAAGGGTGGCTGGATTTCTAGGGCTGGGCTGGATGTCCGGGGGGCCTGGGCCAGATGTCCGGGCCCCGTAGCTTTGGCTGTTGGGCGACGACTCCAGTTGATGCTCTAGGGGCCGGATGTTTGGGACTTGGGGCCACATGTCCGGGTCCTGGTGGCTTCTCTGGTTTCTCTTGTCGGTCCTCTTCTTCCATGAACTTGGGGACATGTCCCTCATCATGAGCATATCCAAGGGGGTGTTCTTCATACCTAATCATACATTGTGTTCCGGCATTAGGTAGTAGCCATGTCTCAAGTGGGTCATATGGAATATCACTAAGGAGAGATGTCACCTTGGTCTTGAGAGCTCTTGCACGTGCTCATGCCATCGGTCCACTTGGCACATGGTGAGATGCCGATAGGTCCATGGGGATGACCATTGGATGCTCCGCATCATGTTCCTTATGGATCATTTGTGTTCCTGAAGTCCGACCTTTACTTGATGACCATATCGATGATGCTTTTAAGCATGATTGTGGTAGGTAGTACATCAAGGAGAAGATTTGAAGTGAAGTGCGAAATGTCTTTTGGCGATCATCCAGGTTTTGTTCCTTGGCATTGCTATGGCCAAATCTGAGAAAGTGATATCCTCCTGTGCATCTGCATCCTCCATCGCTATTTATCATGGTAGTACGAGGTGTCACCAGGATCGTGGCATAGATGCTGGTAAAACCCTGACGAATATTGGAATGCTCAAGTTATTGCAAGCATGCTCAGACACTAGGTCGTGCCCTCAGTATCAATGGGAATGTGCCTTCCGTTTGCCGAATGCTCTATAACCCTAGTTCTGTTCCAAACTGAGTATGACATTTAGTCAGATTCATTCCAACGATTGTTCATGAATTGCCGTTTGCTGGATTATGACATTCCGACCATGTTGTGGCTTGGCAAGGCTTAAGGGTTTCAAGGATTCTAGGGTGCGAGTGAACGTCTGTCATCTTATCCTTGAGGACAGTTTTTGAGACGCCAATTGTTCTATTTAGTCTTCCAAGAGAATCACTTTATACCACCGAGAGCATCATCTCGTATAGATAAACTCCAATCGTCACTCATGCTATTCATATCCTCATGACTCCCAAGAGGGGGGGTCTCAACAAGATCATAGATGTAAACTATCCCCCAAACTCATATCTACACAAAAATCCATGTGTAGAACATAAAAGCTGTTAAGCTTGAATAAAACACAACAACCCAAGTGTTCGACCTATTCTTCCAAGGTCCATGATAGTGCATGTCTACCTAAGGAAACACGTCGTATGCCACTCCAAGATCATGTTCCCTTCTTATGAATCAACCCCAACAGTCCACTAACTTCCGTCAACAACTACCTAATCCATTAATTCTACAAATCGAATGCCTATGGTGTTCCACACGATCTTGTAATGTCCTATAATCCCCAAATACTTGAAAGAGCTATCTTTACTATAGTCAGTCCACCAATTCCCATCATTGGGGTCAAGTAACTCCCAACCTCAAGCTTATATAGATCCCTAAGTCAACTCCAACAATTAATCCAATCTCCTAGTTTATTATCCACCGAGAAACATGGTATGTAATAGAGATCATCAGTATAAATCCAATTTAATCCGAACCATGTAGATTTACTCAGCATCTAGACTCCATTAGGATCACCTATTTAATCCAAATATCATGGTCAGCTATCTTCTACCAATATCTCCTGGCTATGTCAAATCCTTATACCTTCAAGAATTTCATCGTGCGATCCTAATTGTCCTATTTACTCCACGGGTAATGAATACTATGCTACTCTAGTAACATGACCCCACCAAGTTCATGAACTAACTTGAAAACCTCATAGTCCACCAAGAAGTCTCGGATAATTCCTCAATGTCTCTAATATAAGCTCATCAAGTCATCTGTTCTATATACATATATCCTCAAATTGGTCACCCCTATGGCATCGTCAGTTCTGGTGCTATCTTAGGATGATAATGGGCTCGTTCACTATGTCCCCTAGTTCCATAATGAAACCATTGTTGTGCAAGGTTACGGAGGCTTAACTGCTTATCTTGCAATTCTGTGGGTTAAGCACATGGTTAAGGATTAAAGTTGGGTATCTTGCAAAGTCTCGAAGGGTCTAGGGATGGGCTTCTAATCTTGAGGAGTAAACATATCTCTACAGGGTTGCACTTGGTCGAGGAGGCTGCAACAAAAGTCTCTAGTGCTAGTTGGTCACTGAGGTGGAATCCTTGGTGCATCTTGTCTTGCTGGTATTCAGCTGAGGAGAGAGAGATGAGAGGGAAAAGTAGCATAGAGGAGGGGGATGCCTAAAGGGGTTCTATAATGCAAGTGCAAACAACAAGTGCCAAAAGGGCCAAACACAGGCATTAACACAAGGAAGGTGATATAGTCACGTACTTGTTGCCTAGGGTAGAAAGGGTGACTGATATCAAAACACAAGCAAATAAAAACAAGCAACACACAATTATTATATTCGAACCATCATACGGACTCGACTGCGCATAGGGGGTACACGACTCATCCTACCGTAGGGGTTCTCGGATTCAGTAGTTGTGCATTGCTCCGTGCTTCGTGCAGTCTTCTGGGTTTCCTCAGGTGTCACTGCGTCTCTTGTTTGATGAAACGATCTGGGTTGAGCCTGAAGAATCTTCAATAACTTCTCACCTGTTGGAATGGTGGGGTGAAGGTGGCTCCTCGTAGCTGGCAGTGACTTGGTCTCCTCTTGTCTTCTTAATCATGACGATCCCTTTTGCCTTCTAAGGCGTCGATGGTACCAAGTAGGTAATCCTTTATGCAATGACATTAACAAGGTATCGTAGAGGTCCAACATGTCGGTTACATTGATGACAACATCGACACCAAGAGCGGGGGATGAAGAGAACCATTTTCCTACTCACTATAGTGAGGCAGACCAAATGGCGAGGTTCTCATCCACCGATGGTTGCCGATACAACAACGGTGAGGACAGGATTGCTCTATTAGCAATGTATATCAGGGTCTTGCATATCTTCCACCCTGATCATCATAGGACAAGGTTGCCTCATCCTGGGGAAAATTCGAAGGTGTCACCATCCTTTGAGTCTTCATGTCCTCATTCTTCAAAGGCGTATCTTCTATTGGCATCGTCTTGCTGTGGTGTCGCCAATCTTGTGTTCAGAAGAGGTGGGTAAGTGTTTGGCAAGGTGTAATCCTTCTAGGCTATCCACGAGGATTACACGGAATCCCATGGTTAGGGGCTTGAGGGTGCTAGCGACCATTTGCAATAATTTTGAAGGGAAGAGATTGATGGGGAAAGTATACCTTAGTTTTCGAAAAACTGTCAAGGGAAGAGAAGTATAGATAGTTTTGAAAACTAGTAATAGTTTTGGAAATAGTTTTACCGTAACTAACGACCATGCTAACTAAGGCTTCCTACAGTCAGGATGGCTCTGATACCAGCTCTGTGGGGACTCCGACTCATAGGTCGGGATCACCGAACGCACGTGTATAGTGATCCTAGATATCAATGCTCAGTGAACACAAAGAAGCTGAATAACAAGAGTCCTACATCCATACATAAGATTTTACACAAGTAGGACCATTATGGTCAAGTCTTGAGTATATCATCGCAGCGGAAATCTTCGTCGATAACTTGAACCCATGCCATCTGCCTTAACCCTAAAGGCATTCTGACTGGGAAAGCGTCCTAGCTCGCACGATCGTCACCAAAGAACTCTTCAATATATCTTGTCTTTCATGCCTGGCCAATAAAATAACCAGTGGCAAGCCAATGAGTACTTTGAACGTACTCGCAAGCAACCCAAGAGTGATAACAAAATAATTATGCAAAGCTCTACTGCTTAATTGGCATTGTTACGGAAAGCTTGTTTTTTTCATGCAAGTATGATCAACGTTTACCAAGGATATGAATGCGTCTACAACAAGTATCAGGAGGTTACAGACTTTAACATCGAGAAAGAGTTATGAACAACTCATACTCAATTCATCGTGACTTCCTCACGAATCGTATTAACAATATTTGCAATCTGTGTTGTTTGTCAGACACATATGTGAGGGAGTCCTGGACTAGGGGGTGTCCGGACAGCCGGACTATCAATATCCGCCGGACTCCCAGACTACGAAGATACAAGATTGAAGACTCCGGCTCGTGTCCGGATGGTACTTTCCTTGGCGTGGAAGGCAAGCTTGGCAATACGGATATGTAGATCTCCTACCATTGTAACCGACTGTAAACCCTAGCCTCCTCCGTGTCTATATAAACCGGAGGGCTTTAGTCCGTAGGACAACATACATCTCAACAATCATACCATAGGCTAGCTTCTAGGGTTTAGCCTCCTTGATCTCGTGGTAGATCTACTGTTGTACTACCCATATCATCAATATTAATCAAGCAGGACATAGGGTTTTACCTCCATCGAGAGGGCCCGAACCTGGGTAAAAACATCGTGTCCCTCGTCTCTTGTTACCATCCGCCTAGACGCACAGTTCGGGACCCCCTACCCGAGATCCGCCGGTTTTGACACCGACATTGGTGCTTTCATTGAGAGTTCCTATGTGTCGTCGCCGATAGAGCGGATGCCTCCACCCGCCTTCAAAGACGGTGTTTTCGCCGGAGGGGCCTTGGCCGCCGGCCAAACTATCCGCTTGGTGGTTTTCATGAGCGCCTGTCCGCCTGTCGCTTCGCAATGACTTCTCAAGTCGTCGAAGCAATCTTCGCCAGCCCTAAAGCTATCGAACAGTTAGATCCAATAGAGCTCTCGTCGTTAACGAGCTCTTGATCGCATCGCCGCCCTCGAGTCGCCACGACTACAACCAGATTGGGCTTAAACTGATCCGAGAGAGATTAACTCTCCTGTGCCACCCACCACGCCGCAGTGGTAGAGGAGCAATACGGCAACTCTTTGCGGGTTGAAGACAATTCATGTCCGATTCCCGAACCCTCCATGCCGGATTCTCGCGGAGGGACGGACTTCAATCGAGCATTGAACTTAAAATCATGCATCGCCGACTCGCTGGATTGCGCCCAGAAACCCAACTTCCAATTCGAAACTCCTTGGCCTCTCGAGCCTCAAGATGGGCAGGATCCGGATTTTATTCCACCCACCCGCCTGCACATATGCGATCTATCTCTAATACGGCAAGAGCCTCATCAAACAAAGACATCACTATCGGGCCGATTCCTCCGGTTATGGACAGGATAAAGGACCGCCGAGAGGAAAACGCAATATCAATTTTTCGCAATAATCGCACGGACAAGGGAATACTAAATGCCATTGATCGTCGCAAAATTACGCGCTTCACCGATCCGCATCCATTGTACGAAGTATCAGGCGATGGAGAGTTTCCGAAAACCGAAAATCAATTTTGGGATAATCCGCCCCAAACCCAATCCATGCAAAAAAGGCGCCTTACAATCAGGCCCCGGATGCAAAAACGAAAAACAAAAACCCAACAAGGGAAACGGAACTGCATCGAGGGATGGCTCAATGGACCTGTAAACTTCATAGTCTGAGAGGGAGCCGCCCCAACACATAGCCTTCGAGCATGTTGATATTACGGCGGTGGCCAAAAGTGGCGAAGAGCTCCTAGCTCCGGAAACCACTCCAACAATACCAAAGACGGTATCAACAGTCTTCGAGACTTTCGCATCAAATAATATACGAAAACGAACAATCCGCGAACTCGCCGAAGTCTACCAAATAGAAACAGCAAATCCATGGAGCGACACAGCTATTACCTTCAATGCCAGCGACGAGCCCACATTCCGAAAGCAACAGAGCCCCACCAAGACCGGTACTTAGTCCCATAGTGGACGGCTTTCGATCGACAAAAGTCCTTAGGGATGGCAGCAATGACTAAACCTCATTTACGAGGAAACTCTGCTAAAAATGGAAATCGATTGAGCCAGATTGAGCGAAGCAGCACAACCTTTAGAGGAATAATCCCTAGCCGGAAGCGCACGCACCGAAAAATCACACTCGATGTGGTGTTCGGCTCTCCGGACAATTACAGATCCAAAGAAGTCATGTTCCAGGTGGCCCCGTTCAGCAGTGGGTATCACGCCATATTAGGACGAGAGGCATTCACAATTTTTCAAGTAATACCTCATTACGGGTACATGAAGCTCAAAATGCCTGGGCCCAGCGGAATAATCACTCTCACTAGAGATCCGGACATAGCGCTCCGCACCGAAAACAAGACAGCAGCACTAGCCCTCGAGGCACTATCCGAAGCCTTAGCGGCAGAGGAACTCACCGCGCTGCGCTCTATGGTGAAAAGGGACGATGTGATACTCGATAAAAGATCCAAGTCCACCTCCTTCAAACTAGCAGACGAGATAATAAAATTCCAGGTCCATCCAACGAACACAACAAAGACGGCTTCCATCGGGGCACAGTTGAACCCCGAAGTAGACGCCGCACTGGGCGAATTCCATCGAGAAAATTGGGATATCTTTGCCTGGCATCCTTCGGACATGCCCGGAATCCCACGCAGGTTGGCAGAACACAGCCTAAACATCCTAAAAGGATTTAAGCTACCAAACAGCTCTTCGACGATTTTCCGAGCCCAAAAGACAGCAATGGGAGAAGAGCTAGCCAAACTATTGGAAGCCGGATTCATTAGAGATATCAAACATCCGGACTGGCTAGCAAATTTGGTGATGGTACCAAGAAGGATAAATCCTGGCGCCTCGGTCAATTTTAAAGACCTCAATAAAGCTTGCCCAAAGGATCCCTTCCTCTCCCCAAGATCGATCAAATCATCGATGCCACAAAGAGGCACGATTCGTTGTGCTTCCCGGACGATACTCGCTATCATCAAATCAAGATGGCGGAAGGCACAAGCCGCAACGGCATTGATCACTCCATATGGACCATTCTGCTTCAACACGATGCCCTTCGACTCAAGAACGCCAACAAGCAACATATCAAGTGCATGATTCAAACATGTCCGCCACCCAGATCGGCAAAACATCGAGAGACACGAGACGACATAGTCGTCAAAACAAAACACGCCGAAACTTTAGTAGACGATTTGAGGCTCACATTCGACAACCTCGAGCATATGACATCAAGTGAATCCGGAAAATGCGTTTTGGCGCATCACCGGAAAGCTGCTGGGCTTCATCAGATCCGTAGAGGAATTGAAGCAAATCCGGCCAAAATCCGAGCTCTATCACAGTTGGATATTCCAAAAGACCTCAAGCAAATACAAAAATTAACAGGATGCGTGGCAGCCTTAAGCCGCTTTATCTCCCGTTTAGGAGAAAAGGCGTTGCCCCTCTATCGCCTCCTCAGGCGCACCGAACACTTCGAGTGGACGGATGCCGCCACTGCCGGACTCGAAGAAGTAAAGGCCATATTGGCAACAAATCCGGTCCTGGCTGCGCCCACTTTGGGCGAACCAATGTTGTTATACATCGCAGCAACGAATCAAGTTGTAAGCGCGGTCCTCGTCGTCGAACGAGTGACAGAAGGGCATAAATTCCCTCTTCAAAAACCAGTGTACTATGTATCCAATATGTTAACCCCCTGCAAATCCCGTTACCCGCACTATCAGAAGATAGCATATGCGGTGTTCATGGCGTCTCGAAAGCTCCGGCACTACTTTCAAGAGTGCTCGATAACAGTGGCCTCTGAAGTACCACTCAATGACATTATCAATAACCGCGACGCAACGGGCAGGATAGCAAAATGGGCCATTAAGCTCTTACCATTCGACATCACTTACAAACCCCGACGAGCTATAAAGTCACAAGTTTTGGCTGACTTCGTCGCCGAATGGACCGAAACTGAACTCCCTAAAGAGTACGGCGCATACTCCAATTGGATTATGCATTTCGACGGCTCCAAAATGTTGGCCGATGGGGGGTGGCGTCGTCCGACGTCCCCCACGGAGATACTGACCAAGATGTACTTCAAATAATGTACACGGACTCCAACAATGCAGCGAATATGAGGCCCTGTTACACGGTCTCCGGATGGCGGTTCCATGGGCATTCAACGCCTAGAGGTGCGCGGGGACTCAAAACTTGCAATATCCCAAATAAACGGAGACTTCGACGCCAAGGATCCGAAAATGGCAGCATATCGCAACGTTGTCCTAAAATGTCACTCGGTTTGAAGGACTCAATTCCATCACATAGCCCGAGATAATAACCAAGCGGCCGACGCCCCGCACGATCGGTGCTAAACGTGATGCTGTCCTCCAAATATCTTCCGAACGGCTCTTCAAGCCATCCGCATTATGGGAAGAGGAGCCCAGTAACGACAAACCGGAGAAAACCGCACCAACCGTGATTCGGCAGATGACATAACACCTCCGCCCACGCTATAATGGCGTAATCGCCACGTGGGATGTAACATTTCTAGCCTACTTACTTAGGCAAGAGCTTCCCAAGACCAAAACGAGGCCCGCTGCATTGTCCGGCGATCGAAGGCCTACAAGGTCCATGAGGGAGAACTTTATAAGAAAAGTACCACCGGAGTCCTTCAAAGGTGTATCTCCAAGAAGAAGGGCGAAACCTCCGGCTGAAATTCATGCCGGACTAGGCGGACACCACGCAGCAGCCCGGCCCTTGTAGGAAAGGCATTTCGACAGATTTTATTGGCCGACGGCTCGGGCGACGACGACAGACTTGGTCCAGCGATGCGTTGGTTGTCGACTCTTTGCTAATCGAGCCATATGCCACCCATCGCCTCAAACCCATACCCATTACCCGCCGTTCGTGGTCTGGGGGCTTGACATGGTTGGACCCCTTAAAGGGGGAACCCACAAGAAAAAGTACCTATTGGTCATGGTGGATAAGTTCACCAAATGGATAGAGGCCAAACCGGTCAAAACAGCAGAGTCCGGACCAGTGATAGACTTTATATCAGGGGTGGTACACCGTTACGGAGTCCCCCAAAGCATCATCACCGACAACGGCACGAACTTCACAGCTGATGAGGTTAAGTCATGGTGCAAAAATATGGGCATCAAGCTCGACTATGCGCCGCCTATCACCCTCAAACCAACGGTCAAGTGGAAAGAGCAAATGGTCTAATAATGAGCGGCATTAAACCCGCACTAGTGAGGTCACTCACTAAACCGACGCACAATGGGTCGAGGAGCTCGACTCAGACTGGGGCTGCGGACAATGCCTAACCGTACTACCGGATTCACACCATTTTTATGGTATACGGCGCAGAGGCAGTCTTGCCTGCGACATTATTCATGACTCACCTCGAAAAGCGCATGTATGAGGAAAGAGAGGCCGAGCTTGATCAGCAGGACAGCTTGGACACATTGGAGGAAGAACGTGACGTCGCGAAGGCTCGCTCCGCATTCTATCGCCAGCAGTTCAAGATATCAAAGGCAGAAGTACGGGCCAAGACTTACAACGTTGGTGAACTAGTTCTACGCCTACCGGACAAGAAAAAGGACAAGCTCAAGCCCAAATGGGAGGGCCCCTTCATCATCGACCAAGTACTGACCGGCTGAGCGTACCGTCTACGAAATGCGTCGAATAACCGACTCGAGCCAAACCCATGGAACGCAGCCCGCCTCCGACGATTCTATGCCTAGCGCCGGACTAAGAGTTCGTCCTCTTCCCCCGTCCAAACTTTTACACTTTGGTTGTCTTTTGTTTCTCTTTTTATACTTTCTATTCGAAAAGCCCTTACGGGCCTCTTGCCGTATTCTTTGCATACGCATGATGTGCCATCCGCACTCATTATTCCTGGGGGCTTCTTTTACAGAAGCTCAATTATACGGGTTTCATACCCAGCACATGTGTCAAGATTCCACATGTACCTTTTACTCGCCATTATATGGATCGATATGACTTAAGTTTTAGCCAAGCTAGATTGCCTGGCTCCTGTGCTTACCCCTACTTTCCCGATTGTTCGGCTAGGAGGTAAAGGGAGCACCTCTGCGATTCTTACTGCCGGGTCAGCCGGATGTGTACCTCAGACTGGGTGAAGCCGAAAGCTAGCGTTCTTAAGGGAATATTCGGTCGGTGACTTAAAAGATGACTTCTTACCTATTTATCTATTTGCCCCAGATGTTTTATCGCTTTCTTTTGCAGTCCGGACATGCACTTTAGGGCATGCCTCCCAAATAAAGGAACCCTTAACGGAACTATTCTCCTCGAAGATGTTTCTTACTAACCATGTAATATAACATAACTAGTTGGGCACTTGTCTAATAAAGCACTAATGACCCCTACGCTTGGTCTCCATGCATACCACGGTTGTTTCTTAACCAAAAAGGTATTCGGACACACTCCGGACTCTAGGATCCCGAGGTAGAAGCGAAAAGGTCGGCAAAGACAAACGATCTACAATCCGGCTAGAAGGCATTTCACATGTCACTTTACAGGATAACATACATTGTCAAATCTATTGATTGTATTCCTCCTCAATCCCGTCTAACAGGCTGTCTAGTTTACAGTCCCGTTGGGAAAATTTAGCAGCCAACTCTACTTGGGTGTACACTAAACTCACAGGGATCTCCTTCCCATCGGGCCCCACCAGTCCAACTTCGGCCATGTGGTTGGGGTCCGCCTTCTTGTACCGCGTCTTCACCATGGCCCAAGCCTCCTGGCACCTTGGCGGCAAGCCGAATCTTCCATTAAACGGAAGCGCTGCCGCACTCTCAGAAGCTTCTCAAGCTCCCGAGACTCTCGGGTAGGGTGAGGATGGCCATAAAGCCCGAACGACGCCGCTCATTACCGCCGAACTCGCTCGAGTAGCTGCAACAGTTCGGAAGTTGATCACCCATTGATATGGGCATCTCCTCTGCAGGACGACCCGTGAGTATACCTACAAGACATATCATGTCAAAATACTTCCTCGCCGAACTCTTCTTTTTCAAAAGAGTTCGCTCAAGCACTTACTATATATGCCGCGACGAAGCCGCTGATTCTCCTTAACGGAGCCGGACATCTCGGCCTGTGCACCCTTCAGCTCTTCTCCGAGCTTGGCGTTGGCATCTTGGAGCTTGTTCCTTTCCTGCTGAACCCTATTCAGCACACTCTCGCCGGCCTTTAGCTGGCGTAGCAATGCTTGCCTGTCCAGATCTTGTCCGGCGACACCTGCAATGTCATTATTAGCCTAGCGCCCACGCCGCACAGCGCTTATATTTATTAATGAAAATGTGTTACCAGGAGGGGTCTTTCCGTCTCCTCCTGCGGCAGCAAGTGCGCCTCAAGTTGGGCCTTGCAATCTTGCAGCCCCGAGACAGTAGGCGTTCTTCTCGTTAAGTGCTCGAATTTATAATGATCCTTAAATCAGTTAGCATAACTAATTTAAGTCTCAAGGGCTACTGGTATATACAACCATTAAAATTCCCTTACCCGTATGTCTTTCTCATACTGCTCCGTGGCTCTGGTAAAACCATTTTGAGCGGCACGGAGATGCGCGTCCCTTGTGTTAAAGGCATCCAATGCCTCAGGGGGAAAGCACGCTTCTTGAAATACTGTCCAGCGGCGCCTATGGTTCATAGTGCTCTCCACCTCAGATTTGGTGGCGGACAGTCTGTCGGTATCCTTCGTTGGAGAAGGATCCGGCTCGCGTCTTGCGCTTGCCTCCCCCTCCAGTCCGGGCACTGAAGGCTGGCCGGTGTTGGTCGGATCGGCAATTCCTGCGCTCGCAGTCCGGCGAGCGCTTTTTCTCCTACAAAGATCATGAGCACTCAGGCGTTTCCTCGGAACGTTGTTCAAAATTCGAATACGAGCTATACCTTTGTGGCGACATTTCCGCCTCAGACTGCGCTCCTTTTCCGCTCGCTGGTTCGGATGGCCTCTCGTTGGTCGGCCGCCGCTGGCTCGGCTTCTCGCCAGAAGGCGCTTCTGCAAAATACCATCGTTCACGAAGGTCAGAGATGGGCAGGGAAGAGATACCAGTGTCCGGACATCGGTCGCGGTCACCTGGGAAGCCGGACTTAGTCCGGGGTAGTCTGCCATAATGGTGACCAAAGCATTGTCTATGCTGAGCTGGTGATACACCCCGTTGATCAGCTCCACCTCGATGTCCGGGTCCTCTTCGGAGGCCGGACCCAGGGATCCTTCCGGATCCTCAGGTTGCGGAGCAGGACTCACCATGTCCTCCACAGTCCGACGTAGATCCTGCGGCGAAGACATAATATAAGAAGCTTAAACTTCGAAAGCTTGGGTTGACCCCTTCAAGGTGTTCACTTACCCATCCTCTGGGGTTGATCATGGAAAACCCGTTCAAAGGGTTCGCTCAAGGAAATCCTCCTTCTCCCCTTATACAGGCCGGACAGATCTTTGCCGATCCTCGGTGAATCCGCCCTTTGCGGCCGTGCCGGTAGCATCGTCTTCCCGCTGAAATCCCACATAGGGTGGCCTCAGATCGCAGTGGCTGTACCCTCGCTGATGCATGTCGCCATGACTCCGATCATGGTCAAGCCGAATGAGCCATTAATCTTATCCGCCCATCAAGTAATGGACGCTCTTGTCTTCCTCCAATCGGGGCTCCGTGGGCGCCAATGAGGCATTTCTTCAAGGGAGCAAGATTAAACTCCGGAGGCCGATCCGGATCGGATCTCGCAATGGGCGTCTCAATATAAAACCACCCGAGGGCCGTCTTGGACACCTTCTTGGGAGTGCCGGATAGGTATCCGTCCCGCAATGCGCCATATTTGGCGCCGCCCACTTGATATATGGACCCCTGGTGAGAACGGGCACGAGGCAAAACAGCCTCTTCCACAATGCAAAATGGGGCTCGATGCCCGTGAATAGCTCAGAAGAGCTACACAGCCCGCGATATGCGTGACAGAGGTGGGCGAAGGTGATGGAGCTGGAGTCCGAGAACTTCGTGAGCCCGCGGAGGAACGGATGTATTGGAAATCCGAGCCCCTTATCAGATAGGGGACAAAGCACACTCGCTCCCCCTTATTGGGGCTGGGAGTGTCCTCCGCCTGCCTCCCACCTTGATAAGTAACCAGTCCGGCTCGGAATGGAACCATGAAGGCCGGAGGGAGAAACCCCTCCGTTTGGAGCTTCACTAGCTCATTATGCGAAATAGAGCACCTCCTCCAATTCCCCGGCGATGGGCTGGGAGCGCGTGAAGAAGAGCCGCGTTGACGATCCATGGTGGAATGGATTTCTAGGTCAGAGGCGCTTCGATGGAGTATACGCGAGAGGAAGATGGTGCGGTTTGGATCTGGATTCTTGCCTCTTTTATAGGCAGACGACTCGCACAATTAGGGGGTGAAATGCAAAAGACACCCTGACTTTTCGCGTTCGTGCGACGCGTGGAAGAGGTCCATTATTTGGCGTAGAAGCCGAGGAACACAGTATTCAAGATGAAGCCAGACACTATTCGGCAGGTACATGGAATTTGAAGGGAGAACCCGCCTTGCAACGCCGAAGACTATAAACACGCTGGACTTATCGTCATTGAAGCCTGGTTCGAGGGCTACTGAGGGAGTCCTGGACTAGGGGGTGTCCGGACAGCCGTACTATCAATATCCACCGGACTCCTAGACTACGAAGATAGAAGATTGAAGACTCCGGCTCGTGTCCGGATGGTACTTTCCTTGGCGTGGAAGGGAAGATTGGCAATACGGATATGTAGATCTCCTACCATTGTAACCGACTCTGTGTAACCCTAGCCTCCTCTGGTGTCTATATAAACCGGAGGGCTTTAGTCCGTAGGACAACATACATCTCAACAATCATACCATAGGCTAGCTTCTAGGGTTTAGCCTCCTTGATCTCGTGGTAGATCTACTCTTGTACTACCCATATCATCAATATTAATCAAGCAGGACATAGGGTTTTACCTCCATCGAGAGGGCCCGAACCTGGGTAAAAACATCGTGTCCCTCGTCTCTTGTTACCATCCGCCTAGACGCACAGTTCGGGACCCCCTACCCGAGATCCGCCGGTTTTGACACCGACAATATGGACATAGTCTAAGCAGCACCGCCCAACTGTCCTTGACCGTGGATACGGCTATTCGAATAGTTTTACACTCTGTAGAGGTTGCACACTTTACCCACAAGATCCGGGGAACTTCCGTGTCATCCACGACCTGCTGTACCTTAAGTACCCGGGGTAAGCACCCGATCACTATCTTTCCCTAGATGACACTAACATGGAGTCCACTCGATTGGTAGTAACCCCCGTGCCTAACATTTCACATCATAAAGTTGTGGAGCCTCGCTACCATATTCATCACATACCACAAGCATGGGGTACCAATGGTGTGTCCGGTGCCCTGTGAAAACAGTCATGGCCGCCCTACCTGGCACCACCCCATCCCAAGAGAGCGCACCAACAACTCTCCCGTCACTAGTAATGCGGGCTCCAAGCTAGTATCGGCCTAGGTAATCAATAATGCCCTTTCCCATATAAGGGTAGAGTTGTTGCACATGTAAGGTTGGGACAGTCGACAAATCTTAAATCTAATCTGTCTCTGTAAACAACACTTTTATCAAACCTCGGTACACTACTTCTCCACCAAGTAGTGACCTAGTTCATCATCATCTCCCAGGGGCATCAGTGGCACCCACTGGGGCTATTTGCAAGTATGTCAAACCATGCTTGTTTCTTTCCATGCATAACCCCTGACCCACTTTACGTAGCCATATACTATAGCATATTTCTACAACCCACCAACACAACTCTAGCAAGGGTAGAGTCATGAACAATGCAAGTATCAATGGAGAATGCAACAGAGGCAAGCCTAGCAAGGATGCCATTCAAGGTATATCATGCGCTCAGTGAAGCAACGAAAATGCAATTATGATGTAAAATGGTTCATCATGGTCAAAGGGATGCTTGCCTGGTTCATCAGAGTCTTCAAATCTTCTGGTCCTTCTCCAAGTATTTTGTCTACTTCGTCAACTAACATTGGAAACAATTATAGTAAGCAACACAACAAGGCAGAAAATAAAAGTGCTCTAAAAATATGAAGTTTACTTTTCTAGGACTCCTCTGGTTATATGGAAAATAACCAGAGTGGTTTCATTGGAATTGGATCAGTGCTTATTTCCTCGTCTCGGGCAGGAAGAAGACATTTCCTCAGTGCTTATTTCTGAACATTTCAATATGATGGAAACAAGGGATTTAATGGATCTGCAAGTTGTCTATAGAATGCCTTTTATAAAATGAGTAAAAGTACCCATTAAATCAGGCATGATTTTAGAAACATTTAGAAATTGGTCTCACTGGATTCGGAGTTGAAATGAATATAATATGGATTTTTGAAGTGGACTTATGTGGATAAATGACCTTTTTAAAGGGTCCAATGAAAACCAAGAATAACAAAAATGTCCACTGTGGCCCATTAAATAGACCTTGATTTATGGAGTCAGTAGAAATTTGATTCATCGAATTTGGACACTATTTGAATTGTTTATGGATTTCTGAATTTCACTGAAAAAGAAAAGGACAAAGGATATACCGAAATGGGCCGGATCTAGGCGGCGGCAGCACGCACTGAGCGAGGTTTAGCAGCAGGGCGCCACTGGGCCGGCCCAACGGCTCGGCCGCACGCGCGCAAGTGCCACGTCGGAGGCTGTTCCCGCCGAAGCCGTCTCCACTTGCCAGCGTGGCCTGGAGGTTGGGCCATTGACGACCGGGGCCCGCCTGCAGGTCCATCTCCAACCTCCCGCGCGGGCGCGACGAGAGACAGAGGGAGTGAGGCCGAACGGTGCCGGCGCTCTTCCCGGCGACTCCGACCGTCCCCGGCGGCGTCCGGCATACCGACGGACTCAGGAGGCCGAGCCGCACCCATCCATGGGCCTCACGTATGCTGGGGAGGACCGAAACAATGGTGTCCTTGACACTAGCGGACTGGGCTTTGGGGAAAGATGGTTGCGACGCCATGGGGCACCGGGGCAGGAGAAAAAGAGGGGGAGAGCTCTGCCTTTCATCTGCGGTTCTACTGGTGGCCAAAGGAGGGGCGGGGAGGCTTCGGGTTGCCGGAATTTGGGCGGAGAACGATGGTGGCACTCCGGCCATGGAAGGAGCAGGAGGGCACGAGAGGAGGTGCAGGTTGGTCCAGGGGGTTCACGGGGGAGAGTGCGATCAAAGGAGCTCCAGAGGGAGGTCAGGGGCAGCCTTATATGGCGAAGCCACAGCTCACCATGGACGTGGCCTACGGGCACCCGCGGAAATGGCCATGGTGGCCATGGGAGGAGGCTCGGGGCTATCTGTGGCACTCGTGGGTGTTGAGTAGGGTGCCATGAAGTGAGAGGAGGAGCGAGGCGAGCTCGAAGGGGTCCCTCGCATGGGCGCATGCATTGGCCGAGCTGGGCAGCGTCTGGCACACGCCTCAGGGGGTGAGAGAGAGAGGGAAAGGAGGGGGACAGCACGATGGCGTGTTGCGGACGTTGAGGCACCTCGACTGGCGCGAGGGAGAGGCTTGAGGTGGTGGAGGGAGGCAGTGTCAACACTCGAGTGCTCTGCCACGCGCTCCAGAGCATGCAAATGGCCAGCACCCGTGGCTTTTTGCGCGCACCCGCGTGTCCACTTGCGTCTGGTAGTTGCAGGGGGGAGTAAACAATGTGGAGATGGCATTGGATGCCCTGGGCAGCCAGTAGAGGAGAGGAGGGGTGGAGAGATTGTGAAAATGCTGCTGTCCAGAGAAGAAAAGTGGATCCCTGCCCCCTTCATCATTGCCTCTCGGGCAGGGAAGCACACCAGAGGTAGAGGGTACTAGGAGGGGTTGTGGTAAAAAGGAGAACTCCTGGAGATTAGTGGAAGTGGTCAAATTGGTGTTTTTAGAAAAATGGCAGAAGGTGTTTGTTGTTTATTTGGGCAATAATATGAAATCCTCTAGTCATAAGGCTTGACAGAGACAAATGGCATGAGAAAACAAGAGGTTCCACCAAGATTGAGTCCATTTGGGCAAAGTTGCCAATGCAACTTTTGTAAACACTAGAAATCAACAGAAATGGACTTTCCAAGATTTAGTCATGCAAATCTATTCTCCTCGATGCACCACTTGGTGTAGTGTCATCATTTGAAGTTCTGAACATGTCCACAAAAGTTGACATCAAAAGGAGAAAGTTGCCAATGTAGAGTTGTTCAAATTTGGTTCTGGACAGGAAGGGTTTTGGGGCACTTTGATCAAGTTAACTTGTTCTCCAACTTGTGCCATTTGGCCTAGATGAATAAATAGACCATTTGAGAATGTTCACAAGGTTTGAGAACGTTTGGCCATGTTTCGCAATGTAAAGTTGCTCAAACTTCAAAATGGATAGAAATGGTTTTGAGGGGATTTGATGATGTTATACTATTCTCCATGACATGATACTTGGCAAGATCATCAAACATGTCATATGTGACATGCTAGAATTTTCTTGTAAGTTTTAGAGAATATTTCCTTTGTAAATATTTCAAAAGCTTGAAATATCCAGATAGGGTTTTTGAGGGATTTGACCAATAATTTGAACATGACCATGTGTTGAAACTCCTTTATATGGACAATATATTTCCACTGAGTTTCCCTAAATTTTCACACATATTTTTAAAGCATTAAAATAATTTTAACCTATTAAAGACCATTTCTGGCCTAAAGAAAAAGCCTTTAAATAAAATAGTAAAATAACTTTTAAAATTATATTTTTGTGGTTTATGGTAGTATTATATATAATAGGAGTCAAATATGTTTTTGGAAAGATTTTTCATAGCCCAAAATAAATACTTGTAGTGCAAACCTCAATTCAGGGGTTTTTGGAAAACTAAATTTAGAAAATACTTTTTGGCCAAATTATTTTTGTAAGAAAATTCTATATTGTACTATACACATGGCATGATCAATTGTTCAAGAGTTTGGAGCAAGGAGAAGAAGTATAGGAGTTGAGGATTTATTTGATTTTTAGAGCACTTGCAAACAATAGACAAAATCCAATCAATGCAAAGTCCAAAACACTCAAAAGTTTTTGTCAAACCACATTTTATCACGATTTATCATCTGAAGTGTTGTGCCATGAAAATCAGGGCGTGACATATGTCCCGACAGGTTTTTCCTTTAGGAGCCTTTGGTGCAGCCACCCGCTCCGTGAGCAGGCTCGGAATAGAGCGGGGGCGCAGGCAAACCCATTAAGTTTCCATCACACGGAAGGCTTGACCATAAGAAAACATTGATTTTCCGAGGGATAAGCAGGTGCGATCTCTGGGGAAAAAAATTAAAGGATATGATAACTTAGCTTTCGATTATGTCCATCTCATTCTCTTGCCATGATCGCTCGTCATGTGCACGTGCCTTGTGAGAATGGCGCTTTGTTTATTGCTTACGTATCCCCGGCAAGGGCCGGAGGGGGATCAAAAATCTCTTGCGGGCGGCAAAAACATGATGTAAGGTGAGGTCGGTTTCTCCCCCTTCCCCTTTACACCTTTGATTTACAACGTTGGCGCAGAGGTGAGGCTAACACGGACGGTCTTGGCGGAACACGGTTGACGAGGCGTCAACCAACAAATTCGCACCAGCGCTCCACTCAGGATTTTCCTTAGCTGGGTAAAATGCTGAACCGAGTTCTGCGTGGTCTCATCGATGTTGTCGACGCTAAAAAGTCCGGTGTGGCTCGATCGTTGTTAGGTGAAAGTGAGAAACCATATACCTTGTCACCTCGCCCCCTTCTTGATGCGGGACTCGCATGGCGGCCATGCTACCCGGGTTGTTTGGAGCTGCCACACTATTGTTGTCCCTTGCTTCCGCCGCTGCCGTAGCCATGGCAGGGATAGACGATGGAAACCAGACAGGACAGGCGAAGGAGCGATGTCGCTTCCTGCCCAAACTATTGTGTTGGACTTTTTCTTATGCGTTGTGGATGGTGAAGCCGTCGATGAAGGAGATGATGATGAAGATGACGCGCTTCTTACACTTTCGGGTTCATGTAAGTGCTTCCCCCTACCTGGTGTGCCAAAGATGTCATGGCATAACATGGCCACCTATGGGACCATCGACCCTTGTGGTTCATCAAGGGGAAGAGCAATTGCACAAAGAGCGGAGAGCGTTGAGCATCACGGCAGTGATGACACGAGTAGTTTTTACCCAGGTTTGGGCCGCCGCGAGGCGTAAAACTCTACTCCTGCTTTGGTGGATTAATGAAAGGACCGTGTTGGAGATGCAGCGCCCTAGCCCTACGAGGTCGCCTTGGGACGAGAGCAACTACGCGCGTATGACTGTAGAGGGGTCCGAATCCTTTCTAAGGTTGCCACAGCCCTCCTTTTATATGTCAAGGGGTTTCCGCAATGGCAAAATGGTCATTATCTAGTGATTAGATAGCCATAGTGCTATCATACCTAATTCTGCAGACAAGACAAGGTGCATTAAATGCACCGCTTAGTGGCACATCATGCGTGTAGTCCGACAAGCCTTGCCGTTCCATGCAGCCACCTCCTCGCCTGCCTACCTAACACGTCTCCTAGACGGGTGTCATGTAGGGGTGTTCTCCTTCAGAAATGGCTACCACGTGCCAAATAACAGCCACTTAGGCACTTGGGGGCTTGACACCGCACCGATAGGTGACTTGCGTTGCTGTGAGGTTGAGCGGTGGAGCCTTGGCGGGGTAATCCGCCATCGACGTCCCCGGCAAGCCTGCCAGGGGAGTCTTGAGACTTGTCTTTGGGATAACCTCGACCTCGCCAGGCTCGCCTTCCCGACAAGGGAGGTTTTCCATTGGTGATATCTTGCTCATTTTGTTGGTCTTGGTCTTCTTGATCTGCCCTTTGATTCCACAAATATCTATCTCTTCTGCTTGGCCTTTGTCTTGGATGCTTGGTGCAGTTTGCTTTGTTGTGGTCATGCCGGAGACTTGCCTGTCCGGGCACAAGTCAGGGGGAAACATACACCCTTGTTTGTGTACCCCGACAGGAACCCTCCACACATCGTTTGGGGCCGTAGTGGAAACCTCGATCGGACTTCCTTGCAGATGGAACTCAAATAGGCGATAAACCTGGACTAGAGACTTGTGTGGTCAGTCAGGTCGTGGCCAACACCCTCATTGGGCTTCCACTTGAAGGTTGCCGAGTACATGTCGCGTAAACAACAATTAATGGTTAGAGCATGTGTGAAGAAGTACACCCACTAGTAGAAAAAGGGTCAAACGTGAAGCACAATAGTGCCGGTTTGAATTTCAGCCGGCACTAATGTGTACAATAGCACCGGTTCGTGGCGGCGATCAATAGCACCGGTTCATGGCGAACCTTTAGTACCGGTTCATGCCACGAAACGGTACTAAAGAAGATGTGTCAGCCTGCGGTCAGGCTATGGCCCCACCATCACCATTTAGTGCCGGTTCGTACCACGAATCGGTACTAATGAGGTTATCGCAAGCTGTTTTTAGTCCCACCTCGCTCACCTAACAAGCCTTTTACCACCTTAAATATGTTATTTCTCAAACTATCACAAGCACTTGGTCTTCATTGAACTCTATGTGTAGAA